>CM064498.1:22865083-23191836 GCA_032716605.1 Paralithodes platypus
GTTTTCGATCTGTATTTTGGTGTTGAGTAGAGCTCTGTAAGTCAACTGGTTCAGTTGTGATGACGATTTCAGTGGAGCAAATATTGCAGAGATGTTGCCAATATGGGGGCTTTTCAGACACTAATTTCGTCTGACGTCAGAACAATAACATTGAAGAGTCTTCTCCTTCTTGTTTTCGGAGGTGCGGTGACGCAACGCTTGGGTTTGTTGACATACGTCGTACGCACGGCGTTCAGACCAAGCTTAATTAGGCTATTAAGCTGCCGTCTTAGGTAAGGACGGCCAGGGTAGCGGCCCTTCTGCCGAGCTGTCCTTACCTAAGGTAGCCCGGGTAGGAAGGGTTAAACTACTAGGATGTTATTATGTTCCATAACCACTTTATTGTGTCCCAGGAAACATATATAGATGATGTAAATAAGAGGGTCCAGCCGCCCATGAGTAATTAGTCCCATAAGGTACGTTATCCCAATTACTGTACGCTAATACCCTATTACCCGGGACTTCGTGTCGCCCATATTTTCGCGCAAGCGGAGGATCGACTGTTTTTGCAATACGTTGATGTATTTTTCATCCCGTTTTGCGAAAGTCGGATTTTGGCGGGATTGCGGCACCAGGGATAGGTCCTTTCAAACCTCTTGCTGCACTTGCCAGGTTAAATAGGCATAAACATTATCTTTTTACTTGTTTTAAGGTACACTTTGAAAAAAAACATTTGTGTCCGGGTTTTTTTATGAAAAAACCTGAAATAACCCAGGTGGGCTGGACTTTTTCAAGATAAGTGGGTTTTTTGCCAACCCTGTAATGGGCGCACCGTTGCGCCACCTCTCTCCCCATTAAAAGATCCTGCCTCGGACAAAATCGCTGATTCCGTTACCATAGCTGAAATGCACGCCGATCATTTCAGTTATGTTGGCTCCGATCGGTCATTACCTCATCACTTTATTAAGCACAAAACCGTAAAGGAGTCTCTTCATCTCTCCTTCCGTGGTGGTGTTTCCGACGACTATAACGTCCCTTTTACGTTACCTGAGCTGCAATTTGCACTAGATCGTTGCCCGGATACCTCCCCTGGCCCGGATGGGTTTCCATACGCACTATTTTGACATCTCCACCCTCTTGCATTACAACATCTTTTACATCTTCACAACCAGTTCTGGAGTTGCGCTTATTTCCACATCTTGGGGACATGCTAACATCCCTGTCCCGAAACCCAGTAAAGATCATAGCCTCCTCAATAATTATCGACCGATTGTGCTTACTTCATGCATGTGTAAATTAATGGAAAAAATTATAAATCCTCGTTTATTGCAGTATGCTGAAACGCGGGCATTAATATCTCCGTATCAGAATGGCTCTCGCCGTGGCCGTGGCACTCTTCATTCTCTGGTTCGCCTTGAACATCAAATCCGTGATGGGTTCAATAAGAAACGACCTACAGTGGCGATTTTTTTCGATTTTGCTAAGGCGTACGATACCGCGTGGAGATATAGGATCTTGGACATACTTCACACCTCCGGTATGCGTGGCCCTCTCCCCAACTTTATACAGCACTTTCTTTCTGCCCGTACTTTTCAGGTTAAAAATAATGGACTATTCTCTAGCATACGATCCCAAGACAATGGCTTTCCTCAATGTTGTGCCCTCAGCAGCACTCTCTTCATAATGGCAATCAATTCTATCACACAATGTCTCCCGCCTGCCGTTTCGTATAGCCTTTACGTTGACGACTTCGCCATTTATCACACTTCTTCCACATTCAACGAACACTCAACAATGCTCTGTCCTCCATTCATACCTGGTCATCCACTACTGGCTTTCAATTCTCTACAGAGAAGACTTCCGCCGTTATTTTTTATCGTGATGTTCGGCATATCCGCAAGCAATCCATCACTTTAACTTTGGGTCACTCAAATATTCGTATCCTCCCCTCTGCAAAATTTCTTGGCCTGATATTCGACACTCATCTTAACTGGAAGTCTCACATAGCTAATTTAAAGGCCCGATGTCTTCAACGTATGAACGTACAGTCAGGACCCCCAATACACGATTCCACAATGCGCGAAAACCCTAATACACGAGTTACCCCTCGAAAATAACATTAATTAATTAAACATTAATTACGCGAGGTGGTACCACAATACACGAATCGAGAGCTAAGAAGGGGCCAAATCCGCTATTCCCGCTTGATACGCGAGCGCGTCTACGTTTCGCGAGGCCCAGGAGTAGCTCCGAAAAAAGAAGAAGACGGGCATACGCCTGCCTTCCCTCCCGCTTACCCTCCCTCCCACAGTCCCGCTCAAGCGCTCATAGCCGTGCGGAGTGACCAAACGTTTGTAGTGCCTGCCACTTTTTTCGCCATGCCACGCCAATATAAGAAGATAACACACAAAATGAAGGTGGAAGTGTTGGATCGCAAGAAAAAAGGAGAAGGAAACTGTGCAATAGGCTTGTCAGAGTAAACTGTTCGTACGATTTGGTCAGGGAGGGAGAAGTTGGAGAAAATCGTGAAGTCCTACGGTCCTAGTCCTAGTCCTAGCCTATCTACTACTAATTTTAAGGTAAGGTTTCATATTTTTATTCATTGTTCTTATATATAAGATATAGACTGTACTGTAGAGCCAAAAATGTCGAAAATAGGGCCAAAAATGTCGAAAATAGGCCATAATTGAGAGATGTCACCCAATCTAATTATTCCCATTTAAAGTTAGTTCCACAATACACGAATTCACAATACGCGATGCCTCCTGTCACCCCTATTCTCGCGAATTGGGGGTCCTGACTGTACTTAAATCCATTGCGCGAGTCCATTGGGGTGCTGATCCTCCTTCACTCTTCTTATTCTATAGAGCCACCATTCTGTCGGTACTTGATTATGGTTCCTCAGTATATGGTACAGCCTCTGCTGCGGCACTACGGGCATTAGATTCGGTCCATCACCTGGGGCATTAGTTCGGGGGCGTTTCGTTCATCACGGATCTGCAATGTCCTCTGTGAGGCTGGGGTGTTGCCCCTGTCTTATCATCGTCATCTGGTCCAAATGCGTACGGCGATTCAACTAAGCTTTCAGCCAACTCTGTTGGATCTCTTTCTTCCAACAGAGGAAAATGTTCCCTTTTCTGTACCGTCTTTCCCGTTATTGTCACGCCAGCTCTTTGCTTCTTACAACGTCCCCATTCCCTCTTATCACACACCTCTCTACCCCGTGGACTTCTACCCGCCCTGACGTCTGCTTTCACCTAGCGGAAGCATGTGCTGCACTTCACCCGCTGCAATGTGTTAGCATTGCTCTGCATCATCTGTCAGGTCATGGCCCTGCTGAATTCATTTACACCGATGGTTCGAAACAGACTGAAGCCACGGGCTGCGCTGCAATTTCTACTAGACTACGCATGATACTTATCAGTGCACCCTTCATCAGTACTTCACTGTCTTTACCGCAGAATTATGGGCTATCCACGGGGCCCTGGCCATCGTCTCCATGCTTCCTAACACCTCTCCCCGTATTATCATTTGCAGTGATTCTCGAAGCGCTCTGCAGGAGATATGCGATTACGCTCCCACCGATCCATTAGTGAAAAACCACTTGCATGAAATACACCTTTTACAGTGCGGAGGGTCTTTTCTTTTTCTTCACACTATGTTGGATCCCTGCACATGTGGGTATCGAGGGGAATGAGAACGCAAAAGAAGCTTGTCGTGGTTCTCCCTCTCTTATTCTCCAGAGGCCAAAGGATGTTTTCCCGGTCTTACAGCATCGCGTACTTGATGCTTGGCGCATTTAGTGGCGTTCAAAACCTGAATTTAATAATTTCCGTTCACTTAAGGATGACATTTTCTTGTGGCCTTCGTCGATTGCTTCATGTCGAGCGGACCAAACGGTTTTAACGCATTTACGTATTGGTCACACACATCTTACTCATGGTTATTTGATGACCACCCTTCGCGATCTACCGCTTGAGTGTCAACTATGTCACACCCATTAACAGTCCATCATTTCTCTGTGTCTGTCCGGTGTATGAACCAGAACGACGACGATTCCTGCAGCACGCCTCTATACACTCTATTCTTTATGAGTCAACCTCCTTCAATTTTGCTCATATCCGACAATTCCTGAGAGCCACCAAACTTTATGATGATATCTGACTACTGACAGTTGTTGTTGTTGTTCCCTAAGCTGCCTGGCCGAACAGCCCCGAGTCCCTGAGGAAGGCCATGGCCACGATGCTTTCCCACAGAGCTCTCATTGAGTGTAGATTGTGTTGTTGGCGTAAGTGGTTGTGTGAAATGCACTATGATATGTTTAATGGTATGGGGTGCTGTGTTACATCCGGGCAGGCGTCGACAACGGAGTCATCCAGTCCTTCTGATAGCTCAGGAGAGCTGGATGGTGTCCGCATCTGAGCCTGGCCAGGTGGACTTGTCCTCGCGAGGAAGGGAGGATTCGGAAGGATGGATTTCGGGAGGTCGTGCATGCAGCTGCCTGTTGTCTGTAGTGGATGGATCGGCGAGAGATATGAGTATGGATGTGCTTCTGGAAGTTGGTTCGGGGTGGGCAGGGAGGGAGAGGACAATAATTGTGTGTGATACCGTGTGCTGGGTGTTGTTTTGATATTTCTTGGTCTTGGGTGTTTGCCATGTAGTTAGGGGTGGTCTTGATTCGTGAGGCTGCTGCCAGGAATTGAGTGCCTCTCATGTCCAGATGGTCTTTGACTTTGAGGATTTGGTTTCTTGATGTAGGTGATCTGTGGGGGCAGTAGCTGTGCAGTGTAATGATCTTCAGGACTTTGTTTGAATAGTCTGTAAGGTCTTATGATGTGTTTCAGGTAGGTTAGAAGCCCAGGCTGGGCGTGTGTGTTCCACCATTGATCTTATGTATTGTGTAGATACTGTGGTGGTAGTTTGTTTGTTGTGTGCAAATTTTGTGTGAGCAGGTGACCTGAGGGCGTTAAGTCTGGGTGTCAGCTTTTTTAATGTTTGTGGTGTGCTGTTTGAATGTCATATGAGTATCATATGTTACTCCTGGATTTGGGTATGTGTTAGGGTGTTGTTTATGGTGAGTTGAGGGATGTATTCGTGTTCTCCTGTCCAACTTGTGAGCAGGGTGCGGTGGATTTGGCTGGGCTAGATTAAGTCTGTTTGTAGTGCACCAGCCATGTAGTGTGTTGAGATAGGGTTGAAGGAGATCTGTTGCTCTTTTGGGTCATGGTGTGTGCATGTGAGTGTTATGTCATCTGCAGGAGGCTAAGTTTATTTGGGCGTATTGGGTGTAGTTTATCGTGCATGTACAGATTGAAGAGTGTGGCGATAGGACGGATCTTGGGGACTCCGTTGGAAAGTTTCTGATTTTAGATGACTGCCGGCAAAAGACGTGGCACATCTGCCTGCTAGGAAGTTGGCCAGCCACCTTTTTGTGTTTGTGCATGTTTGTGTTGTAGATTTTGTTTGTTAGGTTGTGGCGGGGGATGGCATCGAAGGCTTTACTAATGTCGAGTGGGTAATAGTGATCTATGTGGTGGTCTAGCTGAGTTGATGCCGTCGAAAGCTCTTTGTGTAAGGTCTGTGAGAAGAGTGTTGTGGAGTGCAGTGGCCTAAAGCCATGTTGTGTTGGAGCTAGGGGTAGGTCAGGTGTAATTAGTTGTAATACTAGGCGTTCCATGACTTTGGAGGGGGAGCAAAGGAGTGTGATGGGGCGGTGCGAGGAGGGTAGCGTGGGGTCTTTGTTGGGTTTGGGAATGTGATGATGATACCATGCTTCCAAATGTCTGGTATTGTGTTGTGTGAATAGCTGTAGTTTGATATGTTAGTAAGTGCTTGTATGCCTTGTGGTCAGATGTCTGTTGATGGATGTCGTTAAGGATGATGAGGTTATCTGTTTGGTTTTGTAGTACCAGCCCTCTGTCTGTGTCGGGGTTGTCGACAAACCAGGCCGACGTCTTGAGAGTTATATCAGTTGCTGTTCGCTGATGACACAGCGTTGGTGGCGGATTATGAGGAGAAAATGCAGCGAGTAGTCAAAGAGTTTGGTGTGGTTTGTGGGAGGAGGAAACTGAAGGTGAACTTCAATAAAAGTAAAGTAATGGTGAATAGGGGGACTAGGGTGAATCTAGATGTGAGGCTGGATGAAATATGGAACAAGTAGAGTTTTTAAATATCTAGGAGGAACGATAAGCAGGAGTTATGGAAATGGAGGTAAAACAGAGAGTGTGTGAAGGAAGGAAGGTTTTCGGAGCAATGGGAAGTACAGTGTGGAAAAATGAGAAATCTCGGAGTGAAAATAAAAGTGCACTGTATCAAGGAATTGTTGTGCCAACAGTGATGTATGGGGCTGAGACATGGGCTCTGAAGAAAAAGGAGAAAAGAGGGCTGGATGTGATGGAGATGAGCTGCTTGAGGGTATGTGTGGAGTACTCGTAGAGACAGAGAGAATGAAGAGATACGTAGGAGAGTGGGGCAGCAGGAAACATTTGTCAGAGTGGACAGAAGGGTGTGACTGGTATGGTCATGTTGAACGAATGGGAGATGAAAGGCTTAAAAGAGAATATGTGAGTCAGGTACAGGGGAGATAGAACAGGAAGACCCCATTGAGATGGAGAGACTGTGTAAGAAAGGTTGGATGATAGAGGAATGACTATAGATCAGGCAGGGGAAGTGGTGGTGGACAGGAGTGAATGGAGAATGCTTGTGAATAGTTGAGTGAACTGGTCATTGGAGTAATCCGCAAGTTGGAGTAGATAATAGTCATCAGGCGCCTGGCCCGGGGAGACGATTAATATGAAGGGTGCGCCTTGAGTGTTAAGTGGCTTATCCGCTGAGTCTGCTGCCGAGATCGGAACCTCGTGGTAGCCGGGGGAGTGCGGAGCGACCTTGGTGACGGTCTCTGGGTCTTCTCCTGGGTGACTATGTGTGAGTTGGTGCTTTATCTGTGTTATCGTTGTTTTATTTGTTTTTGTGTTTCCTGTTCTTGCTCTGTCTTGAGTCGGACCCCCAAATTCCTGAGCATATAGATAGATTAATAGCAGCTGCTGTTGAATGTTTAGTGTTCCATCTTCGGTTGAAGAGCGTGAGTGGGATCAAGTACCTTGATTCTCTGAAAATGCTCTTTGTGACGTTTTGTGCATGAGTTTTGGAAGGGGGTAACTGAATTCTTGAAGCAGGCACCAGTAATAGTCCTCGCGTCCGATGAATGCAAGTAGTTGTGCAGTACTGCAGTGCTTCTATGATGGAATGTATGAGTTGATAACGTTGGGAGGCTGTAATCCATTTCATCATCAATTTTGACGTGTTAAACTTCAAACTAGTTGATACTGTTTTGATGTTTCCTAGAGTATCGGCAGTAGTTGGGTTTGGAAGTAGTCGAGAGGACAGCGCGTTCATGACCAGTGGGCAATAAGAACGCAGTGCTTTGTGCAGCACTTGCAGCATAGAGTGCACCATCAGACCACCGAGGTGTACAGGCCGCACTGGGGTCATAAACAAAAATTAGTCTGGTGAGTATAGATGAGATCATATTTCGTGAAAATTCCATTTGTTAATTTTGAGCTCATATTCAGCAATGGAATGAATGAAGTGAAAATGGAAATACAGTACTGTATACAGATATATTTTGCATTCCTCTACAGTATCGTACTCCATTCAAATGGAATGAAGGAAATGGAAATGTGCATTGTAGAATTGATTTTATAAGTCCTTTTCGCTTCTAGAAAACTCCATTTCACTATTTTCTGTTTTCATACTTAGTGAACTTTGTTAGTTTACATTTGATTAGATGCAAACTTTGCTCTTTTCAAGCATTCCCCTACTGTCCCCTAATGTCTGTAAGTAGAACTACCATTAGTTGGTAAATATAATTCATGTAGGCTATTCTGATATTGTACCTATAAATCATTATGATGATGTAGAGTTCATTGGATACTGTATTAGTATCTCCAGAATTGGGCAATAACATGCCAGTAGGAGAGACTGAAACCGCTCTTACATATCACTTGGTTCCTGGGTACAGTAGTTAAAATGACATGTAGTGTATGTTAGCATTAAATTTTTTCTTTTCAGAAATTGGAGTATTGATTTAGATCAGTGATCCTTTATCCCTTAACATACATTTAACTGATATTACTCCCATCCCAAATGAGCTATGTACTGTACTGTAAATACTTACTGCACTGTTCAGATATTCATGTTAATTAAACCATACACTGTATAGTATGCTGTATAGTCAAATACACATACAAGCCCAGAAATTCAGAATAAAAAATACCCACCTGGTCCTATGCAGAATATATTGTTCATGCCATTCATATACCAATTTGATCACTATCACCATATTAGTTAAGATAGGTTCAACAATGGACTGGAGAGGAGCATATCTTTTTTGGTGGCTATAAATAAAGTAAAAGTACATACAGTAGAACTAAAAGTTTGCCCCTTAATACTGGAGTGTACATTTGTACATACTTATACATTAACATTCTGATAGCTTTTCTTTTCAGACTTGCCTAAGAGGATCCAGCATGTGTAGGCAAGGATGTCTGAATGTGTTAAAGAAGAATATCCAGACAGGGTACGTTGGTGCACTAAGGTAAGGGTTGTGTTAGCGGGTGTATCGTCGCTTGTTTACATTACCGTATCGCAGTACATTCACGTTTATGACTTTTTTCTAAATTATCTGGCCAGTTGTTATTCCCCTGCGGCAATATGTATGATGATGACAATGAGTTGTGTGTGTGTGTGTTTTCCCTATATATCCAGCAATCAAGTAACATGGCCATGGATATTTTGGGGATGTTTTTATCGCGAACGTAACTGCGACACTAAGGTACAAGCGTGATAGGCCCGTAACACAATAACCAAAATGCTGTTCGTTGTGTTATTAATACATAACAGTATATTATTAGTGGCCCCTCCATCATTGACGAACATGCCTATTACATAAGGCATCCTCTTCAAACACTAATCCGCCGTAGTTTGAATCTACCGCGCAGAGCATTTAAAAACTGAGGAGCCTTCATCATGAGCGCACGCGACCTCACTCATGGCTTCAGTCATTATGAATTGGGTTCTCACTACGAAAAAACTTCGTAAAAAATAAAAACAAAAAGAAAATAAGAATAACTATCCAATAAGCTTTCCATCATATCGTGGATGTACTTGTGTGGATTTCTGACCAGACGCTGATTCAGGCGTCATTCCTCCTTCTCTGCTCTGCGCTCAGCCTGCCCGGACGTACCTTCCAGGCTCCGCTGGTTCCGCATTCGTTGCGTCCCTAGTGAGTTTTTTCTCATTTGTTTACTCTAGGATGTATCGAGTAAGGTTAGGATAGGCGTAGCAGGAGTGTCCTGGGCTGGTTGCCCGCAGTGCAGTGTATTTTGGGTCGTGTGTATGGGGCATCTATTTCGGATGTACCCTCGTGGTCCTGTTGTGGACACGTGAACTTTTCACAGTTGTGTTAGTTTGTGATGCAGGCGGCTTTCATTACGCGTTAATTATTGCTGCCTTTTATCCTTCTGATGAGGTAAGCTGTGTTTTTCTGACGTTCCCAGCGTATTTTTCTTCACTTAGTGAAGTTTTTTCTGGGTCCGTGTCAGGCTTCCCGGGGTTGGGAAGTTATCGCTACGGTGGTGTGTTGGCGGTGGTTCCTGTTGTGATATTCCAGTGTGTGTTTATATTTCAACTATTTTCATGCCGTCTACCTAGGCCTAGCCAGCCGCTCGTAGCTTTGCCACATGTCTAGTGTTATTATTTATTTTATAAATATGCCCTACTGTGTCATGTGTATCCGGGTTTTAGTTGTGTATTGGCTAATTCCTCGGACTATAATTGTTTCCTGGTTTAGTTGTGTATTGGCTAATTCCACGGATTATGTTGTGACCTTGGTTAGTCGTGCGTGACTCTCCTCGTGTCGTATTGTTCAGATGGTGTCTGTTCAGGGTGGGGTTGCCTTCCGGCGGGTTTTTTCTCGGTTTCACCATGAAAAATCCTGACCGATGAGCAGTGTTGGGCCACACGTGGTTTTTAACTCTGGCTGGTTCCCCGGCGTGGGGAGGTGTCTGTGGCTCTCCAGGACTGCGTCTCTGTGGGTGCCTGGTTTCAGGCCTCCTTTAATTCCCGGCGGGATGGCTGTACCCATCCTTATATATATATATATATATATATATATAAAAAACGACGTTCTTGCGAACATTCGTTTTTATAGGTTTTTTCTACCTGGTTTACGACAACCACATGGAAAACCTAGCTGTTGTTTAGGCGTTCCTCCCCGGCGATCTTTTACAAAGAAGTGGGGTCAGGAACTTGTGGGGTTAACTTTTAGACTTCTCACCCGGCGGGTGCACCTGAGCAGGGTGGGATAAAACGACTTAGGTCTCATATAGTTAACCAATCCATTTAGTGATACTCTGTGTATCGCTGCCTTTACTCTTACGGCAATTGAAGGTTCAGTGAGGTTTAACCCAATCGATCCCCACACCCGTCGGGTGCTTCCTAAGTGGAGGAACTAAGGAATTTATAAACAAATTCAATTTCGATTAACCTTATTTGGGTGATACTTTCATTATCGCCGCCTTCTATTTTTTAACGACGATCGTTTGGGCCAATTCTTTTAAATATCAGATCGTCGTATATTCCTGCCCTGGGCTATTCTACTAAAATATTTCGAGGGCCGTCGTCTTTATGTGGGGGGCTTTGTTACAACATTGAATCTTGTGAGACAGTCACCCACCTCCTACAGACTATAAGTGCCCTACTTGGACCATTATATCAGAGGGTATTCTTCATGTTTCTTAGCAAAAAAGATTTGTTTACGGCCCGCTTTACACCCCGCCGCGTAGCGAGATGTGTTTAGCGGTGTCTTTGCATCCCGTTACCCGGGGGTTATTACCGACTTGTATGGCGAACACTTGGGTTAACCTTATGAGCATTAATTCCTGGAAAAATTTGTTCTTTATTTTTCCAGAGCTGAGCTTCCGGCGGACCAATACAGGACCCGGCGGTAGTTTCCTCGCACCAGTCCTCTGTCATGGCTAACTGTTGGCCTGCCCCAGTTTTTTGCCGCTGTTCATTACCTTACCCCTACTTGCGCGGGTATCCCGATTTTTGCGCATACCCTTTGCATAGGGGGGGGGGGGGGTGTGTGTAAATGTCTAGACCCGTTCAAGGGGTCTCTGGTTATACACTTAATTGTTCCTTTTTGCTTTCTCCCAATTAGCCAATAAGCAGTAGTCCTGTGTGCCAATGACAAAGACCGCGGCGGTAGCTTTGAGAGAGGTCATACCAACAAATGTCGGCCTACACTACCATTGTCGCACATAAGTCACTTCAATGTGACCCAAAAACGAGTCCCACTTTGCCGATAAGTTGCTGTCAGAGCACCCCGCAACCTCCCCCCATAGCAAACGTACCATCTAGGAGTTAAACGGGTTTTATGGCCGACATGAGACTAGCCAGGCCGTTCTGTATCGTCTGTGGATACGTCTAACCGCACGACCGAGAGAGCCTACTCCCACCGGGGCCAGCACAACCTTCCTCGTCTGCAGGCCGGCGAGTCATCGAGGTCAAGGTCACGCTCTCAGACAGCGAGTCTGTCTAAGTCGTGCCTGCTATCCCCGGCGAAGTAAGAAAGAGTAAGACTGGACAGCTTCCACCAGTGGTCATGAGTGCCGTGATTTCTTTATTTCCAAATCTAGGTCTAGTTCGGCTTGGATCACACCGTAGGCCCACAAATCCTCCAAATAAAGGCATTCCCATAGGAAGTCCTCTCGCACATTCTCCTACGTCTAGTGCATCTCGTCGTACCTCTACAACCTGAAAATGTTTCTGGTTACAGCCTCAGAGTAATAAGTGAAGCGACTGTCACCCCATAAACAAAGATTGACCTATTGATATTTTAACCCTAGAGAAATGAGAAAGTTCAGGAAATTCAATAATTGAGAATGTTTCATAGACTCTCAAGAGAGCGTTTAGCGCCCAGAGCCTCTGGTTGTGTTTGTGCGGTTTGCTCAACCAGGGGCTGAACCATCCACTGTCCGACTCATAACGAGTCACACAGTAGCCGGTAAGGATGGCCACAGCGGACGCGGCGACCCCCATCCTCTATCCCTGACTTTATCTTCGGAAACATGGTGCCCCTGCCTCGGCGGGGTCTTCTCAGGAGGAAATCGACGGAGCGAACAATGATGAAAGTGTCAATAATGTTACAGATAGGGTGCGACAAGGGTCTAGGGCTCAGGCCTGGACGGCGCCCATGGATAATACTGAGTCACCTGCAAAGTTCTGCATCTAACCAGTTTGTTACAGCCACAAGAAGGATTGATGGGTTACTTACTCATGTGGAGGTGGCTCTAGCTAAATTCTTTAGTCAACAACGAGGAAAACCCCACAATGGACTTGGGGGGGCTCCCTTGACAAGTTGTTGCCGGTACGCACACAGCCATCTGATAACTGTCAATCGATTTATCTAAGATTCCTAACCCTCCTACTCTGTCCACAGGACAGCGGAGCCTCTAAGCCAGCTACTGGGCGGCATTCACTACAGTCAAATGTCAGAGCGTCATCACGGATGTTTCATCCACCCCCTCTAGACAAAGCGCTCTCTTAGAAATGGTTAGCTATGCCCCTGCCTTTATGGGCCAGAAAGCAAGAGTCATGGGTTCTTTTGAAACTCCTCTAAGCCAGAGCTTGCCCAGACGCCTACCTTGTCAGGGGAAACTCCCTGGCAAAGGCTACCACTAGTGAGTGGTTATATCCAAGGGAAATAAGGTCAAAGAAATTAAAGGGCATTGAGATCGCCTTGAGTAATGTTTTGGACGTAAATTATCAAGGCTATCACCTAGTTATTATCATCCAGGATTATTTTTTGTTTTATGCATCTAAAGCTGACTTTACCCCCTAGCCTCAGCTTCAAATACCTTTTTTCAGATCTGGTCTAAGCTGGATGGAGGTTTAATGATAATTAAGGCTCCATGTCGGCTCTTAACTCCCTGAATCTAGATTTATTACAGACCGTCACAGACTAGAGACAGCTAATCCCAGTGTTGTGAAGGTGGGACAGTTGCGCGACCATGACGACCTTGGCTGTGCGACATTGGGACTGTTGGTGTAGAGAGCCTCAAAAACTTTGCAACCACTTTCACTCACTATCTAAATCTTCCGCACCAGATCCCTCAGGATATACACATTCATGCGTTCTCCTTCTCCATGCCGTGTAGGTTCGGCCGGTCCGGAGTTCCGTCAGCCTTTTATTATTTACGTTTTCTAGCCTGCCCCTAAAGATTAATCTTTGCTGAACTAAAGGACCCATTCCAACTACCCCTACCCCTACTCACCTAGAAAGAGAATTTAGGCTAATGGTAAAAAGCTTTCCTTCCCGCCTTTGTTTTCAAAGTCCATAGTTTTCTCAGCAGGTTGAGGGGGCATAAGTACTTTACTCCGGCTACTCAGGACAATCGCAGACCGTGGCGTAGGTGCTCGAAGATCAGTTGATTAATGATCTTTTTATAATTTTTTTTAACGGCCGTCTGCAAGAGAATTCTTTCAGTCGTCGCATTCAATCCTTAAGGTGACATACTGCACAGCCTTGGGACTTGCCAGGACGGTTGCGAGCCACGGAACAGGATCTTACGGATCGTCATTTAGTTCGGCAAGCTTGCCTGATCGCATTGCTAACCAGGTGGTTGAATGATCCCCAAAGTACCTTCTTACTCCTTCTTTAATGTCCCCTGATGCTATGGCCGAACGCAGGGTTTTTAAACATGGCCCAGCAACAGGCCGATGAAGCACAGTCCCCGCACAGGCTCAAGAAACCTGCATTTAAACTTCCCCCCAAACCTAAGCCCTCCTACTAAAAGCCTCAGCCAGGGTGGTTCTAAGCCGATTTCTTCCGCCTAAGTCCTCTCCAATCCCCCCTGGGTCAGTACAGGCCATAGACAGAGAGGGTTTTTCAGGACACGATGAGGACGCGGCCAGTATACGCCGAGGGGCAGGGCCAGTCTTCGGCCCACACCAGCCAGGCCGCGAAGCGAAGCGTCCAACAGACCTACCAAACCCACCATCAAAAAACTAAGTTCTCTAGTCTCTCTCCAAACTCCCAGTGCCTAGTCTTAATTGTGGCCGGAGGGCGAACCAGAGGGAAGTACAGCCGGCGCAGCGTGTGCGAACCGCTTGGCCCCACCCCCCCATTGTCTAGCTAACTGCCGGTCGCATGTCCGAACGTGTCACCAAGCATGGCCTGTTAAAAACCTGGCGCACGGATGCGTGGCACGCAAAAGGCATCACTTGGCAGGGGCTCCGGCGACCTACCATCGGTCGCTTACGTCAGCCGACAACGGCCCCAAATTGTGTTTCATTAGAGGTGGAGTCGCCTGAGTCCAGAGAGATGATTGCCAAGAATGTCATCATCCCGGTCACTCCAGATTACCCTGTATTCCAACGTCAAAACTGTTTTTGGTTTTCCCAAACGGGACAGTGTTCAGATGATGCCGGTCCGTTAGACCATGTCCCTTATCTGAATCTTCACATTTACAAACGAGTCTTTCAGAATGTTAACATTTCATCAAATCAGGCCTAACACTTCCGCCGGGAGGCCTTGGATGTGTTCCCTAGACCTGACAGACGCCTATTGGCACGTTGTCGGTCCAACAAAAGATTTCAAAGGTGTTCTGGACCCTTGAGGGATCAGGCCACCAAAATTTTGTTTTTCAGAGGGGTGGCTGGGATGGTCCGCTTCGGTTTTGAACCTAGCCACCTCGTACGATTCACGAAACTACGTCCGGCAATAGCCTGCATGCCGTTGTTAAAAACAGGGAATCAGCGGGCTTGTGGGTATCTAGTACGACTGAACTGGCCTGGTGGTGAGCAGAGACACAAGCAATTATGCCATTTTAAACATGTCAATATCATTTTAAAAATCATTGTCAAAACTCTAGGCGCTTCAAAGGGTAAATACTCGGTAAAGTCAAACCCTTGTTCCCTCAAGAGCTAATTCAGTGGATAGGCTAGGTCTGGGACCAACAAAAAAAAACCGCCGCTCTCTCAACTCTGAGTCAGAGTGTGGACAATCGCCAACAGGTTTCGCAGGAAACTGATTTCTTTATTCAGGTTTCTTCACAGTCTAGACTACGACACGAAGAGTCTGGGAGTCTCTGGTCGGCTCTCTCAACTGGATTCAGCTAACTGGCAAGTTGGGACCGGTTGAAAGTAAAACGATTAATATTGGAAGGCAACAAGATATTTCCCACTCCTCCCCCCCCCCCCTACCGGCCCGGGGGGGGGACAATTATGGCCCCATACCAAAATTAATCCACACCTTACTAGCGGTCTGGTGCGAAGGAGAGGGAAAAACATTGCACTCAATCATTGTCATGCGACCTCTCCTCCTCCAACGGCTATGGGTAGACACGGATGCGTCAGGCACCATATGCGGTGGGGATTTCAGGTCAAATCAGATCGGGCCACCAGGGTCAGCGGACTTTGACGTTCCCACTTAGAATCTCTAACATAAATGTCAAAGAGTTACAAGCTCCCCTTTGTATTTCCTTCAGCGCTCACGGCCCGGCGTTACGTTGCAAGTCGGTAGGCCTTCAGAATGGACAATCTGAATGCAGTTCACTGCAATTTCAGAAACAAGGGTCAGACGAGCCGTCAAGCGAAGTTGCCCCTACTCGTGTCGGAAGAGATTTTTTGTTCTATCCAGCAGTCTCAGATATTTGATCTTCACGCATCTTATCTCCCAGGCGTAAGCGAACGTCTGGGCAGACACTCCTGTCCCCGGATGACAGAGCCACGACAGTAGAATGAGAAGCTCTCAAAGACAACCCATTTTCGCAGTCCCCCTAAATGAGCTTGCCGATGGAGCTCTCCCATCCACAAAGTGGAATCTTTTTTGCTCGTCCGACGAGACTCACAAGCATCCCTCTATTACCTCACCACCCCCACCCATACGCTCACCGCCGGGCGATAAACGCCGAGCAAGGGGGGCCCAGACGCCCTAGATGACACGGACTGGAACAGATGGAGCTCCATCTAAATCTGTTTCCGCCGAAGATGCGTCACTAATGCGTTTTGCCACGTAGTGAACAAACTACGAGTTTTATCTGAGGCCCTTTAGTCTCAGCTAATCGCTCTCCCATGTGTCCGGCGCAGGTTTGGTGTTGGGTACCACGCAATTAATAATGTGGTGGTGCCCGGATGCCCGGTATCGCTCCCGCAGTCGGCGTACTTCCACTTAGACACGATTGGCAACCTAGCGACCTCTGCTGACTTTTGCATTCATTATGGACATATCAGGCAGGGGCCAAGTGGCTAGCACCAGATAACGCGTAGGGCCATGTGACCAATAAATTAGCACTCAATCAAATATAACTCAGTCTACTAAGCGACAATATCAATCTCATTTGGAAAGCTTGTACTTCTTGGATTGTTTAGAACGAACAAACTGCTACCCTCAGTGGCATTGGTTTGAATTACTATTTGAACTATATTCTGTTTGAGCAGACACGTTTATTCTGCTGCGTTAACTTTGAAGAATCACTTAACCTGCGATTAGAGTCGCCCCCTTTTTTTTCGACCTTACAGCGTTTTATCCCATACCGGTGGCGGAGTGGAAACAGGATTTATCAGGAGAGCGCTGTCTTTAAACTCCGCCCACCTCCCCGTCAGCTCATGCCTACGTTTGGTCTCTGGACAAAGCTTTGTCATTTACCTTCAAATTTCTCGTACTTTCCCGTATCAAAAATACTGCAGACTTTGCCTTGTAATCTTAAAGAAGGCAGTTTTCCTTTTGGCTTTGCGCCGACCGGTAACAGAGTGTCTGAGCTGGCCGGGCGCTATTGAGCACACACACCTAATTTTCTTAGGTTATGGTCGACTTAATTGATTCAATTTCACATTGACCCACACACCCTCCCCGGCGTTTGTAGCCAAGAATGAGCATAGTGCACACGTGTTTTCTGAGTTCATCGGTGCCGGCCGTTAAAAAAGGGCGAAAGGTGACCATCAGCATAAATTTATGTCCAGTGGCAAGCTCTAACCAAATATTTGAGAATAGCTACCTCAAAACCCCCAAGCGTGCTTGTATGGGTAGCGAGTACAAAATAAAAAAAACAAATAAAAAGAGGGATCAAACGCTTACTTAAACGGCGATTAGCCTCTCTTCTGAGTTAGAAGTCATTAAAGAGAGTAATCCCGGCGTTGTGGGTAGGGGCCCACGATTTACGCAAGTTTTCTTTTTTTTTTTATTTTTGGGGGAGGCCTACTTTTATCGTTTCCTGAAAAATTTTCAGTTGAAGATATTGCCCGTCCATCACAGTTGGGCGGAGCGTTCTAATCATACGTTTCTCTCTAGATACTTGTCAGTTAGCTTCTAGACAAACCTTCCTTACCATGTATAACTTATAAGGCAGAGGGTCTAGGTGGCCCTGCAGTAACTTTATGTTTACTTTCACGGAAGCGGGGGGGTGGGGGGGATGCCAGAGTTAGTTGACATAGGACACCCTAGAACCCCGCCGTAGAGTATGAGTAAGAGAGCTGATGCTACAATTTAAGCGTTAAAATGTGATATGAAAATTTTCTCTGCGGAGAAATTGGTGCTTGAGTACAAGGTTTAGTACAAAACAACGCGTGTTGTCGTTATAGTAAGTTTTAGCTGCCCGGAAAGCCAATGCTAATATTAGTTCAATGGTTTCTTTTCCGAGTTCATTTGCAATTGATCTCCACATGTATTTTGGGGTTTATGATGGTGCCACATTATAAACCTTATAACTTATTATTTTTATAATTTTTTGTCACCGGACTCGTTGAGTGAGGGTGCCCTTTTGTTAACTACAGATCTGTACTTAATGTTCAGAATCTTCAGAGTTAACCATTTTTGTCGGGCAGGCTTTCTTTGAACGCACGCACCTGCCTGAACCCCTTTTTCTTCTTGTATATTTCCGGCCTACGCCCGGTATTAAATACATTTTTCAAAAGTAAAGAATTACTAGTGGTTGTTTTTATTATCCTGCTTTTCTAGAGGTTATGATATGATTACGAATGTCCCCCCCCTCCAGGTCATTAGATATCAGGCACAATGTTCGTCAATGATGGAGGGGCCACTAATAAATTATCAGGTTTTTTGACTGGCCTGCATAAGGAGATTAAAGAAAACCTAATATTTAGTAAGTGGCCCCGTAATCATTGACGACTGAGGGCCCCTCCCGACCGTTCCTCCCCTTGCCCATCTCGTTGATGTATTAAAGGATTTTTGGTTTACTTGATAATGGTCCAGTGAAGGAGGAATGACGCCTAGATAATCAAGCGTCTGGTCAGAGAATCCACACAAGTACAAACAATATACGATAATGATGGAAAGCTTATTGGATAGTTTATTCTTATTTTCTTTTTGTTTTTATTTTTTAACGAAGTTTTTCGTAGTGAACGAACCCAATTCATGAATGACTGAAAGCCCTGGAAGTGAGGTCGCTGTGCGCCTCATGATGATAAGGGACTCCTCAGTTTTTAAATGCCTTCTGCGCGGCTAGATTCAAACTACGGCGCGATAATTAGTGTGTTGAAGAGGAAATGTAGCCTTATGTAATAGGCCTTTTCGTCAATGCATTACGGGGCCTACTACTAAATATTAGGTTTTCTTTTATCTCCTTACAGGAGGTCAAACCTATAATTTTTGTATTTATCAATCTCTAACAATTACCATGGTTAGATGAACCATAGTAACTTGCAGTAGTGTATTTCGCCTTGTTGAACCAAACAAGGTATCACTATTGGTTAGGAAAATCTTGAAGGCATTGTTTTGTATGGAGACAGTATGGGTGTAGTATGCCGTTGCGGTCACCTGATGGATGCTTCTTCCATGCTGCACTGTCCCCTCTGCAGTGTGCCTGTCCAAGACTTTGACTAATCTTCATAGATCCTAACCTCACTTCACCAGTGAGACTAACCGTATACTTCAACTCTAAATTGAATTATGAGAATCCAAACAAATCAATCAGGGGTCGCTCAAAACTTGTAATCTCCAAATCCAGAAACTTGTATTCAGTGAGACTTTTCTTAACCTAATAACGTGCGCCATGGCGGGGTGTAAGTGTGAGACACCACACTCCTCGTGCGTCACGTATTATGGAGCTGTTCCCATCACTAACATCTGTTATTTTACCATAAATAAGCATTAATAATTATCCATATGCGCCTATTATATGGTTGATTATACGCGTATTAACCTGTTAACATGCAATGTAAACAAGTGGAAACAGCGTTTTGGTACTGGTCAAAATCGGCGATACAGGCCAGGCGAGGGTTAGCATAATGTATGGCTGAGGCAACACCCCCTCCCCTCCTTTCTCCCCTTTGTCTGGAGAAAGACACTGTTACGCAATAGTCTCTCTCCTCCCTCGTTTTCCCACGCTTCGGTAACAGTGATGACCTCACGACCCTTCCTAACCAAACCTTCGCTATATGTTAGACACGAAAATAGACCACAGAATAAGGGAAAAATAACAGGGGAAAATAGCGTGATAACTGAAAGGCAGGTGAGGATAAGTGGGCGGAAGGAGGGTGAGGTGGAGGAGTGAATAATTTGGCATATGGCCCAGGGAAAAAAAAAAAAAAAAAAAAAAAAAAAAATTTGGGGGTGTTATTAACTGCGATTTTTTTCTTTTTCCCCCAGGATTTAAGAGTCTTTCTTCCCGCCAGATCTGACCCGTGCGAAACTCTTAAGAGTCTTCCCGCCCCACTTGCCGCGGTTACAAACGCTGCCTTCTAACATTGGCTCACATTCAATTTATCCTATCATGTGTGTGGACTATTGTAATAGCCTTGTTGGTTGGGGGTCTTCCTAAGTTATTTGCTACAGAATGCTTCAGAGTCCATACTAAATAGAACCAAACGAGGCTACATCTTTAATTTCCACCAAACACACACCCCACTTTACTTCTTCATATTTTGATTAGAGTTGCACTGTGTTACCAGGATAACCGCTAGACCTCGATAAGATGAGTTTTAACTGTGTAATTATGACTTTTAAGGCCACTTAAGTTTTGGCGAGCCTAAGTATCCGTTGCTGATTCCTAGAAGTCCTTTGGACGCATTAGGCATTCTGGCGCGAATTCCTGAGGAGAAGCATTGATGATGTGACTGCCGTCTCTTGACGAACCGGTAGCTATCCAGACAAGGGTCGTCTTTCTACTTCTTTCTTGATGGAGTCTTTTCTTTTCTTTGCGTGCGCTCCTAGGTATATATAATGAATGCACTATAGCCTCTTATACATATATGATACAATTAGGACAGGTGACCTGACTCCATAGACTCCCTTCAGAAACAGTTGAATGACCGTTCCTCCTATCTGATAATGTTTATGATCTCGCAAGTGGCACAGTGCCGGGCGTCGATTACAGGCCTCTAATTGCTGCCCCATGTTAAATAACTGTTGCCCTGCTTGACAAACTGGCACCACACTTCTCTTGATTGTGGCGTGCCAATGTGTTACGAGCGCTAGTGCAATTTCCTTTGAAAGAACTGGCGCTTTAGCGCAGAAATACAATAGAACCCCAGATTATTATTATTATTGTTATTATTACCTCAGAACCTTCGCGAGTTACCTGATGTACCACCCCTCGTGCGTCCGCCACCTGAATAGCCAACAATTGCCATACCTCATTGACTGTTTTCACTTTCTTTGTATTTGTCCCGTCTATGCATCTGAAAGACGGATCTTGCTGAACAACCCTCATCATACATGGCATCCTCTCTGACTCAGACATCTTTCAATTTCACCCACTATTATTCGTCACTTTCCCGGGCCTGAGAGCGATAAATTTATACAATGACATATCTTACTACTGACATATACGTGACTGAACTTTAAACTCTGTTACCCGACCTTCCCCCCTCCACCACTAGCCTTGAGGAGGGCCTAGGGCCCCAGTGTGGGCTAGTATAAAATAACAAGCATCATCCCAACAACAAACACCTCCAGAACCTCCAGTCCTAGGACCCGGTCCCCTTTCTCGTCTACCGTCTACTGAACCATACTTCTAACCTGCTTCACAGATATAGTTTTTGCATGGTCATAGCCTTTAAGGGGTATCACACTAGAACTTTCAAAATTTCATCGTCCAAGTTCTTTAATCATATTTTTCTGGGATCTTTTTGCACTCATATCAGAAACGAGGGACTGTATGATAGAATTTACATTAAGTGACCCCCCCCCCCCCGAAAAATGATATAACTCTACCAAAAAAAACGCAGAGTGTGAGGTGGAAGTTGAACATGGTCAGGGCTATAGGGAGATCGTCAGCCTCTTTTTTAAGTATCTGGGCAGTGTGTCTAAGTAAAAGAATGGGACTATGGATGAAGAAGTGCGGGACGAGGGTGCACAAAGGGAAAGAGGGTGTTGTAGGATACGCTGAAAGCTAGTAACAAGAATAGGGTTGGTCGTGGGCTCCGTAATGCGCAAGTGAAGAAGTCCTTGCATGACAGTGTGTGCTGATTCATCCCGACACTAATTGTACGTGAATGCGAAGCACATGGACGTTCGGGAAGAGACTCAGACCAAGAGTGAGAGCGGGTGGGAAACTGAGGTACTTGAGAAGTGCGATGCGCGAGTTACATGGAGGGATAAGACAGACCGAATGAGGACGTAAGAAGGAGGTTGGGGTATGGAGAGTATGATGTGCATGAGAAAGGTGTTGAAAGGAAACAACTTGATATGGTTTCGGCGCATATCGGAACGTATGGAAAGCCGAGTCAAGGGAGAATGACTAAGAGGGTGAGCGAAAGCGAGGCTGGAAGGAACTAGAGAGAGGAGCATTTGAGTGGAAGGAATGGAGTTAAGGAAGTATATGGGGAATGAAGGCCAGATGCTGTATTGGAGAGGGGGGTCGTCGAGCTGACTGGCGTCCTTTTTTTTTTTTTTTTCGGGACAGAGGTGCATGGGAGAGCGGTTCGTTCGTGGCCACACCTTCGGGTGACACTAAGCGTCAGGCAATAGATTGGGTTTTTAGCGAAGAGGTTTTGGACGCCTCCCCAAATAACCAAATAAGGAAAACCTTCTCATTTGACGTTAGATCTCGTAGTATCCAACGTTAGAGCTTATACTATGTATAATCCCGACTCCTCTAGCGGAGCGGGCATTATCGTAACCACTTAGCGCGATTAAACGATAACATCTAGTGTAGCACCTACTTTCTCTACTAGGACGCTTGTCCACACATTTGAGGCCACTAGTTTAAAAGAAAAACCCCCCCCGAAAATATGGGTGAGAAGAGAAGAAAAAGTTGAAAGAATTTTGGCCCATCCCCAACCCCCATCTAGGCTCGCCTTACGAACGTCTTCGTTAGTCAGCGGCCTCCCGTGTAACCCTCCGGGCCCAGGGTTTATAGGATTCTCAGGATATCACGTTAAATAGACTAGATTTTGTATGGGCCAGGGGTATGGCCACCGAGGGAGGGATACTATGATGTTGGGAGATACTACGAGGCTACTACCAAATATGAATGTTTGTACTTATTTGGTATTGGTGGGAGGCGGTCAAACCTTCCCAATTTAGGAGTAGCCTTTACGGTTCCAACGTAATAGAGCTAGAGACTACCAAATTGCGAGGCCGGACATCCCGCCCTTGCCTAAACCAAAACTGTAAGCCATAACGTGAGAGATCAAGACCCAAGAAGAAAAGACAGACATAAACATGAGAGTTTAATTTCAAAAGAGCGTAGTGACAGGTGCCATATTAAGCCAAACAGTACAGTCATGTCATTTCAGATGGAGATCTTAGCCTAAGACAAAAGATATGCAGGTATCGGTCATAAAGATGATTATAGAACAACAGGATGCCCCCCCCCCCCCCCCCCTTTTTCGAAAGACAGTTAATAATATACCCCAATTCTGGAAAGAGTTGTTGTTGTTCCCCAGGCTGTCTGGCCGAACAGCCCCAAGGTCTCGAGCAAGGCCAAGGCCATAAACGAGCCCCCACAAATCCTCCCTGCTTACCACTAACAAAGCCCTGACCGAAGCCACTCCAAGGCAGGGAGCTGAGGAGGGTGCGGAAACGCCCGGGAAACCAAAGCCCCACCCAAGGCCCTGTGCCCCTCAGCAATTATGAAGGGAAAGTTGAGGGGTAAGGGAAAAATGTGACGCTTTGGCTCCCAATCTGCCAACTTCTAGGTTGGCAGTAGGGAGGTCAATCCACGGAAAAGACGCCGCCACTTGAGATCTAGAAGATATAGTAAAGGAACAGTCAGAGTAAGCTATGGGTATGCCAGAGATCGCTCAGTTCTCACTCGGATAGACCAGCCCATCACCACATGACTAGAACCCAATCCTCTCAGCATCAGCTAGGAAAGGCCCTAGAAAGCCGCCTTTGGCGGGGGATAGCTCCCCTATTTCAACTCCTTTCGGGGTTGGGCACCCGCCCTCTGGATAAGAGTAACGACATCACATGCATGATAAAGTTAGTATAGCATGGAGACTGTGATACACAAAATGATAAGTGACCAGCACTTAATTATTCCTGAGGGAATGAGGCTAGACATACCGAAGTGCAGTGAAGAGACTTAATTTAGAATAAGGCAATTTCTTAACCTAGGTAAACAAGAAAAAATGTAACCTTAAGAGTAGATTACGGTAACTTTAATCCTAGGTAATAATGCATGTACTCCATAATACCCCCCCCCCAAAAAAAAAATGGAAAGGAAAGGATAGGAGGAGGAACACAGACTGAAGGAACAGTACAGGTAATACCCCTAGTGAACCCTTTGGCCCAATGCAACACAACGAGGGGCGTCGCGCTCCTTGGTGCCGCTAGAGGAGCGGCGAACACATCCAAAGGTATCCAAAGGTAAGGTACAAAGGAATCAAGCAACAACAGGTCTAGTGACCCTTCTAGGTTGCTTGTCCTCCAAAACACTGAGGATCAAGTGTCCAAACAGTGGTTTAGAGTGGGTAAGGGAACATTGGAAAGGGAATTACTGCCCTGGAACTAATGTCCGTGGCAGGATTAGGGAGTTAGTAGAGGACAGATGGGTTAGTAACTGAGGGGGGGATAAAATAAAGTTATTCATTTACAAACGCAGTCAGTCGCGGGTTTAATGAGAAATTTGTCTAGGCGGAGTTTAAATGAATCAACGGTGATGCAGTCTATAACGTTTCGGGGAAGCCCATTCCACAAGTTGACAACTCGATTGAAGAAGAAATTCTTAGATTCGTGCGAGTTAAAAGATTTACCAATAATTTTGCAACCGTTTCCCGTGTAATTAGATTGGTCGATAGTGAAGTACTTACTACAGTTCATATTGTCGATGCCTTTGATGATTTTGAACACTTGAATTAAGTCACCTCTTAATCTGCGCTGGGTTAAAGGAAATAGATAATTCTAAGACGCTCTTCGTATGGTTTGTTCTTTAGGCTAGGTATCATTTTGGTAACTCTACGTTGAACTCGTTCTAGCTTGTTTATATCTTTTTGGTAATAAGGGCACAAGGGTACAAGGACACCCGGTCTGCCCGTGGACATGGACAGATAGGAGGAGACAAACGTGTTGTGGGAAGACCACAGCCCTGTGTCGGAAATGTCAGCTAGTGAATGATTATTCAAAAAACGTATCGTAGCAGCATACGATCGTATGTCGTGAGCCGACCCCTGAATATTAGGATTGCTGGCACGAATAACCCGACACAGGCGAAGTCCCACAGCACGTTTGTCGAGTCTCCTACCGGTCTTTGGTGCCACCCACAGCGCCACCCCCGACACCGGCCTGGCGGAGGGTACATACGTATGCAAAGCTTTCACCGGGCATAGCGTATGATGAACACGTCCTCGTTTTAAAGCCGGCACAATGAACGGCTTAAAAACGTGCGCCTCACGTTCATTCTTAGCCACAAAATGAACAGACGGAGAGCCTAAGTGACCGCCCCGAGGATAGGAGAAAATCGCAAGCAATTCTGGTTCCTAGACATGGCAGCCAACTCCGAGACTCTCTCTCTCCCGTATCTAACGCGAGAAGAAACAATGTTTTTTCAAGTAAGTGCTCAGGTGTTGGGTTGGTAGTGTAAGTGGGTGTAGATAGGAGTTTGAGAGCTTCTGCCAGAGACCACTGAGGGGGAATCTGATGCGGGGGTGGCCTAAGCCTAAAGCAGGCTTTCATGAAAAAATCCAGCTCTCGCTGAGGAACGGCCAACCCGTTAAGCGCTCAAAAGGCTCCCGTATGGCAGACAGGTGGTTCCTAAGGGTGTTGTACATGTTCTGACGGGATTCAAACAAAAAGTTAAGGTAGTGAAACACCAATGCCACCGATGGAACTGTTTGGTCAGTGTCATTAATCCATTTAGTGAAACTTTTCCAGTGAGACTCGTAAGTCTTCCATGTAGCCTTTGTCCAATGCAGATTAAACTTGTCTGTCAAGATTCTTCCAAACTCTGGGAGCCACCCTGCCTCACAAACATCCACGATGCGAATGCCAACGAGGTCCCTAGGTCTCCAATCGACCCCAAGTGGAAGTCTGAGACCGACAGGGGAATGGGACTCGGGCACCATCGCTTCAGCTGAACGTACTAGGCTTGCGCCGGCCAGAGGGGCGCGACCAACCAAACCCTGCCTCAGTACTCTCTCAGCCTGTGGAGGACTTTGCACATTAACCCTCCAGCCCCGGCTGGCCGAAAAACGTCTAGGCTAGGCTACCGTATATTTGTTAATCAGACTGCTTCCCGCATTCCCGCACATCCCCAAGTGTAGCTGTGTTATTTACCTGTAGAATGGCATTAAGTAGAGCTCTCTAAGTCAACTGGTTGAGCTGTGATGATGATTTCATTGGAGATAACTTTATGGCCAAAACAGCCACTTTACACCACTTTTCGATACTTAACAACAACATACAGGCACACACGAACAAGCGACGCTCTCCTTCTTGTGGCCGGAGATGCGGGGCGTCGGTCCAGCCGGCTGTTGTTTACATGCGTCGGACCGACGCCTCGCACACGAAGCTCACAGGCTTTCAACCACTGGGCGTTCAAGAGGCCTTCCGGGTACCTGTTATATGCTTTTTTATGGGCGTTCAAGAGCCCTTCCGTGGTGAGAGGGTTAAAAGTGCGTCTGGTGGTGGAAACACGTATATTGACGCCACCTGTTCCAGTCCTCGCTGAATGCGTCGGTCCCCTCGCTGAAGTGCGAGTCCAGCGGGTCAGGAACACAGGCAACTTGTTCGTCTCGTGGGAGGCGAACAAGTCTACCTGCGGAACACCCCAGGAGGCGGCTAGGTCGTCGAATACGTTCTGTTTGAAAGACCATTCTACCTGGGTGCACTGTCCCCTCGACAGAGCATCTGCCCAAAGATTGGCAGTCCCGGGCAGGTAAGTCGCATGCAGGGTGATTCTGTAAGTGTCGGCCCGATAAAACAATTTCTCTGCCAGGTCCTGTAGAACTGTGGACCTGGAGGAGCCCTGCTTCTGAATGCAATGAACCGCCGTCATATTGTCCATCCTGAAGGCTATCGACTTGCCGGTGAGGGCCCTTCCATGATCCTCCAGGAAGAACAACGGGACTAACAGTTCCAAGACATTAATGTGTAAATGTGTGAGACTTGTCCACCTGCCTTGATTCTGATGACCTATGTTGGATTGGTAGCCCCACCCCACTTCGCTCGACGCATCGGTATCTACCCAGATAGTCGGCGGCGGAGCGGTCCATGGCACGGCATGTTTGAGCGTGCCCTGAGCGACCCAGTGTGTTAACCTCATATGAATCGAGCGCGGAATCGGCCAAAGCCGATGTAGAGGCAGTAGCGGAAAAGGTCTGTTGCCCAGCAGTATGAGGCGCTTTAGCCTGAGCCGCCCTAAGGGAATCGTCAGTGACATCCAATTGAGGGACTCGACGAGCAAGTCCCACAGTTTCCTGGTAATGGAGACCGAGTGCAACGTGGCAAAAAGCTTCCTGCGAAGTTTCGCCGCATTCACCCGACTCTGTCTGACTGTCGCGCTCGTCATATCCCAGTCTAGGCCTACCCACGTCACTTCTTGCGACGGACTCAGGCACGACTTGGGTACGTTGACTTTGAATCCCAAACGAGTGATATGTTGTATTACTTGTAATGTGTCCCTTACACAGTGTGTTGGAGAGTCTGCGCCTGACTGAGCAGAGGAGTCCATGCCTGTTTTACGAGTTTTGTAAAGACCCGCGGTGCGATATTGAGGCCGAACGGCAATCTGTCGAACGTGAACACCCGCTCGTGCGACTGGAGCGCCAGATAACCCTGGAACCGAGGGGCTATAAGCACATGCCAGTAAGCGTCCTTGAGATACAGGGTCACTACCCAAGAACCGGGCCGGAGTGCCAGCCGCACTTGACTGATGATGAGCATCCGAAATCGGGTGTTCACGATATGTTGGTTTAAGCTGGACAGATCTACCACCGGTCTCATCGCATTGCAGTCCTTCTTGGGGACCAGAAATACATGTGATAGGAAGACACGTTGCTGAGACGTGACCTCCCGAATTATCCCACCCTCTTGCATGGACTGAATCACTTTGGCAACGTCTTGAGACACTGGTCGATGTCGGGGGGGCCGCCTGAGGGAAGGTCTTGACCGCCACCTCCAGGACAGACCCCGCTTCACTACCCGACGTGCCCACGATCGGCGGGGCCATTGCCGATAGTGGGGACGAAAGAACCCGGTATGAGCGCCTTGTGTTAGGCTCATCACCGATTCGGCGAGACGGTCGGGAGAGGGAAGAGGGGACAGTCCAGGAGGCACTATGTGTTTTTTGACACGGAGTGCTCCCCAGACTTGTCGCGGCGGGACCGGCCCCCACGACTACCTCCCCCTCGGTTCCCGCCGCCTCTCCGAAACGGGCGACGAGCATCCTGCGCCGGCCGAGTTTGTCCCTGCCTCTGGTCGAACCGCCGAGAGGAAGCCTCAATGCTTAGTTGCCTGGAAGGACGAGGCGGTGAGCGACGATCGTAGGGTCGCTGCGATCGGCCGCCCACCACCTTGGGTTTCCCAGCAGTTCAAGACGGGCGTCCCCGCGACGGTCCGTCTTCCCCCCCCGACTGAAGGAGGAAGTGGCTGTTGAGGGCTTCGATGCCCCTCTCCGCAGGGTGCAAAGCGCTCCGCAGCCGCATTGAGGAAGGTCTCCTGCCACGCCCCATCTGAGAAGAGGCCGTCTGTCGCGAGCTCAGAGCACAGGAGCTTCGTCCGAACTTCGGAGGGGGCCTTCCTGCAGAATGCCATCCTAAGAGACTGACGACAGCGAGCAGCCTCATGGATGGCATGGCGAATGTCCCCCACGGAGTTCAGAGTCATCTGCAGGTGGGCGCGCCGCAAGTGCTCCCCACCCTGCCGCAGATCACCAGCAGGCTGGGCTTCATTAAGTTGCAGATGAAGCAGAGCCAGCTGAAACTGCACCAAGAGGGTAGAGAGCAAGCGAGCAGTGCGCTGTCGAAGCCGATGATCTCGCTCGAGGGCACTCTTATCAAGGGGCATGAAAAGGGATCAGACATCCTATCAAAAGAAATCCTAGGGGCATTCAGCCAAGACCAATACTTGGCAGGGATCCCCGACGATGATAGGACTAAACCCGACATGAAGGTGGATTCCATAGGTGGAATCGGAGACGAACCTTCCGCAGACCGCACACCGAAGTAAACCCCCTCCCAGCCACGACTCCCAAGGTCCCTCCTCAAGAAGTGGGAGTTCCAGACACAGGGCTCCCTCCTGGTCCCGGACACTCTTAAGCAGAGGGATCCCCGCAATGGCCGACAGAGCGGGGGCATCGACATGGATGTCCTGTCGGGAGTAGTCCGACCATAATTTGGTCGAACCAGAGGGGGACACCTTCGGACGGTACGTGAAGAATTGTAAATCGGACCGTCCCGGGTGAGCCCGGATATCCACCTCTGGCACGAGTCCATCCGGAGTCAATGCCCTGAATTGGCCTTTGGCATTGACCTGTATTGTCCAATTTGAAGCCACAAGACGCTCCCCCTGTGGGTGCAGGACCGCACGCTCCGGATGTGAGGCCGTCACGTTCCGCCATGCCGAAGGTTCCCCATATAGGGCAGGAAACCTTCGCTTAGTGATCTTAAAACACCCTAAAGAAGGAACGCTAACGGGCTGACCAACCAATCCCAGCCCGCTCCCTGGCAGCACGACAAGAGATGCCGCGGCAGCCTGAGAAGGAGGATCACGTGGAGCAGCAACCACAGGGTGAGCGGGCGCTGTAGGCAGGTGTTCCTCCAAAGGTGGGAGAGGAGTAACCACAGGTACGACCGGAGGGATAGGGGACGGTCGTACCACAGCCTCTGCGAGACGAGCAAGTGCTTCCTGGAGGGAGGTAAACTGTTGAGCGTGTTCCTCCCTCAGGGCGGCAAACTGTTCAATGTTTGCCTCTCGAGCCTTCACTTGCTCTTCCCGCAGGGCGTCGAACAGTTCTGCGTTCACATCCTGGGCCAGCCCCTGCTCCTCACGCAGGGCGGCAATGTCCTGCAACCATGCAGGGTCTTCAGCGGTGTCCGAGGGAGATGATGAAAAAGATCGAAGGCGGCGACGGCGTCCAACCCGAGGGCGAGGTGTGTAGGAGAGTTCTCGTCCACAGCCCCGTCCTCCTCCACCCAAGCATTCTCACCGGGATCCACAGTGTCCACTGCAACCCCTTGCTTGGCCGACCACAAGTCTTCCCCACGGTCACCCTGTCCTACTTCATGCGGATGACGGAAGGGGGATGCCAATGGCGACACGTCCCGACCAGCAATAGTGGGAGAAGGCTGGCCACAGGCAAAATCAGGAACGACGTTTGAAGCCGACGCATGTGGTGAAAGGGAAGAATGTACAGACGTGGGGACCGACTGGAAGAGGGAAGCAGCTCGAGACGGAGTGGACAGGGCCACCAAGGGCGCAGGCGACGAAGGGTGATGGACCGCCCCGGCCTTCACGACCTCAATTTCCTTGATGAGGTCATGTGTCGTACGGCGAGACGGCAAGAATGGTGGCGCCACGACAGGAGGCAAGGCGGTAACAAGTGTTGTGTGAAACTAATGGAAACGGTAATTAGAGAAGGAATAATGGATCATATGAAGTCAAACCAACTTTTCAGTGGGAGACAGTTCGGATTCTTGCCGGGGAGGTCGACGGTACTACAGCTAATTAAGGTGGTAGATGATTGGATGCAAATTCTAGAAGATGGTGATGTAATAGACGTGGTATATTGCGATTTTATGAAGGCCTTCGATAAGGTCCCACATAAAAGGTTAATAGAGAAAGTTAGAAGCTATAATATAGGGGAGAAATGTGTGAAATGGATAGAAGCCTTCCTGAAAGATCGGAGACAGAGCCTTCCTGAAAGATCGGAGACAGAGGGTACTGGTGAATGGAATAGGCTCGGGGTGAAGGGAAATTACAAGTGGGGTACCTCAGGGATCTGTGTTGGGACCACTGCTGTTCGTTATATTTATCAACGACTTACCTGAAGTTATAACTAATGGAAGTAAGGTATACCTGTATGCGGATGACACTAAACTGTATAGAAGAGTGAGGAGTAAGGAAGATGTGGGTTTGCTTCAAGGAGATGTGGAGGGCATGAAGGGATGGTCTGAGCATTGGTTAATGCCTTTTCATCCAAAAAAATGCAAGTACATGCAGATTGGGACCAGCAAGATAGACAGGTAGGATACAGTATGTATGAAGCGATGGAGGAAGTGAATGCAGAAAAGGATATAGGAGTAGTGATAGACAATAAGTTAAATTTCTCAGAACATTTAGCGGAAAAGATAAACAAAGCCAATAGAATTGTAGGGCTGATAAGGAGGACATTTGTGTCACTTGACGAAGAAATCTTCAGGAATCTCTATACAGCGCTGGTTAGGCCGCACCTGGAATATGCGAACCAGGTGTGGGCTCCATATATGGTAAAGGATATAGAAGCAGTGGAGAAAGTGCAGAGGAGAGCTAGCAAGCTGGTACCAACGTTGAAGAACGCGGGCTATGAGCAGAAGTTGAGGACACTGGGGCTTCCGACACTGGCATATAGGAGAAAGAGAGGGGATATGATAGAGACTTTTAAGATAGCGTCAGGAAAGTACGATGAGGATGTGTGTGAAGGTATCTTCTTGATGCGGGAGGGAACAAGAACGAGAGGACACTCTAAGAAAATTTACAAAGAAAGAAATAGGCTTGAGAAGGCAAAGAACTCATTTTGTGATAGAGTGGTAAATGAGTGGAACGCACTGCCCCAGTATGTAGTCTATTCCGAATCAATAAGCGAGTTTGAAAGTAATCTTGATAAAGCATGGGGAAGACAAGATTTGAAGTTTGATTATAAAGCAAAAATACAGAATAGTACAAATGTTGCGTCTGCTACCGCCGCCGCCAACACCGTGAACGACCGCAGCAGTGCAAGTACTGGTACTGAGCTGGATACACAGGCCTAGTTTGCCTTTTTCCAGAGGATCTACTGTAAGAAACTGTAAGTAACAATGGGGTCACGCCGCTTTGCCCTGAAGGTCGTACTGCCACTGTCCGGACCGGGAGAGACGGCACACCGAGGCGGCGAGTGGGACTTCTGGCGACGAGGCGAGGGTGAGCGGGTTCTGCGACGCTTCTTCCTTCTTCCAGTGTCTGCAGAGGCCGGCGAGAGAACTGACGCAGGCACTTGAGTCAGGGCGGCCAGGCGCCCAGCCGGCGAAGACAGAGGGAGGTCCAGCAGCAATCTCACACTGTCGTCCAAAAATCGAGGGATCCGATGCATGGAGTCCCTGACATATTGGGAAAGGGACTTCCAAGTGGCACAGAGGCGGGACTTGGCCATACCAGCCTCCGGCGATGTAGGGCGAGACTCCAAGATCAGGAGGTCCACTAGACACTTAGATTTCAAGAAGGCATTTGATAAGGTGCCTCATAAGAGATTGTTGTGGAAGCTCAGGACTGTGGGGCGGGTTGAGGGAGTATTATTAAAGTGGATGGAAAACTATTTAATTGGGAGGAAATGCGAACAGTAATAAAATGAAAGTTCTCCTCGTGGAAAAGGGTAAAAAGCGGAGTGCCTCAAGGATCGGTGTTGGCCCCAATCATGTTTTTGGTTTTCATCAACGACCTTCAAATGGGAATAGGCTCATATATATCTATGTTTGCTGATGATGCAAAATTAATGAAGCATATTACAAGTAGGAGTAGTTGTGAAGAATTACAGAGAGACCTAGATAAGTTATATGAGTGGAGTCAAACTTGGAAAATGGAATTCAACACGAGTAAGTGTCAGGTTCTTGAGATGGGAAAAGTAAATATAGCCCTTCTTGGGGATATAAAATAGGAGATGAAATAATTAGTAAAGCTGTGAAAGCAAAAGACCTAGGGGTAGTTGTGGCAGACAGCTTGTCACCTGAACAGCATATAAATAAAATAACTGGTGAAACCTATGCAGTGTTGACTAACATGAGAATAGCTCTGAATTATTTAGATGAAGAGATGTTAGCAAAAATAATAGGGACAATAATACGACCAAGACTGGAGTATGCAGCAGTGGTGTGGTCTCCACACCTTATAAAACATAATAAAAAACTGGAAAGAGTTCAGAGAGTTGTCACTAAGATGATAGCTAGCCTTAGAGACCTGCCTTATGAGGAGAGATTGGAGAGGCTAAAGCTGCCAACGCTGAGGGAGAGGAGAGAGAGAGGTGACATGATCATGATGTTTAAGTGTGTGAAAGGTTTTGAGAAGATCGACAAGGGAGATTTTGTGGTGAGGGACGAGGGAAGAACCAGGGGCCATGATTGTAAGTTGAGGAAAGTTATATGTAAGTCTGATGTAAGAAAGTTCAGCTTCCCGTATAGAAGCATTGAGTGTTGGAATAAGTTGGATGGGGAGGTGGTGGGAGCAAGAAATATCCAAACTTTTAAAGCAAAATTGGATAAATGTAGAGAGAGAGACAGGACAACACGAGCTTAGGCTCAAATCCTGTATACTACAATTAGGTGAGTACAATTAGGTGAGTACACGGTCCACATCGACGAGGGTTAAAACCGTCCCTGTGGTAGCAGGCCACATGGATACAGCACTCTGCATGGCCGTCTCCCAAGGCCCGTTTCGCACACCCCGTGCGTGAACAGGCTGGATGTGACATAACCACTATACCCGGAAAGAAAACCCTGTTAGTGTATAACCAGACAAAACCTCACTGTAGGACAGGGTTAGGCAGTATTCTAGGTATGTACTCCATTAAATACACACGAGATTAGGAAGTAAGCATAGCAAGCAAGGTGAGCATGCACAAAAAACCCTAGGTATCCCCATGAAAAACTACAGGCACAAGGACAGAAAGTCGCCACACAGCGCAAACTAGACCTTGAGTCTGGAGCACCTTCCCAGTAAAGGAGAGATTCTCCCCCCCCCCCCCCCCTCAATTGGAAGGTAAGCAAAAGGCCCCACCAATATGGAAGGGCCTAGCAGTACACAGGTGAACCTACAAAAAGTGCCAGTGAAACCCCACACACTAGGTCAGAGTAGACCAAGAGCCAGGTTCACTTCCCATGAAAGTACAGTAAACCCCGCTAACTCGGACTCTTTTTAGTCGGAACCCCGCACTTCTCGGAATGGCATCGGCCTCTCGGAAATGTCCCTGTATATCTCGGAAATTTCCGAGTTGGACGGGATTTGTGTCCAGTTTACAATGTTGTTGTTGTTGTTGTTCCCCAGGCTGTCTGGCCGAACAGCCCCAAGGTCTCGAGCAAGGCCAAGGCCATAAACGAGCGCCCCCACAAAATCCTCCCTGCTTACCACTAACAAAGCCCGGGTGACCGAAGCCACTCCAAGGCAGGGAGCTGAGGAGGGTGCGGAAACGCCCGGGAAACCAAAGCCCCACCCAAGGCCCTGTGCCCCTCAGCAATTATGAAGGGAAAGTTGAGGGGTAAGGGAAAAATGTGACACTTTGGCTCCCAATCTGCCAACTTCTAGGTTGGCAGTAGGGAGGTCAATCCACGGAAAAGACGCCGCCACTTGAGATCTAGAAGATATATAAGTAAAAGGAACAGTCAGAGTAAGCTATGGGTATGGCAGAGATCGCTCAGTTCTCACTCGGATAGACCAGCCCATCACCACATGACTAGAACCCAATCCTCTCAGCATCAGCTAGGAAAGGCCCTAGAAAGCCGCCTTTGGCAGGGGGATAGCTCCCCTATTTCAACTCCTTTCGGGGTTGGGCACCCGCCCAGTTTACAATGTTCTCTCACTCAGTTTTAAGTGATTTTAGGATGAATTGAAGCCTGTGCATTTTAATTATTGTGTTAACCCATAACTAGCGGCGCGCAACATAAGTCGAGTATAATAAATCTGGACTATCTGGCGGCGCTCGACATAGGTCGTGTGGCAATTTCAGCACGTAATGTTGCTGAGAGAGAGAGACAAGTGGTGGCAGGAGAGTAGCGAGCGTATGACTGCTCCAGACCACCGCGGCGAACCTACTGACACGAATCCCACCTCCTCCCTCCCTCTCTCACTCGCTACATACGGAATTGTATGGGGAAAGTGCCGAATTACATGCTTTTTGCACTCGCGTTGCGCGGTTGTTGCAAGAAAACTAGCCATCATAAAAGGATTGTTATGGTGTCATTGGAAAGCTCTGTTTATGCCCTTTCAGGGATAGATACTTGTTTTACGCTTTGGGTCTTATTTAGGCATGAAAATTATCACGTAAACAGCCCTATTTTGGCTAAAAACACCCCGCTGGGCGGTACATATAAATAAACCGCTAGCCCGCTAATCTAGTGTTAATACACATGGGTTTAGCGTAATTTTTCCATTACATTTTTTTTTTTTTTTTTTTTTTTTTTTTTTTTTTTTTTTCTATATTCCAACTACTCCCTCTCGGGCATAGGCTGAGAGCCTGTACATTCCACCGCTCAACACGGTGAAGCCCTTGAGGTCTTGTTCCAGTCTGGGGAGTGAGACATGCGAAGCATCCATCATGGCTCAAAGCAGCTCCATCTCTGAAGCGGCTGGTTGCTTCGCCCAAGTGCTTCACCGTCTCACCCTCCAGACTCAGACCCTCACTCTCAGAACGCCACCTATTGAGCAGTGAACTCACTAGGCATTGTCCCCCTGTAACATATTTTGAATATGGGAATATTCATACAGTGTTATTTAATCAGGGAACAATGAGGGTATTTTTTTTGGCATTTCGGTGGGCTTTGTGGTAATGCACTGATACTAGGTACAGCACAAATTCAATCCCAATAATATCTTCCCATTGACATATCGGGATTTGAACCCGGGTCTATTGGATTACCAATCCAGTGGCATGACCACTCCACCACACCTCCCCTAAATGCATTGTAACGGCTCAGACGGGGTTGCCTTTTAGTAGTTGGAGTGTACTGTAGTACAATAAAGTCCTGCCACAGCACTGCCCCATCAAGTCATCACTGTAGCTGATGTTGGTATAGTGCTAACCGTGCCTCAGCAAGACTCAACAGAGTCCCCCTGCAGCACTTGCACCTGCAGTATCTGCAACCACACCAGCCTTAACAGTGTTACAAAAAGACAGCACCATAACTAAACTCTACTGTATATTTGGCAATTGGACTATAGAACAATAAAGTCCTGGCCCAACACTGCTCCAACATGCAAACACTGTTGCCGACACAGGTGTGGTGCCAAACGGTGCCCAGGTAAGACGCAGTCCCCTGTGGCATCTATCCGCACCCCACCAGCCTCGGCAGTGCCATACCAAGACAGTGCTAAGATAAAGACTTTATTGTCTAGTTGTTGTTGTTGTTGTTGTTGTTGTTGTTGTTGTTGTTGTTGTTGTTGTTGTTGTTCCCCAAGCTGCCTGGCCGAACAGCCCCAAGGCCCCGAGCAATTCCAAGGCCATAACCGAGCGCCCCCACAGAACCCTCCCTGCCGACCACAATAAAGCCTGGGTGACCGAAGCCACTCCATGGCGGGGAGCTGAGGAGGGTGCGGAAACGCCCGGGAAACCAAAGCCCCACCCAGGGCCCTGTGCCCCTCAGCAATTATGAAGAGAAAGTTGAGGGGCAAGGGAAAAATGTGACGCTTTGGCTTCCAATCTTGGTAGATTGGGAGGTCAATCCACGGAAAAGACGCCGTCACTTGAGATCTAGAAAATATATAAGTTAAAGGAACAGTCAGAGTAAGCTATGGGTATGGCAGAGATCGCTCAGTTCTCACTCTGATAGACCAGCCCATCACCATTTATTGTCTAGTAATGGCTCTTGGTCCACAAGTCTATCGCCATCCCCCCTATTAGTCGCCTTGTACGACACGCAGTAGGATGCGTGAGGCATATTCTTTTTTTCCTCCACCATTAGATGAAGGCCCCCTTACCCCCTGGGGGTAAATATTAATTGCTATGTACTGTACTGTCCCTGAAAACATAATAAGCTTTGTATTTGTCATTAACCCGTTGAGCCCCGGCTAGTTATAATATTTTGTTCACCCCAGTCCCAAGCCATTTTCACTTATTTTTTTTTTTTTGCTAAAATGGAAGACAAGGATGAGAAATGAAAAAAAAAAAAAAAAAATCACCTCTGACATTTTTTTTGGGGGGGTTGGGGGGGGGGGGGGGGGCCTCAAAAACATTTGTTGAGCCAAAATGGAAGAGAATGGTGAGAAATGAAGACAAAAATAAAAAAAAACTCATTTCGGTCATTTGGGGGGGGGGGGGGGGGGGGGGTTTAATAGTTCGTCTCCCCCGCATGACCACCCGCCCGGGAGCACTAGGGTAAAAACTGAGTATGGCATTGTACGGCATACATCCTAAGGGGTATCTCACATAAATCTCAAGCCTCTAGCTCCCATATGACCGGAGTAATGAAGGTTCAAAGTGGCGGTGAACTAGGGGTGTAAACTATCCCCACTAAGCCCACCACCACCAGCCGCGCGGCTGTCTCGGCCCGCTCACACCTACTGGCCCGGCTCCCACACACACTACGGTACCTCCCCCTCCTATTCTCCCGCCATTTCCTACCTTACGAGCCACGTAAGTGTTTTTTATATGTCGGACGCACGTGATGCGTCGCTGGGAGTTGGTGATCAAACACTGCCGACACAACACGTGCGACGCTGGGTCTCACCGGTTATTATGATGAATTTCACATGTAATAAAAAAAAAAAAAATTATCTCAATTTTCTCTGACGCGGACTTCTATCTATCTATCTATATATTGCCTGACGCCGTAATCCCCGAAGGGGTGGCCACGAATGAACCGCCCCCATGCACCTCTGTCCCCAGTCAGTCGACGCCCCTCCCCCCAACCAGCACCGCCTTCGTTCATGTACTTCCTCACTCCATCCTTCCACCTTTCATTCGGCCGAACCATCTCATGACGCGGACTTGCCTCTTCTAATTCGGAATTTTCCCTCTCTTAAGTCGGACATAAGTCGGACTTCGGACATCTCGGAAAATCGGGCTTCTCGGAAGTGGTCTCCCCCCAATTAGTCCGAGTTATTGAGGCTTTACTGTATTGCATTTCCCCCCCAAAAAAGGAGGGAATAATACCTGAAGGCCTTTAGGCACCAATGAGGAAGTGTAGAGATGAAGCTGCAGTGACGTCACAAGTCCGCTCCCAGAGCGGGAAAGTTCTGCTCCCAGAGCGGGAAAGTACCGCTCTCTGAGCGGGAATGTCCGCTCTCCGAGCGGGTATGGTACCGACGGAGCGGCGGGAATGTCCGCGCACCGGGCGGAACCGTCCTAGAGCGGAGCGGGGGCACAGCCTGTGTGAAAGAACAGAAGAGCGTGAACACCCAGCCAACTAGCCTCTGGTATGGAGGCAGTAAAAGCGTACACAAAGCATCCCACTCCCAGAGCGGAGCGGGGGTTGTGCGGCCGCTCCCAGTGCGGAGCGGTCCATATGCGGACCGACCCTCTAGACCTCAGGCATGCCGGTGAAAGGCGTCGGGCAAGCACAGCAGACATAGGAGCGTCTGTGTAACAGGGTTTGGCAGGTATTATCAGCACGACCAGTATGTCGGACAGCAGTGACCAGCAGGGAGCGGCCAAATAATCAGAGGATCACTGAAGACCACAATATATGCGGGGACCCTGGGGTATATGTCAGACGAACCAGATTAGGAACGCTGATACTGTTGCCAACTCAAAAAGTACCAAGATGATGGTTTCACAGTCCCTAGATTTTCAGGAGCCGTGCATGAGATGCCGGACTGATCTGGTAACAGTGTGAATAACACCAGCCCCCCTTCGACTTAGGCTAGGCCACAAAAATATGTCGGCAATGTGTCACACTAACGGAGGTAACCAGGGCTCCATAACCAGGCCCCTGTGGGCCAGGAAATGACCTCGATAGGGAAGGAAACCCTATGAGGTGGCTAAATGAAGGAGAAATAAGAGGTCTGTGCCCCCCTCTCAGTCATCAAGGTTAGCCAAGCCTAGGAAACTCAGATAGTGAGACACCACTTCGCGAAATGAGTAGCAAAAGCTAATGCAGTGACATGAAGCCCTAATTGAATAGAAAACCTAGCTATACAAAAACTAAAGCCACCGCAAAACTAATTAGTGAACGAAATAGGCGAAGGCCTAGTTACACCGGGGGAGGGCGACCGCCCGCTTCAAACTAATGACCACCATTCTCACGCAACACTCCAATGAAACACATTAGAGCCCATTTTTCAGCGTGCCTGCATCACGGATCATCTGTCTAGAACCACAGGTGCCTTAAATAAGGCCCAGAACTCACCAAAAGGGAAGGGGACAGGAATGGAAGGCACGAAATATGGGACACAGAAAACTTTGTGTTTACATGGAGGGTAGCGCGAGAAAGATAATCCTATAAACCCGGCCGGGTTACACGGGAGGCGCACGAAGACGTCGTAAGGAGCCTAGATGGTGGATGGGCAAAATTCTTCAACTTTCTCTTCTCACCCATATTTTCGTTTTTCTTTAACCCTTAATTGGTGGCGCGCAACTTATGTCGAGTGAAATAAATATGGACTATGTGGCGGTGCACAATTTATGTCGACCGCCATTTTCAGCACGTAATGTTGCTGAGAGAGAGAGCTGAGCGGTGGGACGAGCGTAGCAACGCTATGACCGGTCCCCACCACCGCGGTGGACCAACTGAACTGTATCCCACCTTCTTCCCCCCTCCCTCACTCGCTACACAGGGAATTATGTAAGGAAATTACCTAATTATAGGGTTTTTGCACTCGTGTTGCACGATCGTTGCAAGAGAACCAGTGGTCGTACAAGTATGGTTCGGGTGTCATTGGAAAGCTCTGTTTACGCCCTTTCAGGGATAGATACTTGTTTTACGCTCTGGGTCTTATTTAGGCATGAAAATGATCACATAAACAACCCTATTTAGGGTAAAAAAAAAACGCTGGGCGCTACGGTCAAATAGACCACCTAGCCCGCTAAATAAGGGTTAAACTAGTGGCCTCAAAGTGTGTCTCCCTAGAAGAGAAAGTAGGTGCTACTCTAGATGTTATCGTTTAATCGCTATCATTAACTATCATTAACTCCCGTCCACTCACCAACTCTCTGCAATCTCTCTCTCTCCGCCGCAATGTTGCATCTCTCTCGCTATTCTATCGCTACTATAATAATCAGTGTTCCTCAGAGCTATCCCAGTGCATACCACCTCCTTTACGTAGGGCACGTGGTACCCGTCTTGCAACTCAATCCCACCCCTACTCTGTGCAACTCTCCAACCCAAGAGTGAAACGTTACTCTCAAACTTTCTTCTACTCAACAGCTGAGCTCTGGAACTCTCTCCCAGAATCAGTCTTTCCCTCTTCCTATGACTTAAATTGCTTCAAACTCCGTGTGTCCAGGCATTTTGGCTCGAACGTCCCTTGATTTTGGCCCTGTCACTCTTTCAACTATGGGGGAGGCACTCGCTATAGGCAGTTATGCCTTTTGCCTCCCTCAATCACATAGAAAAAAAAAAAAAAAAAAAAAAAAATCGCGCTAAGTGGTTACGATAATGCCCGCTCCGCTAGAGGAGCGGGATTATACATAGTACAGTAAACCCCCGCTCTTTCGGACTTCAATCTTTCGGAATTCTCAGACTTTCGGACTAGCATTTCAATTCGGACTCATGGTTCAGCCTTTCGGATTTGTCCGAAAGGCTGAGAAAAATTAAATCGCATTCGGACCAAAGAGCCGAGTTTCGGACTTATAAACTTCGGACATTATTTCAGCCTTTCGGATTTGTCTGAAAGGCTGAAGTGTGAGTTCGGACTCGGCCCTTTCGGACTTTTGACACTTTCGGACAGGGGTCTCCCCCAATTAGTCCCGAAAGAGCGAGGGTTTACTGTATAATCTCTACGTTGGAGACGTTGAGGCTACTACTAAATAGATAGATGGATACAACATAAGCTGCCAGACCAGTGTTGAGGGAAAAAGCGCTCGTGTGATAGTGGCTTTAGTCACCATGTGGCATGATCCCTTGCAGTGTCCCTGTCAAACCCTTAACATTTCCAAATAAAGTATAAAATGGAGTGTTTCAGTACATGTGCCCAGTTAAGCTCTTTTATCCTCAGGGTACGGTGTGCCTGGACTCAGGAGCGTACCTGGCTAACCTACGAGGGTGTCGGGGGTGCGGCCAAAAGGACACTCTGGCCGTGGCTAACAAGGTCACACAAGAGACACCTCAGGAGTTGATCCAATATGATCGTGAGTATTTGCTGTTTCTTGTGTCTTCCAGAATTTGGCGTTGGTGCCGAATTAAGTTCCTCATGGCAAATCTAGACCACCATTTTGCTTCCAACCCTTAAGATATTGATGCCTAATATATATACATACCATTAAATAAAAATAATAATAATAATAATAATAATAATAATAATAATAATATTTATTCAGTTAGCATTTTACAGTGTCGGTACCACATAATATGTTACAAATATGACATGTACCAGCCTTGCATAATTCCAACTAAGGATAGCCCAATAAGGCCGTTAGGCGTATTTCCATTGGGGTCCTTGTGGGATTAGGTTAGCTGGGGAAAAAGGGGAGGATAAAAGAAGTAGATACTTTAGGGAAAGTATGTCTAGGGGGTTATTTTAAGATACCTTACATCCTATGTTGTTGTTCCCTAAGCTGCCTGGCCGAACAGCCCCGAGTCCCTGAGAAAGGCCATGGCCGCGATCGGGCTTTCCCACAGAGCTCTCATTGAGTATAGATTGTGTTGTTGGCGTAAGTGGTTGTGTGAAATGCAGTCTTCTATGATGTGTTTAATGGTATGGGGTGCTGTGTTACATCCCGGGCAGGCGTCGACAACGGAGTCATCCAGTCTCTTCTGATAGCTCAGGAGAGCTGGATGGTGTCCGCATCTCAGCCTGGCCAGGTGGACTCTGTCCTCGCGAGGAAGGGAGGATTCGGAAGGATGAATTTCGGGAGGTCGTGCATGCAGCTGCGTGTTGTCTGTGAGTGAGTGGATGGATCGGTGAGAGATATGAGTATGGATGTGCTTCTGGAAGTTGGTTCGGGGTGGGCAGGGAGGGAGAGAGGACAATAATTGTGTGTGATACCGTGTGCTCGGTGTGTTGTTTTGATATTTCTTGGTGTTTGTGGGTGTGTTGCCATGTAGTTTAGTGGGTGGTCTTGGTTCGTGGCGGCTGCTGCCAGGAATTGAGTGCCTCTCATGTCCAGATGGTCTTTGACTTTGAGGATTTTGGTTTCTTGATCTAGGTGATCTGTGGGTGCAGTAGCTGTGCAGCCTGTAATGATCTTCAGGGCTTTGTTTTGAATAGTCTGTAAGGTCTTATGATGTGTTTCAGCTAGGTTAGAAAGCCCAGGCTGGGCTTGCGTATTCCATCACTGATCTTATGTATTGTTTATATACTGTGGTGGTAGTTTCTTTTTTGTGTCTAAATTTTGTTGTGAGCAAGTGACCTGAGGGCGTTAACTCTGGGTGTCAGTTTCTTTTTAATGTTTTTGTGGTGTGCTGTTTGAATGTCATATGAGTATCATATGTTACTCCTAGGATTTTGGGTGTGTGTGTATGTGTTAGGGGTGTGTTGTTTATGGTGAGTTGAGGGATGTATTCGTGTTCTCCTGTCCAACTTGTGAGCAGGGTTGCGGTGGATTTGGCTGGGGCTAGATTAAGTCTGTTTTAGAACATAAGAAAATGGGAGTCTGCAGAAAGCCGATTGGCCTAAGCAAGGCAGATCCCTGTTTGTAGTGCACCAGCCATGTAGTGTGTTGAGGATAGGGTTGAAGGAGATCTGTTGCTCTTTTTGAGTCATGGTGTGTGCATGTGAGTGTTATGTCATCTGCATAGGAGGCTAAGTTTATTTGGGGCGTATTGGGTAGTTATATTGTGCATGTAAGATTGTACAGATTGAAGAGTGCGGGTGATAGGACGGATCCTTGTGGGACTCCGTTTGGAAAGTTTCTGATTTTAGATGACTGACCGGCAAAAGATACGTGTGCACATCTGCCTGCTAGGAAGTTGGCCAGCCACCTTTTGTGTTTGTTGTGCATGTTGTGTTGTAGATTTTGTTTGTTAGGTTGTGGCGGGGGGTGGCATCGAAGGCTTTACTAATGTCGAGTGTGGGTAATAGTGATCTGTGTGGTGGTCTAGCTGAGTTGATGCCGTCGAAAGCTCTTTGTGTAAGGTCTGTGAGAAGAGTGTTTGTGGAGTGCAGTGGCCTAAAGCCATGTTGTGTTGGAGCTAGGGGTAGGTCAGGTGTAATTAGTTGTAATACTAGGCTTCCATGACTTTGGAGGGGGAGCAAAGGAGTGTGATGGGGCGGTGCGAGGAGGGTAGCGTGGGTCTTTGTTGGGTTTGGGGAATGTGATGATGATACCATGCTTCCAAATGTCTGGTATTGTGTTGTTGTTGTTGTTTTTCCCCAAGCTGCCTGGCCGAACAGCCCCAAGGCCCCGAGCAAGGCCAAGGCCATAACCGAGCGCCCCCACAGAACTCTCCCTGCCGACCACAATAAAGCCTGGGTGACTGAAGCCACTCCATGGCGGGGAGCTGAGGATGGCGCTGAAACGCCCGGGAAACCAAAGCCCAGGGCCCTGTGCCCCTCCGCAATTATGAAGAGAAAGTTGAAGGGCAAAGGAAAGATGTGACGCTTTGGCTTCCAATCTTGGTAGATTAGGTCAATCCACGCAAGAGACGCCGTCACTTGAGATCTAGAAAATATATAAGTAAAAGGAACAGTCAGAGTAAGCTATGGGTATGGCAGAGATCGCTCAGTTCTCACTCTGATAGACCAGCCCATCACTACATGACTAGAACCCAATCCTCTCAGCATCAGCTAGGAAAGGCCCAGAAAAACTGCCTTTGGCGGGGGGATAGCTCCCCTATTTCACCCTTTTCGGGGTTGGGCACCCGCCCAATTGTGTTGTGTGAATAGCTGTAGTTTGATATGTTAGTGAGTGCTTGTATGCCTTGTGGTCCCAGGTGTCTGAGGTGTATGTTGCTTATGTTGTCTAGGCCACAGGCGGGTGAGTGCTTGAGATTGTTGATGATATGCTTTGTCTGGTGATTGGTGAAGGGTTATAGTCAGGGTCTGTGGGGAATTGTCTCTTACGTCGGATGACACGTCGGTCATCTTTGTGAGGTTTTAGGTGGCTGACATGTGAGAAGTGGTTGATGAGAGTGTTTGCTTGTTGTTTACATGAAGGAGTAGAGTCTGTTGTTGTGATTGCAGCATGTGATTGTGTTGTGTTGCTGTTGGAAAGTGTGATGCTGTTTAGTGTTTTGTAGAGTTTTTTGGGGTTTGTTTTGTGATCAAGTGTTTGTAGGAAGTTATTCCAATTTAGTTTTTGTTGTTCTTGTATTTTGTTGTTAGTTTGGGTGTTGAGTGCTTGAATTTGTTGTGTGATGTCTTGTGTGTGGGGTGCTGGGGAGTGTTTCAGTATGTCGCGTTGTCTGATGAGGTTTTGAATTTCTGGTGTGAAGTTGGGGTTGTGTCTTTTTCTGTTACCTCTTGGAATGTGTTTCTTGTCAGCGTTTTGGATAGTTTTATTGAGTATGTGTACAGCATTGTTGATGTTAGTGATGGGTGTACTGTTTAGAGTTGTGAAGTGTTGTTCTGTCTCATTTGTGAATGCTTCCCAGTTAGCTCTTTTATAATTGGTGTATGTGTGTTTGTGGCTAGCTGGGGTGAGTCTGGTTTTGGTGGTGATAATGATCGGGAGGTGGTCAGAGCCTAAGGTTCTGACCACCCTCCAGGATGTTGTGGGGGCGAGTTCTGGGGAGCAAAAGGTGATGTCTGGAGATGATGGGTTATAGAGGGCTTGGTGAGGAATATGGGTATGTTGATGGATGTCGTTAAGGATGATGAAGTTATCGGTTTGGTTTTGTAGTACCAGCCCTCTGTCTGTGTCGGGGTTGTCGACAAACCAGGCCGACGTCTTGGCGTTGAAGTCACCACCCAGGATGATGTGTGGGGTGTTTGTGATGTGTTGTAAGTGTGGTCTGTATTCATTTGGTACTGTAGGGGATGTTTGGGGAGGGATGTATGTGTTTATGATGGTTATGTTGGAGTTGTTGCCAGTGCGTATTTTAATTGACTGTATTTCTGTTGTGTTATCATTTGGGGGGAGGAGGGATTTGGTTTGTACACTGGTTACTATACATGATATTTCTTTGTGTACCAGGGTGATGAGTCCACCGCCCCCGCCGACAGCCCGGTCTTGTCTGATGGTGGTGAAATTATGAAATGTGGGTGTTTTTTTGTGTTGTGCGGAGTTTTGTTTCTTGTAAGATGGCAATGTGTATGTTGTGTTGTTTGATGAAGTGTGAGAGTTCGTGTTTCTTTGTGTTGATGCCATCTATGTTCAGTTGAAGAATGTTAATGTTATGTGCACGATGAATGGTGGGGGGGGCTGGGGGGGGGGGGGGGGGGGGGGGGGGGTGGGGGTGGGGGGGGTGGGGGGGGGGAGATGGGTGGGTGGGGGGGATTGGGAGAAGGTGTTGAGGGGATGGAATGGAATGTTAGGGAGTTGGATTAGGTGTGGTTGGTGAGAGTGGACTGGATGGGGGGAGGAGGGATGGTGGAAGGTTAGGTGGGTTAGGGAGGAGAGGTGGACGGGTTTTAGAGTGGATGATATGGGAAGGGGGGTTGGGGAGGAGAGGTGGACGGGTGTTAGGTGAGGGATTTGACTGGGAGAGGGAGGGGCATGAGGAACAGGTCCAGGTGTTTGTGTAGTGTTTCTTGGAGGCAAGTGTTGTGCAGGTGAAGTGGGTCCAGTTCCCGCATGAATTGCAGAGAACTGAACCCTTAGTATGGCGACTCGAAGTGATGGGTTTTGAGCAAGTTGGACATATGTATGTGTACGTGAGTCCTGGGTTGCTCTCATTGTCTCCGGCTAGAAGAAGTCTTCGAGAAATGACAGCCGGAGAGTCATTTCTCGGTGTAGGAAAAACTGTGTGATGTGTGTGTGTGTGTGTGTGTGTGTGTGTGGGGGTGGGGGGGAGGGGGGGGGGCGGGGGGTGACGGCAGGGGAGTGCCACTCGTTTACACTCGTTATGTTTAAACTTTAAGTAACTTTAAGTAACACTTTCAATAATTATCTTATGAAACAGAACTCTCACTGCCCTAACCACTTCTCCCGTTTTTGGTCGACTGTTTAACGGAATATAAGGCACTCTAGGAAAATAACCAACTTTCCAGGCTACCTATACCTGTATATATAGTATTTATAATTTTATTATTATCTATTTTAATTTTCATATTTTACCTATCAACTTGATTCAATACTGCTCAGGTTCGAATTTTCACCAAATTTGGTTGCGTGGGAGATCTTTCTCTCCAATAACGTCACTACTAACTGCGATAGCGAAATAATCTGCACTGATTAATTTGTTTAAATATTGTTTTTCTCTGTTTGCTATTATTTACGATATTTGTTTTGTCGGTACCCTTTCCTGTCGAGGTTAAGTTTCGCTTTTGGTAAAATCGTATAGGGGGAGGGGAGGGGACGTGTCCAGGAGAGCGAGGGGATATATGTGTTTATGGTATCACCACCCATCCCTTTGCAAGACATCACTTGAGAACAAGACCTGCTACAATATGAAATGCCCAGCTTTTCATATTAAAGGGACTTGGAGATATGCTAGACCTAACACGAATGGTAGCCCAAAAAACTCTCTAGCTATGCGAGGACGAGACAGAGGAAAAAGGCAAGGAGGAAAAGGGCAGATGAAGATGAAGAGACTGAGGGAGATGGAAGAGCACATAGAACACCTCGAGCACCTCCTGGCCTCCCAAGAGTGGCCAATACATCCCGAAGACTATTAGGTACACATAGTACTCCAAACTATGTAGTAGTAGGGGAGGTGTGGTGGAGTGGTCTTGCCACTGGCCTGGTAATCCAAAGGTCCCGGGTTCAAATCCCGATGTATCAATGGGAAGATATTATTGGGATGGAATTTGTGCTGTACCTAGTATCAGTGCATTACCACAAGCCCACCGAAACGTCAATAAAATACCCTCATTGTTCCCTGATTAAATAGCACTGTATGAATATTCCCATATTCAAAATATGCTATAGGGGTGCAATGCCTGGTGAGTTATCTGCTCAACAGGTGGCGTTGTGTGTGTGTAAGTGTGAGAGTCCGAGTGTAGGTGGTGAGACAGTGAAGCACGGGAACGAGATGGCTTCAGAGATGGGGTCATTTCGGGCCATGAGTGAGCACCGTGCCTCATGTGAAGGCAAGATGGCAGGTGCTCGTTGTACTCTACGTGCTTCACATGTCTCACTCCCTAGACTGGAACAAGACCTCACGGGCTTCACTGTTCACTGTAAAGCGGTGAATGTTAAGGCTTTCAGCCTATGCCCGAGAGGAAGTAAGTTGGAATATAGAAAAAAAAACAAAAAAAAAAAAACAAAAAAAAAACAAAAAAAACACAATCCCTCCCCAATCTTGTTTGCAAATATCCAAGGCCTAAAAAAATAGAACCACGAACAAAGTACCATTTATTAGGGGCCTGCTAGAAGAAGGAAACGCTATATTTGCGGCTCTCACAGAAACTCACATTAAAGATCAGGAAGATAGTGAGGTATGGATTCCTGGTTACAACCTACATAGGGCGGACAGAACGCATAGATCACATGGAGGTGTAGCCTTGTACATACATGACTCACTGATATGTACTGAATTCCTAAATAACAGTAATGAAGTGGTGGAAATACTTGGAGTTAAAATAGAATCCCTAAATTTAGCAGTTATTGTTACACTCAGGCCTCCAGACCCATCCCAAGAAGAATTCAAAACCCAGCTCAACAAAATAAAATCAGAAGTGGAAACCCTGGGGAATATTATATGGCTAGGAGACTTTAACCTACCAAACATTAAATGGAGACAACTAGAAAACCAGTTAGTGGCAAATAACACCGGAGAAGCAAATACTAATACGAGAGAGCTTTTTGAACTTTGTGATTTTTTAGTCTTACCCAACATATTGCTGAACCCACACGGGAAAACAATATCTTAGACCTGGTCTTCACTAACAACGACTCTCTAGTACACAGCATTAACATATCGGACACAACATACTCAGATCATAAATTAATTGAGATCAAAACAACCTTAGAAAGTGTACAGACAACCTCAGAATCGAGAACAAAAACGGCCCCTTCAGTAAATTTAACTTCAATAACAAAAACATTATGTGGGAAGAGGTAAATCAAGAAATGGAGGAAATAGACTGGGAAGATTTAATGGATAACCTGACACCAGCAGAATGTCTAGTCTTAATAACAGAAACCATGACCCAAATCTGTAGCCACCATATACCTGCAAGACAAACAAAACGAAGAAGCAAACAAGATCGGGAAAGGAGGAGGCTATACAGAAGAAGAAAATTACTCACACAAAGACGCACACATCAAAATCTACAGGATAGGTCGAAATAGATAGAGAAATTGTGGAAATTGAACAAAGGCTAAGAATATCATATGAACTACAACATATGGAAGAGGAGAGGAAAGCTATTGCAGGTATAAAGGAAAATTCCAAATACTTCTTTTCATACGCCAAACAAAAGGCTAAAACAACATCAAACATCGGCCCACTGAGCAAAGGGGACGGCTCTTTCACAGGGGACAAAAAGGAAATGAGCGAACTCTTAAGCAGGCAATATGAAATGGCATTCAGTGAGCCTGATGAAACAAAAGTCATCAGAGACCAAAATATATTTTTCATGGAAACCTCCCCCACGGAAACCCCTCAGATGCTGGATATTGATTTCGGTCCAAAAAGACATAGAAGAGGCCATTTCCAACATGCCATCCCACTCGGCACCAGGCCCGGACTCATGGAATTCGATCCTAATGAAAAAATGTAAGGAAAACCTCTCAAAACCCATGGCTATAATGTGGAGAAGGAGTCTAGACACTGGTGACATACCAGATAGCTTGAAAAATGCAATAATTGCCCCACTGCATAAAGGAGGGAGTAAAGCACTACCAAAAACTACCGCCCGGTAGCTCTAACCTCTCACATCATTAAAGTTTTTGAGCGAGTCCTGCGAAGCAAAATTTCAACATTCATGGAGGCAAATGAACTACACAACACCGGTCAACATGGGTTTAGAGCGGGAAGATCATGTCTCTTACAACTTTTGGAACACTATGACAAAATTCTTAAAGCGCTAGAAGAAAAGAAAAACGTGGATGTCATTTACACCGATTTTGCTAAGGCATTTGATAAATGTGACCATGGTATAATAGCCCACAAACTGAAAGCAAAAGGTATAACTGGGAAAATCGGACGGTGGATATACAATTTCCTCGTAAACCGAAAACAATCGGTAGCAGTAAACCAAGTCACTTCTGAGCCTTCGGATGTCAAAAGCTCAGTGCCCCAAGGAACAGTGCTAGCGCCCCTTCTGTTCCTCATACTAATTTGCGATATAGATACCAACACCAGACACAGTACGGTGTCGTCTTTTGCTGATGACACAAAATTAAGTAAGATAGTAAACACACAAGAGGACACGGGCCGACTGCAGGAAGACATGAATGTAGTGTTCCAGTGGACCAGGGAAAACAACATGCAATTCAATGAGGAAAAATTCCAATTAATACGGTACGGAGATAATAATGGTGTTAAAGAAATTACAAATTACTTAACAGAATCTAACCACATAATAGAACGGAAAGACAGTGTGAAAGACCTTGGGGTATTAATGTCTGAAAATATGGGTTTCAAAGTACATAACCAGGTCAAAGTGGCGGCTGCGAAACGTCTAACGGGTTGGATTCTGCGTACTTTTAAAACACGCGGTGAATTGCCTATGATAACGCTCTTCAAATCTCTAGTGCTACCGCGGCTTGAATACTGTAGCGTATTAACATCCCCATACAAAGCAGGTGAAATAAATGACGTAGAGAGTGTACAAAGAAATTTCACTTCGCATATAAGTTCGATAAAACATCTACACTATTGGGAGCGTTTAAGAGCACTGAATCTGTACTCACTGGAACGTAGAAGAGAACGTTACCTAATAATACACATGGAAAATCGCAGAGGGTTTAGTACCAAACCTACATACTCCGATAGTCATGAAATTCAGTGATAGGAGAGGCTGGGAATGCGAAATCCCCCGGATGAATAACAGGGGTGCTATGGGCTCTCTGCGAGAGGGCTGGTTATCACACAGAGGCCCACGTCTCTTCAACAAACTCCCACGGCCAGTAAGAGACATGAGGGACATCTCGTTAGACAACTTCAAGAGAGCCCTAGATGTCGTACTGCAAAAAGTGCCAGACGAGCCCATCCTCGCAAGGGAGCGAGCTGTCGCTTCAAACAGTCTACTGCACCAAATCACCACCCACAACGAGGGGCGTCGCGCTCCTTGGTGCCGCTAGAGGAGCGGCGAACACATCCAAAGGTATCCAAAGGTAAAGGTACAGCTCTTTCAAGGATTTTAGATACAATACATAATATGCTAACTGGTCTGTAGTTGCCAACATCTTATAATATTTCCTTTCTTGAATAGAGGGGTTACAATAGCTTCCTTCAGTTCAGCAGGTACAGTGTTGGTGTTAATTGACAGGTTGATGATGTGGGTTAGGGGACCTGCTATACCAATGGCTTCATCTCGTAGAAATTTGGCAGGAATTTTGTCTGGTCCTGTGCTTTTATGTACATTTAGGTTAGAGAGCTCGTCAAATGTGTATTTTGGTGTAACATTTTGCAATCCAAATGTGTTCGGGTGTATGCCTTTATCCCTGTAGAAATTTCGAAAGGTGGCCGTTGTTGTCGTATATTTATTGAGAGGTTGCGGTAGGTTCTGTGCAAGTGTGTTTGCTATGGAGGTGAAGAAGGAGTTGAAGTACAGTAAACCCTCGCTATCTCGGACTAATTGGGGGGAGACCCAGTCCGAAATGTCCGATTTTCCGAGATGTCCGAAGTCTGACTTATGTCCGACTTAGGAGAGGAAAATGTCCGAATTAGAAGAGGGAGTCCGAGCCACCAGAGAAAACGGAGACTTCCCTATCACTAACAACGTAGATTCAAGATAAATTACAGTACCTGTACAGTATACAGCAGCCATATAAATATAAATATCACTTTCCTTCTCCATTTCACTGTCCTTCTCCACCTCACTGTAGCCATAGATCTCGGAATTTGCCCTTAGATCTCGGAATTTTCCGAGATATATGGACACCTGTCCGACAGACCATGTGGGCCCTCGGAGTTTTCCCCTTACATCTCGGAATTTTCCGAGATCTACGGCGAACTTTCCGAGAGGCCGATGCCAGTCCGAGAAGTGCGGGTTTCCGACTTTTAGAGGTCCGAGATAGCGAGGGTTTACTGTAGGTTGAAATTTGTTGTTTATCGTGGCAAACCTGATCATTAATCTATCTATTCTATCTATTGCCTGACGCCGTGATCCCCGAAGGGGTGGCCACGAACGAACCGCCCCCCTGGGGGTTAGGGAATAGAATATGCCCCACGTGCCTTCTGCGTGTCGTAAGAGGCGACTAAAGAGGTTGGGTCGGTGGGCTTGCGACCCCCACCCGTAAAAAATATCTAGGCAAAGAAAAACGAACTGATCATTAATGTTGAGAGCAATATTAGTGTTAGATGAATCCCTTGACTTGTTGCTGTAGCCTGTTGTTTTTAAGTGCCTCCATATTTTTTTGGGGTTATTCTGATATTCCTCTGCCTTACTGTGGAAATAATTAGATTTTGCTGATTTGATTTTCCTACTTAGTTTATTCCTAGCCCTGTTGAACTCATGTTTCAGACCTTGATCCTGTCTATGTTTCACTAGCCTTTTTAACAGATTGTCTCTATGTTCCAGATGGTGTAGTATGTCATTGTTGATCCATGGGTCTGACCTTGCTTTAATTCGTATGTCTTTCAGAGGAGCTATTTCGTCTAGGATGTTTGTGATGATGGTTCTGAAGCCAACCCATGCATCATTAACGTTTGTATTTCCAAACACTGGAGACCAGTCTGTATTCCATAAAATGTCCAGAAATGTTTCTTTGTTGTAGTTTCTGAGTGACCTTGTGATTCTCTAGGGTAATTTTTGTGGTTTTCCGTGTGCAATATCTGACAAAATGATCACTTATCCCAGTCTGTATAACCCCTGATTGTGATAGTTTGTCCTCTCTGTTACAATTTATATGGTCTAATATTGTAGCAGTGTTCTCAGAGATACGTGTGGGGGTTGTGATGAGTTGTTTGTGATTGTGCATTGTCAGTATGTGCCTATATTCTCGTACAAGCCTATTATTTCGTTGTTTGTAACACAAGTTAAAATCCTCCCCCCCTCTGATTGGGGCAGAGAAAACCTTGGTTACTTTCAATGCCTCTAAGACTCAATTTCTCCTTCTATCTACACATCACAATCTTCTACAAGGCTATCAATTACTTTTCAAAGATACACAAATCAACCCTTCATCTTCTCTCAATATTCTTGGTGTATCTTTCATTCGACCTTTCTTGGAAAAATCATATTACATGTACCACTTTTGCTAAAACGGCTTCCTAGAAGTTAGGTGTGTGCAACCGTCATTGTGGGTTCTTCACCCCCGCACAGCTTCTTGCTCTGTATAGGGGCACTGTAATATTTCCTTATAATAATAATAATCTGTTTTTTTGTTTCTCAAAAGCGCCAGCTCTTCTAAGGAATTTGCTAGCGCTCGCAAACTCATTAATACAAGCTCCATCAACAAAAATAGTAGTCAGTAAACCCTGTAGTAGTCTCTCACAGTGCCCCTGCCAAGATCATAGCTTTTCAAAAAGAGAAAGATTTTAAGCTGCGCCTTAAAAGATTCAACAGAGGTCAACCGTCTCATGGACAGTGGCAGTTTGTTATAGAACCTATGAGCCACGTAGGAAAACAACCAGTCGGAGAAGGATGCCTGGTGTACAGCCCTCGGTTCTTCGAGACGAAAAGGATCATCCTCGCTTCGTAACAACACCCCAGTATGCACCGACGAACGCTTTAGCAATTCGGCAAGATAACTAGGCTCACCAGACATGAGAACTTTAAAAGTCAGGAGGCATAATTTAAATTCTACTCTTGCCTTAACCGGCAGCCAGTGTAACTCAATTAAATATGGGGTAGTTGAAGTTCTCGGTGGAAGAGCAAATATAAGCCTTGCTGCCCTATTTAACACAGATTGAGCCTTAACCCTTAACTGGCGGCGCGCATCATATGTCGAGTGAAAGAAATTTGGACTATGTGGCGGCTCACACCATAAGTCGTGTGGCAATTTCAGCACGTAATGTTGCTGAGAGAGAGAGACAAGTGGTGGCAGGAGAGTAGCGAGCGTATGACTGCTCCAGACCACCGCGGTGGATCAACTGACATGAATCCCACCCTCCTCCACCCTCTCACACTCGCTACATAGTGAAATGTATGGGGAAAGTACCGAATTACATGGTTTTTGCACTTGTGTTGCGCGGTTGTTGCAAGAAAACTAGCGGTCATACAAGGATCGTTGTGGTGTCATTGGAAAGCTCTGTTTATGCCCTTTCAGGGATAGATACTTGTTTTACGCTCTGGGTCTTATTTAGGCATGAAAATGATCACGTAAACAGCCCTATTTTGGGTAAAAACACCCCGCTGGTGGCTACATATTATTTACCGCCTAGGCCGCTCGTTAGGTGTTAATAGATAATTAGGCAGACCCATCCATAGTGCATTACAATAATCGATATGAGAGAAAATCATGTTGTGAACCAATGTTAAAAGACATGATCTGTCCAGAAACTGTACGCCCATATATCGAGTATGTGCGGGGAGTTTTCACCCACACCGCACTTTACAAAAAAGTAGCCTAGAGTCAAACGCATTTCGCCTTATCAACTTACTAGTTCATTACAATCTCTGTTTACACGCCGCAATGTTGCATCTCTTTTCACTCTTCTATCGCTATTACAACAATCAGTGTTCTTCTGAGCTCTCTCAGTGCATACCCCCTCCCTTGCGGCGAGTGCGAGGCACCTACCATTCAACACAGTTCCACTTCCATTCTATCCAGTTCTCCAACCTCAGATTAAGTAAATTTTCTTAGTCTTTCTTCTACTCAACAAGTGAACTGTGGAACTCTCTCCCTCAATCAATCTTTCCTTCATTCTATGAATTAGACTACTTTAAACTTCGTCTGTCTAGTATTTTGACCCCAACGTCTGTTGAATTTGGCTATCTGTCACTCTTTTGGTTTTGGGGGAGACACTCGTTACAGGCAGCCTGCCTTTTGTCTCATAAAAAAAAAATGCAGCACAGTACTTAGGCTAATTATATTCTACCTTTGCTGTTATAGCATCACTATCGGTAGAGAGAGACTTGGAACAACTTGGAGGAGGAGGTGGTGAGAGCGAAGAACACACAACGTGTTCAAATCTAGGTTGGATAAAAGTAAATATGGAAATAGGACAACATAAGCTATGATATGTTAGTCCAAAATACTGGGAATTGGGAATATCCATCACGATACTTGTCTAAGTAAAATGGATTGATTGTTCAGTAACTAAGACAGGACAACACGAGCGCTGCTCAATCCCTGTAAACTACAAATAGGTAAATACATAAAGTATTTACTTTTTCTTCTTAACCATTTCCCTGCGGGAGACGTTCCGGAACTCATAGGCAATTTACAGCAATTTCCAGGCTTTAACCCTCCTGGCCCGGGCAGGCTCTCCAAAGGACGGAGCTCGTATCCGGGCGATCTGGCCGAATATCAACAAAAGTAAACTAAGGCTAATCTCGCTTAATATATTACCTACATTAACCCTCCAGCCCCGGGGGCTATAGCTTACGACTGTGCTCCGGTACCGGGTGTTTTGACGATCTTTGGCCTATGTTAACTACTCTGTAAGTCAATGAATATGTCATGTAATGTTGTGAATAAAAAAGAATAATGTTCCACAAACCTTCCTCTGTCGAATGGCGTTGAGTAGAGGTCTCTAGCCCCTCTGGTTGCATAATGGTGAGCGCGGGAAGACGAGTGCTTTTCGGCGGCAAATTCTTCCCGCGTTCGGACGCGTCGCCCCGGCCATGGCTACGACGCACCTAGCCGCTCGTCGCGCCAAAGTATTTATCTCCCTTAGACGATTTTAGTGTTTGATATTGAGAATGTGATGTTTATTTGATATTTTCTAGTTATTTTGAGGCCAATTATATAAAATATGTTTATTAGGGTATCACTGTCACTGATATTGCTAATTTTCACTCGATACCGTACATTTTATTAGTAATTGAGGTAGCTTATTGTTGTATTAGGCACTGATTATTCGTTATCACAGGTGTTTATTATACTTTGGCCATCATATATTAGGTCTTGTGTCACTTTCACTTTGACAAATATGCTTTAGAGAGTGTCACTGTCACTGATAATGCTCATTTTCACTCGATACCGTACATTTTATTAGTAATTGAGGTAGGTTATTGTTGTATTAGGCACTGATTATTCGTTATCACAGGTGTTTATTATACTTTGGCCATCAAATATTAGGTCTTGTGTCACTTTCACTTTGACAAATATGCTTTAGAGAGTGTCACTGTCACTGATAATGCTCATTTTCACTCGATACCGTACATTTTATTAGTAATTGAGGTAGGTTATTGTTGTATTAGGCACTGATTATTCGTTATCACAGGTGTTTATTATACTTTGGCCATCAAATATTAGGTCTTGTGTCACTTTCACTTTGACAAATATGCTTTAGAGAGTGTCACTGTCACTGATAATGCTCATTTTCACTCGATACCGTACATTTTATTAGTAATTGAGGTAGGTTATTGTTGTATTAGGCACTGATTATTCGTTATCACAGGTATTTATTATACTTTGGCCATCAAATATTAGGTCTTGTGTCACTTTCACTTAGTTATATGATTTGTAAACATTTTATATACAATTTATTGTGTCTTTTTTCACTGATTTATATATTTCTATAGGTTCTAATCATATGAATGTCACTTGGTATATACATATGTGTCACTTTCACATATTATTATGGTGTAATTGTATTTGTATCAATGTTCTCATAATACATGACTTTTGTATTACAATACATTGGTTTTCTTCCACTTTTTGCCTATATATAATTATAGTGTACATATTGTCATTTTATTTGGCAATTTCAGTATGATTATTAGAACTCCAGCTTGGAGTGGTAATCAAAGAAGCACTCTAAAGCACAGAGTGCCACCTTGCACTCCACACACTCCATGGTTGACTTTTTACCTGACCTCGGCTTCACCCTGCTGTTGTAGCAGACATGGCACCGCTTCTGCTGTGTTCTTCCTGATTCATTCTGAGGCAGGGAACCAAGCCTGTGCCTAATCAAGTATTGAGCACACTGCAAGCGGTCAATAACGGCGGGCCCAGGATGTGCCACTGCCCTCTGTGGCATAGCATACTTCTCCAGGAGCTCCGTCAACACCTGCTTTTGGAACCTCCGCAGGCTATTGAACTTCATGGGTGTGTTCACATTCCGAAGCTTGTATATGTTGTAGGCATTCAGAACTGACATGTCCACCATATGCAGAAAGAACTTTTTGTACCATCTGCACGAGGTACGCAGGCAGTCAATGAAGCCTATCTGCATGTCGGACTTGTCCACCAGCCTCATGTTGATGTTGTAGTCCAGGACAGCATCGGGCTTGGTCACCCTGGCCTGGGTGCGGCGATCCACCTTGCCAGTCTCCACCATTTCCCCCTTGTGGATGGTGGTCAGGAGGTTGACCTTCCGCTGGTCGTGCCAGTGGATAGCCAGAATGGGCCCCGACTTCTTCTTGAACACATCACCTTTTTTGGTCTTTGGAGGGAAAGGTGGCATGCCCTTCCTTTTCCCTCGTACTGTGCCTACAGTCCCCGTCTTGCGCTCATGCAGGTACTGTGAGAGAGTGGGGGACGTGTAATAATTGTCCGTGTAGAGGACGTGATTCTTGTGAAAGTAGCGGTCCATCATGGCTTGCACCACTGCTCCGCCAAAGCCAATGAGGGGGTCCACAAGCAAGTCCCCTTCCTTCCTTGGTGACAAGATGGAGCGCTGCGAGGATATCAAGGTACCGGTCGCGAGACATATATTTCCCGAAGGCAGGGGTGGATATCAGATCATTGGTGATCCAATAGTCAGGCAACCTATGCTTCTTGACATGAGGCATTAGCATGGTGAGTGCCAGGAACACCATGAACTCTTTATGAGTCACTGGGGTCCACTGCCTCATGTGGCCCTTGGTCACCTTTCCCAAAAAGTGGACCTGGAATTGGTGCTGCTTATTTGTCTCTTTGACAACATAGCCTACCACCTCCTCATTAAAGAAGGCCTCAAACAGTTCGTGTGGTGGAGCATTGGGGCCTGCAGGAAAATTGGGGGTAACGCCTGAACCCTCCAGTACCTCATCAAAAGCTGGCACATCAGGGTTGTATCCATCCTCATCAACTACGTCTTGCCACTGAAAAACGTAGAATGGGTCTTGTCTACGCTGACGAGGGCGGCGGCCAGGGCGGTGGGCAGCACGACGGGCAGCACGACGCCGGGCCAAGCGGATGGGTCGAGGGTCGTCGATGTCCATATAGTCATCGTCAGAGTGGTCATCTTGCCCTGACGGTGGACCTATGTAATCATGGCCAGAGTCTTCAGAGAGGTGCCCTTCATCATCAGTGGCCCCCACATAATCTGGCGGGGAACCAGTGATGCGTGGGCGGCGTGCGGGTGGGCGAGGTGGGGAAGGAGTGGCAGGTGAGGCTGTGTCCCCCTGAGGTCCTGGGCTCCTTGGCCTGCGACGAGTGACAGAAAGCAATGTTTCACTGTCACTAGGCCCAGGTATTGGTGATGCGAGCTCAAAGACTTTTTCAGGAAGACATGTTGAAGGCGGGAGAGGTGGAGAGGACCGTGGGGAAAGTTGCGGGGACGTATGGCTGGGGCCGGCCGGGGTGGACGCCGCGGGAGCCTCGAACAAAACTCTCTTACTTTTCTTAATTTTCTTGGTATATTTCCTACCTTTCCCCTTTTCGGCAGCAGTATGTCTCCTGTCGGGGGACCTAGGAGGCAAATAGGCCGAAAGTGTGGGGTCCTCAACCCTTGGCAATGGTGGGGGTGGTGGGGAAGAATGCGGGGCATCCGGGTCATCTTGGGTGGCGTGGGTAGATAAGGGGTCACCACGCTGACCCTCACTCACAGCCTCATCCTCACCAAGTAGTTTTGCTTGTTCCCTAGCTGCCGCGGCCGCCTTCTCAAGTATTTTCTGCTTATACAAATGTAGCTTGAAAGGCGATTTACCTGGGGAAGGGCTTGGCGTCGTGTCACTTATGCGAAATTTGGTGAGTGACCTTGAACTCTCCCACTCGCTCACTCTCTCAAGTTCACTGTCTTTAGGTAAACCAGCTTCCTCAACAACTGGTACATCACCTTCATCACTCTCATCACTGTCATGTTCTCTCGCAAATCCCAGGAATTGCTCTTCTTTGTCACTCTCATGGCCATAATCACTCGACTTATAATTACTGGAGTCGTCACTGACTTCATCATCAACATTATGCTTGGCATCAGCTCGCTCATAAAGTCTCAATGTCGTCTCAATACCTCCGGGAGATAACACATTTAGGCGATGGCGTCGGGGTAAGGCGCGACGAACAAGCAAGGGCGTCGTAGGAAGCACGGTATCGGACACAGCGGAATCACTATTTGGCGTACTGTCCATGATGGCGTCGGGGTAGATACTGTTGCTGTGGCGTAGTTTACGCCTGGTGGCGCCACCTACCGTCCCACGATACCGAAAATGTACGCGCGGCATTCGAAAGTACGCACGCAAGCAATGGGCGTTCAAGAGCCCTTCCGGGTTGCGCGGGCCGAGGTTGTTATGGGCGTTCAAGAGCCCATCCGGGTTGGAGGGGTTAATCAAACATATATAGAAATGGGCGCCTTACCTTGCTGCGTAGAATGGTGTTGAGTAGAGCTCTCTAGCTCAACTGGTTCCGGAGTGATGGTGATGGAAGTGGAGGTAACTTTTGCCGCGTATTTACCTCGGCGCGTCCGAACACTCAACCGCGGCCCCGGCTACGACGCCCAGTTGCACTCGTCGCTCCACCCGCAATTATGCCGGGAAGCGATTTGATAGTGTTTTATTGGTTATGCTGTCATTTATTATAGTTATTATATTATTTTCACTCAATGAACTTATTTACATGAACTTATTTGTGTCTCTGTCACTTATTACTTCGTTTTATTATTATTATTATGATGATAGTGTCACTTTCACTGGACTTTGATAATTGGTAGTGTCATTTCCCCTTTTATGTATTGTTAGGTAAGCTAATAATATATATAGTGTCACTGTCACTTGTTCATATTGTTATGAAGGCACATATTATTACTTGTGTGTGTCTCTTTCACTTATACAGTAAACTTCCGTTAATCCGAAGGGCAGCGGACCGGCCCTCGTTCGGATTAGTGGATTTTTCGGATTATCGGACTTTACCTCTATGAACCTGTGTATTAACCCTCCCGCCCCGGCTACGCATTACATAAATATTCCCCGAAATCCGGGTGTTTTGGCCGAAAAACGTCTAGGCTAGGCTACCGTATCATTGTTATGCTGACTGCTTCCCGCATTCCCGCGCATCCCCAAGCGTAGCTGTGTTATTTACCTGTAGAATGGCGTTAAGTAGAGCTCTCTAAGTCAAGTGCTTGATTTGTGATGATGATTTCATTGGAGATAACTTTATGGCCAAAACAGCCACTTTACACTACTTTTCGATACTTAACAACAACATACAGGCACACACGAACAAGCGACGATCTCCTTCTTGTGGCCGGAGATGCGGGGCGTCGGTCCAGCCGGCTGTTGTTTACATGCGTCGGACCGACGCCTCGCACACGAAGCTCACAGGCTTTCAAGCAATGGTACAATGTTGTACCACCCGGGTTCCTCGGGGAAAAACTTAATGGTACATACGTGTACCATCCGAGTTTGAAGGGTTAATGGCCTGACAAAAACATTGAGGCATTAGGCCACCCAAATGACACACACACATATCATATGTTCATGAAATCACTTCAAAAGTTTACCATTGTCATGGTAGCCTATTACCTACTTCAAAACATTCAGATTAATGGTCAAAGGAATCTGCTGATATAAACGTAAACACCATATGTCCGCATCGTCTACTAGCGAGTTTGTCTTGCTCTTGAAGATCAGATCAGATGTGGTTCGGGAAGTAATGCCTTAACAACGGCACTTCCCTGAGAGGTTCTTGTAATTTTCCTTTTGTGATTTTCCTTTTGTGACGTGCTCTGTTATATTATATTGTATTGAAAGCACCCTTGTCTTGTTGTCTTGAAAGCACCCTTGGGACGCTCCGATCACTGAACTATAAATAGTAGCGTATCGGAACGTCCAAAGGTGCGTTTTCAAGCTCAAGACTGAATGCGCTTGCAGAAAATGCGGTGCAAGCCAGTAGCGCATCGGAGCGTCCCAAGGATGCGTTCAAGAGCAAAACAAACTCTCTAGCAGACGATGTGGTGTTTACGTTTATATCAGTAGCTTTCTTTGACCATTAATCTGAATGTTTTGAAGTAGGTAATAGGCTACAATGACAATGGTAAACTTTTAAAGTTAATTCATGAACATATGATATGTGTGTGCTCCATTATGTGTCATTTGAGTGGACTAATGCCTCAAAAAGGGGACTTTGGGACTTCTTGAAATTCGGACCATCGGGTGAATTCGGATTTGGCCTCAAATTGAAAAATTCGGACTATTGGGAGATTCTAATCATCTGTCGTCGGATTAAAGGACTTTTACTTACTGTACTTAGTTTTATTATTATTATACTGTCACTTTGACTGGCCTAGGCTTATTGAGTGTCATTTTCACTTATTTATTGTTAGAAATATATATTTTAGTGTCACTTTCACTTGTTCATATTGTTATTGAAGGCACTTATTATTACTTATATGTGTCCTTTTCACTTATTCTTAGCCTACATTTGAGTGTCACTTTCACTGTTGTCACTTCCACTCCAAAAGTTTGTTAGAGTGTGGAAGTCGTTGAAGCAGGTGCCAGCACACAGTCCAACTTGACACTCGAGGCATTCCCAAGTGGTTTTTGTGGGTTTGCGGGGTCTGCGAGTTGTGTGGCTGGACACATGGCACCTCTTCTGACTCCTAGCGTTACTACCTGGTGCTTTGAAGGGAAGGGCGTTGAGCTGGTGCTTCCTGAAAAATTCAGCACACCCCGTTCTGTCCAGCTGGCCTGGTCCTTGTAGTGGCCTCCCTGGTGTACCCGCATGTTTAGCCAGGAGCTCAAGTATCACCTGCTTGTGGAACTTCCGCAGGGACTTGTACTTCTTGGCTCCTGGAGTCCTCAGACGGTAGATGTTGTAGGCATTGAGGACCGACATATCTACCGTATGCAGGATAAACTTCTTGTACCACCTGCAAGATGTTCGCAGGCAGTCGATGAAGCCCATCTGCATGTCGGACTTGTCAACGAGGCGCATGTTGAGGTTATAATCCAGGACAGCAGCTGGTTTCTGGACGGGGTTCTTGGTTCTTCGGTCCACCTTCCCTGTGGCGACCATCTCGGCCTTGTGGCATGTGGTGAGGAGGTTGACCTTGCGCTGGTCATGCCAGTGGATGGAGAGGATGGGGCCACTCTTCTTGTGGAAGATGTCCGCCTTCTTCGTCTTGGTTGGGTAGCCTGGCATGCCCTTCCTCTTGCCCTTGACTGTGCCGACAGTTGCGGTCATGGAGGTACTTGGTCAGGAGAGGCGACGTGTAGTAATTATCTGTGTAGAGGATGTGTTTTTTATTGAAGTGCCTCTCCATCATCTTCTTCACTACAGCGCCACCAAAACCAATGAGGGGGTCAGTCTTAATTTCTCCAGCCTTGCCGCTGTAGACTATAAAGTCCAGCACATACCCCGTCAAACAGTCGCAGAGGACGAAGAGCTTGATGCCGAAGCGGTGTCTCTTGGACGGGATATACTGTCGGAAGTGCAGCCTACCACGGAACAGGACCAGAGACTCGTCGAGGCACATCTTCTGGAAAGGAATCAGGTAGGTGGTGAACCGATGACGTATCATGTCATACAGCTTCCTGATCTTCCATAATGAGTCGGGAAGGTGGACTTCCATGTTGTTTGTCAGGTGGAGATAGGAGAGGATGTCGAAGTACCTGTCCCTGGACATGTACTTGCCAAATGCTGGAGTCGTTATGATGTCGCCAGTGATCCAGTAGTCTGCCAGAGCGTGCTTCCTGATATGTGTCATCAGCATTGTGAGTGCCAAGAACACTGCTGCCACAGTGACAGCTCTCCATGCCACCATCTTGGCACTGGTCTTCCTGCCAAGAAAGTTGGCACAGATCTCATGATGGTTGTTGGTCTCCTCGACGAGGTATTCCATGACTTCATTGTCATAGAAGCCACAGAAAATTTCACGTGGGGTAGCAGCTGGGCCACAGGGAAATGTTGGTGACACCCCGGAACCCATCTGTACCTCGTCAAAGGCAGGACAATCTGGCTCAAAATCAGCCCCATCTGTCCACACAAACAGGTCGGATGCTGATGCTCGAGGTCGTGCAGGTGCAGCAGGCACACGCCCTGGACGCCCTGGCACACGCCCTTGGCCACGCGGACGCCCTGCACGCCCACGCCCACGCCCAGGGGCAGCGGCGTCGGCAGACTGACCACATCTACGACCTCGCCCTCTCGCTCGTCTTGTCGGGACTTCCTGTTCCTGTTCCTGTTCCTGTTCCTGTTCCTGTTCCTCTTCCTGTTCCTCCTCAGGCGACGTCAGGTCATCTGGGGCAATGTTGGGGTCGTCAGCATCCTCTTCAGGAGACAATTCGGGTGAAGAAGTGACCGGGCGTCAGCGGTGTGGGGCGCGGGAGGCTGCGGGAGCTTCAACAATGGGAGCCTCGGCCTCGGGAGTTGGGCTCCTTTTGCGGCGAGCCGAGGGCTTCTCCGCAGCAAATAATGCTCTGCGGTGTGTTGCGGGCTGTGGCACACTAGTAATACCACTTGAAGAGGCCCTTTGGTCATCCTGAAGGAGAGATGAAGCCGAGGGCTGTGGGTGACCCACGCGGCGTCCCGGGTCAAGGCGTCGGGACAATGGAATGCGGGTGGTTGCTAGGCCAGGGTCGGCGTCATTATCACTGTCTTCAGCTTCCCTGTCCTTTTCTGCGGCTGCCCTGCGTGCTTTTTTAGCTGCACTTTTCACCAACGATTGTTTATAGAAATATTTTCCCACTTTCAAGGGCGTACGGGCAGGCAAAGGGGAAGGTCCTGGGCTAGGGCTAGGCCTAGGCTGACCTAACAAAGATGGCGAGGGGGTAGGCCTAGGTTCTAGCACACTTGGAAGCTCAATGGCACCTTCCTGAAACACTTCCACATCAGGATCATCACTACTGTCTCCCCCCTCAAATAAATCGACATTATCGTCGTCTCCAAAGCCAACGAAATCGTCATCTTCACTTGCACTTATATATAGTTCCTTGTCCACCAAGCTTTCACCACTGCTCTCTTCACTATCAAAAAGTTGTCGCTGTATAGCGCTATCACTCAACAAACGCTTAACTTTCTTTCGTTGAGCTTTCTTCTCGGTTGCAACAGGCGTTGAAGTTGCAAGCGGGGTAGCACTGGGGCCCGCGGGAGGTTGCAGCGAATCGGACACGTCGGAAAGCATTTTTCCAGTATAACTCGCTATGGCGGCCACGTACGAACTGATAACACTAGTAGTTGAGGCTTGGTGGCGCTGCGGTCGCTCCTACAATGCAAAATTTGGCCGCACGAATTTTGAAGCACGCTTTCAAGCACAGAGATTTTAAAATGACACCCGGGCACCGGCCCTTTTTTTTGTTGGTGTCATTTTAAAATGACACCCGGGCTGGAAGGGTTAAAAGCCTGTACATGCCGTAGAAATCGAGTGTCAGTGGGCGGGACAGCGAGGGGCCCACCTCCGACTGTCAGCACGGCCAGTCGCGCACTGAGGGAAACTGTGCTCTCGGACCGCGGTCTCAGCAGTGTTGCCAAGCTGCTACATTGCTAATAATTAGCGAGTTTTCCCGAATGTCTATGGCAGCGCTGCGGGTGAACCCCGCGAGTTAGGAAGCTCGTTCTAGTGTCATTTTGAAGGTATTTTCGTCTAGTTTTCGGCAGAATACATTTCATTTCATGCAGGTACTTGAATAATCATTCAGGAGTGCCTGAATATGCCCTAAATAGTGCAAATATGACCGCAGCCAGAGGGTTAATATGTATGTACCGTCAACTGGGGCGAATTCGGACTTTACGTCAATTAAAAGTTAACTAAATTAATAAATAGATAACGAATAAACATATTAGAAATCTGTTTTCACTCGATTGTTCGAAATGCTTTTATCTAACTTGTTCGCTTAAATAGTTTTAATGTATAATGTGATATGTACCGATTACAAATTAAAAACCGAAAAAAACAAAAAATCGTAACATCGGCCAACATTATTTTGGTAAACATGTTGATGAGTAGATGCAGGAAAGTCTACAGTGCCAAGATGTACTTTCGTAATTATTGTGAAAGTACAAATTAATTGATTGGCATTATCTTGTATATTATTCCCGTAATTGAGTATTAAATTATTATTTTTTAAATTTCTGTAAAAATGGGGCGAATTTGGACAGGATGAAAATTAATTAAATAAATAATATTATTTAATCTAACTTTAGCTATAACCTGTCAGATTCGGATATTGAGTGTACTGTACTGTAATTGGGTTTATAGGTGTCATTACACGTGGTATTTCTGAGTTATGTCACAATAATCCTTATTTTTACATTATTAGGGTCATACTGCTACGCAGGGTATGGTCAATAAATCCAGATATGTCCGAAATTGCCCCGAAAGTGTCGTATCTTACGATATGGTATTTATGGTCTTTACGTTTTCAGGGAGTGTGATAAGACCCTTTTAACATGTTCAATGATGTCCGAATTGACCCCTTAAAGGTCCGAATCTATACTGGGATCACTGGTTAGTCCTATGCATGTTTTTTAAATCCATGTCCGAATTCAGGCCAGGTGTCCGAAATGGCCTCAAATCGTGTGCGAATTCGGACACCTTTAATATATTTATAATAAATATATGCAATGTATTTTAATTTCTTTAATGCTATGATTGTATACCCCAATGTACCAGCTACACATACAATACTTAAGATCTTACATTGAGATAAAAACAAGACTACATGCTACGGAAATACAGTACGCAAAAATCGTCCGAATTCGCCCCAGTTTACGGTATATACTCAGGCACATACGCCCAAAGTATATACACTCTAACAAGTACTTATACTTTTGTAGATGTTTAGGTGACAATCACCACGGTCGATCTGGGGATCCGCCGCTATTGAGCTCGTCCTGGAATCTTTACGACTCTGAACCTTACGATTATATACAGGACTGTCCATGCCATTTGTATCGGCACTAGCTCAGAGAAGAGTGTTGAGAGGGGAGAAGGGGTGTTGGAGAGAGAGGAAGGTGTTGGAGTGGCTTTGTTATGTGTGTTTAGTCTGTATACGTCGTCAGGATGTCCCCTGACTGGGTGCAAGCATGTGAAACATGCTAGGACGTACTACCACACCCACTAAATGTCCGCCGTGGCAGGGATTCGATCCCGGGTCTTGCAGATTCATACGTGAGCGTGCTCACCACTCGACCACCACAGCTCTAAACCTATCAAAACAATATTGGAACCTGTGACGTCACAAGGTAGGCTCCACGCTTGCTACCTCCTTATTTACTAACGGTGGTTCTGGTAAAATCAAAGCATATGAAATACTGGTATATACGGTTGTGTAACAATGGTTTTAATGAGTTGATAAAAGACTAAACAACTTAATTCTAGTATATAACTGGTCCCAATGTGTTCATATATATCGATAATGTTGGTGTTAACCCGAAAACGGCGAGGGGGGGGGTATTGAACTAGCTCCCCATGGGCGAGCATATTGGCTCCATTCAGGCCTATAATCGTCATTTTACGATAAATATCGTTATTACTTATTCATATGAGCCTATTTTACCTTCACTATGAAGAATAACCTGTAACAACAATAAAACAAGTGAAAATATAATTTTTCTGGTCAAAATCGCGAATATAAATGTACCAGCCCATTCATGAATTATGGAGAAAATTGAGGCAAACCCTCCCTCCACGAGGCCTCAAGCCACACTGAGTCTACTCATACACACTCTCGCTTATGTAACCCACTCGCTAGGCATGTAAGCACATCCTCCACACATTTTGCTAATGTTAGCACAAAAATATACCATCGAATTAGGGAATAACAGGGAAAATAGGTTGTTGTTGTTGTTCCCTAAGCTGCCTGGCCGAACAGCCCCGAGTCCCTGAGAAAGGCCATGGCCACGATCGGGCTTTCCCACAGAGCTCTCATTGAGTGTAGATTGTGTTGTTGGCGTAAGTGGTTGTGTGAAATGCAGTCTTCTATGATGTGTTTAATGGTATGGGGTGCTGTGTTACATCCCGGGCAGGTGTCGACAACGGAGTCATCCAGTCTCTTCTGATAGCTCAGGAGAGCTGGATGGTGTCCGCATCTCAGCCTGGCCAGGTGGACTCTGTCCTCGCGAGGAAGGGAGGATTCGGAAGGATGGATTTCGGGAGGTCGTGCATGCAGCTGCGTGTTGTCCGTGAGTGAGTGGATGGATCGGTGAGAGATATGAGTATGGATGTGCTTCTGGAAGTTGGTTCGGGGTGGGCAGGGAGGGAGAGAGGACAATAATTGTGTGTGATACCGTGTGCTGGGTGTTGTTTTGATATTTCTTGGTGTCTGTGGGTGTGTTGCCATGTAGTTTAGTGGGTGGTCTTGGTTCGTGGAGGCTGCTGCCAGGAATTGAGTGCCTCTCATGTCCAGATGGTCTTTGACTTTGAGGATTTTGGTTTCTTGATGTAGGTGATCTGTGGGTGCAGTAGCTGTGCAGCCTGTAATGATTGAAGGGGGAGGGGAAAGGGGGGAAGGAGGGGATGTGGAGGAGTGATATGAGGTATAGGGGAAAAAAAAAAAAAAAAAATTTTTTTTTTTAGTGCTACTGAGGCCGTTTAAATTTTTTATTTAGGCCTCCCTCTTAAGAGCTTTGCCGCCCTCGCCCAGTAAAACTTTTTATGAGCTTTGCAGCCGTTGCCGGGTTAATGAAGCCTTTCTCAGCGGCTTCTGGGCTTCTGTTACATATACAGTATTATCGAAATATAGCTTCTGAAGTAGTTTGTACATTATGCTATCATAAGTAGGGATACTGTATTACATAAGTAATTGACTTCATATGAGTATGCAGTTTACCCCTATATTACTGCAATTTTTCAATAAATATGGTCAAAATACCGAGAAGGGAAAAATACACTCGGTAATCATATTATTTTCCTTATTTACACTTGAGTAAGAGTCTCGATACTCTGGTAAGCAGTCTTGCGCAGGTTTGTGTGTATGTATGGTTTCAATTATGTACTGGGACCAACTTCACTTGTATCATTGCTGTTAAACATACATTACTTTACACCGAAAATCCTTTGCCTCCATCTTCCTTAGCCGTAGATAATTAACGTTTTCTTTGGATAATTTAGTTAAGAAAACTGGAAATTTATCATTTTAGGACTAACTAATAGTCAGATCAAAATGTATTTCGTAGGCAATTAATAGCCTACGGTTGCAAAACACACACCTTCATCAACAAAGCTCCCCATAGTGTTGGACCTGTAGCCCTACCAAAGGGTCAGTTCGAATTATATGTACAGTTGGTCAAAGTTCCAGCTGACCCACCCTCGCTCTGGGGCTCGCAGAATTATCTGGCAATACTGGTGTAGGAAGGAGGTGTGTCTTACAAAGATTGGGATTGGTAGATCTGATTTTGGCTATATCATTGTTAGAACATATACTAAACAAGGAAAAGTAAGCCTATCTCAAATAACAATGCATACATCGCTATGTATGATCCCGAACATTCACCCAAAGTTCGTAGATGTGCTTAAATATTCAAGTTATTATATCCACTGATTGGCAACGCATATAAAACCTGCTGGCTGCCACAACATACTTTACTCGATTTCATAAGAATACATATTTCTGTTTTTTTGGTGGCTGCTTAACCCGTAAACGGTGGCAAAGCTCATAAGAGGTTTTACTGGGCGACGGCGGCAAAGCTCTTAAGAGGGAGGCCTAAACAAATCATTTAAATGGCCCCAGTAGCACTAAACCATTTTTTTTTCTTCCCTATACCTCAAATCACTCCTCCACATCCCCTCCTTCCCCCTTTTCCCCTCCCCCTTCAATTATCACCTATTTTCCCTGTTATTCCCTAATTCGTTGGTATATTTTTGTGCTAACATTAGCAAAATGTGTGGAGGATGTGCTTACGTGCCTAGCGGGTGTGTTACATAACCGAGTGTGTATGAGTAGGCTCAGTGTGGCTTGAGGCCTCGTGGAGGGAGGGGTTGCCTCAATTTTCTCCATAATTCATGAATGGGCTGGTCCATCTATATTCGCGATTTTGACCAGAAAAATTATATTTTCACTTGTTTTATTGTTGTTACAGGTTACTATCTTCATAGTGAAGGTAAAATAGGCTCATATGAATAAGTAATAACGATATTTATCGTAAAATGACGATTATAGGCCTGAATGGAGCCAATATGCTCGCCCATGGGCAGCTAGTTCAATACCCCCCCCCCCCCCTCGCCGTTGCCGGGTTAATGAAGGAGCATTTAGTCTTCACAACGTGAACATTACATAGTCTAATTTGCAGTAATATACAGGAGAGACACAGGTAACACATTAATGGCAAGTGGTATCCCTGCACCACTACACCAGTATTGCCAGCTAATTCTGCGAGCCCCAGAGCGAGGGTGGGTCAGCTGGAACTTTGACCAACTGTACATACAGAATGTATTATACAGTATATGTCGAAATACTCAGTGGATTAATATAATGATGTCGGTAGCCAAGTGGCATTTTTCGAACTAAATTATTGACTATAATACAGCACTAAATGGGGCCTAAGATACAAACAATATAAGATATTTGGTCAAATTATAAAATTTTACCCATTATCCAAATGATATAATGGTGAACAAATGAGATTTTTTGTTTTTTTTTCTGAATAAATAGTTCACCATTATTATTGATAGGTCTTAGTTGATGTTGTTTTTACTTTGAAATATTTGTTTTATATTTATATAAGCATACAATTAACAAAATGTCTCCAAAATAAATTAACAGTGAAAAAAGAAAGTAAATTTTAGATCGTTTCTCAGTGTATTCGTCTGCGCTGACTTGTATGTGACGTCATAGCTTTATAAGACTGCCCAAGTTGGAGGTGCTAGTTGGATTTCGAGAATCGGGTGGGTTTACTTGTTAGAGTATATATACTTTGCATATGCCATAGCTGGTGTTCTTGGTAACATTACATAATTTTGTACATACAGATTATGAAAGACAACTTATAGTCACTAGTCTTAATACTACCTCAAGTAATTCCTTCATTACACTTATGTCATGTATTATTTATTTATGTATTTATTTATTTTTATTTTTTTGCCAGACGCCGTAATTCCCTAGAAGGGGTGTCATGATTTCATATATTCTAGTTAACACTAAAAGGTTTTCTTATGCTCAGCAAAGGCCAATCATAGTCACTGTTAATATGTTTATCAGTAGCTATGTTGGTTTAATGACCTTGCAGATATCTGTGGGGGCTGCAACCATGTGATTGCCAGCCACAGTCACCGCTTCTGGGTGGAGGAGGACTACCAGTACTACGAGATGACCTGCTTGCTCTGTGGGGACGCTGACGATACACGATCCTGCCAGCCTGATGATCCTCGCTTGGCAGCCGTCCTCTTCTGATATGATCCAACCACCATGTGCTGTGTTAATTGATTCATTGTTCTTCTTCTGATAAAGCTCAACCAACAAATTTGTAATTGATTGCTCAGATATTCTCTCCTAATAGATTCAACCAAACTAATTTACACTTCATTGCATTACTGCATAGATCTAGTGTATGTTATTCTTTAACTGGATGATCCATGCCAGGGGGCCATCTATTTCAATCCACTTCTGCTCTGATCCTAATGTCATGTCAAAGGCTAGTATGAAAGTACTGTACTTCATTATCTAATTATATGTTTTCTAGTAAATATGATGATCTTAAATACATAATTTCATTGGAGGTGTTTGGTGTTGTGGTGAAGTTAATACAAAATAGAATACAGGAGTCACACGATGCTTTATGAGTGTGATCCAGCCAGAAAAATAATAATTACGTAAATCTTTTGCTCTGAATAATATGTGGTCTACATAGTAATGATGATCTTAGGTGGCTAGATTTTTCTGATTCATATTTAGGGAAAATAATGTCCTCTAATAGCTTGTGAAACTTACTCCACATTATCTTTTGATTCTCACATTGCTGCCATTTCTGTCCATTGAGATCATTGAAGTCTGAGTGTCATCCAGGTTATATTTTTTCTTTGATGATTATGTTTCAAATGTACTTACCAACTACTGTATTGTAATATTTATATTTCCAAGGTTAATAGTGACAACATTTATTAAACTTTCTTTATCGTGCACTTCTCACCCTACAAACGACCTTACTATTCTAAACTAAACATTGTATTGAATCATTCCTTAGTTATTGTTCCGTTTTTTAATTGACTAATAAAATAAACCTGGTGGTAACTTACATAAGCCTACTCTCATCAGCAAAATAGATCAGATATCAAAATTAACCAAGTATGAAATAAGTTGGCATCAGCCATAAGGGATAACGTGCTTGCTTGTATATAACCAAGAAATATCATATGATTAACTCATATGGTTATTGATGCTCAATTGTTTTGTAATATGCTCTAAATACTATAAAGGACTGTGATTTTCTGTGGTCACTATTAATATGTGTTAAGCTGAAGAAATGCATGCTAGTGAAATCTTGTTATGTTTTGATTTATCCAGTTAACATATTTATTACAACATAAGGAAGTTAGCTTGTAGTGTATTAAAAGTACTAAACACTGAAAATCATAGCCTTGAAAATTACTACCGTTAGTGGATGTGTTATAAAAACCATTTCTAATGACTGTGATGTTACATTTTATGCTGTTGTTGAATGAAATGGTACTATTTATTGTACCGGTATCTTAAAATTGGGCTTTGATAAAAGTTATTTATGTTATACGTTATATTTTATTTGCATCTCAACAACAAACAAGAAAATATGTCTGCATTTTGTTATTTATTAATGTGAACGTATGAATCTGTTATGACAAATATGTATGAAATTATTGATTGTAGTTATATTTTGGTGTAGTAAAGTTTGGCAATGGTTTAAATGAGTTGAACACACTAATTATGCGATTAGAAACTATGTGATTTCACGTGTCATAACCAGTAAAGAAAATATCTCCATTCATTAAGAATCTAGATGACCAGAGAGAATTGGCATCAATATAATAAATTAGATTTTGATATAGAAAGAGCACAAATAAACATTGATATCATAGGAAAGAGCTAAAATATATGTTTAGGTGAACACTAGTGAAATTGAGAGTGACAGAAAATCAGCTGCATAAATGTCAAGTTTGTTCAAAATGAACTAAAATAAAATTAGTAAACTGAATAAAAGTAAGTGTAACATAAAGGAACACAAGTAAAATTGAGTGTGTTAGAAATTAACCCTAGTAAAAGCAGTGTTATAGAAACAAACCCCTGTAAAATTGAAGTGTGATGGTGGGTGTAAGAAAGGTGAAGACCGTGGTGGTGCTGGTGGCAGTGGTGGCAGTATGTGTGCTGGTGATGATAATCAGACAAGGGGGGCAGGGGGGCCAAGGGGGTATAGAAGATGGAGGGAAGGTGGGTGTAGCCAAGCAGAGTGAGGCCAGGGATTCCCTTTCTGGCTTGGTTGTCCTGGTGCGAGAGTTTGAGAGTTTTGACAATGATGTGGTAGAGACCGTGGGTAGTGTGGTGCGTGGGTGTGAAGGCCTGTGTGGTATTGGGGTGGTGAGTGATGAGATGGTGTACCCGCCCCTGGCACTACCTCCCCGGGTGACCTCCGTAGTGCTGACGCCCGATTTGCTTCGATCACGTCCCAACTTACCGGCACTTTTATCAGGGGCTTCTCATGTGCTTCTGTTGCCTGATGGGGCCAGAGTGTCATCCCCAGGTCAACTTCGGGATCTATTAGCACTGTTGGAGGGTGGGGATGCTCAGGTGGTTGCAGTGGGGGTTGGTGGTGTTGGTTTAACCTGCCATCGCTATACGCTACAAGTACCAGCTTGGAGTCTGACTGTGGCCCCGGCCCCCCAGAGCGAGGCTTGTGATGGGGTGAGTGGTCGAGCGGCTCTGTTGATGCGGGTCCATCACCTGCTAACCCTCACGCACCCTCTGGCCCGCCCTGTGTCACTTAGTGTTGGGCTTCAGGGGGCTGCACGGGGCTGGAAGGTTCATGTGGGGCGAGGGGGACTGCTGGGTGAGGGTAGGGCACTGTACAACACCGAACACCTACGCTGGAAGAAGGACACAGTGGAGGAAGAACGCCGTGTAGCCCTGTATGCTGCCCTAGGGGTGAAGAAGGTGGTAAGTCCTGGTGGTGATGTACATTGGTATGGCTGCACCAGATCTACTCCGCGCTGCTTCCCCACAGTAGTACAGGACACACCACAATATTTACATCTGGGGAGATGGACTCCTCCCTGCTGTCTGGAGGGGCTACGGGCCACTGCACGCCATGTCTTTCAGGTGTTGAAAGGGTGTCGGGCACGGTGGTGGCTAGAAGGGGGCTCGCTGCTGGGGGCTGTGCGTGCTGGGGACATAATACCTTGGGATTATGATGTGGACATTGGGATTTACGCACCAGATGTAGACCGCTGCCCCCCTTTGAAGGCTTCTCGCTGGCAGACCCTGGAGGATAATGATGGGTTTGTGTGGCAGCGGGCGGCAGAGGGAGGTTTCTTTCGCGTGCACTACTCTACTGCCAACCATCTCCATGTAGACATATTCCCCTTTAATCCTCGTGGTGGCACAATGACTCGAGGCGGGGCTTGGTCAACAGGTCACCGACAGGATGTGGATTTTCCTGAACACTTCCTGCGACCTCTGGCGGCCATTAGCTTCGCTGGGGTCATGGCCGCAGCTCCCAATAATGTCAGAGACTTTTTAGAGCTCAAGTTTGGTCCAGGCGTCATAGAGAACCCGCAGTATCCCAACCCCGACCTGCCCTTACCTCACAATCTTACAGCCTTATTACATACTTGACTTGCCCTTCCCTCACATATCCCCTAACCTTACTTCACAATTCTTACTCTTAACAATCTGACGGCCTTACTGCATACTTGACGTCCCTGACCTAACAAAAGTCCTAACCTTACTTTCCAAATGTTTTTCCCTTGCCTCACATACTCTGCACAATTGACTTTTCTATATATCTCGGCTTTGCATTAATTATCTTGTATGTGTGTATGTACAGTAATCACCCCCCTATCCAACCTGCCATTATCCGAACCGCGCCAATTCCCGGACAGGTCATGGAAGATATAATTATATATATAGTAAAGTTGTTGCTTATGACTTTCTTCGATTTGAAGTACCAAAATTCTGAGTGACCGAAATCGCCGATATACAAATCGATGGTATAAATAATTGATGCTAGATCGAAGTAAAGGTCGCTAGATCTAGCGGAAAACACTATACGTATTGGCATTACTGGACACTGCCGACACGTGTGGAGGGATGCACAGAATATTTCTCTTGTCCAATAATAGCTATTTCATAGTCCCACAGTACTTATTTGGATATATTATTGACCCCTGGTATGAAGGTATGTTGCCAACATCATAATAGTGACAAATAACTAGTTAAATGACTAATAACCTAATAATAATGACAAATAAATAGTTAACTGACCAAAATATTTATAATCCAAATGCATTAACTTTGTGTATTCGGAAACTTACAGGTAACGTACTGATCATGGCCCATATAGTTCGGTTATGGGGGTGATCACTGTATATACAGTAAATAGGCACGTACCCCATAGCTGGGGGTGGCCGACTCGAGACATTTTTTTTTTTTTTCTATATTCCAACTTACTTCCTCTCGGGCATAGGCTGAGAGCCTTAACATTCACCGCTTTACAATGAACAGTGAAGCCTGTGAGGTCTTGTTCCAGTCTAGGGAGTGAGACATGTGAAGCACGTAGAGTACAACGAGCACCTGCCATCTTGCCTTCACATGAGGCACGGTGCTCACTCATGGCCCGAAACGACCCCATCTCTGAAGCCACCTCGTTCCCGTGCTTCACTGTCTCACCCCCTACACTCGGACTCTCACACTTACACACACACAACGCCACCTGTTGAGCAGATAACTCACCAGGCATTGCACCCCTATAGCATATTTTGAATATGGGAATATCCATACAGTGCTATTTAATCAGGGAACATAGCCCGAGTAGGGACAGAACAACACAACATAAAGCCCAAAATATAAATTTACACACATCTTGGTCGCCCAGGAAAAGCCCCAAAGATCAAGGATCACTAGGGGCCTTCAGCATTTTCCCGGCCCCAGACCTCCCGGAAAGGTTCCGATCTCAGCAGGCAGACATGCAGCGGAGCACACCGCAATGCCCGCCCACCTCACATCCAGACATGACCCTTCATATATACCGGCTCCTCAGGCCTGGCACCTATTATCTAGTCCAACTGGCGCCCGACCCCCTCTCCCAACGACCGCATTATTATCTTACTCTTGGCAAATAATCTGTAACTCTCAGTTTATATTTATTTATTATTTGTTTTTACTTTAAATTGCACTCAACCTGTTTATGAAATTGTAACCTCACAACCCTGCTCCCTATCCCACCTAGTCTGACCTTACCCTGATTGTCTCTACATTAACGACAACTTCCATTTAATTCACCACCTGTGATTTTGGTAGCTGCGGCAGTGTATGGTCATATTCACAGATTCCATTATTATTCTTCCAAACTTGTATATATACAGTATTGAAGTATTTAAAACTCCTCTTTATTTGTAGATATGTCAGTCCACCTTATTGTCTGATTATAATCTGATAAAACTTCAGACTCCAATTCTATGATACAAAAGGGGTAAATATGAAGATTTTTTTCTTTCACTCTGAGTATTAGCACTGTATCTCAAAAAACTCCCAAAGTGTGTTTTTGATAACCTATTCATTAATTGATGCCAACAGTTAGAAATGGACTTGATCTTGAAGGAGTTTAAGGGCACTGCAGATGAGAGGGTATCCACTTAGGCCCTTCCACAGTAGCTGCAACTCTCTGGGCGCTAGATTCGGGACAAATGCCCCGAAGATTGAGAAAGTGACTCCTGATGATGATAAGGTAAATGGATCAATGCATTTGGCCATACACTGACAAGTAACGCAGTACATGTACACAAATGCTCATGGATGTCGTCTCTGTATACTAAGATAGCATAACTGTACTGCTCAGTGTGTTGTATCGTACAGTAACCATCCACGTACCAGGTTAATTATTCTTGCAACAACCCTCCAAGCAATTTCAACAAAATTAGCATACAGTACTGTACAGTACAATACTTTATTCCCATATTTTTATGCTAATCATTGTAAACAAAAGGTGTATAGTTTTATATTTTCATACTTATTTCAATATTCTCTCTATTCCTCCGAGAAAAGTTTATAAACATTTATTTCCTTTATATACTAAATGTTTCTGAAATATCACAATAACCCTCCAATCAAGATTTAACAAAAAAATGTACAGTATACAATTGTTTTCTCATACCTTTTTCATTTTTTAATATAAGAAAAAACTAGGCTACAGTATATCCCAAAGCTTTACTTGTCTGAGCATTAATAACCAGTCAGTATTCAGCTTTTCCCAAATTCCAAAGCTCTCACCTGCATAGAGAAAACCAGCCTGTCTGAGATTGGCTTGACTTTAGTAGATGTGTAGACCAATCCCAACACAGTTGGTGGTGGTGATGGAGCAAGTCAGGTAGTCACAGGCTACTGAAAACTCTGTGTCATCATGTTGAAACAATATAGCAATACAGAAAACTCCTTCTCTTTGAGACCTGGAAACTCATAAGTTTTGAAGTAGGTTTATGGTACAGACTTTAACTCTCTGTTTTGGACTTTATTCAAAAGACTAAGGTAAATTAAAATGTAAAACTTGCAAACAAAGTCAAACCAAAACTGGGACAAAGACAATATAAAGTCAAAACAACATATCAAAATCGCTATGTGGAAACAACGCTTACTAAAATAAAATTTATGAAATGAAAGAACACAATCCACCACATAGGGTGTACATTACTACATGAGCAAGTTAATCAGAAAGACTAAAGTAAATGTTTGAACACAGGATATTCATCTATATACAGTATTTGGATTTAGTCTGAAACACAAGAGTAAATGTATGAACTCCCTGATATCAAGCTCTGGCTATCATCCTGGTCTTTCGAAAAAAGAAAGAGATGAAATTTTAACAGACTGAGGTGTTTCGCACTAAGAAAGAATTTCGCAAGACTTCCCAAACTTGACTACTTCCTTTAACGTGACGATAGTGCGTTGTTATATGTGCGATTGGTTTGCTTGGGAAACAGATTAACTTGCTCATGTAGTGATGTACACCCTATGTGGTGGATTGTGTTCTTTTATTTAATAATTTTCATTTTAGTAAGCGTTGTTTCCACATAGCGATTTTGATAATTTAATTTGACTTTATATTGTCCTTGTCCCAATTTTGGTTTGTTTAGTTTGCAAGTTTTACATTTTAAATGATAGGATTGCTCCCCAAATTGTCCAAAAGAAGGGTTTTACTGTATGTCAAAACTATACTTGACACAAGGATGGTTCAGGTATTAGTGGTATTCTTTTACTGCCTATAGTACTGTGTGTAGAATTGATCACTTGCTAGCTCCGTGCTGTAAGGAAGTTGCAGCTGTTGACATCGATATTAAGTAGAATTACCAGCAAAAATGCAGTTGTAGTGCATATATAAATAGAAAATCAAATTCAGCAAACTTTCTATCCATAAACTTACATAATTTGTATATTGCTACTTAATATCACTGTTTACAGCTCCGACTTCCTTATAGCCCAAAGCTTGCAAGTGATCAATTATTGCTGCCATTTACGCTATTTCAGTTCTCCCTGTACAGGGATGCATGTCCATATTACAAAGTGTAAGGTTAGATTTTCCATAGTCAACAGGGTGTAGGAAGGTGTAAAGCCTTTCGTTGTGCTGTACATAGCTGGCATCTTTTTGTGCCGCTATGACTCCTTTCATAGTGGGAGCTTGATAACTCTGACAAGTTTAGGAAGGACTGTATAGTATGTGCTGCAAATTTTAAAACTATTTAGAATTTATAGGAAAAATTAGCAAAGATTATTGCAATATCGTTACCTGACCTTATGATAAATTAAACAGGTGCAAGTCAGAGTGGATAGATTCATCTTGCACTAACAAGACTGGTGTCACTATAAAAATACGGCAATGACTGCCATCACTACCCATGTACCGGTACTTATATTTACCAACTCACTTGCTTCAACATACTTGTACTTTCTCAATATCTGTCTCTTTTCTCCTTCATCTGACAATAACATATTTTGGTGTATTCGAAGCCCGATGGTATCCAGTTTTCAATCATATTAATTGTAGGTCAAGTAGCCTACCATAATATCCAAGGTAAACAGGGCATTCTAAAATTAGTTTTAGAGAACTATAATCCAAGATGGTTGATTTTCATTAAAGTTTGAGTGTTCAAGATCCCACTGCATTTCCATTACATTTTTATATGGTGCTTGTAATGTGTAGTGTTGCTGGTGCACTTTAACCTTTCAATCAGACGGTGCCAAGTTAGGATTTATTCTAGCTACCTGCGGAGGATTTCATTCAGTTCAAGAAGGACCATTCAAAGTTAGAGGGTTAATTGAGATAATCTTTATCCCTTTGATTAGATATCCGTCCTAAGCTGAGTAAAATAATATCGATGTAGCATTAACAAAACCAAGAAATTGTCACCTGATTGGATGAGTTAAGTGTGTGCTGATCCCTAGTGTCTGTGTTGTGCTTGTCTTCCAGAATAGGGCAGCATTTTCCAACGCCTTCCACGCAATCAACCAATGACCTTGTATGCTTTAGGGAAAGTACTGTACTGTACAGTGAAATACTGCTAACCCCTTCAAGCATTCGACTATATCTTTACTTTATTAGGGCTACTACTAGATTATTTTACTTGGTTTAGAAAAATCTTGCAAGTCTTATTAAGTTGAAGACTATATCCATTAATGTGACAGATGCTTCCTAAGTTGAATATTATTGTAATGAAGTAGTGTAAATACAGCAAAATTTGGCATTATATGACAAAGGTTAGCACAGATTCCTTTAACTCGGATCTCCCATGGGCATTAGTGATGTCCTGGATACATCTAAGAACTACCGTAGTATTTGGCATGGATAGAAATTCAACAAATTCCTTACATTATCTGATATTCTTACATTAAGTAAAATTTAACCAGTTTTAAGGGATTTTTGGCATATATTTGCAGAATTATTAGGCAGAATTTATATTCAAGATTTTGCTAGCTGCATCCAATACTTACAAACACTTCTTCCCATTCTAGCCGATTATGTCTGGTTACAGATTTATGCACAACCGTCATGTAACTGATTATGACGTTAATAGCCAAATCAGTAGAACTAGTCAACCTTGCTTATTTGTCGACTTCTTCCACATAGAAATACAAATCAGAATTGTTTAGTGGTTAGTCAAAATGCAGGAAAAAATCCCCATGTACCACCACCACCTTAATGTTTCAAACTACTGGTAGTCTCTGTGTTATTAAAACTTCTTCCAATGGGGTACTTTTACAAACAACAAAGCCACTCGCATTGGGAGCTAAGAAATGTTAGGGATTTAATTATCGATTATCGGTTCAATGTCTGGACAAGTAGCCTGGAGGCATTTAGGGGGGGTTTCCCAGAAGAATAGCATCGTATGTGATAATGGTGATGATAATGATATACTTTCCCCTACATATAAACTTCCAAGAGTATGGAGAAATATCTAGGAAAAGACAGTTGCTCCCATTGCAATGACAGATGCAGGACTACTTTATTTAACTGGAATTTAGTTGTTCATGTGGAAGGTGTTGGAAAAATGCAACATACAATAGGTTAATGTAGTGCTTTGTGTTGTGTTGGTACCGTCAAAGATAGGCACAATCAAAAAGGCTTAATGGGTACATGCACATTGTGCGTTATTTCCTTTGACTCGAGTTCATTGTTCCAATTTTACAAAGCTTGGTTTTACAATTTATAAGCAACTATATCACAGTTAATGTATCAATACGTAGCATAACACTTTTGGGAGCAATTACTGTACGATAACTGGTTGCCATACACATAATTATTTTTTATAGGAGATAAGATGTATTAATCTCATAAATGTTCAACAATATATTGTACAATTGTTGGAATACATATATCATTATTGAAATAAGGATAAAACTCAGAGGTAATCAGAATTGTTAAAAGTAAATGCAATACATGACTAAACAGGATGAATTAATTTTATAGTTTTGCCTCATCAGTTGTACTCGAGCCAAATAAAATAAGGCTTATGTGATGACCTGGTTGTCTGTGGTTTTATCACAACCTAATGCTTCCTAGATTACCCGTGTCGCTTCCTCAATTTAAGTGTAAGGAGAATCTTGGATTAAGGTATAACACTGCAACAATGTGTTTTTGTATTCAAATTTGTTATTGAGATTAACACTCTTAATTAGATGATGCATTTCTTAACTGTTATTTATTTTTATAGTTACCCCCAGATGATTTAACTTAATTCTGTAATGATCTCTAGGTTTAAGATGTAAATTAAGATAGCATTTAACCCTTGTTCTATCCTAGGCTGAATATAAACATCAGGTGGTAGCTAGAATAAGATATGAATTGGTGGCATCTGATTGATTGGGTTAAGCCAATGATTGTTAGGGGATGATTGAGAACTTGCAGTATGAAGTAACCAGTGTAAGCCATAGGCCCGTGTATTCCTAGACAAACTGCATAATTGTCAGTGGTAATTACAGTATATTTACCGTATTCCTAGCCAGTCAATATCATATGCTATAGTCTGTTTTTTTCCAGCTGATGGTAAATTGTCATGTCTCCATCTTGTTTACTCAGCTATTACAAAGAAATCTTATCATTAATATGATGCGAAGACAGTAGTTTCATATTTTTCCATTACAGTAAGTATGAAATCAGTTGCAACATGATTCAATTTAACATCAGCTGGATAGACACAGAGTATAGTTGTTGTAATTTGAATGAGGACAGTAATCCCATTCCATTTACAACAACTAGCGTAGCATATCTAGAGGTTGGGAATATGGCAAAACTATAGAAATTACCAGAGAATGATGGGGTCTGTTTAGGAATATGGGCCATAATGCAAGTACTGTACAGTATAGTACACAATAAATATGAATTATGTAAAGCTCGGTTCACACATGCACGAATTAACGTCCCGTCCGTCCCCGACCCTTAATTCGCCGTGCCTGGGCGGCGTCCTTTTTATGCATGCATAAAATGGTCCGTATGGGTCGGGGCAACTGCCAGAAAACTTGTTATGTCGGGGACACCCAGGGAACACACACGGGAGCAATCGTCATCTAGACGCAGCCTGGCGGCGTCTAGACAACGAATATAACGGGATGAGAACGGCGGAAAAAAAACGTTGGAACGGTTGGAACGTTGGAACGGAACATGGGGCCTCCAGATTGATGCCATCCTGCCTATTTTCTTGGTCGGGGACGGACGGGACGTTAATTCGTGCATGTGTGAACCGAGCTTAAGTAAATATGGTATTCAGATGTCCAGTGTTACTTCCACAAATTTATCATAGTTTGTCCAGTATTTGCATGATTTTATTTTTAATATATTAATTATGTATATGTAGGATCATTCTTCATACGTATAATCATATTCAAAAGTCACATTTCACCTTTAGCCTACAAAGTCTGTAATAGTTTAATATATAATTTGTTTACGAGTTTTATTTCAAAGGAACATATCAACAGATCTACTGCTTTTTAAAATTTAAATCATGATGAAAATATGCATGCAAAAAGTAGACTAAATGCCTTTGATTATGTAGACTAAAACCATATTTCATTAAGCTTGGTACCAATTATAAACTAAGATCACGGAAAACGGAATTTGAAGGTAAATATGGGGAAGAGCAAGGTTATGGTCTTCGAAAGGGGTGAAGTCACAGAGTGTGAGGTGAAGCTGAACGGTCAGGCTATGGAGATCGTCAACTCTTTTAAGTATCTGGGCAGTGTGTTGAGTAAAGATGGGACTATGGATGAAGAGGTGCGGGAGAGGGTACAACAGGGGAAGAGGGTTGTAGGAACGCTAAAAGCAGTAACAAGAAATAGGGTGGTCAGTATGGAAGTGAAGAAGTCCTTGCATGACAGTGTGGTAATCCCGACACTGACTTACGGAAGCGAAGCATGGACGTTGGTTGAGAGACTCAGACCAAGAGTGAGAGCAGTGGAAATGAATTACTTAAGGAGTGCGTGCGGAGTTACATGGAGGGATAGACAGACTAATGAGGAAGTAAGAAGGAGGTGTGGTGTGGAGGTAGATGTGCTGGAAAGTGTGAAAAGGAACAACTTGAGATGGTTCGGCCATATGGAACGTATGGAAAGCGAGAGAATGACTAAGAGGGTGAGAGCGAGGTGGAGGGACAGAGGGGGAGAGGTAGACCGAATATGAGGTGGAAGGATGGAGTGAGGAACTACATGAACGAAGGCGGTGCTGGTTGGGGGGAGGGGCGTCGACTGACTGGGGACAGAGGTGCATGGGGGCGGTTCGTTCGTGGCCACCCCTTCGGGGATCACGGCGTCAGGCAATAGATAGATAGATAGATAGATAGAATTACATGTGGTATTGCATAATTTAGTAAGATAATATTGCACAACTTACATCCTAGAACCTCAAATGAAGTACAGTACATGCAATTTAATCATACTGTGCATCCGAATTTGGAAGAATTTCAGATGAAGCCACATCTAATAGACCTTTGATACTGATAGCACTAACTGAAAGCATCAAACGTCTGCCCTTTACTGTGTTATAATTGTAACTTTATATATAGAGAGGTCATTGAAATCTTAACCCACTGAGCCCCAGCTAGTTTATAATAAATGTACCACCAGGGACCGGCTGTTTCTGATTTTTTTTTTTCCAGAAACAATAGCGAATGGGTTAGGAATGAAGGAAAAACCACAAAAAAACAATCAAAAAGGTAAAAAATTGGTCCTACGGAGCCCCCGAAAGTCGATTTTACAAGAGTAAAAAATTTAAGGCAATAACACCCAAAATACCGGTTTTTGCGCGCTCACGCGCACGCGGTTGGACTTTGAGAGTTTTCAACCATCGGCATGGTTGCGTGGGATACTTACACAGTTCCCATACAAATCTGAGCCCTCTAGGTGCCATAGGACCGGAGTAATTGGGACTGGACCGGCCAGGACACATGGTTTGCGTCGCTGGGGTTTAGCGTTACATACATTGTGGACGCAAACCCTGCGTCGCTGGGGCTCAGTGGGTTAAGGGGAGGTTTTTATATTAATCCCTAGACCTCCATCAAGTTTAAAATAATACCCCCAAGGCCCCCTTCGAGATAAATTTGTAAATTTTTTGGTAGAAAAATGTTCCATCTGAAGGCAGGTTCCTCCTAAATTGCTGGCTCGCTATCGCTCGCCAGAAAAAAATAGACACCTAAATGGCACGAAATGTCTTGAAATTGACAAAGAAAGAGGTTGAAAGGTCTTAAAATTGCCAAACTAATGGGGCCAATGTCTTAAAATCTCAAAACTAATGAAGGTAATTATAAGGGAGAACAAGGTCCAGTAAAAACACTCCCTTAAGCGATAATATACCCCTAACAATGGAGTTTCTTATAAAATAGGGAGGGTATTATATTGATCATGATCTTTTAGGTTAACTGTCAATAAACTTGTGAGTACAGTACTGCATGTCTCTCTTCTGACTTATATAGCAAATTAATATACACCATTCATATTACATTCATCAAGTATTTTTCACATTTGTAACATAAAAAAATCTGATCCTACATCCGTTATTTGATTATGTAATGTCTATAACCCTGAAATTACAGTATGATGTTAGGCAGTATATAATGTGATATCATTATATTTCGATGCTAAAGTTTAAATGTTCCTCAATCAAGATTATCAATAACTTTGGCTTAAATTTAGATCAAAAGTACCATAGATAAATAAAGGTACTTTAGGAATACACAAATTACCAACTAATATCATAATTATAGACTTTTTGTTATCTTAATACAGTAATTATAAAAAACAAGGATGACTCATATAGTTTGTCAGATACATTAAGGGGGGTCACATGCTTTTTTCTCTCCTTTTCTGTCTCCCTCTTTCTCTGGGTTGTATCCATTCAGCCAACTGTTTTAAGACGTTTATCCCCATCCAGGTGTCGATTTTTTCCTGGCGAGCGATAGCGAGCCAGCTTTGTACAGTATGGAGAAATCCGGCTTCACTGGAGAAATTTTTCTATCGAAAAATGTACAAGTTTAGCCTGTGTCAGAAATTTTGTTTTTAAATATGTTGGCTCACTACCGCTCGCCAGGAAAAAATCGACATCTGGATGGGGATAAACGTCTCAAAACAGTAGGCTGAATGGGGCCGAATGGACACAAACAAGAGAAAGAGGAGAGAGAGAGAGAAAAAAATGAGGTGGGGGCCCTTTAAGGTGTCTGTTCTTGCCATATTCTAAGAAAGATTTGCTTTTAAAATATAGGCTATACAGTAGTACAATATTGTACTCATGCTCATCAGTATGATTTACGATCAACAGTATGATTGACTGATTATTAGTTTTATTCTGTGGCTGGTCCTGTCCAGAGTGAGGTTTGGCATCCTCTACCCAACCTTAGCCGTTTCTGTCGGTCTCTTTTACTGTACAGTACGACTTTTCCTACTTTGGGGGTGGAAGGCTAGGAATTCTTTTCCCCTTGTAAAATTCACCTACTAGACGAGATAGAGAAAGGGGCGAGGGAATGCGAAAGTGGTCCTGAACCCTAAGAATTGGAACTATAAATGTTGTTTCTGTTCGGGCTCTGTCTCGAGTCGGCCACTCCCAGCTATGGGGTGTGTGCTTGAGTATATACATACAGTAGATACATTCTGTATAGTAATTTTGTTTCATATAATTTCTGAGATCATTAGGCACTGTTTACTGTATATGGTAATGATCTAACATACATTCTGAGTATTACATGTAGGAACCTTGAACATTACTGTACTTTATAGTCTTGATAATAAAAATCACTTGACAAGGAATTGGAATGTCAGTAGATAATCATAAAAGTTCAACATTTACTAGTGATGTAAAAAAATAAGATACAAACAAGTGAAGTAGTTGTTGTTGTCAACAACAACAGTGAAGTAGTCCTTCATCTTTGCTTGTAATGTATTGTGTGTACAGTAGTGAGTAATGAGGTGGGTTGGGCAGAGTATCATGACGGCTGCTGTAATCCAGGTGTCGGCACAGTGCGCCCTCTAGTCTATAACGCCGTGATATCAGCTCATCCATCATGTGACCTCAATTTATGCTTATATAGATGTGCATTTTGTACCCAGGGATTTTTTTAGAAATGTACTGTAATTTTTATTAACAAAATTCTTTTAGGAGTTAATATTCTTTATATTTTATTTGACTATTATTATTTTCAAATTATTTAATTTTAGCTTTGCTTGTTATTTACATTCATATGTGTAAATACTATTTTATTTAGTGATTTACATTTTTGTGCTGTGATTTTGGGAATATGGTTGGACAATGGATATGGTATGAGAATCTCGGCTAATACCAAAGTAACATGCATTATTATATTATAGATTTGTACATTATACCTGTACTCTAGTGTGAGGTGCAGGGCATTTAAGAAATGTGCTAGTGTTAAAAATATTCCCTCTGGTGTGACTAACTGTGGTGAGAGTACTTGTCAAAGGTAGCTCACAGAAGCTACATATCCAATATATTTGTCCAATTTGTTTCATTGATGGCTAGATGTGGACCATAGTGACTATGCAAAATCTTGTCAATCAGTTATTTAAATCAGCGTTATTTAAAATTGTTACTATTTCTACCTTATGATCTTGGATGGCCTTGTTGAGCAAATGTAAGCTTTTGAATGAGCTCAATATGCCACCTGTGCCTCATTTCAAGCCATTTATGACATGACTTAACCCTTGTTTTGGGCTATTTTGGGCATATTCAGGCCCTCCTGAATGATCAATCAAGTATCTGCATGAAAAGAAATGTATTCAGCAAAAAACTAGGCACTAAAAGCTTCAAAATGAGACCAGAACGAGCTACGTAGCACTCGTGGTTCTCATGCAGTGGTGCCACCAACATGGGAGTTTAGCGTATAGCGGCATATTTTTTCTCACTACGCTCACTACTGGTAACACTGCCGGCCTCTCGAGAACAGAGGGAGCGTGAGTCAGTGGGTGGCGGTAAGCCCTGGGTGTCGGACGTGTCGCCTGCTGCGCTCCCGGCCATTTTCACTATTTTAACCCTTTAAAAGCCTTAATAATGCTCCTAACTTGCTGCAAATTGGTGCACGACTTAAGTCGAGCGCCGCTCATTAAGGGTTAAGGGGACCATCCGCCTTTTTTACCCAAAAAATCGTAAATTTATACAGGTATTTTTTTTTTTTTTTTATACATAGAAGGCTGGCTATATATTCCCTCAACCTGTCTGTAAAAGTTGAATGCCGAAAATCGCTTCTAAGTGCATTATTTCGAGCTTTATATAAAGCTTTCGCAGGCTGAATATGAGCCTATCTATCTATCTATCTATTGCCTGACGCCGTGATCCCCGAAGGGGTGGCCACGAACGAACCGCCCCCATGCACCTCTGTCCCCAGTCAGTCGACGCCCCTCCCCCCAACCAGCACTGCCCTCGTTCATGTACTTCCTCACTCCATCCTTCCACCTCATATTCGGTCTACGTCTCCCTCTCTGTCCCTCCACCTCGCTCTCGTACACCCTCTTAGTCATTCTCTCGCTTTCCATGCGTTCCATATGGCCGAACCATCTCAAGTTGTTCCTTTTCACACTTTCCAGCACATCTACCACCACACCACACCTCCTTCTTACTTCCTCATTAGTCTGTATATCCCTCCATGTAACTCCGCACGCACTCCTTAAGTAATTCATTTCCACTGCTCTCACTCTTGGTCTGAGTCTCTCAACCAACGTCCATGCTTCGCTTCCGTAAGTCAGTGTCGGGATTACCACACTGTCATGCAAGGACTTCTTCACTTCCATACTGACCACCCTATTTCTTGTTACTGCTTTTAGCGTTCCTACAACCCTCTTCCCCTGTTGTACCCTCTCCCGCACTTCTTCATCCATAGTCCCATCTTTACTCAACACACTGCCCAGATACTTAAAAGAGTTGACGATCTCCATAGCCTGACCGTTCAGCTTCACCTCACACTCTGTGACTTCACCCCTTTCGAAGACCATAACCTTGCTCTTCCCCGTATTTACCTTCAAATTCCGTTTTTTGCACACTGTTCCAAACTCATTTATCAGACCCTGCAACTCCCATTCATTATCACTCATCAGAACTGTATCATCCGCAAACAGCAGTATAGGTAGCTTCCACTCAATTCCCTCCCTTTTCAGCGATACACCAACATCCACTGCTCTTGATAGTATTTCTTTCATGACTCCATCCATAATATACTGTATAATTATGTATAAATATATTTTTTTTTATATAGGAATCATTACAAATTCATTTCATGTAATAGGACTAATATATATGTATAAATGACTAAAATGTAAATAGAAATAATTAAAAATACATTTCCTGTAATAGGACTAGAGTTATTCTACTGAAAAACAGATTTTGACGTTTGCGAGTTTTTTTCTCAAAACGAAAATGTCAAAAAATTCTAACTCGGAAATACATATAATCGAAAAACAACTTGTCATACAGTAATGATTCATATACCATTGGAAAGCCCATAAAAAAATATAAAGTAGTCTGTGGGAATTCTTTTAGCCACCCCCATTCATGCACAGCACGTCTTCAAATTTGCAAAACAAGTTAAAAAATTTCAACTTAAAAATATATAGGCTGTCGGGAATAGGGTAATGATCCCGACAGGTTTTGGTCCAATAGGACATTTGAATTTGGCGGTATCGTATCGCTTGTACGATTTCGGCTGGTTCTTTGTGTATTGTAGTTTATTCTTAAGTTAGGTTAAATATTAACTGTAATGTATAAATATCTACATCAGCTCTAGATGTATTATGAAACCAAGTTATGGGTTATAATTATTATGAGCCGGCAGCCATATGTAATTTCGCGAAGCGATCGGAGGCCGGCCCTTTAGTCTCTCAATCAACACCGTACAGCCAACATCTCCTCCCCCGGCCCTGACTCAACCCACAGTTCACCATGTGCTACAACTAATAACAATATTAACAACAGTCCTACATCACCAGTCCTCACTCCTCTAAGCTAAGTTCATTGTATCGATATTGTATTATGTGAACATTCCTACATGTCATGCAATTGAATTAGCTGCGTGTGGGGGACTGGATTACACCCATCGAATACCTCGTTGGTAATTATATTATAACTATTTGTTGGGATATTTCATGTACCAGTGATATGTAATTTAACCTCTTTATCTAAATACCCGATAAATATTGGTCCTTCGTGCCCTAAAGCTTCCTTACTGTAGTACCGTTTTGTTTGCTTCCTTGACGCTTGTGGGCTTACAAATGGCTGCCGCCTCGAGCGTTGTTGGCCGCCTGCCTTTTCCCTAGTTTAGGCCCAGCTTCTTCCCTCGTGTTTTATACCGTTTAGGCACCGTCCCTATCTTTTTGGGGGCTTGGTTCCAAGTTTTTTTGGGCGTGTGAGCCTTGGCGTTTTGTTGGTGGGTTAGCTGGGCTGGAGATTGGGGGTGGGGTAATTTCGTCGGGCGCCATTTCGCGCTCATAGGCTAGGCTAGGCAGTCTAGGCCTGCAGGTATCTGTGGTGGCTTTTCATTTCGCTTTGGTGGTGTGCCTGTGGTGTTAGTTGTCTTGTGTCATTGTGGGACTCGTTATTAATTTTGCTAGTGGGGAGGGTTCTCATGTGACCTTTTATCTTTAAATTTCATAATAGCCTAGGCCTAGTTGCTTAAAGTGGCGGTCATGAGTGTCGGTCTTTGTTAATTCCTAAGCGATTGACAGTTAATAGTCAGACCTCATGATTGTAGCTTAACCAACTAGGCTTACCTATAAAGGGCTTACAATAATTAGTGCTTCACCTTACCCTTTCTTTAATGGATTTAGTATTTAATTCTTTTGTCAATACATCATGGCTCAAAGGAACCATCCCACAGCTGCGTCAGGAAGTAGCATTGGGGTGAATTTTACACCAACCTCCTCATACAATCAGAGCCCTGGGAAAGTGGTGGGTATATTAGGCCACAGTTATGTTGGTCGCCTAGGGGTTTCCCGCCGAGAGTTTTATGACCCGGGTTTTGTTGTGAGGGTGTTTAGTGCCCCAGGAGCCACTCTCGATAATATCAGGTCCCAACCAGCCTGGGATGGTCTTTTGAGCCTAAGGCCCGAGATCACTGTATTAGTGTTAGGCGGTAACGACATCGTCTCTGGGGTAGTCCCGCAGGAGCTCGCGGCTAAGATCCAGGAGTTGACCTATGAGATTGAGGCATCCACGAATGGCCGCTGTCTTGTATTGGGATTAGAGCAGAGGGAGTCTCCTCGGGGTATACCGGCAGGCGAATACCACAAGGTGAAGAACTCGGTCAATGCTCTCCTCAAGAGGAAATACAAGCACCTTGGTGGTCGATTCTCCCCATATAGTTTTGGGAGCCAGTATATGTCCGAGGACGGCGTCCACCTCACCAATGAAGGCAGCGATCGTTTGTTGGCCCAGGTCATTAAGATGGTAAGGGACTATCTTGCGTCGCAGTAGTCGGTCTCCTCATATATAGCCCCAGTGTACTTTATGTTGTTGTCTAGTCAGATAATTTCCTTTCGTTAGTTTATATTAAGGGGACTGTAGGTATTATGTAATTCTTTTTGAGTAAATTTCTTAAGTAATGGGGGTTTGCCGCTGTTGATTCCTAAGCGATTAACGGTTTGTAGTCTGACCTCATTGTAGTTTAAGTTGCTTAAAATTAAACCTTAACGATGACAGATTTGAAGAAACTTAAGATTCTTAAGGGAGGGATGAAGGGAAATTTAAATAGAGGTTTAAGAGATCTTGATGAATTTTTAATAAGTGCCACGGCTGATCAGATAAAAGGTAAAATTGCTACTGTTACTAAATCGCTAGCTGCTTATGATAGTTATTCTCAGCAGGTATATGGTTTATTGACAGTTACTGACGATGTGAAAGAAGAAATGTCGGCAGATTTTGAGTACTTTGAGGACGTTAATACAGCCTTAGCCAGACTATCTTCCACCCAAGAATCAACCTCTGTTAAGGATACCGGTACACCAAAGGCGACTGGTTTTAACCTGCCGAAGCTTACTTTGCCTACCTTTTCCGGGGATTCGGCTACCTGGACTGGATTTTGGGATATTTTTGAGTGTTCCATCCATCATCATAAAACACTCACATCCATCCAAAGGTTCACATATCTCCGTGGTCAATTGAAAGGGGAGGCATTGAAGTTAGTCGATGAGTACAAGCTAGAAGCTAACGGCTACGAGTCTGCAGTGGAGTTGCTGAAGAGAACTTACGGGAGAGTGGAAGTCATCAAGACCGCTTTAATTACCAAATTCTTCACAAAAGATCCTCCATCCTATGATGTGGCGGACCTAAAGGAGTACTATGCCTCCTTTGAGAGCCTCCTCCGATCTATGGAGACAATGGCCGTCACCAAGGAGGAGATATTTAGTGTGAATATCTTGAATAAGATACCCTCTCCCTTAAGGGAAATCTTAAGACGACAACTAAGCGACTCTCCACTAAACTTGGAAGCGTTGGTGCAGGTGTACCAGACTGAAGTCATCAATATGGAGAGTACTGGACACTACCGACAAGTGGAGATGTCGCCATCTACTGCAGCTTTCCCAGTACAGACTTCTCCTAAACAGAAAAGGCCAATATCATTAGGTTGTAAGTTGTGCAGTGTCCACGGTCATCTGTGGTATCAGTGTCCTAAGTATCCTAAGGCTACACAGAAGATTAGCAAGGCTAAATCGCTTAAGTTATGTACCAGCTGTCTGGCAAGAGACCACTTCAACAGTACCTGCACCAATTCCTACATCAAACCTTGTAAGTATTGCAAGGGGAAACATTGGTTTTCCCTTTGCACCCAGTCTGATCGGCACGACGGCAAAGAAAAGGGGAAAACCCCCAAAGAGTCACATGAGAAAAGTAAGAGCGAGGGTGATAAAGTATCTACCATGTCCATTGCTTCTCGAGAATGTCAATTGCTTCCTACTATGATGCTGCCAGTACTGGGGAGTAATAATAATACTATAATGACGCGCACCTTACTTGACCAGTGCTCACAGAGGTCATTCGTTCTGCGGTCATCATTACCCCAGCTCAAGTGTACCAGCAAGGGTCAAGAGAATTTGCATCTCCATGGTTTCACTGGTGAAATAGATTCCAGTGACTATGATATTGTGGAGATTTCATATGTTTATAGAAAAAAGGTATGTCCCATCAAGGCTGTTGTGGTCGACACACTACCCAGTTTCTATATAGCATCAGAGATTCAACCACATTTGAAATATCTCAGAAGCAAGGGGTATAAACTGGCTGATGATCAACTCTCTGCTAACAATGATATTATGCTACTGGTCGGAGCTGATTATTACTACGACCTGGTTCACCCTGGATATCGGCGGGTAGATAAGCTAATAATGCTCCCCATGATCCAAGGTTATGCCATTTCTGGATCCTATGCCACTTCCTCTCAAGACACACAGGTGGAGGTGGTTACGGTCCTCAAGGTAGCAGTAAGCCCCATAGATAAATATATTAGGCCAAATGTGCCTGATAATACATGTACTGATATAGAAAAGCTATGGGACTTGGACAATATTGGAATTGACCCACATGAACTTGATCGTGAGTCCAAGCTAGCGTTAAGCTCGTATGAAGAGACTGTAACGTATGACTCTGGCAGAGGTCAGTATGTGGTAAGGCTCCCTTGGAATGATAACAAGAGTAAATTACCTACTAATTTCCATCTAGCACTTGGTAGGTTGCGTGGGCTTCAGAAGCAGTTTGTCAAGGATCCAAGTTATTGCGAGACTTATGCGGCAGTTTTGGCCGAGCAGGTACAACGTGGATTTGTGGAGAGAGTAGATCTCAGTGAGTATGGGGATAACATCCATTACCTTGCTCACCATGGGATTAAAAAGGACAGTTCCACCACTCCTGTTCGTATTGTGTATGACTGCTCTGCTAAATCCAGTGATCGCTCCTATAGCCTGAATGATTGTCTGTACACGGGTCCGTCCTTGGTCTCTGATCTAGCGCAGATTATGTTGCGCTTCAGATGTCATAAGTTTGCATGGGTCGCCGATATTGAGACGGCCTTCCTGATGCTTCAAGCTTCAACTCCATCGTGAAGACAGGGACTCGACAAGATTTTTATGGCCACGGGACCCAATGGATCTAGATTCAGAGTATCTGGTCTACAGGTTCAGAGTCGTCTTATTCGGGGCGACCTGTTCCCAGTTCCTTCTCAACGCTACTATCTTGCGTCATCTTGAGGAGGCTGGACTAGATCCTGACTTCAAGAATGAGATCAAGCAGGGGATCTATGTGGACAATCTTCAAGGCACCGGAGACAATGAAGATTTATTGCTCAAGAGATGCTGGGAGATCCGTGATATATTTGCCAAGGCTCATTTATACTTAAAAGAATGGGCCACTAATAGTGATCTTTTGAAAGGTCAATTTGCTTCTGACGGTGTAGCTACTGAGAATAGTGAGGTGAAGTTTTTAGGCCACAAATGGGACACTACCACAGATTGTATATCCTTGTGTCACACCCCATGCGGCAGTGAGCTTATGACCAAGCGAAACTGCTTAAGCTTGTCAGCGAAGTTGTTTGATCCCCTAGGTTTTTTGCTGCCTGTAACAATCCGTGCTCGTATGTTTTTACAGCAACTGTGGCGGCTAAAACTAGATTGGGATACGCCCCTCCCGATTGAGTTACAAGATACTTGGCGGTTGATTCGGTCGGACCTTTCCACATGTTGCAAGGTCCAACTTCCTCGTCAGGTTATTAGTGGTCACCAGGTGGATCTACATGCCTTTTCTGATGCTAGTAATAGTGCGTACGGTACTGCCATATACATATGTAATGGTAGTGAAGCGACACTGGCTATAGCGAAGGCTAAAGTAGCCCCTATAAAGAAGATTACAGTTCCTAAATTAGAACTTACTGCATTGCTTCTGTCTGCTCGTCTGATAAAGTTTACACTGGATGCTTATACAGACATACTACAGATTAATAAAGTCTATGTCTGGAGCGACAGTCAAATAGCGCTTTCATGGGTACACAGCCAGAAAGTGTTACCTGTTTATGTTTCTAATCGCACTGATGAGATTCATAACTTAGTTCCTACAGCTACATTTCGCTATGTGAGCACCAGGGATAACCCCAGTGACATAATTTCCCGGGGGATCTCGGCACAGCAGTTTATGTCTTCCTCTATTTGGTGGCATGGACCTCCATGGCTTACATCTCCAACTGAATGGCCTCAGGATTTCAGGGAATACATATCTGATCCTTCAAGTCGGCCCCAAGATGATGTGTTAAGTAGTTCGAATGTGAGTACTACACATCAGGATAACAAGTTGGTAGAGTGGGAACGTTACGGCAGCTATGATCAAGTAATACGGGTATTTGCATGGATATACCGTGTCATTAACAACATGAGAAGTCGGGCTCACAGGTCTTTCCTTAGTGAAGATTCGAAGCATATCAGACTCCATGAATTGAGATCAGCAGAAGCAAAACTAATATGTTTAGTACAAAAGGAATCTTATCCTACTGAACATCAAATCCTGAGCAAGGAGTCAAAGGCCAAACCCTCTAACTTAATGAGGCAGCTAGGATTATATATGGAAGGAGGCATTATTAAGTGTAGAGGCAGGATACAAAAAGCGGACATTATTGATTCTGCGAAATATCCTGTCCTCCTTAGCTCCTCTCATTTGATTACCAAACTGTTGATTCGCCAATGCCATCGGACCTGCCTACATTTTGGCGTAAATTATGTTCTGGCGTATATGCGACAACGTTGGTGGATCCCTAAGATGCGACAAGCAATTAAAGGGATCCACAATAGCTGTACGATCTGTAAAAGATTACAGGGTAAGCCTTACTCCCCAGTTGATCTACCTCCCTTGCCTGAGTTCAGGGTACAAAGGACTGAACCATTTCAGGTAACCGGGGTAGACTACACCGGAGCGATTCATGTTAGAGAATCGCCCGGTAATATCATAAAGGTATATTTATTAGTGGCCCCTCCATCATTGACGAACATGCCTATTACATAAGGCATCCTCTTCAAACACTAATCCGCCGTAGTTTGAATCTACCGCGCAGAGCATTTAAAAACTGAGGAGCCTTCATCATGAGCGCACGCGACCTCACTCATGGCTTCAGTCATTATGAATTGGGTTCTCACTACGAAAAAACTTCGTAAAAAATAAAAACAAAAAGAAAATAAGAATAACTATCCAATAAGCTTTCCATCATATCGTGGATGTACTTGTGTGGATTTCTGACCAGACGCTGATTCAGGCGTCATTCCTCCTTCTCTGCTCTGCGCTCAGCCTGCCCGGACCTGTCTCCCCACGCTCCGCGGGTTCCGCATTTGTTGCGTCCCTAGTGAGTTTTTTCTCATTGGTTTACTCCGGGATGTATCGAGTAAGGTTAGGATATGCGTAGCAGGAGTGTCCTGGGCTGGTTGCCCGCAGTGCAGTGTATTTTGGGTCGTATGTTTGGGGCATCTATTTCGGATGTACCCTCGTGGTCCTGTTGTGGACAGGTGAATTTTTTTTTTTTTTTCACAGTTAAGCTAGCTTTGTGATGCAGGCGGCTTTCATTACGCGTTATTGTTTCCTTTTATCTTTCTGATGAGGTAGCGTATTTTTGCTGTCGTTCCCAGCGTATTTTTCTTCACTTAGTGAATTTTTTTCTGGGTCCCGAGTCAGTTCTTCCCTTTGCCGGAAGTGTTTGCTACAGTGGTGTGTTGGCGGTGGTTCCTGTTGTGATATAATTCAGTGCTTTTTGTTTATATTCCGACATGTTACTGTTATCCGTCTGCCTAGGCCTAGCCAGCCTCTCGTAGCTTTATCACATATACAAGTGTTATTGATTTATTTTCTAAATATGTACTACTGTGTCATGTGTATCCTGGTTTAGTTGTGTATTGGCTAATTCCACGGACTATTTATGTGTCCTGGGTTAGTTGTGTTTTGGCTAATTCCACGGACTATGTTGGGCCAGCGTTAGTTGTGTTTTAGCTACGCCTCGGTCCGGTGTTGCGTTCAGATGGTATCTGGACGGGGTGGGTTTTTTCCGGCGGGTTTTTCTCGGTTTCACCTTGATAACCCCGGCTGGTTGCCTAGTTTTGGCCACGCGTGGTTTAAAACAGGCTTGTTTCCCCGGCGAGTGGGTGTCTGTGGCTCCCCAGGTCTGCGTCTCTGGGGTGCCTGTTTCATCCCGGCGGGTTGGCTGTACCCATCTAACAGTGTTCATACGGACACGTGTTGTTTGTAGTTTTTTCGGTTTTGCAAAGCCAATATAAAACTATGCTGTAGTTGTATTTCCTCCCCGGCGATCTGTTTCAAAGAAGTGGGGATAGGAACAATTGGGGTTAACTTTTAAACTTTAATTCACCCGGTGGGTGCAACCTGGTAGGTTGGGATGACCGAATTTGCAAAATTCAGTTTAGTTGACCAGTCAATTGAGGGATGCTTTGTGTATCGCCTCCTTCAACATACGGCGCTTTAGGGCACATTTGGGGTTAACGTTTTTTAAACTATTATTCACACCCGGCGGGTGTTTCTTGCACGGATGAGAATAACGAATTTGCAATTCAGTTAGTTAACCAGACATTTGAGGGATACGTTTTGTATCGCCGCCTTCAACATACGGCGATCTAAAAGATACTTCGGCAGAAGTTAGATCTCGTATATTTGTCAGGCTTCCCAGTTTTTTATCTACGAGATAATTCGGGGGCCGGCGTCTTTTTTAGTTTTTTTTTTTCCAATATTTAATATGGAACCAAACACCACCGGAAAGACTTAATCACTTATAAACGCCATGATGGTCTTTATATATTATGTCCGAGGGTATTCATAAATCTTTTGGACAAATTAAGATATTCTGAAATCTTTTACTTAGGAAACCCCACCGCGTGGCGAGCTGTGGTCGTTGAGTATTACGTCTCGTTACCCGGCGGGTTATTTAACACCTGTGTGCGAACATGAGGGGGTTAACCTTATGAGCATTAATTCCTGGAAATTTTAAATTTTCCAGAGCTGGGTCCCGGCGGGTCTATGCAGAACCTGGAGTAGTTTCCCTCCAGTCTCTGTCATGGCTACCTTTGCCCCGGTTTTTGCTGTATGCATTACGCCCTCCTGTTCAGGTATCCCTATTTTTGCGCACACACTTTGTATAAAATGTGTTAAAATGTCTCGTTTGGTGGGGGTTACCTTTCCGGCGTTTTTCTCGTTGCTCCGAGAACACCGTTTTGGTTTACCGAGTTTTAGTCAGGATGGCTAAAATAGGTAAGTTACCCCGACGAGTTTGGTCGCTTGAGGGCTCATCAGAAACTGCGTTTTTCTGTGGTCGAGCCTGGGATCAGGCTTCCTGTGTTATTCATTGCTTTATGCATTACGCCCTCCTGTTATGTCTCGTTTGGTGTGGGTTACCTTTCCGGCGTTTTTTCTCGTTGCTCCGAGAACACTGTTTTTGGTTACCGAGTTTTAGTCAGGATAGCTAAAATAGGTAAGTTACCCCGACGAGTTTGGTCGCTTGAGGGCTCATCAGAAACTGCGTTTTCTGTGGTCAAGCCTGGGATCAGGCTTCCTGTGTTATTCCCGGTGAGGGGGGCTCCACACAGTTATTTTGTTTGGTCTTTCCCTCCCGGCGACCTTTTTTACAAAGAGGTCTGGGGCAGGTATAAGTGGTTTGACATTGCATATAAAACCCGGCGGTTGTACCTTCGGGTGGTTATATTAACGAATTTGCGATTCGCGATAATTTGCCAAACAATTGATTGATACAATAGGGTATCACGGCCGTCAAGACGGCGATCTATGAGGGCTTCTGGGAGAAGCCGGATTAGAGATTAGGATAGGCTTAGACTTTTTATGGGATAAAAAGATGCCTGAATCTTACTAGTGTTTCAAGTGTAAAGGGATACTTGAACGACTTCATCTTTAATAAAGATATGTTTCATCTTTATGAGGATTCAGAAGTTATGCTTAATTCTTTCGAACAGGTAAAAGATATGCTGAAATCCTTAATAAACAATTGGAACAATGTTGTTTGTTTGTTTAGTATTTCTCTCCCGGCGACCTTTTTACAAAAAAGGTCTGGGGCAGGTACAATTGGTTTGACATTGCATATAAAACCCGGCGGTTATACCTTCGGGTGGTTATATTAACTGATTAGCAATTCGCGATCATTTGCCAAACAATTGATTGATACAATAGGGTATCACGGCCTTCAAGACGGCGATCTATGAGGGCTTCTGGGAGAAGCCGGATTAGAGATTAGGATAGGCTTAGACTTTTTATGGGATAAAAAGATGCCGGAATCTTACTAATGTTTCAAGTGTAAAGGATACTTGAAAGACTTCATCTTTAATAAAGATATACTTCATCTTTAGGAGGATTCAAAAGATATGCTTAAAAATCTTCTGGACAGGTAAATATATCCTGAAATCTTTAATATGAAACTAAAGGAAAACGAAAAGTAGTGGTGGAGTGCTACGGTTCGTTGACCGGCGGTCTTGTGACACATATTTTGTACCATTTTTTGGGTGTAACCCTATGAGCATTAATCCCCGGAAAATTCTCTTTCCAGGGCGGAGTACCGGTGTTGCACCAGGTGACCAGGTAGTTCCCGGGGGCGGGGTAGTTTTCCCCCAGTCTCTGCCATGTCGGCACTTGAACCTCTCATTGCTGTATGTTCAACGCCGTTAAGATCAGGTATCCCTATATATTATTTTCATTTGTTAATGAAATAATTTAATCACTGAATAATAATAACCATATATATTTTCTATGATTATATTAGGATAATATTGTGTTTATTTATAGTAATTTATTTTAATACAATTAAATATAAATTAAATTAATTAGTATACTTTATGATTTTGCTCACCAGCTCTGCTTTCAATGTGTTAATGAGCTATGGGAGCTTTTAATTATCATAAACCTTTACAGGGCTCTCTTTTAGAGAGTATACCGAGCTCGCAAGCGAGGGACAGCCACAGCCAAGGTGTATGGCGATACTCACAGTCCTGGCAGGACAGAACACATCCCTTTGTGACTCAACTAGTGCTGACGTCCACGGGATGCCGATGTACCATCTTCTACCCCAGTTTTAACATGGCAACATGTGGAGGTCCCGGCTTCGGCGGGATCTTCCCATGATAAGCCAGACTTAACGGATGAAGAACAACGATCTCTGGTCTCAGAGATGGAGGTTGAAGAGTCCAGTCACCTTTTAGGCGACTCTCAGGGTACTGTCGAATCTCCACGGAGTTCGTCATCGGCTAGGTATGTACCGGCGGAAGAGATTGATGGACTACTATTGAATGCACTTAATAGGTCTTGGGCCCTACGCCGGAAACTCCTCCTGATACGGGAGATCCCGCGATGTCGACGAATGTGCGACCTCTGGCTACATCCTTTGCTTTAGCGAAAATACCTAGCCATCCGCTTGTGTCAGGCCCAATTTCCAATGTGCCAGGCACAACAGCTCTCACTACTTCCACTGAATGCAGTTCACTGTATTCAGAAACAAGGGTCAAAGAGGTCAAGGAAGTTGCTACTCGTGTCGGAAGAGATTTTTGTTCTAGCCAGCAGTCTAGATATTTATCTTCACGCATCTTATCTCCCAGGCGTAGCGAACGTCTGGGCAGACGCTCTGTCCCGGAGACAGAGCACGACAGTAGAATGGGAGCTCAAGCAACCCATTTTCGACCTAATGATTGCGGAGCTCTCCCATCCACAAGTGGATCTTTTTGCGTCCGAGGAGACTCACAAGCTCCCTCTATACCTCACCCGCCGGGCGATAACGCCGGCAGGGGGGCCAGACGCCCTAGTGACAGACTGGAACAGATGGAGCTCCATCTATCTGTTTCCGCCGCCAGATGCGTCACTAATGTGCCACGTAGTGAACAAACTACGAGTTTATCGAGGCTTAGTCTCGCTAATCGCGCCCCTGTGGCCGGCGCAGGTGTGGTACCAGCAATTAATAATGTGGTGCCCGGACCCGGTATCGCTCCCGGTCGGGTACTTCCACTTAGACACGATTGGCAACCTAGCGACCTCGCTGACTTTTGCATTATGGACATTCAGGAGGCCAAGTGGCTAGCACCATACGGTAGGGATGTGACCAATAAATTGCTCAATCAATATACTCAGTCTACTAAGCGACAATATCAATCACATTGGAAAGCTTTTACTTCTTGGATTGTTAGAACGGAACAAACTGTACCCTCAGTGGCATTGGTTTTTAATTACTTGAACTATCTGTTTGAGCAGAAACGTTTATCTGTGGTAACTTTGAAGAATCACTTAACTGCGATTAGAGTGCCCTTTTTCGACCTTACAGGTCTATCCATACCGGTGGCGGAGGAAACAGGATTTATGAGAGCGTGTTTTAAACTCCGCCCACCTCCCCGTCAGCTCATGCCTACTTGGTCTCTGGACAAAGCTTTGTCTTTACTTCATTCTCGTCTGTATCAAAATACTGCAGACTTTGCTCTAATCTTAAAGAAGGCAGTTTTCCTTTTGGCTTTGGCCACCGGAAACAGAGTGTCTGAGCTGGCGGCGATGAGCAACACACCTAATTGTCTTAGGTTTGGTAGACTTAATGATTCAATTTCCATTGCACCCTCCCCGGCGTTTGTAGCCAAGAATGAGCATAGTGCACACGTGTTTTCTGAGTTCACGGTGCCGGCGTTAAAAAGGGGAAAGGTGCATCATAATTTATGTCCAGTGCAAGCTCTAACCAAATATTTGAGAATAGCTCCTCAAAACCCCCAAGGTGCTTTATGGGTAGCGAGTACGGGTAAACGCTTACTTAAACGGCGATTAGCCTCTCTTCTGGTAGAAGTCATTAAAGAGAGTAATCCCGGCGTTGTGGGTAGGGCCCACGATTTACGCAAGTGGGCGGCCTCTTTACGTTTCCTGAAAAACTTTTCAGTTGAAGATATTGCGTCCACACAGTTGTGGGCGTCTAATCATACGTTTCTCTCTAGATACTTGTCAGTTGCTCTAGACAAACCTTCCTTACCATGTATAGCTTTAAGGCAGAGGGTCTAGGTGGCCCTGCAGTCACTTATGTTTACTTTCACGGAAGGGGGGGGGGGGTGCAGTCAGTTGACATAGGACACCCTAGACCCCGCCGGAGTATGAGAGCTGTGATACAATTTAAGGTTAAAATGTGATATGAAAATTTCTCTGCGAGAAATTGTGCTAGTACAAGGTTTAGTACAAAACAACGGTGTTGTTATAGTAGTTTTAGCTGCGAAAGCAATGTAATATTAGTTCAATGGAGTTCATTTGCAATTGATCTCCACATGTATTTTGGGGTTTATGATGTGCACATATAAACTTATAACTTATTATTTTTGTCACCACTCGTTGAGTGGGGTGCCTTTTGTAACTACAGATCTGTGTTCAGAATCTTCAGGGTTACCCATTTTTGTCGGGCAGGCTTCTTTGAAGCACGCACCTGCCTGAACCCCTTTTTCTTGTATATTTCCGGCCTACGCCGTATTAAATACATTTTTCAAAAGTAAGAATACTATGTGGTTGTTTTTATTATCTGCTTTTCTAGAGTTATGATATGATTACGAATGTCCCCCTCCAGTCTTAGATATCAGGCATGTTCGTCAATGATGGAGGGGCCACTAATAAATTATAGGTTTGACTCCTGTAAGGAGATAAAGAAAACCTAATATTTAGTAGTGGCCCCGTAATCATTGACGACTGGGGCCCTCCCGACCGTCCCCTTCCCATTCGTTGATGTATTAAGGATTTTAGTTTACTTGATATGTCAGTGAAGGAGGAATGACGCCTGAATCAGCGTCTGGTCAGAAATCCACACAAGTACATCCACGATATGATGAAAGCTTATTGGATAGTTATTCTTATTTTCTTTTTGTTTTATTTTTTTACGAAGTTTTTTCGTAGTGAGAACCCAATTCATAATGACTGAAGCCATGAGTGAGGTCGCGTGCGCTCATGATGAAGGCTCCTCAGTTTTTAAATGCTCTGCGCGGTAGATTCAAACTACGGCGGATTAGTGTTTGAAGAGGATGCCTTATGTAATAGGCATGTTCGTCAATGATTACGGGGCCACTACTAAATATTAGGTTTTCTTTATCTCCTTACAGGAGTCAAACCTATAATGCCGTCCTATTCACATGTGCGGTAACCAGAGCGATTCATATTGAATTGATTGACGACCTATCCAGTGAGGGGTTTTTGCATACTCTAAGACGCTTTGCAGGCCGCAATGATTTCCCTCAAATTATTATGAGCGATAATGCGACTTGTTTTGTCGGGGCCTCTAAATATCTCCAGAGTTTAATGGATGACCCGCAGGTTGTGGCTACCCTCACTGGAAAGGGTTGTCAATGGAGATTTATACCAGCACGTGCACCATGGTTCGGGGCGATTTGGGAGAGAACAATCGGTATCGTCAAATCTGCCTTGAAGAAGGTATTAGGAAGGGCACTGGTGACCAGACGGGAGTTGCAAACCATCTTAATAGAGATTGAGATGTTAGTCAACGACAGGCCCTTGACCTATACCTCGGCAGATGTTGATGACCTCTTACCCATTTCGCCTTCCATGATGACACGTGGACGAACCCTTAATACCTTTCCTAGATCGTCCGTAAATGACGAAGATCTGCATGACCCTACGTTCGGCAATGCTGACGCCACACGTCGTCGCTTCCAGTATGTAAACAAGGTGTCCGACGATCTATGGAAACGGTGGACCCAAGAATATTTGCTGTCTCTTCGCGAGCGTCACTCTCATAAGATCAAAGGGACGAATCAACGATGGCCTCGTATCGGGGATATCGTCCTGATTCATGATGAGCGTCCTAGGTTATTTTGGAAGCTTGGGAGGATTATCGATTTGTTCCAGGGCATTGATGGTCTTATAAGGGTTGCTAAAATACGAACTTCGACTGGGGTTACTACTCGCCCAGTCGTGAGGTTATATCCCTTGGAGCAGGATGTAGAACTGCCGGATTATCCTGGCGTCTCTACTGATACCCCTCCGCGGGAGAGTGCTGGTGACAGTGCTCCTCAAGGTGGGGCAGCAGATGATGAGAAGGATGATCCTCCTCAGGCTTCAGGTGGCGCTCGTCCCAAAAGGAGGACGGCTATGAGTTCCGTGGATCTTTGGAGATCAAAGATCCAACAAGGTGATCTTTGACTTCGATGTCCTTTTTTTTTGTTCCTGTATATCATTTTTGGTGGCGGGCAATATGTCGGGAATAGGGTAATGATCCCGACAGGTTTTGGTCCAATAGGACATTTGAATTTGGCGGTATCGTATCGCTTGTACGATTTCGGCTGGTTCTTTGTGTATTGTAGTTTATTCTTAAGTTAGGTTAAATATTAACTGTAATGTATAAATATCTACATCAGCTCTAGATGTATTATGAAACCAAGTTATGGGTTATAATTATTATGAGCCGGCAGCCATATGTAATTTCGCGAAGCGATCGGAGGCCGGCCCTTTAGTCTCTCAATCAACACCGTACAGCCAACATCTCCTCCCCCGGCCCTGACTCAACCCACAGTTCACCATGTGCTACAACTAATAACAATATTAACAACAGTCCTACATCACCAGTCCTCACTCCTCTAAGCTAAGTTCATTGTATCGATATTGTATTATGTGAACATTCCTACATGTCATGCAATTGAATTAGCCGCGTGTGGGGGACTGGATTACACCCATCGAATACCTCGTTGGTAATTATATTATAACTATTTGTTGGGATATTTCATGTACCAGTGATATGTAATTTAACCTCTATCTAAATACCCGATATAGGCTAAAAATAAAACTAGATGAGATATACAAAAATTGGCAGACTAGATTGTAGAAACACCTTTTGTGAGTTGATTGAACACAAAAAGAAAGACAATACACTAGATTCTCGAGTAATATATCAATTATATTAGTGTGTAATTTTAAAAAGAAAATGGTAAATGACTGCTGTAATGGTCTACAGACACTCCTCTCTAACCCGATGATGACATTGTGTTATATTTCAGCTACTGCCAAATGCTTTTACTGTGTTCAGGAAGGAACTCTATGTTAAAGGATTTACTCCAATATTATTCAACAACAAGAGATCCTTACTAAGCTTAATAATATTACAATGGCTGTGAGTTGCTGGAAATATCATGAGAAGTTGTTATCAGGCTAAAGGTATTTTACCCAACGGCAATGGTCTCGATTTGTGTGCTCACAGATGCAAACATGTATTGTTAAGGGGACCGTCCGGTATTTACTCCCAGGGTGTCGGTGAACTTCCTCTGATTTAAATGAGATTTGGCATACGTTTAGAGGACTATGAGAGCTAATGTTTGGTACCATTAGCTTGAAAATTGGTTTTATGGTTTTTTATATATGTCAAAAAATGTTACCCTAATTTTTGACATTATATAAAAAAACATAAAAACAATTTTCAACCTAATGGTACCAAACATTAGCTCTCATAGTCCTCTAAACGTATGCCATATCTCATTTAAATCAGAGGAAGTTCACCGACACCCTGGGAGTAAATACCGGACGGTCCCCTTAACAACACATGTTTGCATCTGTGAGCACACAAATCGAGACCATTGCCGTTGGTAAAATACCTTTAGCCTGATAACAACTTCTCATGATATTTCCAGCAACTCACAGCCATTGTAATATTATTAAGCTTAGTAAGGATCTCTTGTTGTTGAATAATATTGGAGTCAATCCTTTAACATAGAGTTCCTTCCTGAACACAGTAAAAGCATTTGGCAGTAGCTGAAATATAACACAATGTCATCATCGGGTTAGAGAGGAGTGTCTGTAGACCATTACAGCAGTCATTTACCATTTTCTTTTTAAAATTAAAGGCTGTAAGCTCAGTCACCACACTACACTCTTCTTGATAGTGATTATATGTATATACTCAGGCACATACCCCATAGGTGAGGGTGGCCGACTTGACAAAACAGCACAACATAAAAGCAAAATAAAAAAAATCACATACAGTAGAGTCACGTATTTCGGTCCCGCGATTACGCATCCCACGGTACTATCCAATGGCTACCTGAATTCTCATCCCACGAAAAACCACACGAGTCCCACGGATGCGCACCGACGTATCGTGGATAGCATTTGTTGGCGGCCATGTTGATGACGCGCTCCCAGGCTTCCCGCTCATTGTTCATATTGTCCCCGCTCTCTCACGTGTGAACTACTCAAGGTTACCTGTTTTTTTTTATTGTGCTTACCCATCCCGCAAACAATGATGGCTTCCCAGGGTAGTGGGGGCCCCAGTGGTCCTAGTGGGGAAAGAAAGGAGCCACCTAAGCGACTAGGAAAGGCCAAGGAAGACAAAAACAAACATCATCGGTGTGGCCAAAAACTGAGGAAGTATAGTGTAGAAGAGAAGAAAAAGATTATTCAAATGATCGAAGAAGGCTACAGAAACTGTGATATAACGAAACGAATGAACTGTCCAGAAGGAACTGTGAGAACATTTAGAAAGAATAAGGAACAGATGAAGAAATCGTTGGCTGTTGCTGAGAAATATTTTGGTGGTGAAGGTGGTGGTGCTTGTCGGGCAGTGGTGGAGTACAGTGAAAAAATTCAAGTGCTAGCTATAACTGAACATTATTTGTTAAAGTGGGTTCAGAGGCGAGATAAAGAGAAAGCAGGTGTTGCAGGCCCACAAATTAGAGCAGAGGCACATAGGATTTACGAAGCCCTCTGTAAAAAAAGAAACATAAAAAATCCAGTGCCTTTTAATGCCTCAGTTGGTTGGCTTCAAAAGTTTAAAACAAGGTGTGGGGTGAAGCATGCTGTGTACCAGGGTGAGGTGGCTTCTGCTGATGAAACTGCAGCCAACTCTTACCCTGCAATTGCTCGCCAACTGATAGAAGACGGTGGTTATTGTTTGGACCAAATATATAATTGTAACGAGACAGGACTGTACTGGAAGCGAGCACCAAAATCCACATTCATCTCAGTAAAGGAAAAGCAAGCAAAGGGGGTAAAAATAGCAAAGGATCGCATGAGTGTTCTCCTGACTTGCAATGCGTCCGGAACTCACCGAATGAAACCTTTGGTAATTTATAAGTTTGCCAAGCCTCGCGCCTACAAGAACTGTGACATGAATCGTTTGAATGTGTATTGGAGTCAAACTCGCAAGGGATACATGACCACACCCCTCTCCATCACCTGGTTTGATGAGCATTTTGTCCCGGACACTAAAGCCCATTGCAAGCGCAAAAACATTGATTTTAAACTCATTTTGTTTTTGGATAATGCACCAAGCCATGCAAAATTTCTGGTTGGTCGCCACCCTGCTGTGCAAGTCTGCTTTCTTCCCCCCAATACCACCTCCAAAATCCAGCCAATGGATCAGGAAATCATTGCCAATGTGAAACTTTTATTTTACAAGCAATTTCATGACAAGATGAACCGAGACACCGATTCACAAGAGGAACTGAAGGAAATTGAAGAGATGGAATCAAGTGACTCCGACGAACCTGGCAACCCCTCCACTTCTTCCGCCGCCTCTCCCCCTGCCTCACCCTCTGCCTCTCCCTTGCCACCAACTTCCAATACTGCCGATGCTACTCTGACTGTAAAAGAATTCTGGAAGCTTTTCAATATTCGTCATGCAGTAGACTTCTTTGTGAAGGCTTGGAACGATATTTCAGTGGCCTCTATTAAGCATGGTTGGAAGCCACTGTTACCTCACTTAATAGTGGATAAGGCTGCAGAAAATTCTCAGGATCTGATGAAGGCAACTCTTGAGGCAGTGAGGAGTGTTCGAGCCCCCGGATTCAACCAAGTCAACGAGGAACTGATTCACAACCCACTAAGGCCAGAACAAACAACAGAAGAGATGATAGCGGAGGACGAAGTGGAAGAGACAGAGCAAGAACAACCACAGCAAGTTGAAAAACAGAAAGAAGCAACAACTCAGGAACTGTCTGTCATCTTCGGACTTTGTGAAAACCTAAAGGAAAAGCTGGAAGGCACACCTGGTATCTCTGATTCTCGTGAACAGTTCCTGGGATTAGTGGCGTAGTTAAGGGTGGGGGGGCTGTTTGAAATCGCCCCCCGGACCCCCAAGAGAGGGGGGGCCCCCAAATGGATATGAAAATAATATAAATAATACTAATAGTATATACATAAAAGTAATAATGAGTAAAATAATCGCCATGTGGGTTTTTCTGATTTAAATCTTCCTTTTCTTCTCTCCTATGACATTATGGCATTGTCTTGACTAGAAGTGGATATTTAAAATTCAACAAAAAAACGATCACTCGATCAGTATTGCTTTGGCAGTGCGTGGGGGAACATAATTGCCGCTCTTGCTCGTACCTGCTACTTTCTCAGGACGCACTGGCTAGGTAGGCCTAATGATTATAATAATATATATAAATTACAATATAGCACTATTGAGTTTGGCAGTTGATTATTATACTGTGTTTTCCGTAAGCATGTGTAAAGGAATGGTAAGACATAGGCCTAATTTGAAGTATTCAAAATATGAAACATGGTAGCCTATAGCTAGTAAGTTGAGTGTATAGATAATAGTATACTCAAAGATTAGGCCTATATATATTATTATTTATAAATATACGACCCAGGAATTTTGGTATTATATTTTCCTTTTTCGTGAACTGTAATGCTCTAATCGTTATCTATATTTCATAGATAACCTATGAATTTAACCTTGTGAGAAAGTAGAGTGGTAGGCTATCGAAGATATTTGTAGAGTAGGCTAAACTATTAGCCTTATTAGGCCTAGTAATTTGTATGATTTTGTCTTCTCATTAATTCTTTCTCTAACTGTAGGGGGCCTAATATATAGCCTACAATTTAGACATTCTTTTTGCTATCGAGGTTTCATCTAGTAACTTATACTCTACTCTCAGGTGAGGGTAGATTACAAAGTTCTTATCATTATTCTCAGTTATATTTTAATTTGTGGTGAACTATGGTCTTACTAAACCTTAGCTTGATCATGCAAAAGATACATAGTCGTTTTATATTAGTCAATTAAGTATGGGATACAATATATCAGCAGCTCAGCTAAGTGAGGAAACATTTATGGCATAGAGTGTACAGTACCTTGGTTAAGCTATGACGGCCATTCTTTCAATTTTGGACTCTGGAGCACTATTTTTTAATGCTACCCTACACCCCCCGTATATAGGCTATGGTACTTCAGGAACTGTGAAATGAGACAAGGAACACAGTTGTAAGCATTGAACCCTTTCGTTTGTAATCTAGCCCTTCAGCTGATTCAGGGTCAGGGTCAGGTACAAACTCCAACGTTTCGAAGCAGCAGAACCCCTGCTCAAAGCGGCAAGCCTCTTACAATTTGCTTTCTAACAAGGGACTGGTGTTCTCAAGAAGAGGCCCCAGTATTGAAGTAATGCATGGCTTGATAGCCAAAAGGCCTATTTTAACTCCCTAACGCCAGTGGTGGGGTTGAAATATAGTTGAACACAGTTCATGTAGTTCCGTATATTATTCATTAATTTTTACTATTTTATTATTATTATTTTTTATAATTATTTCAGCAATGCCTTATGAACTACAAAAGGTTCATCAAAGTGGTGCTGTTAATTGCAAAAAATTTAGCCTAGTCCAGTAGATAATGGTTTGATAATCATTGTACATTACTTTAATTATTACTTCAATATAGATTCATGGATAGCGTCAAAATGCACCTAGATAGGAATATTTTTCCAAAAAAAATGATCAGGCCTTACAGCCCCCCCCCCCCCCCCCTCCCCTTAAAAAATCAGCAAACCCTGAAGGGGGCCTCTCCAGAAACCAAGCCCCCGGGGCCCCCAAATCTCTAGCTACGCCCCTGCCTGGGATCTATCTATCTATTCTATCTATCTATATGCTCAGGCCCAATCCCCATTTTGGGGGTAGCCGACTCAAGACAGAGCAAGAACAGGGAAAACACAAAAACAACATAAAACAAAAAATAAACACAGATAAAAAACACAAACTCTCACACATCCAGGTCACCCAGGAGAAGACCCAGAGACCAGGGTTACCAAGGTCGCTCCAGCACTCCCCCGGCCCCTGACCACCAGGAGAGGTTCCGATCTCGGCAGGCAGACATGCAGCGGAGCCAAAGCGACAAGCCCTCCCACCACACTTCCAGGCACACCCTTCATATTAATCGTCTCCCCGGGCCAGGCGCCTGATGGACTATTATCTAGTCCAACTTGCGCCCGACCCCTTACTCCAAATGACCACGTGTTCACTCAACTATTCACAAGCATTCTCCATTCACTCCTGTCCACCACCACTTCCCCTGCCTGATCTATAGTCATTCCTCTATCATCCAAAGCCTTTCTTACACAGTCTCTCCATCTCAATGGGGGTCTTCCTGCCCTTCTATCTCCCCTTGTACCTGACTCACATATTCTCTTTGTAAGCCTTTCATCTCCCATTCGTTCAACATGACCATACCAGCTCAGCACCCTTTCTGTCCACTCTGGCTGACAAATGTTCCTGCTGCCCCACTCTCCTACGTATCTCTTCATTTCTCAATCTGTCTCTACGAGTAACTCCACACATACTCCTCAAGCAGCTCATCTCCATCACATCCAGCCCTCTTTTCTCCTTTTTCTTCAGAGCCCATGTCTCAGCCCCATACATCACTGTTGGCACAACAATTCCTTGATACAGTGCACTTTTTACTTTCACTCCGAGATTTCTCGTCTTCCACATACTTCCCATTGCTCCGAAAACCTTCCTTCCTTCACACACTCTCTGTTTTACCTCCACTTCCATACCTCCACTCCTGCTTATTGTTCCTCCTAGATATTTAAAACACTCTACTTGTTCCAATATTTCCCCATCCAGCCTCACATCTAGATTCACCCTATGCTCTCCCCTATTACACACCATTACTTTACTTTTATTGACGTTCACCTTCAGTTTCCTCCTTCCACAAACCACACCAAACTCTTTGACTACCCGCTGCAGTTTCTCATCAGAATCCGCCACCAATGCTGTGTCATCAGCATAGATGTAGATAATCATCTATAATCATCAGTAGATAATGGTTTGATAATCATTGTACATTACTTTAATTATTACTTCAATATAGATTCATGGATAGCGTCAAAATGCACCTAGATAGGAATATTTTTCCCAAAAAAATTATCAGGGGGGGGCCTTACAGCCCCCCCCCCCCCTCCCCTTAAAAAATCAGCAAACCTGGAGGGGGCCTCTCCAGAAACCAAGCCCCCGGGGCCCCCAAATCTCTAGCTACGCCCCTGCCTGGGATACATTCAGAAAATCAGCACAAGTTTCCATGACCTCTACAATGTGAAAATAAACGATCGCCACCAAGCCCTAATGACCCGCTACCTGAAGAAGAAGAAAGATGATGATGAGGCAGAGTTAATGGAACCTCTAAAGGACGCCAAACTTGATGCCATGGACGATGATTTCACAGGCTTTGGCGGTGACGGTGGGGTGACGGAGAACAAGAGTGGGGCCACGGAGGGTGGTAACTAACATCCGCCTCCCGTCTATCACCACATCCATCACAATAAGCATCTCATCAACTTTTCTAAGGTTTGTGTTTGTGTTTTACTTACCTTTCTTTTCATTAAAGCAACTTACTTTGGATTATTGGCATGTAAAGTGAAGGTCAATAGTCGCCCGACGATAGCCTCCAGTAGTTTTGTAATTTTCCCCATTACTTTAATACTCCGCATCCCACGAATTCCGGTCCTACGGTATTATTTCGGTACCAATAAATCGTGGGATGCGAGATTATACTGTATATCTAGGTTGCCCAGGAGAAGACCAAGAGACCTAGGTCCATTTGGGGTCCCCAGCTAAGACACCCAGGTCCCAGACCTCCCGGAGAGGTTCCGGTCTCAGCAGGCAGACAAGCAGCGAAGCTGACCACCACAATGCCCGCCCACCTTACTTCCAGGCATGACCCTTTACAACATAGACCGGCTCCCCGGGCCATGCGCCTGACGGACTATTATCTAGTCCAACTAGCGCCCGACCCCCTCTCCCTACGACCGTCTTATCATTCATCTATTCACAAGCATTCTCCATTCATTCCTATTCATTACTGCTTCTCTTGCCTGGTCTTCAGTCATCTCTCTACCTTCCAACATTTGTATTACACTATATATTATGGTGATGTATGGTTATATATATTATGTATGTATGTATGTATTGTATGTATATACAGTACTCAGGCACATACCCCATAGCTGGGTGTGGCCGACTCGAGACAGAGCCCGAACAGGGACAACACAACACAACATAAAAAACAAAATTAGATCATTCACACACATCTAGGTTGCCCAGAAGACCCAGAGACCTAGACCCATTTGGGGTCTCCAGTAAAATATTGCCAGGTCCCAGACCTCCAGGAGAGGTTCTGGTGACAGCAGGCAGGCACGCAGCAAAGCTCACCATCACATTGCCCGCCCACCTCACATCCAGGCATGACCCTTCATATATACACCGGTTCCCCGTGCCAGGCGCCTGACGAATTATTATCTAGTTCAAATGGCGCATGACCCCCTCTCCCATCAACCACGTTGTCACTCATCTATTCACAAGCATTCTCCATTCATTCCTATTCATTACCACTTCTCTTGCCTGTTCTTCAGTCATCTCTTTACCTTCCAATGCTTTTACTACACCATCTCGCCATCTCATCTGAGGTTTTCCTCTCCCTCTACCTCCCCTTGTTTCTGACTCATATACTCTCTTTGTAAGCCTTTCATCTCCCATTCGTTCAACATGTCCATACCAGCATAGCACCCTTCTATCCACTCTGGCCGATAAGGGTTCCTGCTATCCCACTCTCCTACGTAACTCTTCATTTTTCAGTCTGTCTCTGCGGGTCACTCCACATATACTCCTCAAGCAGCTCATCTCCATCACATCCAACTTTTTTCTCTCTTGTGCCTTCAAAGCCCATGTCTCAGCCCCATACATCACTGTTGGTACAACTATCCCTTGATACATTGCACTTTTAGCTTTTATTCCGAGATTTCTCACCTTCCACATACAGTACTTCCCATTGCTCTGAAAACTTCCCTTCCTTCACATACTCTCTGTCTTACCACCATTTCCACACCTGTGTCCCTGCTTATCACTCCTACATATTTAAAACATTCCACTTGTTATTATATACATTATATATTATGATAAATCATATTTACGAGTCAAATGAGATCATGGTATAATAAAAGAGAGGTTTCATTCTGATAGATCGGTCATCATTAAGCTCCTAACAAAGTTGCCAACATGTGGAAGACTAGCAAAGCTGTTCTATTCTGTCTACTACTTTATCTTTAATGACCCATACGACAGTGTTCCTGATCAGTTGGGTTGTATGTCAACTGAGAATATGACCCTTATTCCTGTAAGATACAATTAGAGACCACATTTATCATTACACTTATTACAGTACATCAAGTTTTGTGAATTATCAAAACAGTCTGCAGGTTTGTAATAGTTTTTCTTAGGGTCACAGTTACAAAGTTAAGTAAATTATAATTAAAATAAACAAATCTGACGGTCAATTAGCCGCCAATATACAGTATATATATATATATATATACCAGTATATATATATATATATATACAGGTATATATATATATATATATATAATAAAACTGAGTTAAATTTGGTTTCATAAGGATGTAATGGACATGTCTGAAAAATACAAAATTATAGGTTTGACTCCTGTAAGGAGATAAAGAAAACCTAATATTTAGTAGTGGCCCCGTAATCATTGACGATTATGCCTATTACATAAGGCACCCTCTTCAAACACTCATCCGCCGTAGTTTGAATCTACCACGCAGAGCATAAAAAATTGAGGAGCCTTAATCATGAGCGCACGCAACCTCACTCATGGTTCAGTCATTATGAAATTGGGTTCTCACTACGAAAAAACTTTGTAACAAATAAAAAACAAAAAGAAAATAAGAATAACTATTCATAAGCTTTCCATATAATCGTGGATGTACTTGTGTGGATCTTTGACCAGACGCTGACTCAGGCGTCATTCTTCCTTCACTGACATATCAAGTAAACCAAAATCCTTAATACATCAACGAATGGGAAGGGGAAGGTCGGGAGGGCCCCAGTCGTCAATGATTACGGGGCCACTACTAAATATTAGGTTTTCTTTATCTCCTTACAGGAGTCAAACCTATAATTTATTAGTGGCCCCTCCATCATTGACGATTATGCCTGATATCTAAGACTGGAGGGGGACATTCGTAATCATATCATAACTCTAGCAAAAGCAGATAATCAAACAACCACATAGTATTCTTACTTCGAAAAGATATATATTTTGGCGCAGCACATATATACAAAAAGGGGGTACAAGCAGGAGCGTGCTTCAAAGAAGCCTGCTTGATAAAAAAGGTTAACTCTGAGATTCTGAGTACAGATCCGCCAGTTAATAAGGCACCCCACTTAACCCTTCCTACCCGGGCAGCCTTTCTTAAGGACGGAGGCTGTATCCGGGCGATTTGGCTGAAAACACAACAAAAGTAAACTAAGGCTAATCTCGCTTAATATACTACCTACATTAATCAAACATATGTCAAAATGGGCGCATTACCTTTCCGCGTAGAATGGCATTGAATAGAGCTTTCTAGCTCAAGTAGTTCCGGAGTTATGGTGATGGAAGTGGAGGTAACTTTTGCCGCGTATTTACCTCGCCGCGTCCGAACGCTCAACCGCGGCCCAGGCTACGACGAACGTTTTGACTCGTCGCTCTACCTTGAATTATGGCGGGAAGCGATTTTTTAGTGTTTTATTGTGCCATATATTATTGTTATTATGTTATTTTCACTCAATAAATTTATTTTTCTGAAGTAATTTGTGTCTCTGTCACTTATACTTATTGTTATTATTATAGTAGTTATGATTATTTATACTGGACTATGGTAATTGATAGTGTCTTTTTCACTTCTTTATTGTTAGGAATATATATTTTAGTGTCACTTTCACTTGTTCATATTGTTCTGAAGGCACTTATTATTACTGATGTGTGTCTCTTTCACTTAGACTTAGTTTTATAGTCATTATTATAGTAGTTATGATTATTATACTGGACTATGGTAATTGATAGTGTCATTTTCACTTCTTTATTGTTAGGAATATATATTTTAGTGTCACTTTCACTTGTTCATATTGTTCTGAAGGCACTTATTATTATATGTGTGTCTCTTTCACTTAGACTTAGTTTTATAGTCATTATTATAGTAGTTATGATTATTTATACTGGACTATGGTAATTGATAGTCATTTTCACTTCTTTATTGTTAGGAATATATATTTTAGTGTCACTTTCACTTGTTCATATTGTTCTGAAGGCACTTATTATTACTTATGTGTCTCTTTCACTTATATTTATTATTATTAAAAAATACTTAGTTATATTATTATTATTATTATTGAGTGTCATTATCACTGTCACATTACACTTCAATAGTTTGGCATAGTGTGGAAATCATTGAAGCAGGTGCCAGCACACAGTCCCACCTGACACTCGAGGCATTGCCAAGTGGTTTTTGTGGGTTTGCTTGGTCGTCGAGTTGTGCGGGTGCACACATAGCACCTCTTCTGCATTCTTATTATGCTGTTAGGACCCTGGAAAGGAAGGGCGATGAGCTGGTGCTTTCTGAAGAACTCGGCACACCCTGTTCTGTCCATCATGCCTGGTTCTTGTAGTGGCCTCCCTGGTGTACCCGCATGTTTTACCAGGAGCTCATGTATCAGCTGCTTTTGGAAGGTCCGCAGGCTCTTGTACTTGATGACTGGACTCCTCAAACGGTAGATGTTGTACGCGGTGAGGACAGACATATCTACTGTATGCAGGACAAACTTCTTGTACCACCTGCAAGATGTTCGCAGGCAGTCTATGAAGTCCATCTGCATGTCGGACTTGTCAACGAGGCGCATGTTCAGGTTATAGTCCAGAGCAGCAGCTGGTTTCGTGATAGGGTTCTTCGTTTTTCGGTCCAGCTTCCCTGTGGGGACCATCTCTGCTTTGTGGCATGTGGTGAGGAGGTTGACCTTGCGCTGGTCATGCCAGTGGATGGAGAGGTGTCCGTCTTCTTAGTTTTGGTTGGGTAGGCTGGCATGCCCTTCCTCTTCCCCTTCACTGTGCCGACAGTTCCGGTCTTGCGGTCATGGAGGTACTTGGCGAGGAAAGGCGACGTGTAATAATTGTCGGTATAGAGGACGTGGTTGTCATGGAAGTACCTCTCCATCATCCTCTTTACCACAGCGCCGCCAAAACCAATGAGGGGGTCAATCTGCACCTCACCACCCTTGCCGCTGTAGACTATAAAGTCGAGCACATATCCCGTCTTGCAGTCGCAGAGGACGAAGAGCTTGATGCCAAAGCGGGGTCTCTTTGACGGGATATACAGTAGGGTCCCGCATAAAACGTGTTCGCATAAAACGAGTCTCGATTAAAACGACCGACCTAAAATATTAATATTTAATTTTCGATCAGAACGAATGTGATCACATAAAACGAGTCCGCCGCCAAAGTGGGGCAAATCCGAGGAGTTTTCATATAGAACGCCGAAATATCGTACAAAACGTACGAAATATCGTTCGCTTTCATATAGAACGCCGAAATATCGTACAAAACGTACAAAAATATCGTTCGCTTTGTACGAAAATATTCGCTTACAGTGAACATTGACGATATTGCACCACCAAAATGCTGTGTTCACATAAAACGAAATCGCATAAAACGCCCTCGTTTATCGACCATAAACTCGTTTTATGTGAGACCCTACTGTACTGTCGGAAGTGCAGCCTACCACGGAACAGGACCAGAGACTCGTCGATGCACAGCTTCTGAAATGGAATCAGGTAGGTGGAAAACCGATGACGTATCATGTCATACAGTTGCCTGATCTTCCAGAGTGTGTCGGGCTCGTGGACATGCATGTTATTTGTCAGGTGGAAATATGAGAGGATGTCGAAGTACCTATCCCTTGACATGAATTTGCCAAATGCTGGAGTTGTTGTGAGGTCGCCAGTTATCCAGTAGTCGGCCAGAACGTGCTTCTTTATGTGTGTCATCAGCATTGTGAGTGCCAAGAACACATATAATTCTGCCACAGTGAGAGCTCTCCATGCCACCATCTTGGCACTGGTCTTCCTGCCAAGAAAGTTTGAACAGATAGCCTGGTGGTTATTTGTCTCTTTGACAAGGTATTCCATGACTTCATTGTCGTAGAAGCCACAGAAAAGTTCACTGGGGGTGGCATTTGGGCCACAGGGATATGCTGGTGACACCCCGGAACCCTGTTGTACCTCGTCAAAGGCAGGACAATCTGGCACAAAATCCGCCCCATCTGACCACACAAACATGTCAGCAGCTCGAGGTCGAGGACGTGCAGCTGCAGCAGGCACACGCCCTGGACGCCCTGGGCCACGCGGACGCCCACGCCCAGGCCCAGGCCCAGGGGCAGCGGCGTCGGCAGGCTGACCACGTCCACGACCTCGCCCTTTGACTCTTCTTGTCGGGACTTCCTCTTCCTCTTCCTCTTCCTCTTCGTTTTCCTCTTCCTCAGGCGACGTCAGGTCATCTGGGGCAATGTTGGGGTCGTCAGCAGCCTCTTCAGGAGACAACTCTGGTGAAGAATAGACCGGGCGTCGGCGGCGTGGGGCTGCGGGAGGTTGAGCAATGGGAGCCTCGGCCTCGGGAGTTGGGCTCCTTTTGCGGCTAGCCGTGGACTTTTCCGCCGGAAATAATGACCTACGATGCGGTGCCTGTGGTAGCACACTGTGGGAGGCCAATGACGCACTTGTAGAGGCCCTTTGGTCATCCTGAGGGACAGATGAAGCTGAGGGCTGTGGGTGGCCCTCCCGGCGTCCCGGGTCAAGGCGTCGGGACAAAGGAATGCGGGTGGTTGCTAGGCCTGGGTCGGCGTCACTCTCACTATCTACGCCTTCCCTCACTTTTTCTGCTTCCCTGCGTGCTTTCTTGGCTGCACTTTTCACTAAAGACTGTTTATAGAAGTATTTACCCACTTTCAAGGGCGTACGGGCAGGCAAAGGGGAAGGTCCTGGCGTAGGGCTAGGGCTAGGCCTAGGCCTACCCTGACCTACGAAATTAGGCGAAGGGGTTGGCTCTAGCACACTTGGTACTTCAATAGCACCTTCCTCCACCACTTCCACATCAGGATCATCACTACTATCACCCCCCTCAAATAAATCAACATTGTCATCAGCACCAAATCCCACAAAATCGTCAATTTCGCTCCCACTTCTACTCTGAATATAGAGGTTTTTGTCCACAGAGCTTTCACCACTGCTCAAATCCGGGTTGAAAAGTTCACGTTGTATTGCGCTCTCACTTAGCAAACGTTTCACTTTCCTTAGTTTCTTTTTCTTCTCGATTGGCAGAGGCGTAGATGTTGCAAGCGGGGTAGCACTGGGACGCGCGGGAGATTGCACAGTATCGGACGCGTCGGAATTCATTTTTTTGCTGTAGCTCTCAATGGCGGCAACGTAGGAACTGATAAGCGTGATAGTTGAGGCTTGGTGGCGCTATGATCGCCCACGCAAAGTAAAATTTGCCCGCGCGAAATTTAAAGCACGCTTTAACCCTCTGTTCCCGGAAGGGCTCTTGAACGCCCATAAAAAATCATACACGAGCTACCCGGAAGGGCTCTTAAACACCCATGAGGTCAAAGCCTGTGAGCTTGGTGTGCGAGGCGTCGGTCCGACGCATGTAAACAACAGCTGGCTGGACCGACGCCCCGCATCTCCGGCCACAAGAAGGAGAGCGTCGCTTGTTCGTGTGTGCCTGTATGTTGTTGTTAAGTATTGAAAAGTAGTGTAAAGTGGCTGTTTTTGCCATAAAGTTATCTCCAATGAAATCATCATCACAACTCAACCAGTTGGCTTAGAGAGCTCTACTTAACGCCATTCTACAGGTAAATAACACAGCTACGCTTGGGGATGCATGGGAATGCGGGAAGTAGTCAGAATAACAAATATACGGTAGCCTAGCCTAGACGTTTTTCGGCCAAAACACCCGGGTTTCGGGGAATATTTATGTAATGCGTAGCCGGGGCTGGAGGGTTAAAGCAAATTCCTTAGGTAAGGCATACCGGGTAGCGGCCCTTCTGCCGCGCTGTCCGGCTGTCCGCGCTGTCCGCGCTGTCCGCAGCCCGGGTAGGAAGGGTTAAAATAAGTGGTGAAAAAATAAAAACTTATAAGTTTACATGTGCACATATAAACCCCATAAAACTAGTGGATATATCTTGCAAAATATATCCAATGCTTAAAATTAGATTGCTTCTCAGCCCAAAAACTACTTACAACAACACTGTTGTTTGTACTATAATTGTACTAGCACAATTTCCTGTAATGAATAGTACAGAGAAATTTTCATATCACAACACCCATAAACAGTATCACAGCTCACATACTCCGGCGGGGTCTAGGGTGTCCTATGTTACACTGACTGCACCCCCCCCCCCCCTTTTCTTGAAATTAAACAATAAGTGACTTAGGGGCCACCTAGACCGTCTGCCTTAAAGCTATACATGGCAAGGAAGGTTTGTCTAGAGCTACTGAAAGGTATCGAGTCAAAAACGTATGATTAGAGGCCCACAACTGTGTGGACGTAATATCTTCAACATAATTTTTGTTAAGGAAACGTAAAGAGGCTGCCCACTTGCGTAAATCGTGGGCCCTACCCACAACGCCGGGATTACTCTCTTTAATGACCTCGACCAAGAGAGAAGCCAGTTTACGTTTCATCAAGCGTTTACCCGTACTTGCTACCCATAAACCACCCTGGTGATTTAGAGGTGCCACCCTCAAATATTTGGTTAGAGCTTGCACTGGACATAAATTATGGTGCACCTTTCCCCTTTTCAACGCCGGCACCGAGAACTCTGAAAACATGTGTTCACTGTGCTCATTCTTGGCTATGAACCCTGGGGAAGGTGCAATGTGAATACACTCATTAAGCCTACCAAACCTGAGGCAATTAGGTGTATTGCTCATCGCCGCCAGCTCAGATACTCTGTTCCCGGTAGCCAAAGCCATAAGGAATACTGCCTTTTTTAAAAGTAATGTAAAATCTGCAGTATGTTGGTACAGACGGGAATGAAGTAACGACAATGCTTTGTCCAGAGACCAGGTAGGCATGAGCTGACGGGGAGGTGGGCGGAGTTTAAAACATGCCCTCATAAAACCTGTTTCCTCCGCGACTGGTATGGTGAGACCGGTAAGGTCCAAAAATGGCATCCTAATCGCTGTTAAGTGATTTTTTAACGTTACTACAGATAAACGTTTCTGCTCGAACAGATAATTTAAATAATTAAAAACCAAAGCCACCGAGGGCACAGTTTGTTCTGTTCTAAGAATCCAAGAAGTAAAGGCTTGCCAATGCGATTGATACTGTCGCTTTGTAGACTGGGTATATTGATTCATGAATTTATTGGTCACGTCTCTACCATATGGTGCTAGCCACTTGGCCTACTGAATGTCCATAATGCAAAAGTCAGCGAGGTCTCTAGGTTGCCAATTCTGTCTTAAGTGGAAAAACCCGACCGGGAGTGACACCGGGTGCGGGCACCACGTCTTCAATTGCTGGTACCACAACTGCGCCGGCCACAGGGGCGCGATTAGCGAGACTACGCCCCGATAATCCTGTAGTTTGTTTACTACGTGGCACATTAGAGACGCATCTGGCGGCGGAAACAGATAAATGGAACTCCACCTGTTCCAGTCTGTCACCAGTGCGTCTGGCCCGCCCGCCGGCGTTATCGTCCGGCGGGTGAGGTACAGAGGGAGTTTGTGAGTCTCCTCTGACGCAAATAAATCCACTTGTGGATGGTAAGGCTCCGCAATCATTTAGTTGAAAATGGTTTGCTTGAGCGCCCATTCTACTGTTGTGCTCTGTCTCCGAGACAGAGCGTCTGCCCAGACGTTTGCTACGCCTGGGAGATAAGATGCGTGAAGATGAATGTCCAGCCTGTTGGCTAGAATAAAAATCTTTTCTGACACGTTTAGCAACTTCCGAGATCTCGTTGACCCTTGTTTCTGAATACAGTGAACTGCATTCAGATTGTCCATTCTGAAGGCCACCGACTTGCCCCGTAAAGTAGAGCCGTGAGCCTGAAGGAAATATAAGGGGACTAGTAATTCTTTGACATTGATGTGGGAGATTTCTAAATGGGACCAAAGCCCTTGACCCTGGTGCCCTTGGTTTGACTGAAAGCCCCAACCTATCGTTCCTGACGCATCCGTGTCTACCCATACCGTCGGCGGAGGAGAGGTCCATGACATGACTGAGTGTAACGTTTCCCTCTTCGCCCAGACCGCTAGTAAGTTGTGGATTAATTTTGGTATGGGCCATAATTTTTTCGCCGGCAATAGCGGAAAATATTTGTTGCCCTCCAATATTAAACGTTTGACTCTCAACCGGCCCAACCTTACAGTTAGTTGAATCCAGTTGAGAGAGCCGACCAGAGACTCCCAGATTCTCCGTGTCGTAGTCAGACTGTGAAGGAACAGAAACAATTTCCTGCGAAATCTGTTGGGATTGTCCACACTCTGACTCAGAGTGAGAGTAGCTGTGTCCCAGACCAGCCCTATCCACTGAACTACTCGTGAGGGAACAAGGTTTGACTTTACCAGGTTGACCTTGAACCCTAGAGTTTTGACATGATTTAATGTTATGTTGACATGATTTATGCATACTTGTTCCGTCTCTGCCACCACTAGCCAGTCGTCTAGATACCACAAAATCCTGATCCCTTGCTCTAACAAGGGCATCAGGGCTTGCCGGACTAATTTCATGAATAAGCGAGGTGCTAGGTTCAATCCAAACGGCATCCTCTGAAAGACATAAGTCTGATGCTTTATTCTTAACCCAGTGAGACCCAGCGTCGCACGTGATGCGTCGGCAGTGTTTGATCACCAACTCCCAGAGACGCATCACGTGTGTCCGACATATTAAAATCAGTTACGTGGCTCGTAAGGTAGGAAATGGCGGGAGAATAGGAGGGGGAGGTACCGTAGTGTGTGTGGGAGCCGGGCCGGTAGGTGTGAGCGGGCCAAGACAGCCGCGCGGCTGGTGGTGGTGGGCTTAGTGGGGATACTGTGCACCCTTAGTTCACCGCCACTTTGAACCTTCATTACTCCGGTCGTATGAGAGCTAGAGGCTTGAGATTTATGTGAGACACTCCTTAGGATGTATGCCGTACAATGCCATACTCAGTTTTCACCCTAGTGCTCCCGGGCGGGTGGTCATGCGGGGGAGACGAACTTTCGACCCCCCCCCCCCCCAAATGACCGAGGCGAGTTTTTTTTTTTCATTTCTCACCACTCTTCCATTTTGGCTCAATTTTTTTTTTTGAGGTTCCCCCCCCCCCCAAAAAAAAATATCCGAGGTGATTTTTTTTTTTTTTTTTTTCATTTCTCATCCTTGTCTTCCATTTTAGCAAAAAAAAAAAAAAGAAGTGAAAATGGCTTGGGACTGGGGTGAACAAAATATTATAACTAGCCGGGGCTCAACGGGTTAAGGCCAGAAACCGTTGAAATCTTTTGTTTACCGAGACGTGCCAATACGCGTCTGTCAGGTCTAAAGAACACATCCATCCTCCCAGCGGAAGTGTTAGCCTGATCTGGTTTACTGTCAGCATCCTGAATGACTCATTGTGAATATGGAGGTTCAGATAAGACAGGTCTACGACTGGCCTCATCTGAACACTGTCCCTTTTGAGCACTAGAAATAGTTTGGATGTAAAGACTGGGTAATTTTGAGGAACCGGGATGATGACATTCTTGGTGATCATTTCCTGGATCAGTGACTCCACCTCTAAAGAAACTAAATTTGCCTTTGTCGGCTGACGTAAACGAGGTCGCCGGAGCCACTGCCAGGTGATGCCCTTGCCTCCACCATCCTCACCCAAGTATTTACTGGCCATGCGCGGTGACACGTCCGGAACGACCCAGTTAGCAGACAAGGGTTCGCCGGCTGTACTACCCTCTGATCCGCCCGCCGTGAGACCGGCCCTGGGAGTGAGAGAGACTTTAGTTTTTTGATGGTGGTGGTGGTGGTGGTGGTGGATGCTTAGCCGACTGGCCGGCGTTGGCAGAAGACGGGCCCTGGCCCGGTCTGTTATAGTTTCGTCCTTTATGACCTGCAAACTTACCTTGTTTATACCTGTACTGACCTTGGGGGGGAGAGGACTTAGGTATATGAAAGGGCTTTGACCCACCCGGCTGAGCTTTTGCGACTGGTTTGGGTTTGGGAAAGTTAAAAGCAGGTTTCTTAGAAGGGGTGGGACTGTGCTTAAAAGCCTGAGCCATGTTGAAAACAGTTCTCCACACATCAGGGGACATTAAAGAGGGGGTTAGCACCGGCGACATGACCACCTGGTTCGCAATTCTATCAGGAAGTTTCTTCATCAGGGACATCCTAAGATCTTGTCTCGCCCGCACCGCCTCGAGCAAGGCTGTACGGATATCCCCCAACGTCTGAAGGAGTAACCGCCGAGCTAGTTCAATCGATCTTCTGACATCCGCGTCCGCGATTGCCTGAGTAGATCTGAGCATAGATTTCGCCACCTGGTGCGTAACAATGTATTGGGAAAAAATCTATACGCCTTCCCCCGTAGCCTAAACTCCCGGTCTAGGCGAGCTGGGGAAGGTGTAGTGAAAGGATCTTTAAGTTCGCATAGATTGATTTGGGGGGCAGCTAAAAAAGCAAACAAAGCAGATGGCACTCTGCCGGCCGAAAAGACTGGCAGAGAGAACCAAGAATGGCTGTCCTGAAGAATCTAGTGCGAAGATTTTGAGGTGAAGGTGGTCGCAAAGTTCTGAGCCTCTACCTCCCATTCCACCCAAGGTCCTGGACCCAACTGCCCCACCTTCAACACTGGGTTAGCGGCTGTGTCTGTGACCGTTTGTAAATCTAATTCTGGAGTGAGAGCTGACAGTGCTTTTATATCATTAAAACCGTCATGCTTGGTCCAGTCAGAAAACAGTTTTGAAGCTGAGGCACGGGGCAGTGCAGGTGTAGCTGTATACACAAAATAGTCATGGTGATAATGGTTCGGAATGGCCTTAATATTAACATCAAGAACATTACCCGCAATATCCAAAGCTCTTAACTTTCTCGATTTATTCCCTTGGATTACCCACTCACGTGGCATTGGAAGTTCCCCTGACAAAGTGGGCTGCGCTGCCTCTGGCTTAGTTGGGATCATTTGTACCCATGAATCATCTGGACCGTATAAAAGGGGCATAGCTACCTTTCTTAACGGTGCTTTATCTAAAGGGGGAGGATTCACATCCGCTACCACCCTTACACTAGAAGTAGTCAGTGCCGCCGAAGCAGGCCTAGTGACCATAGTAGGTGATATAGAGGGAGGGTGCGGAATCTTAGTTAAAGCAATGGAAGCGATCAGAGGCCGAACACTTGAATTTGTCATGGAAGCTCCCAGGTCCACTGTAGGAGTCTCCGGCTGTTGGCCAATTTTTTTCGTTAGAGCAGTAGCTAATAACCTATCTATTTCCTCCGCCGTGACAAATTTAGCAGATGAAGAACTAAGAGGTGAATCATTCCTATCCTGTGAGTCGTCTAGAACTGAACCCGACTCTTGCACCTCCATGTCAGAGATTATAGACACCTCATCCTTGTCATCTGGCCCATCATGAGAGGATTCCGCCGAAGCCTGAATCCCATCGTGGTGCCATGTTAAGTCTGGAATGGATGATGGGATCACAGCGTCCCGGTGTACGTCCGTCAGTACCTGTGGCTCCTGAACCAGACGTGGGCCTTCATGCCCTGGTTGGGAATACCGCCACACACCCAGGCCTTGGCCCGAACTCCCTTGAGAGTCAGATACACCATCAACCACTGAGCCCCCACTAGACTCTTCTAAAGGGCGATCACTGCCCACAGAACTCTCTAATTCTAAATTTACAATATCCATTGGTAACCTGTCCGCCGGTAACACCCCTACCACAGTCTCTGACACCACTCCCGCCCGATCAGATTGGACACTAGATAAGTCGGGAGTAGAGGCAGAAAGTGAGGCACGAGGCTCCGGCGAACGCCGGGAGGCCTTTCGTTCCTGAGAATCTTAACTGGAAGATTTGTGGCTGCGGTGTGACTTAGATCTTCCACTAGAACTGCTCTTGGACTTCTCAGATTTATCACTAGAACTGCCCTTGGACTTTTCCTCTTTGCTCTTCTTTCTCGCAGGTGAAGAAGAGTGACTAGGCGGCTGTTGTCTGAGGGGCGACCTGGACCTGGACCGCGCCCGTGACGTGGAGGCTGTCACCGGGGGCGTGGGTTCACAAGGTCTCTTAGATGTGCTAGGGGCCAGAGTAAGTACTGTACCCTGCCCAGTCTCTGCCGACTTTCGTACAATTACTCTAGAGGTACGTTTAATAGGGGGGTGCTCAATCAGTAATTTATCCCAAAGAATTACGTTGTCACATTGAAGCGCTTTATGAGCCACTGAGGTAGCATAAGTGGACAACAGCTGCCTGACCTCCCGTAAAGCGACTGCCGCGGATCTATCATTGTCTCGCAATACTTTAACACTCAATTGAGTACAGAAGGTACAGTTCCCTGTCACCCACAAACCCCTTGAGCGATCTAAACATTTAACACATCTAATGCAAAGAGTGTGTGCAAAGATAGGGATACCTGAACAGGAGGGTGTAACACACAAAGCAAAAGCAGGGTCTATGGTAGCCATGGCAGAGACTGGTGGAAAACGAACCCACCCCCGGGTTTACTCCAGGTTCTCTATAGACCCGCCGGAACTCAGCCCTGGAAAAAAGGAAAATTTCCAGGAATTAATGCTCATAAGGTTACACCAACATGATCGAACACAAGTGTTGAATAACCCGCCGGGTAACGAGACGTAATACACAACTATCACGGCTCGCTACGCGGGAGGTTCATAGTTAAAGATTTCAGAATATCTTAACTTGTCCAAAAGATTTATGAATATCCTCTGACATGATATAAAGACCAGCATGGCTTTTTATAAATGACGCAGTCTTCCCAGTGGTGTTTGTTAAGTTTACTGGAAAACCCATAAAAAGACGCCGGCCCCCGTATTATCTCGCAGATCAAAAACTGGAAAGCCTGTCTAAAATGCTAGATCTGGCTTCTCCCGAAGCGTCCTAGATCGCCGTATGTTGAATGGCGGCGATACTTATCGTATCCCTCAATTGTCTGGTCAACTACACTGAATTGCAAATCAGTTAATCCCACCCTCCCCAGGTGCAACCGCCGGGTGTGAATTTAAGTATAACGTTAACCCAATTATTCCTATCCCCACTTCTTTGCAAAAGATCGCCGGGGAGGAAAGACCAATCAACAAACAGCCTAGTTTTACTGGCTTTGCAAAACCCAGAAAAACTCAACTCAACAAGTGTCCGCATGAACACTCAGTTAAATGGGTAAAGCCATCCCGCCGGGAAACACAGTAAGCCTGAACACAGGCACCACCACAGAGACTCAGTCCTGGAGAGCCTCAAGCCACCACTCGCCGGGGGAAACAAGCCTTTTTTAACCACGCGTGATTAAAACTCGGCAACCAGCCGGGTTTTCATGGTGTAACCGAGAAAACCCGCCGGAAAAGGCAACCCACCCTGTTCAGATTCAATCTGAAAGCACCAAATAGACCGTGGAATTAGCCAAAGCACAACTAACCCAGGACACATAATTAGTTCGTGGAAATAGCCAATACACAACTAATCCAGAACACACAAATAGTCCGTGGAAATAGCCAATACACAACTAAACCAGGACACACATGACACAGTAGTACATATTTATAACATAAATCAATAACACTTGTACATGTGGCAAAGCTACGAGAGGCTGGCTAGGCCTAGGCAGACGGAAATAAAAAGTAATCATGTAATATAAACAAGAAGCACTGAATTATATCACAACAGGAACCACCGTCAACACACCACTGTAGCAAAAACTTCCTGGCAAAGGGAAGAACTGACTCGGGACCCAGAAAAAACTTCACTAAGTGAAGAAAAATATGCTGGGAACGTCGGAGAAGAAAAAGCTACCTCATCAGAAAGATAAAAGGAAGCATAATAACGCGTAGTGAAAGCCGCCTACATCACAAAGCTAGCTAACTGCGAAAAAGTTCACGCGTCCACCACGGGACCACGAGGGTACACCCGAAATAGATGCCCCAAACACACGACCCAAACTACACTGCACTGCGGGCAACCCGCCCAGGACACCCCTGCTACGCATATCCTAACCTTACTCGATACATCCCGGAGTAAACAAATGAGAGAAAACTCACTAGGGACGCAACAAATGCGGAACTAGCGGAGCGTGGGGAGGCACGTCCGGGTAGGGTGAGCGCAGAGCAGAGAAGGAAGAATGACGCCTGAGTCAGCGTCTGGTCAAAGATCCACACAAGTACATCCATGATTATATGGAAAGCTTATGAATAGTTATTCTTATTTTCTTTTTGTTTTTTATTTGTTACGAAGTTTTTTCGTAGTGAGAACCCAATTTCATAATGACTGAACCATGAGTGAGGTTGCGTGCACTCATGATGAAGGCTCCTCAATTTTTTATGCTCTGCGCGGTAGATTCAAACTACGGCGGATGAGTGTTTGAAGAGGGTGCCTTATGTAATAGGCATAATCGTCAATGATGGAGGGGCCACTAATAAATACGCGTCTGTCAGGTCTAAAGAACACATCCAACCTCCCGGCGGAAGTGTTAGCCTGATTTGATTCACTGTCAGCATCCTGAAGGACACGTTGTGAATATGGAGGTTCAGATAAGACAGGTCTACGACTGGTCTCATCTGAACACTGTCCCTTTTGGGCACTAGAAATAGTTTGGATGTAAAGGCTGGGTAATTTTGAGGAACCGGGATGATGACATTCTTGGCGATCATTTCTCGGATCGGTGACTCCACCTCTAATGAAACTAAATTTGCCTTTGTCGCCTGACGTAAACGAGGTCGCCGGAGCCACTGCCAGGTGATGCCTTTGCGTGCCACCATCCTCGCCCAAGTATTTAATGGCCATGCGCGGTGACACGTCCAGAACGACCCAGTTAGCAGACAAGGGTTCGCCGGCTATACTACCCTCTGATCCACCCGCCGTGAGACCGGCCCTGGGAGTGAGAGAGACTTTAGTTTTTTGATGGTGGTGGTGGTGGTGGTGGTGGAAGCTTAGCCGACTGGCCGGCGTTGGCAGAAGACGGGCCCTGGCCCGGTCTGTTATACTTTCGTCCTTTATGACCTGCAAACTTTCCTTGTTTATACCTGTACTGACCTTGGGGGGAAGAGGACTTAGGTAGATGAAAGGGCTTTGACCCACCCGGCTGAGCTTTTGCGACTGGCTTGGGTTTGGGAAAGTTAAAAGCAGGTTTCTTAGAAGGGGCGGGACTGTGCTTAAAGGCCTGAGCCATGTTAAATACAGTTCTCCACACATCAGGGGACATTAAAGAGGGAGTTAGCACCGGCGACATGACCACCTGGTTCGCAATTCTATCAGGAAGTTTCCTCACCAGGGACATCCTAAGATCCTGTCTCGCCCGCACCGCCTCGAGCAAGGCTGTACGGATATCCCCCAACGACTGAATAGAAGTCTGAAGGAGTAAACGTCGAGATAGTTCAATTGATCTTCTGACATCCGCGTCCGCGATTGCCTGAGTAGATCTTAGCATAGACTTCGCCACCTGGTGCGTAACAATGTATTGGGAAAAAAGTCTATACGCCTTCCCCCGTAGCCTAAACTCCCGGTCTAGGTGAGCTGGGGAAGGTGTAGTGAAAGGATCTTTAAGTTCGCATAGATTGATTTTGGGGGCAGCTAAAATGCAAACAAAGCAGATGGGACTCCGCCGGCAGAAAAGACTGGCAGAGAGAACCAAGAATGGCTGTCCTGAGGAATTTGGTGCGAAGATTTTGAGGTGAAGGTGGTCGCAAAGTTCTGAGCCTCTACCTCCCATTCCACCCAAGGTCCTGGACCCAACTGCCCCACCTTCAAAACTGGATTAGCGGCTGTGTCTGTGACCGTTTGTAAATCTAATTCTGGAGTGAGAGCTGACAGTGCTTTTATATCATTAAAACCGTCATGCTTGGTCCAGTCAGAAAACAGTTTTGAAGCTGATGCAGGGGGTAGTGCAGGTGTAGCTGTATACACAAAATAGTCATGGTGATAATAGTTCGGAATGGCCTTAATATTAACATCAAGTACATTACCCATAATATCTAAAGCTCGTAACTTTCTAGATTTATTTCCTTGGATTACCCACTCTCGTGGCACTGGAAGTTCCCCTGACAAAGTGGGCTGTGCTACCTCTGGCTTAGTTGGGACCATTTGTACCCATGAATCATCTGGACCGTATAAAAGGGGCATAGCTACCTTTCTTAACCCTCCTCTAGCGGGTGCTCTGTGGCCGTTTTGGGCCTTTCTGGGCCGTTCTGACTGCTATATCAACCATCAGTATGAAAGGAACTGTATTGCGCCGAAAACTAGGTGGAAATCGCTACACAATGACGCCACATACAGCTACGTAGCACTCGTGGAGCACTGACAGTGTTACCTCGAAGATGGAAGTTTAGCAGATTTTGCTACCTTGCTCACTTTTAGCGAACTATTGGTTACACTGTCATCCTCACGTGCGGTGGGGGAACTGGAGTTAGTGTGGGCTGGGAGGCCACAGATGTCGGACGTATGGATCATTACTATCCCACCCATTTTCACTCGATTTCCACCCTTTTTTCACCCGTTTTTTGCCAGTTTTTTCAACACGACTTAAGTGGTGAGCCGCTTTTTAAGGGTTAATGGTGCTTTATCTAAAGGGGGAGGATTCACATCCGCTACTACCCTTACACTAGAAGTAGTTAGTGCCGCCGAAGCAGGCCTAGTCACCATAGTAGGTGATACAGAGGGAGGGTGCAGAATCTGAGTTAAAGCAATGGAAGTAGTCAGAGGCCGAACACTTGAAATTGTCATGGAAGCTCCCAGGTCCACTGTAGGAGTCTCCGGCTGTTGGCCAAATTTTTTTGTTGGAGCAGTAGCTAATAACCCATCTATTTCCTCCGCCGTGACAAATTTAGCAGATGAAGAACTAAGAGGTGAATCATTCCTATCCTGTGAGTCGTCTAAAACTGAACCCGACTCCTGCACCTCCATGTCAGAGATTATAGACACCTCATCCTTGTCATCTGGCCCGTCCTGAGAGGATCCCGCCGAAGCCGGGACCCCTTCGGGTTGCCATGTTAAGTCTGGAATGGATGATGGGATCGCAGCGTCCCGGTGGACGTCCGCCATTACCTGTGTCTCCTGAACCAAATGTGGGCCTTCATTCCATGGTTGGGAATATACACACCCAGGCCTTGGCCTGAACTCCCTTGGGAGTCAGTTACCCCATCAACCACTGAGCCCCCACTAGACCCTTCTAGAGGGCGAGAACTGCCCACAGAACTCTCTAAATCTAAGTTTATAATATCCATTGGCAACCTGTCCGCCGGTAACACCCCCACCACAGTCTCTGACTCCACTCCCGCCCCATCAGATTGGACATTAGATACGTCGGGAGTAGAGGCAGAAAGTGAGGCACGAGGCTCCGGCGAACGCCGGGAGGCTTTTCGTTCCTGAGAATCTTTCCTGGAAGATTTGTGGCTTCGGTGTGACTTAGATCTATCACTAGAACTGCTCTTGGACTTCTCAGACCTATCACTAGAACTGCTCTTGGACTTCTCTTTGCTCTTCTTCCTCGCCGGTGAAGAAGAGTGACTAAGCGGCTGTTGTCTGAGGGGCGACCTGGACCTGGACCGCGCCCGTGACGTGGAGGCTGTCACCGGGGGCGTAGGTTCACGAGGTCTCTTAGATGTGCCGGGGGCTGGAGTAAGTGCTGTACCCTGCCCAGTCTCTGCCGACTTTCGTACAATTACTCTAGATTTAGAAGGGGTACGTTTAATAGGGGGGTGCTCAATAAGTAATTTATCCCAAAGAATTACGTTATCACATTGAAGGGCTTCATGAGCCACTGTGGTGCATGCGGACAACAGCTGCCTGACCTCCCGCAAAGCGACCGCCGCGGGTCTATCATTGTCTCGCAAAACTTTATTACTCAATTGAGTACAGAAGGTACAGTTCTGCGTCACCCACAAACCCCTTGAGCGATCTAAACATTTAACACATCTAATGCAAAGAGTGTGTGCAAAGATAGGGATACCTGAACAGGAGGGTGTAACACACAGAGCAAAAACAGGGTCTAGGGCAGCCATGACAGACACTGGTGGAAAACTAACCCACCCCCGGGTTTACTCCAGGTTCTCTAAGGGCCCGCCGGAACTCCGCCCTGGAAAAAAGAAAATTTCCAGGAATTAATGCTCATAAGGCCACACCAACATGTTCGAACACAAGTGTTAAATAACCCGCCGGGTAACGAGACGTAATACGCAACCATTACAGCTCGCTACGCGGGAGGTTCATAAGTAAAGATTTCAGAATATCTTAACCTGTCTAAAAGATTTACGAATATCCTCTGACATGATATAAAGACCAGCATGGCTTTTATAAATGACGCAGTCTTCCCAGTGGTGTTTGTTAAGTTTTTTTACTGGAAAACCCATAAAAAGACGCCGGCCCCCGTATTATCTCGCAGATCAAAAACTGGGAAGCCTGTCTTAAATGCTAGATCTGACTTCTCCCGAAGCGTCCTAGATCGCCGTATGTCAAAGGCGGCGATACTTTAACGTATCCCTCAATTGTCTGGTCAACTATACTGAATTGCAAATCCGTTAACCCGGGAACTGCCGGGAGACTCTTAAGAGTTCCCCCGGCGGACTGCGGGGAGACTCTTAAGAGTGAGTGAATAAAAAAATCAACTTTTGACATCGAAAAAAAAAAAAAAATTGGCCCCTGGGCCATGCAAAATCTCAGTCCTCTACCTTCCCTCCTCTCCTTCAGTTATCACCTATTTTCCCTGTTATTCCCTTATTCTGAGGTATATTTTCGTGCTAACATTAGCGAGTTGCAAGCAGGGTGTTGTCATCACTGATGGCAAGCGAGTGCAAGAGAGAGAGAGAGAGTATCGATCGACTGTGTCTCAGTGGCCTTGGGGGAAATTGGCGGGAAAGCAGCTTGCCTCACCCATACATTATACAACTCGCGGGCTATATCTCCGATTTTGACCATCCAAACGCTGTTTTCACTCGTTTTATTGTTGTTTCAGGTTAATACCTTTATAATCAACTCATAATAGGCGCATATGGATAAGTATTAATGCTATTAATGGCACAATGAATATTTTAGTGACGGAAACACCTCAAATACGTCAGCACAGGGGGACGTTTCCAATTACCCCCATGCGCACTTGTTAGGTTAATCCCACCCTCCCAAGGTGCAACCGCCGGGTGTGAATTTTAAGTTTATAACGTTAACCCCAATTGTTCCTATCCCCACTTCTTTGCAAAGGATCGCCGGGGAGGAAAGACCAATCAACAAACAGCCTAGTTTTACTGGCTTTGCAAAACCGGGAAAAACTAAACTCAACAAGTGTCCGCTTGAACACTTAGTTAAGGGGACCGACCGGATAATTACGCTACTTCCAGGTCTTACTATCAATTTAAATGAAATTTGGCACAGGTGTATATGACCATAAAACTAGATTTAAAAAAAAAAAAAAAAAAAAAAAAAAAAATTTTTTTTGCTTTTTTTCTTGCAATTTAGGTAAAAAAAAAAAAAAAAAAATCATAGTACTGCAGAAAATTATAAACTCGTACAGAAATCCCCATAGCACATGTTTTATGTGATCAAACAACTCACAAAAGGTGTATCTATAGTTTCTATAAAACACATTTTATATATTTTGTGTATTTGTTCGATTTAGGTGATGACGGATTCAGGCGAATATATTTATACAAAAATTACAACTTTGACGACATATTGTGAAAATATTTAAATTATTAGAGTAAATTTGGTTTATAGGCCTTTTAGTGTTTTTAATTACCTTTCCAATGGTATATACACCATTCCTATAGGTCCAATAATAACTGTAAAATAACATCCGATAGTGTGGCAATATAGGTTCTGAGAAAAACAGGTGAAAGTCTAAGGTCATTAGGTGAAAAATTTTACTTTTGTTTTTTAGATTTACAATATTTTATGCGGGAACATGGCAAAGTAGAAGATAAAGCGTATGGTAGGTTGTAGAGTAGCTTACGCTCTTTTGATTTATATAGGTATGCTCCTCGTACGACCAGTAGTTACTGAGCATGTTAATTTCAAAGTTCGCTATATAACGTTTTTAGAATTACAGGAAAAGTTTGGAAAACATAAAAAAATACTATTTCCAATGGGTTTTCACTAATAACATTTCACTGGCTTATGAAGGGATGTTGACTCTTGTTGAGTAAACACCTATTGGTGTTTTCAGGATTTCGAGTTTTTTAAGCCTAAATTAACCGGTCGGTCCCCTTAAATGGGTAAAGCCATCCCGCCGGGAAACACAGTAAGCCTGAACACAGGCTCCACCACAGAGACGCAGTCCTGGAGAGCCTCAAGCCACCACTCGCCGGGGAAAACAAGTCTTTTTTAAACACGCGTGAATAAAACTCGGCAACCAGCCGGGTTTTCACGGTGTAACCGAGAAAACCCGCCGGAAAAGGCGCCCAGATTCAATCTGAATGCACCAAATAGACCGTGGAATTAGCCAAAGCAACCCCCCCTGGGGGGTTAGGGAATAGAATATGCCCCACGTGCCTTCTGCGTGTCGTAAGAGGCGACTAAAGAGGTTGGGTCGGTGGGCTTGCGACCCCCACCCGGAAAAAATATCTAAGCAAAGAAAAACGAACGAACAGCCTCGGATGCGGACGGAACCAACGTTGACGAATCACGACCGACTAAGGACATGCCTTCGGACATTCTGAGAATGGCTACGTGGAATGTTAGTGGCATGAATGATGGCACAAAAGAGAGAGAGGTTCTGGAAGTGTTAGTGAATGCCAGGCTGGATGTATGTGGAATGACAGAGACCAAATGGAAAGGTTCAGATGTGAGAGAGTGGGAGTGTGGAATGGGTGTGTGTGCTGGAGTGAGTGAAGGAACAGCGAGAGAAGGTGCATGTTTGTTTGTAAGTAGCAAATGGAAGGAATGTGTAAGAGAGTATGGGTCTGTGGGTTCAAGGATTGTGTGGGTGAGAATGAAAGTAGGAATACAAACGTGGGTGATTGTATGCGTGTATGCCCCGACAGAGGATATACTTGAAAGAAAGAAAGAGGAGTTCTGGATGAATGTGGAGGCGTGCCTGGAGAAGTTTGACAAGAACGAAAGAATATTTCTGATTGGGGATATGAATGGTAAGGTGGGTGATAGGAAAGTTGTGGGAGTGTACAAAGGAGTACAAAGGAAATCAAGCAACAACAGATCTAGTGACCCTTCTAGGTTGCTTGTCCTCCAAAACACTGAGGATCAAGTGTCCAAACAGTGGTTTAGAGTGGGTAAGGGAACATTGGAAAGGGAACTACTGCCCTGCCACTAACGTGGCAGGACTAGTTAGTAACTGAGGGAGGATAAAGTTATTCATTTACAAACGCAGTCGTGAAGTACTTACTACAGTTCATATTGTCGATGCCTTTGATGATTTTGAACACTTGAATTAAGTCGCCTCAATTGTGGGGGTACCATCAGAGGTGAATGGGAATGGTAGTGCACTTGTGGACGTATGTGTGGGGAGGAGGCTGTGGATAGCCAACACCTTCTTCCGACACAGAATGATCCACAGGTACACGTGGAAACGGATGTTGACGAAGAAGGATAAGACAGTGGTGGAACGAAAGTCATTGATTATGTATGTGTGGATGAACGAATAAAGAAATCTGTGATGGATGCTAGGGTGTATAGGGGTATTGGAGGGGGTCTGTCTGATCATTATGTAGTGGTAGCTAAGGTTAGGATACAAAAGAAGTGGGTGAGGAGAGCGGGAGGGAGGCGAGAGGAGGGTGGAATGGTGAGGAGGGTGGAGAGGTTGCAGGAGGAGGAAGTCAGGGAGGAGTACAGGAGAGCAGTGGAAAGACGACTAGGTGGGTTCGACCTGGAAGTTATGGAGGAAGTGGAGGAGATGAGCAAGGTGTTTAAGGATGAGATCTGTGCAGCATGTGAGGAGGTGTGTGGAGTGAGGAGAAGAGGGAGGGGAGTGAAAGGTACAGCATGGTGGACAGAGGTAAGAATAGCTGTGGAAGAAAAGAAGAAGGCATATAGAGAGTGGTTGGTAGTAGAGGGAATGAAGATTCCGAGAGACAGAAACGAGCGAGGTACGTGGAGAGTAAGAGGGTGGTGAAGAGAGTAGTGAAGGAAAGTAAGAGAAGAGTAGATGAGGAATTTGGAAGGAATCTGAGTGTAAAATGGAGGGAGAGTAAGAAACTGTTCTGGAAAGAAGTCAAGAAAGTTAGGGAAGGTAGCAAGGGAAACAGTAAGGGTGTGAAAGATAAGAATGGGAGAATGCTAGCCGAGAAGCAAGAGAGAGTCGAAAGATGGAGGGAGTACTTCAGTGAGTTGCTAAATGTAAGGAATGAAGAGCCAGCAAACATAGCTGGATATGGTATGGGAGGTAGAAGAAGAGAAGTAGTGGAGGAGGAGGTGTGGGAAGCCATGAAAAGAGTGAAGTTGGGGAAAGCACCAGGAACAGATGGAGTGTGTGGGGAAATGTTGAGGTATGGTGGTGAGATAGTGATAGAATGGGTATGGAAAATGTGCAAACTAGCATGGGAGAAGGGGAGTGCACCCGATGACTGGAAGACTGGCATAATAGTCCCCCTATATAAGGGCAAAGGGGAAAGAGGAGTGTGTGGTAACCACCGAGGAATATGTCTTCTAAGCGTAGTAGGGAAGGTATACAGTAGGGTAGTGATTGAGAGAGTGAGAGTGAGAACGGAGAAATGGATAGGCGACGAGCAGGGAGGTTTTAGGAAGGGAAGAGGATGTGTAGATCAGATTTTACCCTGAATTGTGTTGTGGAGAAGTATCTGGAGAAGAAACAAAAGGTGTATGTTGCCTTTATGGACTTGGAGAAGGCCTATGACAGAGTGGATAGAGAAGGTTTGTGGAAAGTACTTAGAATATACGGAGTAGAGGGCAAGTTGCTGAAAGCAGTGAAGAGCATGTATGAGGGTGCAAAGGCGGAAGTACGTGTGGAGAGTGAGCAGAGCGAGTTCTTTGACCTGAATGTTGGTTTGAAACAGGGGTGTGTGATGTCCCCGTGGTTGTTTACTGTATATATGGATGGAGTTATGAAAGAAATACTATCAAGAGCAGTGGATGTTGGTGTATCGCTGAAAAGGGAGGGAATTGAGTGGAAGCTACCTATACTGCTGTTTGCGGATGATACAGTTCTGATGAGTGATAATGAATGGGAGTTGCAGGGTCTGGTAAATGAGTTTGGAACAGTGTGCGAAAAACGGAATTTGAAGGTAAATACGGGGAAGAGCAAGGTTATGGTCTTCGAAAGGGGTGAAGTCACAGAGTGTGAGGTGAAGCTGAACGGTCAGGCTATGGAGATCGTCAACTCTTTTAAGTATCTGGGCAGTGTGTTGAGTAAAGATGGGACTATGGATGAAGAGGTGCGGGAGAGGGTACAACAGGGGAAGGGTTGTAGGAACGCTAAAAGCAGTAACAAGAAATAGGGTGGTCAGTATGGAAGTGAAGAAGTCCTTGCATGACAGTGTGGTAATCCCGACACTGACTTACGGAAGCGAAGCATGGACGTTGGTTGAGAGACTCAGACCAAGAGTGAGAGCAGTGGAAATGAATTACTTAAGAAGTGCGTGCGGAGTTACATGGAGGGATAGACAGACTAATGAGGAAGTAAGAAGGAGGTGTGGTGTGGAGGTAGATGTGCTGGAAAGTGTGAAAAGGAACAACTTGAGATGGTTCGGCCATATGGAACGTATGGAAAGCGAGAGAATGACTAAGAGGGTGTACGAGAGCGAGGTGGAGGGACAGAGGGGGAGAGGTAGACCGAATATGAGGTGGAAGGATGGAGTGAGGAACTACATGAACAAAGGCGGTGCTGGTTGGGGGGAGGGGCGTCGACTGACTGGGGACAGAGGTGCATGGGGGCGGTTCGTTCGTGGCCACCCCTTCGGGGATCACGGCATCAGGCAATAGATAGATAGATAGATAGATTAGCTAGCACTCGCCGTATTGTTTTTATCAGTACGAGGTGCTAATAAATTTCTGACCACGACTGTACATGGTAAATTTGCATCTACTGTATACAGCATTTTAATTATTATTCCTTTACAATTAGTTTACCATTTTCTTGCATATTTGTTTTATCTAGATTTGCCTATCGGAATAATATACAGTACAGTATTAGCATTCAGGAAGAGAAACAGATAGTACTAAAACAGATTTATCAAATTATTTCATACAACTTACAAAATCATATATAATTATATTGTCATGGAATGTACAAGAACAGTAATTGCATGAGTTGCTAGTCTCTTCAATACTGACACTGCTTCAATCATATCTAGTAAATGTTAATTTTTTTGTTATTCAGAATAGGAATAAAGCAGGATTACCCAATGGTTGATATTAACCCTTTCAGTATGATATCATCATTATTAGTATATTCTGGCTAACATTTGATATTATTATTCAGGTACAAAGTATCTCAATTAACCCTCTGACTCCCACAGATCCTTAGTAAACTGAATAAAATAAAGTTATTATAGGTTTGACTCCTGTAAGGAGATAAAGAAAACCTAATATTTAGTAGTGGCCCCGTAATCATTGACGAACATGCCTATTACATAAGGCATCCTCTTCAAACACTAATCCGCCGTAGTTTTGAATCTACCGCGCAGAGCATTTAAAAACTGAGGAGCCTTCATCATGAGCACACGCGACCTCACTCATGGCTTCAGTCATTATGAATTGGGGTCTCACTACGAAAAAACTTCGTAAAAAATAAAAATAAAAAGAAAATAAGAATAACTATCCAATAAGCTTTCCATCATATCGTGGATGTACTTGTGTGGATTTCTGACCAGACGCTGATTCAGGCGTCATTCTTCCTTCACTGACATATCAAGTAAACCAAAATCCTTAATACATCAACGAATGGGAAGGGGACGGTCGGGAGGGCCCCAGTCGTCAATGATTACGGGGCCACTACTAAATATTAGGTTTTCTTTATCTCCTTACAGGAGTCAAACCTATAATTTATTAGTGGCCCCTCCATCATTGACGAACATGCCTGATTTCTAAGACTGGAAGGGGACATTCGTAATCATATCATAACTCTAGAAAAGCAGATAATAAAAACAACCACATAGTATTCTTACTTTGAAAATATATTTAACAACGGCGTAGCCGAAAAAATACAAGAAAAAGGGTGTTCAGGCAGGTGCGTGCTTCAAAGAAGCCTGCCTGACAAAAAATGGGTAACCCTGAAGATTCTGAACACAGATCTGTAGTTACAAAGGCACCCCACTCAACGAGTGGTGACAAAAAATAACAAGTTATAAGTTTATATGTGCACATAATAAACCCCAACATAAACTTGGGAGATAAATTGCAAAGGAACTCCATTCAAAAATTAAATTGCTTTCGCAGCTAAACTACTCTAACAACACCGTTGTTTTGTACTTAACATTGTACTAGCACAATTTCTCACTGAGAAATTTTCATATCACATTTTAACCTTAAATTGTATCACAGCTCTCATACTCCGGCGGGGTCTAGGGTGTCCTATGTCAACTGACTGCACCCCCCCCCCCCCCCCCTTTCCTGTGAAAGTAAACAAAAGTGACTGCAGGGCCACCTAGACCCTCTGCCTTAAAGCTATACATGGTAAGGAAGGTTTGTCTAGAGCAACTGACAAGTATCTAGACAGAAACGTATGATTAGACGCCCACAACTGTGTGGACGCTATGTCTTCAACTGAAACATTTTTCAGGAAACGTAAAGAGGCTGCCCATTTGCGTAAATCGTGGGCCCGACCCACAACGCCGGGATTACTTTCTTTAATGACTTCTACCAGAAGAGAGGCTAATCGCCGTTTAAGTAAGCGTTTACCCGTACTTGCTACCCATAAAGCACCTTGGGGGTTTTGAGGAGCTACTCTCAAATATTTGGTTAGAGCTTGCACTGGACATAAATTATGATGCACCTTTCCCCTTTTTAACGCCGGCACCGTGAACTCAGAAAACACGTGTGCACTAAGCTCATTCTTGGCTACAAAACCTGGGGAGGGTGCAATGGAAATACATTCATTAAGTCTACCAAACCTAAGACAATTAGGTGTGTTGCTCATCGCCGCCAGCTCAGACACTGTTTCCGGTGGCCAAAGCCAAAAGGAAAACCGCCTTTTTTAAGAGTAATGCAAAGTCTGCAGTATTTTGGTACAGACGAGAGTGAAGCAAAGACAAAGCTTTGTCCAGAGACCAAGTAGGCATGAGCTGACGGGGAGGTGGGCGGAGTTTAAAACATGCTCTCATAAAACCTGTTTCCTCCGCTACCGGTATGGAAAGACCCGTAAGGTCTAAAAAGGGCACTCTAATCGCAGTTAAGTTATTTTTTAATGTTACCACAGATAAACGTTTCTGCTCAAACAGATAATTCAAATAATTAAAAACTAATGCCACTGAGGGTACAGTTTGTTCTGTCCTAACGATCCAAGAAGTAAAGGCTTGCCAATGTGATTGATACTGTCGTTTTGTAGACTGAGTATATTGATTAAGTAATTTATTTGTCACATCTCTACCGTATGGTGCTAGCCACTTGGCCTCCTGAATGTCCATAATGCAAAAGTCAGCGAGGTCGCTAGGTTGCCAATCGTGTCTAAGTGGAAATACCCGACCGGGAGCGATACCGGGTCCGGGCACCACATTTTCAATTGCTGGTACCACAACTGCGCCGGCCACAGTGGCGCGATTAGCGAGACTAAGTCTCGATAATCTCGTAGTTTGTTCACTACGTGGCACATTAGTGACGCATCTGGCGGCGGAAACAGATAGATGGAGCTCCATCTGTTCCAGTCTGTCACTAGGGCGTCTGGCCCCCCTGCCGGCGTTTTCGCCCGGCGGGTGAGGTATAGAGGGAGTTTGTGAGTCTCCTCGGACGCAAAAAGATCCACTTGTGGATGGGAGAGCTCTGCAATCATTAGGTTGAAAATGGGTTGCTTGAGCTCCCATTCTACTGTCGTGCTCTGTCTCCGGGACAGAGCGTCTGCCCAGACGTTCGCTACGCCTGGGAGATAAGATGCGTGAAGATAAATATCTAGACTGTTGGCTAGAGCAAAAATCTCTTCCGACACGTTTAGCAACTTCCTTGACCTCGTTGACCCTTGTTTCTGAATACAGTGGACTGCATTCAGATTGTCCATTCTGAAGGCCACCGACTTGCCCCGTAACGCCGGGCCGTGAGCCTGAAGGAAATACAAGGGGACTAGTAATTCTTTGACATTGATGTGCGAGATTTCTAAGTGGGACCAAAGCCCCTGACCCTGGTGCCCCTGATTTGACTGAAATCCCCAACCTATTGTGCCTGACGCATCCGTGTCTACCCATACCGTTGGTGGAGGAGAGGTCCATGACATTATTGAGTGCAATGTTTCCCTCTTCGCCCAGACCGCTAGTAAGGTGTGGATTAATTTCGGGATGGGCCATAATTTTCCCGCCGGTAAGAGCGGGAAATATTTGTTGCCTTCCAATATTAATCGTTTTACTTTCAACCGGCCCAACTTGACAGTTAGTTGAATCCAGTTGAGAGAGCCGACCAGAGACTCCCAGACCCTTCGCGTCGTAGTCAGACTGTGAAGAAACCTGAACAGTTTCCTGCGAAACCTGTTGCGATTGTCCACACTCTGACTCAGAGTGAGAGCGGCGGTGTCCCAGACCAGCCCTATCCACTGAATTACTCGTGAGGGCACAAGGTTTGACTTTACCAGATTTACCTTGAACCCTAGAGTTTTGACATGATTTAAAATGATATTGACATGTTTTATGCATAATTGATGTGTCTCTGCCACCACCAGCCAGTCGTCCAGATACCACAACACTCTGATCCCCTGTTTTAACAATGGCATCAGGGCTTGCCGGACTAGTTTTGTGAATAATCGAGGTGCCAGGTTCAAGCCGAACGGCATCCTCTGAAAAACAAAATTTTGGTGCCTGATCCGTAAGGCCAAAAACCTTTGAAATCTTTTGTTGACCGATACGTGCCAATAGGCGTCTGTCAGGTCTAGTGAACACATCCAACCTCCCGGCGGAAGTGTTAGCCTGATTTGGTGTACTGTTAACATTCTGAAAGATTCGTTGTGAATGTGAAGATTCAGATAAGACAGGTCTACGACCGGCCTCATCTGAACACTGTCCCTTTTGGGAACCAAAAATAGTTTGGACGTGAATACAGGGTAATTTGGGGGGACCGGGATGATGACATTCTTGGCAATCATTTCCTGGGCTAGTGACTCCACCTCTAAAGAAACAAAATTCGCCGTTGTCGGCTGACGTAAACGAGGTCGCCGGAGCCACTGCCAAGTGATGCCTTTGCGTGCCACCATCCGTGCCCAAGTGTTTAACGGCCATGCTTGGTGACACGGATGGCAACAGCCATCCCGCCGGGAATCAAAGGAGGCCTGAAACCAGTCATCCACAGAGACGCAGTCCTGGAGAGCCACAGACACCCCAACGCCGGGGAAACAAGCCAGTGTTAACAACCACGTGTGGCCCAACACGGCTCGCGGCCGGGATTTTCATGGTGAAACCGAGAAAACCCCGCCGGAAGGCAACCCACCCTGAACAGACACCATCTGAACAACAAGAGACACGAGGAGAGCCACGCACGACAACCCCAAGGTCACTCCATAATCCGTGGAATTAGCCAATACACAACTAAACCAGGAAACAATTATAGTCCGAGGAATTAGCCAATACACAACTAAAACCCGGATACACATGACACAGTAGGGCATATTTATCAATAATAAACAATAACACTAGTACATGTGGCAAAGCTACGAGCGGCTGGCTAGGCCTAGGTAGACGGCATAATAAAAGTTGAAATATACACAAACACTGGAAATATCACAACAGGAACCACCGCCAACACACCACCGTAGCATAAACTTCCGACCAAGGGAAGACTGACTCGGGACCCAGAAAAAAACTTCACTAAGTGAAGAAAAATACGCTGGGAACGTCAGAAACAAAGCTTACCTCATCAGAAAGATAAAAGGCAGCATTAACTAACGCGTAGTGAAAGCCGCCTGCATCACAAACTAACTCAGCTGTGAAAAAGTTCACATGTCCACAACGGGACCACGAGGGTACATCCGAAATAGATGCCCCATACACTCGACCCAAAATACACTGCACTGCGGGCAACCAGCCCAGGACACTCCTGCTACGCCTATCCTAACCTTACTCGATACATCCTAGAGTAAACAAATGAGAAAAAACTCACTAGGGACGCCACGAATGCGGAACTAGCGGAGCGTGGGGAGGCACGTCCGGGCAGGCTGAACGCAGAGCAGAGAAGGAAGAATGACGCCTGAATCAGCGTCTGGTCAGAAATCCACACAAGTACATCCACGATATGATGGAAAGCTTATTGGATAGTTATTCTTATTTTCTTTTTGTTTTTATTTTTTACGAAGTTTTTTCGTAGTGAGAACCCAATTCATAATGACTGAAGCCATGAGTGAGGTCGCGTGCGCTCATGATGAAGGCTCCTCAGTTTTTAAATGCTCTGCGCGGTAGATTCAAAACTACGGCGGATTAGTGTTTGAAGAGGATGCCTTATGTAATAGGCATGTTCGTCAATGATGGAGGGGCCACTAATAAATAATACACTGTAACTATAATAATATAACGGTATCACTGTACTAAGAGGGTTAATATTATCTAGTGGTAGGTAAATGAAGAATATAAGGTATATAGTTGGAATGAAAGTGGTAAGGGGACTTATGAAGGATCAATGGTCTGTGATGAACAGTTGGGGGCAGATAATAAGCGCCTTCACAGCAGCCGTGTGTCCCACAATTGTTATTTAATTAATTTGATAGATAGCTAGATAAGGGTCAAAGCGACAATCCAAAAATATTGCTAGGCCCCATGATCTTGGATGGCATTATTAAGCAAATATAAGCTTTTGAATGAACTCTATAAGCATCTGTGCATTATTTCAAGCTATGTATCATTTAACTTTAATACAAAATCAGCATCTGTGAAGACACCTATTAATTGGCAAACTATACAGTATATGGACTACTTCAATCGGACAACTAATTTTTCTATACCTGTACTGGTGAGGGCTGGTCCTATCCAGAGTGAGGTTTGCCCAACCTTAGCCATTTCTGTCTCTCTTTTACTGTCCTACTTTTCCTTCTGGGGGCAGGGGGCTAGGAATTCTCCTCCCCTTGTAAAATTCACCTACTAGATGAGACAGAGTAAGGGGTGAGGGAACACGAAAGTGGCCCGAACTAATGCCTGAGTACAGTATATACTATACATACATACATACATACATACATACATATATAATTCTGAAGCTGTTAAACTAGTTGCTAAAAAGAGGACTACTGTATTGTAAATTTGTCTTTACTGTACAGTACTGTATATATGAATTCTAAATTTTGTCCATAAAATTTGGGATTCTAAGGCATTGGTGACATTGTTTGCTAGATGAATGTTCTTGACTATAACTCTGTGTCTGGTGTTATCATTGGATAGTGTGACCTTATTAGCTAAGTGCAACTTTACAAGTAGTGGTTCTAAGGCACTTGAGGGTTTGAGCTGCTAGACTATGAAGTATCACTATCTTAATTTTTTTTTTTTTTTTTTATGGATTACCATTACATTACATCAGATAAATAATTTCCAACAATTATAATACAGTGTGATTTCTCATTATTGTGACTTATAATACATACATACATACATACATAACATTTTAAGACTGAGTGTTCCACACATAAGTGCAGTTTCAGTCTCTTGTCCTAATGGCGGCGTTCCAGGCAACCCTGTTAAGGGCTGCTTCACTTGTCAAGTTCTTGGATTTGAGATCGGCGCGTATAGTCCGATCCCAGGTCTTCCTCGGTCCACCCCTTGGTGCAGCTCCCTCCACAATCACAGACCTGCATTTTGTCACCCAATTTTGTTCATCCATTCTCTCCACATGTCCATACCATCCCAGTCTACTTGTACGCATCACCTCGCTAATACTCTTTATACCTAAACGTCTCCTCAGCTCAACATTTGTTGAGATTAGTTAAACTTAAACAATAAAGTTTTTTGGTGCATTGATGATAACTGTTATTATATTTGTACTGTAGGCATAACTGATCCTATGTAGAGTCGTGAGAAATAATGTTACATACATTTGACGTTTTTAACCTTAAAAGCCAAGTTCTGAAGCATCTGGGATGTAATAAAACATTGTGAAGCATTGTACAGTATATGGTAAAGTGTGTGACTCTAGTGCAGGAAGTCAGGGGTTTGCCTCCCCCTGAGTGCCCAAAAGGTTTAATGGCCAGAGGGCATGGACTTCTGAACTTCGCACTGCAATGGCGGACATTAGAGGTGCAGCTGATAAGCCAGATCAAATGTAAACAAATATATGCTAGTTCTTGATCAGCATGGGGTGAACTGATTACACTGGTTACAGACTTCATTCATATCCACAGGCATTCCAACAGTACAACAGCATTCCATATGCACCTCCAAAATTATACATAACAATGGGCGGTTAGGTTAGCAATCTTCTTATGAAAACAAGCTAAAGAATCAATTTTCCTCAGAATATGGAGGTGATTCATTCGTGGCCAACCTCTCGGGGATCAAGGTACGTATCTGGCAATAGATAGATAGATTGTCTCATTTGTGTTTGATACAGATTCAAATAGGTGTGTTACTATTAATGCTTACTACTGTACCTCAGTATTTCAGAAAGATTTCCTAAGGCACCTGTATTTACAGTTCCACATTGCATTAAAGTTTTTTAAATAATCAGCATAAATCTGAGTTATATTAATCCACTGTAGTTTCTTTCATGTTTAGCACTTAATGAACATTCACTTTGATACTTCCATTTATCATCACTTTATTGGGATTCATGTATCACTTTTCTTTTAACAATACATTTAGCTTTGGAAAAAAAGGCAACATGTATGTCTTTATATACCTGAGTAAAACTGTAAAACAAGCTGTTGAAATATGATATTGTTTTTATATGTGAATTTCCATAAACTTAAAAGCCAATACAACTAAAATATTTATTCTATCATCCAGGATTTGAACCTTAGTCTATCTGGTTACAAGCCAAGAGTTGATTACTGTTCATGTAATTCCAACCCACTATCCAGTGTTGAGTCACAGTTGTGGATTTGGCTTTTTTGGGGTGGGTTTGAGTCTGAGTCATACTTGTAGAATTTCCGAAGTCGGAGTTGGATATTCTTTCATTTACTCCAAAGGTTGTGGATCGGATCATGGAGTTGGCTGTTTTTGAGTGGGTAACAGTTGAAGTCAGAGAAGTATTTTTAATATTTCTGGAATCGGACATTTCTTTATTGACTCCACAATCTGGTCGCTATCTACTTGACTTGGTAAAAAGATGCAAGTCTGTGAACAGGGATGGAGCTGCACCAAGGGGTAGACCAAGAAATATGTGGGATCAGACCATACAGTCTGATCTTGATTTACAAATCCTGAAAAGTGAGGCAGCTCTGAACAGGGCTACCTGGAGCGCCACCACTAGGACATGAGACATGAACCGCACTTCGTGTGGAGCACTAATTGGTCTTATAATGTATGTATGCTATGTACATTATATATGCAGAGTGGATAGTAGATAGTAGGTCAAGGTTAAAATCTTGGGTGGTATCATAGCTGAAATTCACTAGGTTATAGAATAAATTTTTGCTTGACTGTATCGTTCATTATGTAATTACAGTACATGTACAGTAGGGTCTCACATAAAACGAGTTTATGGTCGATAAACGAGGGCGTTTTATGTGAATTCGTTTTATGTGAACACAGCATTTTGGTGGCGCAATATCGTCAATGTTCACTGTAAGCGAAAATTTTCGTACAAAGCGAACGATATTTCGTACGTTTTGTACGATATTTCGGCGTTTTATATGAAAGCGTACGATATTTTGTACGTTTTGTACGATATTTCGGCGCTCTATATGAAAACTCCTTGTATTTGCCCCACTTTGGCGGCGGACTCGTTTTATGTGATCACATTCGTTCTGATCGAAAATTAAATATTAATATTTTAGGTCGGTCGTTTTAATCGAGACTCGTTTTATGCGAACACGTTTTATGCGGGACCCTACTGTATACTGTAGCCTAGATATCTATTTACAGTAGGGTGTCATATAATTGTCGTTAAGATTATAGGTTTGATTCCCGAAGGGAAGTAGTGAAAACCTAATATTTAGTAGGGCCCCGTAATCATTGACGACTTCGCCTATTAATAATAATAGTCTCCATTCAACATCCTGCGCCAGCATCATGGAGTACTCGTCATAAGTGCGCGCTTAATTCCCTTATGGGATCGTCATTTTGATCGGGTACCCTACAGAAAAAAAATTTAAAAAATAAAAAAGAAGAATAAATTTAATATCTGTTATCTTATGACTTGCCATATTCGTGGATTTCTCATGCTTTGTTTTCCCAACACCAGGCCCCCTAGCGGCCATCTTCGTCCTTTACTGATATCCCAAGAATAAACTATAGAAATCAGCGAATGGGAAGTGGGATGGTAGGGAGGGCCCGAGTCGTCAATGATTACGGGGCCCTACTAAATATTAGGTTTTCACTACTTCCCTTCGGGAATCAAACCTATAATTTAATAGGGCCCCTTAATCATTGACGACTTCGCCTGAATATCAAGACTGGAGGTGGGACATTCGCAAAATATCCTAACCTTAGGGAAGAAGAATCCAGATAACATTTTCTCAAGATTTATTGTATGTAATACAAAAATATAAAAAGGTATAAAAGATTTGCTAGCAGTGCGTGGCATTAAGAAACTGCTCGCTCATGGTCAGACCGTTGCAATCGATCGTATGCATGAAAAGATGTGACACGCATGTGTCCAGTAGAACTATAACTCAGCGGTAGTTATGTGTTCTGTCCTTAAAATAATTGTACAGTACAGTAATATTGTTTTTTGTACACTTTGGTAAAACAGACATAGTTGCAACTATGCGATAAATTTCTTAGAATCTAAAATAATTAACTAATACTGGACTGTAGAACCCGTCCTATCACAGCTAGTGATATATCACAATCTCCAAGGGTACAGGGAGGATATGGAATATTCCGGCCCCCCCCCCCCCCCCTTTATTTTGACACTCAACATATAATATAACATAAACTACTGTACCCGTTAAGCTACACAGGTACGCTTTGGTTTATCTAGAGCAACAGACAGGTAGCGTGTAAGGAATGTATGATTGGACGCCCAAAGTTGGGTTTGAGCAATATCATCATTTGAAAAATGTGCAAAAATCGGAGGGACACTGTCCATTTTCTAACATCGTGAGCCCTGCCTAACACACCGGGATTGCTTTCCCTGATAACGTCGACAAGCAAGGAAGCTAGCTTCCGTTTTGTAATACGCTTACCTGTCCGGTTAACCCATAAAGCACCTTGTTGGCGAGGTTGTGATTGCTTGCACAGGACATAAAATGTGATGAATAAGGCTTCTCTTCAGGGCCGGGACGGAAAAATCAGAAAAAACATGGTCTGAATGTTCGTTCTTAGCAATAAAGGAGAGAGACGGCGCCTTTTGAACATGGTCGTGCAGTCTCCCAAACCTGAGACAGTTTGGTTCGTTGCTCATCGCCGCCAGCTCAGACACCCGGTTTCCGGTGGCAAGGGCCATGAGAAAGACAGCCTTCTTTAAAAGTGAGTCAAAGTCCGGCGCATAGTTATACTTGCGCGATTGAAGCAATTCTAAGGCTTTATCAAGGGACCAGGTGGGCATGAGCTGGCGGGGAGGAGGACGAAGCTTAAAACACGCCCTCATAAAACCTTTCTCCTCCGCCTGTGGTATGGAAAGACCGGTGAGATCAAGGAAAGGGGTCATAATGGCAGAAGGTGATTTTTTAATGTTATGACCGAAAGACCCTTCTGCTCAAAGAGGTAGTCTAAGTACTTGAAAATTAAGGCTCCCGAGGCAGTCGTTTGCCTTGACTCCACAATCCAGGTTGTAAATATTTTCCAATGTGATTGATATTGTCTCCTGGTAGACGGTGTGTACTGATTCATGAGTTTCTGAGTGACACTTGGCCCAAATTGATTTAACCATTTGGCAGAGTAAATATCCATAAGGCAAAACTGAGCGAGGTCCGAAGGTTGCCAATCGTTTCCAAGTGGAAGACGGAGACCGGGAGGGACACCGGGGTCCTGCACCACCGTTGCAATTGGTGATACCATACCTGGGCCGGCCAAAGCGGCGCGATCAAGGCTACCCGGCCCCGGTAATCCCTCAGTTTGTGAATGACCTTGCACATTAACACAGAGTCTGGTGGCAGAAACAGATAGATTGAGGTCCACCTGTTCCAGTCCACCAGCAACGCATCGGGTCCCCCGCCGGGGTTACCCCGTGCCTGGTAAGAAAGAGGGGAAGTCTGTGGTTCGTTGTTGATGCAAACAAGTCCACCTGTGGACGGGCCGGCTTTGCAATGATCTCGTTGAAGATCGCCTGTTTGATAGTCCATTCTACTAGAGTGCTCCGCCGGCGAGAGAGAGCATCTGCCCAGACGTTCGCTACGCCGGGGAGATAGGTGGCATGCAGGGAAATCCCTAGCGAGTCGGCTAGGGTAAAAATTTGTTCTGAAACGTTCAACAACTCTCGTGACCTCACTGAGCCTTGCTTCTGAATGCAAAAAAATGCGGTTTGATTGTCCATTCTGAATGCTATTGATTTGTTCTTCAATGTCCTGCCATGAGTTTGGAGAAAAAACAGAGGAACTAGAAGCTCTTGCTTGTTGATATGGGCTTGGCTGTCTACCCCCCAAATGACCTGTCCCTGATGGCCTAGGCTTGACTGGTACCCCCAACCTAGGGTCCCTGAGGCGTCCGTGTCTACCCATACCGTAGGTGGGGGAGAAACCCATGACATGACTGAGTAGAGGACTTCGTGCTTGGTCCAGGCCGATAGTAAAGTGTGGATTAATGGAGGAATTGGCCATAATTTCTTCTCCGGCAAGAGAGGGAACACTTTGTTGCCTTCCAGGATTAATCACTTGGTTTTCAATCGGCCCAACTTGATTGTTAATTGCACCCAGTTGAGAGAACCGATCAGGGAATCCCACGTTTTCCTGGTCATATTCAGACTGTGGAGGAACCGGAACAGTTTCCTTCGAAATCTGTTGCGGTTGTCCGCACTCTGAGTAAGAGTCAGAGCAGCGGTATCCCAGACCAGCCCTATCCACTGAATCGTCCTTGAGGGGACCAGGTGTGACTTTGCCAAGTTCACCTTGAACCCTAGGGCTTGTACATGAGCTAACACTTGGTTGACGTGGTCTTGACATAATTCTACAGAGTTCGCCACTACTAGCCAATCGTCCAGATACCAAAACACCTGTATGCCTCTGACTAACAAGGGTAAAAGAGCTTGCCGGACGAGTTTGGTAAATACTCTTGGTGCTAGGTTCAACCCGAACGGCATCCTTTGAAAGACATAAGTCTCGTGCCGGATTCTCAGAGCGAGAAACTTTTGGAACCTCTTGTTTATGGGGACATGCCAATAGGCATCTTTGAGATCGATTGAACACATCCAACCTTGCGGCGGGAGTGCCAGTCTGAGTTGCTGTACAGTCAGCATCCTGAAGGGTGAATTCTCTACAAAGGTGTTCAGGTGCGAGAGATCTAGAACTGGTCGCATCTGCACACTGTCCCTTTTTGGCACTAAGAAGAATCTTGACGTGAACACTGGCTGGGAGGTATTGACCTGAATAAGTACTTGTTTGGCAATCATTTCCTGTAACATGACCTCCTCCTCCTGAGACACTGGGGTATACTCCCGCGGCTGACGCAGTCGAGGCCGCCGGCGCCACCGCCAGGTGATTCCTTTGCTCACTATCTTCCTGGCCCATGTATGTTTGGGCCAGGCTGAGCGGAATCCACGGAACGAACCCAGGTGCAGCCGGGGTTCGTCCTTCAAGGCAACTCCCCAATCTCGGGCGTTTGAGCTCGGCCCCGGGATGTGGAGAGTGTGAGTGGCTAGTTTTTTTGGAGGTGGGGGTAGGTTGGCATCGGACGCTTGACTAGTTTTGGCTGGTGCGTTGCCCTGATGACCTTTATATGGGGCCTTACCCTTATACCCGTGCTGTTTACCTTGTTTGGTTTTGTACGGAGTACCTCCCTGCTGAGGAGGTGGTCTGGGGTCTCGTGGTGCTTGTTTAGCATGGGGTTGGAACGGTTGAAAGGGCTTCTTAGATGGGTCTTTCCTAGCTTGGGAGGTAACCTGCTTCCACCCACTTACCATATTAAAGATTAAACCCCAAGTTTCAGAGTTGAGAAGGGTGGCAGTAAGAACCGGGGAGAGAGTTACCCGGCGACCTATGTCCGCCGGCAACTTCCTCACCAGATGGACTCTCAGATCTTGGCGGGCCCGAACCGCCTCCAAGATTGCAATTCTAATGTCTCCTAGGGACTGAATGGCATTTTGTAGCAAAAGTCTACGAGACAGCTCAATAGCTTTCCTAATTTGGGGCTCAGTGATGGCCGAGATTGTTCGTGCCAGAGAGGCGGCTACTTGATGACTCACCAAGTACTGAGAGAACATCCGGTAGGCTTTACTGCGTAACTTAAAATCTCGGTCCAAGTGAGCAGCCGGGGGGGAGGAGACAAAGGTTCGTCCAGAGCATGTAATGACACTTTAGGGGCCGCCAGAAATGTTAATAAGGCTGGGGACACCCCTTCCGCTTTGGATACTGGTAGGGAAAAGTATGTATGATTCTCAGGGGGAATTTGATAGGAAGATTTGGAGGTGATAGTAGTGGCAAATACCTGAGCTTCTACCTACCAATCTACCCAAGGACCTACTCCCAGCTGCCGCATCTGCAGTACCGGATTCTGAGCTTGGTCCAGAGCCGGAGTTGTAGCCAACTCCGGCGTAATAGCATTTAAGGCTTTGACATCATTGATGCCATCAGTCTTCGACCAGTCAGCAAATAGTCGTGCAGACGCGGCGGAAGGGACGGCCGGTGCGGCTGAATACACAAAATATGCCGGGTTAAGTGAACTTGGGACACCCTTAATCAGTACATCTAAGACCCTCCCTGTCTCGTCTTTAGCCCGAAATTTACGGTTCTTATTGATTTTGATGGTCCACCCGCCGGGAACTGGTGGGTCCCCTGACACTGAAGGTTGAGCTATAAGGGGATTCTCTGGTACCACAGGTACCCAAGAGCAATCAGTACCATAGAGGAGGGGCATGGGGCCCTTCTTCAGAGGTGCTCTATCTAAGGGAGGAGGTTGGACATCAGTAATAACCCTGAGGTTGGACATTGCTAGCGCCGCCGGCACTGTAGGGCCTGGGGTAGCTGCCACCAATGGGGTCGGGCAAGAAGTAGTGACTGTCGGGAGTTCTAAAGGTCTAATCACAGAAGTGCTAGGGGGAGCAGCTGAGAGAGAAACCGGGGACTCCGACGAGGCAGGGATTTGATAATGCTGCATTACCTTATGTAATAATTCATTTACCTGATCAGAAGTCATCCATTTCCTAGAGGGGTCTTTGGATGAATGCGAACTAGTCTCAGAATAATTACTAGGGAGAGACTGAGGAGCCGGGGAGAACATACCATCCGCCGGCTCCTCATTCTGCTCCAAGATGTCTTGTGAAGCTATCTCTTGAGAGTCTATCTCATTATCCGCTGGGGGCCAAGACAAACCTGGCACTGACGATGGCAACACGTTGATGTCGCCGTCCTCAGTCCGTTCTGGAATTACATTAAGAGGTGGATCGAAATGGCGCCAGTATCCCCCTGTCGCTATGGACTGGGGGTCATGAGCCACCTGTGAGCTAAATTGGGCCCCCACCGCATAACCCCTAAACTGGTCGGACAGCACCCTACTCGGGCCGGTCGACCTAACACCCCGTGGAACTACAGTCAACTTTGGTATGGCAAGTCACATCAGGAGGTACATGCACAGAATGTTCCTGACTATGTGGAGATGCTAATACTTCAAATCCTATTTCCGACTCTCCTGAATCATGTGTATGGGTGTCAGAGGGAGGCGTGGGATGAGGCGGCTGAGGAGTCTCTCGCTAGCTGCTCGATGTGTCATACTCTTCTCTCCGGCGCTTATGAGACCGGGAAGAGTCCGAGGTGGTGTGGAGAGTGTGTTTCCGGGGAGACTTCGACCTGGACTTAGACTTCCGCCGCGTGGCACGGTTAGAGGAGGGGACCTCAGATATGTCGCTCTCACTATCGCTACTGATAATCTCCTTGCTGATGGCTTTAGCTTCGACCTTGGGTCTGACCGATTTGGAGGATCCGGGTTTTACTAAAGGTGACTTGATAATTAGCTTTTCCCATAGGACTTGGTCGTCACATTGGAGTGCCTTATGGGCTGTGTCCTTAGCATAAAAATTGAATGCTGCTTTAATTTCATGCAAGGCTGCTAAACATGATAGGTCTTTCTTCGCCAGCAAGGCGGATTTTAATTCAGAGCAGATGGCGCATTTTTTAGACGACCACACGCCCCGTGAGCGATCTAAACACTTTACACATTTAATGCAAAAAGTATGAGCAAAAACGGGTAAGAGGGAACAAGAGGGCGTAGCGCAAAGTTCAAACCTAGGCATGTTGCCGTAATTGAGAGAGTCCCCCCCCTCCGCCGGGATTAGATGTCCAACTCCACCGGAGAAGTAGTCTGGGGCCTGGAAAGAAAATTTCCAGGAATCAATTCTCATAAGGATAACCTGCGAGGTATTAAAACATCCTAATCCAAATCCGCCGGAAAATTAGCGAAGGTGCCCCACACTGCTAACCTTCCGCCGGATCCGTCTGGCTGACTTTTTAATAACTTACCTGTGACAAGAGTCACAGGTCCCGTGACCTTTTAAGTTGTGAGTATTCTGAATGAGTTTGCAAAACTAATCTTATCACTTCGTGTACACTTGACCGGTGGTGCCGCAAGCTATAAGTCTTACGTGTCACTAGGCCAGTCAGGGCGCGTTAACTCGGCGGGCCGTGTTGGTAGCCCTTCTAGGAATGCAATTCCGCCGGGAGAGAGTGGTTCAGCCAAACCATGCCGGGATCTTTTGAACGTTCCTACCCGTTAGAGACGGATAACCTGGACCCACCGCACGGGGCCGCCGGAACATACAAAAACTGCCGGGAACCGGGGTTGGCACAACCTCGTTCCTGCAGTCCCACACATATATATAAAAATGCATAATGACATGTAGGGACGTCTCCCTTACCCCCCAACGGTGCAAGCCCGCAAGCAAGAAACAACACAGGGGGCATACATAGGTAATAATAACAACAGATATTTAGAAACCTAAATTACCTGAAGCCTACGTCGGAGACCCCTAAGTCGGGCGACCACGTGGTCCGAAGAACATCCCAGCAGACGACGCTCCGGCACCCAGCAGCCGCACAATGCAGAGGGAGGCCCACCTAAGGGGCCTAAGCAAAACACGAACCCTGGAAGGTGGAGCACCACGTGCAGACACCCTTAAACCAGAGCTTTTGCTGATATTTGAAGATAATGGCATGTACTCTCCTCAATATTGACAGTCTGTATCATGCCTCGTAGAGTGGTCGCCTCCTAGCTATGTAAACACAACAGCTAAGGCGTATCACAAAAACAACAACACACGCGGCACACCCAATCGGGACTCGTAGACGCCTGTGACAATGGTACCCTATTTTAACACACTCTTCCTGCGGACCTACCAATCTGGCAGCCGTGCTAGCTAATCTAAACCCTGTTACTACAACACAGATGTATACAAATGAGCAAGAACTCACTAGAAGCTCTGCGAACGTCGAATGAAGCGGACACGGCGCGAGCCCTGTTGTCGGTAGGGACGCGGAAGAAGGAAGGACGAAGATGGCCGCTAGGGGGCCTGGTGTTGGGGAAACAAAGCATGAGAAATCCACGAATATGGCAAGTCATAAGATAACAGATATTAAATTAATTCTTCTTTTTTATTTTTTACAGAGTTTTTTTCTGTAGGGTACCCGATCAAAATGACGATCCCATAAGGGAATTAAGCGTGCACTTATGACGAGTACTCCATGATGCTGGAACTTCCCGGCGCGACCGAAGCCACTCCAAGGACCAGCATCATGGAGGACTCGTCATAAGTGCACGCTTATGACGAGCACCCCATACCATTAAACACATCATAGAAGACTGCATTTCACACAACCACTTACGCCAACAACACAATCTACACTCAATGAGAGCTCTGTGGGAAAGCCCGATCGTGGCCATGGCCTTCCTCAGGGACTCAGGGCTGTTCGGCCAGGCAGCTTAGGGAACAACAACAACAACAACTCCATGATGCTTCCACGCGGGCTATTCAAAATGCTGGCGCAGGATGTTGAATGGAGGCTATTATTATTAATAGGCGAAGTCGTCAATGATGAAGGGGCCCTATTAAATAGTACAATGTATACTAGTACAGTAAAAGTCCTTTAATCCGACGACCGATGATTCGAATCTCCCAATAGTCCGAATTTTTCAATTTGAGGCCAAATCCGAATTCACCCGATGGTCCGAATTTCAAGAAGTCCCAAAGTCCCCTTTTTGAGGCATTAGTCCACTCAAATGACACATAATGGAGCACACGCATATCATATGTTCATGAATTCACTTTAAAAGTTTACCATTGTCATTGTAGCCTATTACCTACTTCAAAACATTCAGATTAATGGTCAAAGGAAGCTACTGATATAAACGTAAACACCACATCGTCTGCTAGAGCGTTTGTTTTGCTCTTGAACGCATTCTTGGGACGCTCCGATGCGCTACTGGCTTGCACCGCATCGTCTGCAAGCGCATTCAGTCTTGCGCTTGAAAACGCACCTTTGGACGCTCCGATACGCTACTATTTATAGTGATCGGAGCGTCCCAAGGGTGCTTTCAAGAGCAAGACAAACTCGCTAGTAGACGATGCGGACATGTGACAATAAGAAGAAGGTGTTTACGTTTATATCAGCAGATTCCTTTGACCATTAATCTGAATGTTTTGAAGTAGGTAATAGGCTACAATGACAATGGTAAACTTTTGAAGTGATTTCATGAACATATGAGCCGATATGTGTGCACCATTGTGTCATTTGGGTGGCCTAATGCCTCATATGTTTTCGTCAGGCCACAGGTTCATAGGGGTAAAGTCCGATAATCCGAAAAATCCACTAATCCGAACGAGGGCCGGTCCGCTGCCCTTCGGATTAACGGAAGTTTACTGTACTAGTAAAGTATTGCTTGCCTGTAATTATAAAGTGCTACATACACAATTCATGTGAGGAATATACAAGAATTTTTTTATCTGAAAACAGCCCCTGTAAATATATATTCAAGGTAAAATTATAGCATGGACGTTGGTTGAGAGACTCAGACCAAGAGTGAGAGCAGTGGAAATGAATTACTTAAGGAGTGCGTGTGGAGTTACATGGAGGGATAGACAGACTAATGAGGAAGTAAGAAGGAGGTGTGGTGTGGAGGTAGATGTGCTGGAAAGTGTGAAAAGGAACAACTTGAGATGGTTCGGCCATATGGAACGTATGGAAAGCGAGAGAATGACTAAGAGGGTGTACGAGAGCGAGGTGGAGGGACAGAGGGGGAGAGGTAGACCGAATATGAGGTGGAAGGATGGAGTGAGGAACTACATGAACGAAGGCGGTGCTGGTTGGGGGGAGGGGCGTCGACTGACTGGGGACAGAGGTGCATGGGGGCGGTTCGTTCGTGGCCACCCCTTCGGGGATCACGGCGTCAGGCAATAGATAGATAGATAGATAGAAAATTATATTGATATTTTAATGGTAGAAAATTTACTGGGGCAATTAATTAAACTCTACACTGAAATAAAAGGGCTATTCTTATATAAAGTATTCCTGTAATATGTAAGGCATAACTGTAGTATGACCTGTCACCATGTACTACGCGGGTGGAGCCTTGAACGTCATGGTGTTCTGTATTATTCTGAGGTTGGTGCCGTCGTATTTAGCATCTAGGAGGTCTCGGTTGGAAGGACCATTTTTCTTGGTTTGAGTGTGCCACACATACACCTGAAAAGAAAACCAAGGAAAGTATTGCCACCATCAATCAAATCACAAATATAACAATATCAAAGTTGTCACTGTAATATTATTGTTATCTGTCATGAAAATAACCCGAAGGGACACTACCATTACCGTATAAAGAAATACTTTACAGTACTATACTACTAAGAACCATGATATTTAAAGGGAGATATATAAGAATGTTGCTCATGAAAGTATATTAATCCAGTAATGGGAGAGGAGACCTACATTAGTTTTATTGTAAGTGTTGTTTAGGTTACATTCAAACAATATAATAGCTTAGGGTTAATACATTTTCAAAATGATGTTGAAATAAAAAAAAATTAAGCATACACCTGTAATTTATATTTAACATGGTTTGTGCAACGCTTGACCTACTAAGTTATAAACAGATAGGTATGGACAAGTTATTACAAATCATGATGATTAAGATATTCTACAGTTTGATTACAGCAAAATTCAAATACAATTCAGAATAAAAATCACAGTACAGTAGTTGTTGGCGAACTGTAGTACCTAAAATTACAAGACAGGAGGATAAGTGAGAATTAATGAAGCAACAAAATAAGCTAAACTACCGTACACTTAGATATGCAGTATAATACCTTTGTACAATCGTCGGCCTTGAATTCTATCTCCTCCGGTTTTATTTTGAGACTTTTAAGAAATCCGTCCTCCTCGTATCCTGGCACATATGGCATCTTTGCAGTCGGTACCTGTAATGAATATTAATAATTAAAGCTGGTGTTTTCTACTGTCATGAGTGAAATTTCTCTAAATCAACAGAATCAACAGCACTCACATTAAGTAACTATTCAAAGATCCTAAAATTTATCATTTCATTTACAGTAAATTGACACTGGAGAACTTCCCAATGACTGGCTATTGGCAAACATGACACCTATTTTCAAATCCGGAGACAGAACCCTCCCTGTTAACTATAGACCTGTTTTGATTACCTCAGTTCCTTGCAAAATTTTAGAACATATCATCCACCGACATTTAACCCCTTCGACCCCAGGGAGTCGCCTATGTGTGTAACCCACAGTACCAGCGACGCAACGGTTGCGTCCGCCTTAATTACTTTTGTCGTATGGCACCTACAGTAGAGGGTTCAGATTTGTATGGGAGCTACTTTAGGATCCCACGGAAGAATACCGATGGTTGGCAACACCCCCAAGTCCAGCCGCATGCATGTGGGCGCGCGTGGGAATGATTTTCCAGTACAGTATATTGCCAGTAGGATTAGAATTTTACACCATGCCCGAAAGAGGGGTTATGGAGCTCCGATCTTACTTTCAATCATCTTGACAATATTACCAACACACCTAAACTTCATTTGATGTGAAAATAGCCTCTCGAAAATTTACCCAGGGCGTTTTTTTTTTTTTTTTTTATTACCGTAGTTTAACCCCTCAGACCCGGTTGGGCTCTGAGGCATCCATAAAAAACACCCCCGCGAAACCCGGAAGGGCTTCGAGGCTCCGGCAGCTTGAAAGCCTGTAAGCTTGGTGTGTGAGGCGTCCGTCATACGCATGTAAACAACAGCCGGTTGGACCGACGCCGCGCATCTCCGACCACAAGAAGGAGAGGCGTCGCTTGTTCGTGTGTGGTGTGTGTTATTGTTAAGTAGTGAAAAGTAGTGATAAGTGGCTGATATCGCCACAAAGTTCTCTCCACGGAAATCGTCATCACAACTGAACCAGTTGACTTAGAGAGCTCTACTCAACGCCATTCTACAGGTACGAAACACATCTACGCTTGGGGATGTGAACACCGTGAACGACCGCAGCAGTGCAAGCACTGGTACTGAGCTGGATACACAGGCATAGTTTGCCTTTTTCCAGAGGATCTACTGTAAGAAACTGTAAGAAACTGTAAGAAATGTGCGGAAATGCGGAAGCAGTCAAAATAACAAAGATACAGTAGCCTAGGCATAGACGTTTTTCGGCCAAAACCCCCGGGTTTCGGTATGGAATACATAGCCGGGTCTGAGGGGTTAACCAGACCACTGAGCCACTTGACGAGACTCACAGGGCTGGCCCTAGCCTGAGCTAAGGGTTCAGCGGGAATAGGTAAATATCAGTGTGAGGTGGAGCACTAATCAGATTTTATTGACGAGAGAGGAGGAAAGAAAGCGAATGATGGGGTAAATAGAGAAAGTAGGAGAATCCGCCAACAAATCAGAGTAAGATTTACGGCCAAAGTAAAGTGTACGGGAGCGGGAATAGAGCGGGCATTCAAGAAGGATATGACATACAGTGAGGGTAGTGTGACAGGATTGACATTCTGGTTGTGGATCATGGGGTGTAGACATCAAGTAGCCATGTGTTGGTCTAGTATGGCCAATACGTAGACGCGTGAGTAGAACTCCCAGTGCACGGGACGGTTGAAGGGAGGATTGCCATTGGTGAGGAGATTGTTTAATCGAGCGAAGTTTGTTAGTCGGGGATTGTGACCCCCATAACCGATGCCACTGTTGTTGAATGACACCATGTAAAGATATTGACAGTCCTCTACTGGGACAGTAGATTTCAGCCGATTTCGCCGAGCGATCAGTGCGCTCATTACCTGCGATCCGTATGTGGGCCGGAATCCAGCAGATTTGAACCCAATGATCAGTGTCATGTAGAGTATGCAGTGCGCATTGGATAAGGGCAACTAGTTTGTGACGTGAATGATATTGTCCAAGTGCCTCAACCGCACTGCGGGAATCACTGTAAAAAAAAAACGACCCGATGGAGATCGTAGGACTATATTAATGGCAGCGTGAATGGCATAAAGTTCAGCAGTATACACCGAGGCCTGGGGAGGGAGAGAAATCTGGGTACTGTGGTACCCAGGGCGGGAATCGAACCCGGGACCCTTGGGTACGAGGCAGATACCTTACTTGTTAGACCAATAGAGATATCCCGCTTGGCCTGGTCGGCTCAAGTATATTTCCGCATCTTGTTCAGTTTAGGCTAACCTATTTTTACCAACTTTACATCACTTTACCGTCCGGGAAGCGAAGGCTCCGAATGAACTGGGAGGAACAAGCCTGAGCTGAAACGACCGTGAGTCCGTCAGAGAGACGGGTAGGGAGTGGTGAGTCAGCTCACTAGACGTGCATACACACGCACATTAGCGGCCCAGCTAGCAACTCGCGGGAGAGCTGGCAACTCTTTCCACACACAACCACAGCCTTTGATGCGAGTCTCACAACACTCCCAGTTCTCTCCTGCCCCCATCCTGGTCTTGTAGGATTAGGTTTTTACACCATGTCCGAAAGAGGGGATATTTTTTTTGTCTATGTGAGTGAGGGAGGCAAAAGGCAGAACTGCCTGTAGCGAGTGCCTCCCCCAGAGTTGAAAGAGTGACAGGGCCAAAATCAAGGGACGTTTGAGCCAAAATGCCTGGACACACAAAGTTTGAAGCAATTTAAGCCATAGAAAGCGGGAAAGACTGATTCTGGGAGAGTTCCAGAGCTCAGCTGTTGAATAGAAGAAAGTCTGAGAGTAACATTTCACTCTTGGGTTAGAGAGTTGCACAGAGTAGGGGTGGGATTGTGTTGCAAGACTATAGGTTTGATTCCCGAAGGGAAGTAGTGAAAACCTAATATTTAGTAGGGCCCCGTAATCATTGACGACTTCGCCTATTTATAATAATAGTCTCCATTCAACATCCTGCGCCAGCATTTTGAATAGCCCGCGCGGAAGCATCATGGAGTACTCGTCATAAGTGCACGCTTAATTCCCTTATGAGATCGTCATTTTGATCGGGTACCCTACAGATAAAAACTCTGTAAAATATAAAAAAGAAGAATTAATTTAATATCTGTTATCTTATGACTTGCCATATTTGTGGATTTCTCATGCTTTGTTTCCCCAACACCAGCCCCCTAGCGGCCATCTTCGTCCTTTACTGATATCCCAAGAATAAACTATAGAAATCAGCGAATGGGAAGTGGGATAGTAGGGAGGGCCCGAGTCGTCAATGATTACGGGGCACTACTAAATATTAGGTTTTCACTACTTCCCTTCGGGAATCAAACCTATAATTTAATAGGGCCCCTTCATCATTGACGACTTCGCCTGAATATAAAGACTGGAGGCGGGACATTCGCAAAATATCCTAACCTTAGGGAAGAAGAATCCAGATAACATTTTCTCAAGATTTATTGTATGTAATACAAAAAATATAAAAAGGTATAAAAGATTTGCTAGCAGTGCGTGGCATTAAGAAACTGCTCGCTCATGGTCAGACCGTTGCAATCGATCGTATGCATGAAAAGATGTGACACGCATGTGTCCAGTCGAACTATAACTCAGCGGTAGTTATGTGTTCTGTCCTTAAAATAATTGTACAGTAATATTGTTTTTTGTACACTTTGGTAAAACAGACATAGTTGCAACTATGCGATAAATTTCTTAGAATCTAAAATAAGTAACTAATACTGGACTGTAGAACCCGTCCTATCACAGCTCGTGATATATCACAATCTCCAAGGGTACAGGGAGGATATGGACTATTCCCCCCCCCTTTTTTTTTTTTTGACACTCAACATATAATATAACATAAACTACTGTACCCATTTCCGTAAAGCTACACAGGTATGCTTTGGTTTATCTAGACTCTAGAGCAACAGACAGGTAGCGTGTAAGGAATGTATGATTGGACGCTCAAAGTTGGGTTTGAGCAATATCATCAATTGAAAAATTTTGCAAAAATCGGAGGGACACCGCCCATTTTCTAACATCGTGAGCCCTGCCTAACACGCCGGGATTGCTTTCCCTGATAACGTCGACAAGCAAGGAAGCTAGCTTCTGTTTTGTAATACGCTTACCTGTCCGGTTAACCCATAAAGCACCTTGTTGGCGAGGTTGCGCAGCCCTCATAAACTTTGTGATTGCTTGCACAGGACATAAAATGTGATGTGTAATATTTAGGGCCGGGACGGAAAAATCAGAAAAAACATGGTCTGAATGTTCGTTCTTAGCAATAAAGGTGGGAGACTGCGCGATTTGAACATGGTCGTGCAGTCTCCCAAACCTGAGACAGTTTGGTTCGTTGCTCATCGCCGCCAGCTCAGGCACCCGGTTTCCGGTGGCAAGGGCCATGAGAAAGACAGCCTTCTTTAAAAGTGAGTCAAAGTCCGGCGCATAATTATACTTGCGCGATTGAAGCAATTCTAAGGCTTTATCAAGGGACCAGGTGGGCATGAGCTGGCGGGGAGGAGGACGAAGCTTAAAACACGCCCTCATAAAACCTTTCTCCTCCGCCTGTGGTATGGAAAGACCGGTGAGATCAAGGAAAGGGGTCCTAATGGCAGACAGGTGATTTTTTAATGTTATGACCGAAAGACCCTTCTGCTCAAAGAGGTAGTCTAAGTACTTGAAAATTAAGGCTCCCGAGGCAGTCGTTTGCCTTGACTCCACAATCCAGGTTGTAAATGTTTTCCAATGTGATTGATATTGTCTCCTGGTAGACGGTGTGTACTGATTCACGAGTTTCTGAGTGACACTTGGCCCAAATTGATTTAACCATTTGGCAGAGTAAATATCCATAAGGCAAAACTGAGCGAGGTCCGAAGGTTGTCAATCATTTCCAAGTGGAAGACGGAGACCGGGAGGGACACCGGGGTCCTGCACGACCGTTGCAATTGGTGGTACCATACCTGGGCCGGCCAAAGCGGCGCGATCAAGGCTACCCGGCCCCGGTAATCCCTCAGTTTGTGAATGACCTTGCACATTAACACAGAGTCTGGTGGCGGAAACAAATAGATTGAGGTCCACCTGTTCCAGTCCACCAGCAACGCATCGGGTCCCCCCGCCGGGGTTACCCCGTGCCTGGTAAGAAACAGGGGAAGTCTATGGTTCGTTGTTGATGCAAACAAGTCCACCTGTGGACGGGCCGGCTTTGCAATGATCTCGTTGAAGATCGCCTGTTTGATAGTCCATTCTACTAGAGTGCTCCGCCGGCGAGAGAGAGCGTCTGCCCAGACGTTCGCTACGCCGGGGAGATAGGTGGCATGCAGGGAAATCACTAGCGAGTCGGCTAGGGTAAAAATTTGTTCTGAAACGTTCAACAACTCTCGTGACCTCACTGAGCCTTGCTTCTGAATGCAAAAAACTGCGGTTTGATTGTCCATTCTGAATGCTATTGATTTGTTCTTCAATGTCCTGCCATGAGTTTGGAGAAAAAACAGAGGAACTAGAAGCTCTTCCTTGTTGATATGGGCTTGGCTGTCTACTCCCCAAATGCCCTGTCCCTGATGGCCTAGGCTTGACTGGTACCCCCAACCTAGGGTCCCTGAGGCGTCCGTGTCTACCCATACCGTAGGTGGGGGAGAAGCCCATGACATGACTGAGTAGAGGACTTCGTGCTTGGTCCAGGCCGATAGTAAAGTGTGGATTAATGGAGGAATTGGCCATAATTTCTTCTCCGGCAAGAGAGGGAACACGTTGATGCCTTCCAGGATTAATCGCTTGGTTTTCAATCGGCCCAACTTGATTGTTAATTGCACCCAGTTGAGAGAACCGATCAGGGAATCCCACGTTTTCCTGGTGGTATCCAGACTGTGGAGGAACCGGAACAGTTTCCTTCGAAATCTGTTGCGGTTGTCCGCACTCTGAGTAAGAGTGAGAGCGGCGGTATCCCAGACCAGCCCTATCCACTGAATTGTCCTTGAGGGGAGGTGTGACTTTGCCAAGTTCACCTTGAACCCTAGGGCTTGTACATGAGCTAACACTTGGTTGACATGGTCTTGACATAATTCTACAGAGTTCACCACTACTAGCCAATCGTCCAGATACCAAAACACCTGTATGCCTCTGACTAACAAGGTTAAAAGAGCTTGCCGGATGAGTTTGATAAATACTCTTGGTGCTAGGTTCAACCCGAACGGCATCCTTTGAAAGACATAAGTCTCGTGCCGGATTCTCAGAGCGAGAAACTTTTGGAACCTCTTGTTTATGGGGACATGCCAATAGGCATCTTTGAGATCGATTGAACACATCCAACCTTGCGGCGGGAGTGCCAGTCTGAGTTGCTGTACAGTCAGCATCCTGAAGGGTGAATTCTCTACAAAGGTGTTCAGGTGCGAGAGATCTAGAACTGGTCGCATCTGCACACTGTCCCTTTTTGGCACTAAGAAGAATCTTGATGTGAACACTGGCTGGGAGGTATTGACCTGAATAAGTACTTGTTTGGCAATCATTTCCTGTAACATGACCTCCTCCTCCTGAGACACTGGGGTATACTCCCGCGGCTGACGCAGTCGAGGCCGCCGGCGCCACCGCCAGGTGATTCCTTTGCTCACTATCTTCCTGGCCCATGTATGTTTGGGCCAGGCTGAGCGGAATCCACGGAACGAAGCGAGAGAAAGGTTCGTCCAGAGCATGTAATGACACTTTAGGGGCCGCCAGAAATGTTAATAAGGCTGGAGACACCCCTTCCGCTTTGGATACTGGTAGGGAAAAGTATGTATGATTCTCAGGGGGAATTTGATAGGAAGATTTGGAGGTGATAGTAGTGGCAAATACCTGAGCTTCTACCTACCAATCTACCCAAGGGCCTACTCCCAGCTGCCGCATCTGCAGTACCGGATTCTGAGCTTGGTCCAGAGCCGGAGTTGTAGTCAACTCCGGCGTAATAGCATTTAAGGCTTTGACATCATTGATGCCATCAGTCTTCGACCAGTCAGCAAATAGTCGTGCAGACGCGGCGGAAGGGACGGCTGGTGCGGCTGAATACACAATATATGCCGGGTTAAGTGAACTTCGGACACCCTTAATCAGTACATCTAAGACCCTCCCTGTCTCGTCTTTAGCCCGAAATTTACGGTTCTTATTGATTTCGATGGTCCACCCGCCAGGAACTGGTGGGTCCCCTGACACTGAAGGTTGAGCTATAAGGGGATTCTCTGGTACCACAGGTACCCAATAGCAATCAGTACCATAGAGGAGGGGCATGGGGCCCTTCTTCAGAGGTGCTCTATCTAAGGGAGGAGGTTGGACATCAGTAATAACCCTGAGGTTGGACATTGCTAGCGCCGCCGGCACTGTAGGGCCTGGGGTAGATGCCACCAATGGGGTCGGGCAAGAAGTAGTGACTGTCGGGAGTTCTAAAGGTCTAATCACAGAAGTGCTAGGGGGAACAGCTGAGAGAGAAACCGGGGACTCCGACGAGGCAGGGATTTGATAGTGCTGCATTACCTTATGTAATAATTCATTTACCTGATCAGAAGTCATCCATTTCCTAGAGGGGTCTTTGGATGAATGCGAACTAGTCTCAGAATAATTACTAGGGAGAGACTGAGGAGCCGGGGAGAACATACTATCCGCCGGCTCCTCATTCTGCTCCAAGATGTCTTGTGAAGCTATCTCTTGAGAGTCTATCTCATTATCCGCCGGGGGCCAAGACAAATCTGGCACTGACGATGGCAACACGCTGATGTAGCCGTCCTCAGTCCGTTCTGGAATTACATTAAGAGGTGGATCGGAATGGCGCCAGTATCCCCCTGTCGCTATGGGCTGGGGGTCATGAGCCACCTGTGAGCTAAATTGGGCCCCCACCGGATAACCCCAAAACTGGTCGGACAGCACCCTACTCGGGCCGGTCGACCTAACACCCCGTGGAACTACAGTCAACTTTGGTATGGCAAAAGTCACATCAGGAGGTACATGCACAGAATGTTCCTGACTATGTGGAGATGCTAATACTTCAGATCCTATTTCCGACTCTCCTGAATCATGTGTATGGGTGTCAGAGGGAGGCGTGGGATGAGGCGGCTGAGGAGTCTCTCGCCGGCTGCTCGATGTGTCATACTCTTCTCTCCGGCGCTTATGAGACCGGGAAGAGTCCGAGGTGGTGTGGCGAGAGTGTTTCCGGGGAGACTTCGACCTGGACCTCGACTTCCGCCGCGTGGCACGGTCAGAGGAGGGGACCTCAGATATGTCGCTCTCACTATCGCTACTGATAATCTCCTTGCTGATGGCTTTAGCTTCGACCTTGGGTCTGACCGATTTGGAGGATCCGGGTTTTACTAAAGGTGACTTGATAATTAGCTTTTCCCATAGGACTTGGTCATCACATTGGAGTGCCTTATGGGCTGTGTCCTTAGCATAAGAATTGAATGCCACTTTAATTTCATGCAAGGCTGCTAAACATGACAGGTCTTTCTTCGCCAGCAAGGCGGATTTTAATTCAGAGCAGATGGCGCATTTTTTAGACGACCACACGCCCCGTGAACGATCTAAACACTTTACACATTTAATGCAAAAAGTATGAGCAAAAATGGGTAAGAGGGAACAAGAGGGCGTAGCGCAAAGTTCAAACCTAGGCATTTTGCCGTAATTGAGAGAGTCCCCCCCTCTGCCGGGATTAGATGTCCAACTCCGCCGGAGAAGTAGTCTGGGGCCTGGAAAGAAAATTTCCAGGAATCAATGCTCATAAGGATAACCTGCGAGGTATTAAAACATCCTAATCCAAATCCGCCGGAAAATTAGCGATGCCCCACCCTGCTAACCTTCCGCCGGATCCGTCTGGCTGACTTTTTAATAACTTACCTGTGACAAGAGTCACAGGTCCCGTGACCTTTTAAGTTGTGAGTATTCTGAATGAGTTTGCAAAACTAATCTTATCACTTCGTGTACACTTCGTGTACACTTGACCGGTGGTGCCGCAGGCTATAAGTCTTACGTGTCACTAGGCCAGTCACTCAGTCAGGGTGCGTTAACTGGGCGGGCTGAGTTGGTAGCCCTTCTAGGAATGCAATTCCGCCGGGAGAGAGTGGTTCAGCCAAACCACGCCGGGATCTTTTGAACGTTCCTAGCTGTTAGAGACGGATAACCTGGACCCACCGCACGGGGCCGCCGGAACATACAAAAACTGCCGGGAACCGGGGTTGGCACAACCTCATTCCTGCAGTCCCACACATATATATAAAAATGCATAATGACATGTAGGGACGTCTCCCTTACCCCCCAACGGTGGGGAGGTGTGGTGGAGTGGTCATGCCACTGGATTGGTAATCCAATGGACCCGGGTTCAAATCCTGATATGTCAATGGGAAGATATTATTGGGATTGAATTTGTGCTGTACCTAGTATCAGTGCATTACCACAAAGCCCACCGAAATGCCAGAAAAATACCCTCATTGTTCCCTGATTAAATAACACTGTATGAATATTCCCATATTCAAAATATGTTACAGGGGGACAATGCCTAGTGAGTTCACTGCTCAATAGGTGGCATTCTGAAAGTGAGGGTCTGAGTCTGGAGGGTGAGATGGTGAAGCACTTGAACGAAGCAACCAGCCGCTTCAGAGATGGAGCTGCTTCGAGCCATGATGGATGCTTCACATGTCTCACTCCCCAGACTGGAACAAGACCTCACAGGCTTCACCGTGTTGAGCGGTGGAATGTACAGGCTCTCAGCCTATGCCCGAGAGGGAGTAGTTGGAATATAGAAAAAAAAAAAAAAACCCGCAAGCAAGAAACAACACAGGGGGCATACATAGGTAATAATAACAACAGAAATTTAGAAACCTAAATTACCTGAAGCCTACGTCGGAAACCCCTAAGTCGGGCGACCACGTGGTCCGAAGAACATCCCAGCAGACGACGCTCCGGCACCCAGCAGCCGCACCATGCAGAGGGAGGCCCACCTAAGGGGCCTAAGCAAAACACGAACCCTGGAAGGTGGAGCACCACGTGCAGACACCCTTAAACCAGAGCTTTTGCTGATATTTGAAGATAATGACATGTACAGTAAACCCTCGCTAATTGTTCGTGTTTATCGCTCACTCCCCCTCTGTAACTCTCTTTTTCTATCTATCTATCTCTCTAATGCATCTAAGTAACTCCCTTATACATTAACATAACTATGGCTTATTTGGACTTCTTGTAATCTTTGAATCATTTCTAATGCAATGGAATTGAAAACTATAATATCGGACATTTTCCGAATACTTATATAAAGTCCGACAACGTCAGAGACTGTCGGAACGATGACGGAAATGTCCGAACTACCGAAGTGCATGTCCGAGAGGCCGTAGCCAGTCCGACTAGTACGGGTTTCCGACTTCTAGAGGTCCGAGATGGCGAGGGTTTACTGTACTCTCCTCAATATTGACAGTCTGTATCATGCCTCGTAGAGTGGTCGCCTCCTAGCTATGTAAACACAACAGCTAAGGCGTATCACAAAAACAACAACACACGCGGCACACCGAATCGGGACTCGTAGACGCCTGTGACAATGGTACCCTATTTTAACACACTCTTCCTGCGGACCTACCAATCTGGCAGCCGTGCTAGCTAATCTAAACCCTGTTACTACAAGACAGATGTATACAAATGAGCAAGGACTCACTAGAAGCTCTGCGAACGTCGAATGAAGCGGACAAGGCACGAGCCCTGTTGTAGGTAGGGACGCGGAAGAAGGAAGGACGAAGATGGCCGCTAGGGGGCCTGGTGTTGGGGAAACAAAGCATGAGAAATCCACGAATATGGCAAGTCATAAGATAACAGATATTAAATTAATTCTTCTTTTTTATTTTTTACAGTTTTTTTCTGTAGGGTACCCAATCAAAATGACGATCCCATAAGGGAATTAAGCGTGCACTTATGACGAGTACTCCATGATGCTTCCGCGCGGGCTATTCAAAATGCTGGCGCAGGATGTTGAATGGAGACTATTATTATTAATAGGCGAAGTCGTCAATGAAGAAAGGGCCCTATTAAATAGGTACACTCACGCGTACTAAAAGTTGCTCAGGGGTGGGTCCTTCCTTCCCCTACTCCACCCTGGGCAGTTGGAAGGGGGGAGTCGGGTCCAAGTCTACCCCCACCTTCCACCCCCAAACTATCCCCAACTCCCCCACCTTCATTCTCTAGCTGGCAGTTAGTGATTAGCGACGATTGTACTCATGTATTATAAATTATTGTTAAATCATCATTGAATATGCTTACAATGGTCAACATTTAACCCTCTCCGACATATGACGCAATTTTGAGCCTATTAGGGATACTTTAAAGCCTTTGTTACTATCAGGGGTATTTATAAACCTTTAGTTTAGTTACTTCAACCTCTGCAGTTGTCTTAGAGTTAGCTGTGGGCAGAAAACAAATTGTGGAGAGGTAATTATAAGAGTGAGACAACTCTATTTCTTATTGCTAATCTGGCAACCTCTGCGTCATACGAGTCTGAAAGGGTTAAAATATATTAGGAATTTATTAATACAATATACTGTATAATTGCATTCTCAAAATGAGTCTTTATACACAACGTGGGTTACACGAAACTCGGCTGTAGTGATCTGCTCTCTCTCTCTCTTAACAATCAGACTACGAGATCAGTTCATTCAAGTTTTAAAATATGTAATGGGTTTGATAATATGTATCATAGCAAAATGTTTAGCCTCAATATGAATACAATACACAACCATGGCTGGCAGTTAGAATTTAAAAGATTCAGCACTAGTATAATTATGTGGAAACTATTTCCCATCTATGATCTGCTCTACCTGGAACAAACTTTCCTCAGTTGAGCAGTTCAGGAATTAAGACAGTAGATAGCATTTTGCACACTCTGTAAGGAGTGTACTGCACTGAAAAATATTTCCCCGTAATGGACCGCAAGGTCTTTGCGATTCTAACTATTCCATGTAATTCCTTGTAACTCTCTCATAGCACACACTTTCTACAACCAAGATTTAACGGGTCTGAATGTGATATATTTCCCTTCATTAGTGTGTGTGATGAATGTTGCCTGCATTCGATACATAAACACTTAACATGCATTTCACGCAATACATTCCCAGTTAAGGAGGCGCGATAATAATGAGCTTAGCTCGCATTGCGTGGATTCCCCTTGACGAACAAGTGAGTGAATTACATAGAGGAGAGTTGATGGTAAAACAGTCTATTAAAGCTATTTATCATTTGGGGGTTTGTAGAGGTGAGAGGCTGGGATCACAGACAGAGAAGGGGGAAGAGAGAAGGCGAGCCCTGCTACTCAAGGGCTCTATACTCAAACCTTAGTAAAAGTTAACACCGACTTTGATAGTAATTTGTATCGAGTTCTACATTTAATTGATTGAAAAAGAAAAGAAAAAAGTGTATAGGCCACATAGAAGGAAATACAGACCGTTAATAGTATGTATGGTATTGAATAAATGGGAAAAACTGATTGAAATGATCGACGATACAATCAATAACAGTCGCAACACTATTCCAGCCGATCTTTGCCTTTAGTTCTTTCCTTTTATGATATATAAGCCCGACTGTGTAAGTAATTTGAGAACCTAGGAGTAGATCGTAGAGGGCACATTGATGTGTATTGCAATAATGGTGAACATAATATCCTGAATACTGTATGAGATTGGATTAAATTACGCTATTATTATATTGAACCCACATTAAGTCTTGATCGTAGAAAGTAGTGCAATGATAGAGAGACACACATGCATATATATATATATATATATATATATATATATATATATATATATATATATATATATATATATATATATATATATAGAGAGAGAGAGAGAGAGCGAGTGAGAGAGAGTGAGTGAGAGAGAGCGAGTGAGAGAGAGTGAGTGAGAGAGACAGAAGCCCAAGACCACAACAGCCAAGATTCGTGTAACCCACGTTGTGTATAGAAACTAATTTTGAGAATGCAATATACAGTATATAGTACAGTATATATAAATTCCTAATAAATGGTAGATGTTGACCATTGTAAACATGTGCAATGATGGCTTGACAATAATTTGCAATACATGAGAACAATCGTCGATAATCACTAACTGCCAGCTAGAGAAGGAAGGTGGGGGAGTTGGGGATAGTTTGGGGGTAGAAGGTGGGGGTAGACTTGGACCCAACTCCCCCCTTCCACCTGCCCAGGGTGGAGTAGGGGAAGGAAGGACCCACCCCTGAGCCACTTTTAGTACGCGTGAGTGTACACATGCCCTATGTAGAGGAGGTGGTATACACTGGGAGAGCTCTGAGGAACACTGATTATTATAGTAGCGATAGAATAGCGAGAGAGATGCAACATTGCGGTGGAGAGAGAGAGATTGCAGAGAGTTGGTGAGTGGACGGGAGTTAATGATACGAAAGGCCTTCCTTTCTACTTTGTCTAGAAGTGCGGTGTGAGAGGATCCTCCCCACACGTGACCAATACTCAATACAAGGATGCACCGTGCCCCTGTACAGAGCAAGAAGCTGTGCAGGGGTAAAGAACCCCTTGAGGCGGTAGAGCACACCCAGATTCTGGGAGGCTGCCTTAGCAAGACTGGTAATATGGTCCTTCAAAGTGAGAGCAGAAGAAAAAGAGACACCAAAAATATTGAGAGAAGATGAAGGATTGATTTTTGTATTGTTGAAGAATAAGGGATAGTCCGCTGGGAGTTCCGGACGGGTAGATAGATGGAGAAATTGGGTTTTGGAAGCATTACAGACAACAAGGTTTTCTCTGCCCCAATTGGAAATAGTAATTAGATCAGAAGTTAAGTGTTCTATGGCTTCATTACATTTGTCTTGGAGGGATTGCTGGCTGGGGCGTTCTGGAAAACTAGTTGAGTAGTGTAAGGTAGAGTCGTCTGCGTATGAATGGATGGGACTGGAGGTACAGTTGAGAAGATCATTTATGAAAATTAAAAAGAGAATAGGAGATAGGACTGAACCCTGAGAAACACCGGAGTTGATAGGATGAGAAAGTGAGCGGTGGCCGTCCACAACCGCAGCTATGGAACGGCCGGGAAGGAAATTAGAGACAAAGGCACAGATGGAGGGATAGAAACCGAAGGAGGGTAGTTTAGAAATTAAAGATATGTGCCAGACTCTATCGAAGGCCTTCGATATTTCTAGTGCAATAGAAAAGGTCTCACTGAAGTCCCGAAAGGAGAATGACCAAGAGTTAGTAAGATATGAAAGAAGATCACCAATAGAGCGACCCTTGAGGAAGCCATACTGGCGATCAGAGTAGATATGGGAAGAGAAATGCTCAAGAAATTTGGAAGCAAGAATAGTTTAAAAAACTTTAGAGATACAAGAGATGAGAGCAATTGGACGATAGTTGGAGGGTTGAGAGCGGTCACCTTTCTTTGGGACAGGTTGAATGAGAGCAACCTTCCAGCATGAAGGGAAGACGTTAGAGGAGAGACAGAGATGAAAGAGTTTGCCTAGGCAGGGAGTGAGCACGGAAGCACAGTTTTTTAGTACATGAGGAACACCGTCCGGACCGTACACCTTCTTAGTATTAAGCCTAGATAGGGTAGAAAGTACATCTTTAGAAGAGATTAGGACATTCCACGATCTGGCGTTCGTGGCCTATTCTTGGTCAAGACGGCAGACCAGTCGGGAAGCTTCTTCGTGTGTCATGGAGTATTGTATAATGTCGTTGCAGTTCGTTGAGTGCGCCAAATTGTTTTGAGCATCTTAATAAATTTTGACAAAATTCTTGGCGTGCAGACAACTTCAAACTGTTTCGTAGGTGATTTGTAAGCGATTCTTAATTCTTCTTAACGCTTCGCAAGACGTCGTAGCTTGTCGTACTACAGTACTGTATATATATATATATGACCTATCTCCACGAAGTACAAGATTCGTAAAAATATCAAACTGTACCATATGAGAAGCCATATCTCATGACCAGGTGGACCATATAGAACTTTTATCAAAATCATTAGTTTGCCAAAAACCTTGCTTGTAATCTGTGCATTTTTTTTGTATGTTACTATCACTTTTCCTTGACAGTTCATCACATGTTTCTAATACTCCTAGAATAGTACAAAGGAGCACAGGTTGTTGAAGTATCACGCTAATGTCCCTCTCTTTAGATATCACACAAATTATCATAAAGATATTTGGTGAACTAAAAAAAAAATTGAGAAAACAATCATGGGGCCTACATACCTGATGCAAGTACTCGACACTAACAGCAAACCCTGCCATGTCAACAGGAAACTTTCTGTTGGCAATCCATCCATCATACCAGCCCTGGAACTTTCCCTGGGCCACCACTGGAGAGGAGAGCCCGGCCCCTGTAACCAGGCCCACGGGGAACATTGAGACTCGCTTAGTGTACCGCATCTGGAGGAGGTGATGTGAATTAAGCGGGTATCACACGGTAGCATTTCTGGGATCTTTTTCACTGGTATCATAAACTAGACTGGAGATAGTATTTTAGATGACACAATTACCTAAACAGTTTTTCTCAAAGCTGTCAGACCTGTTGAAGATAATAGTTGAGGGAAAAAGCGCTTGCATCACGTGATACCGGCTTTAGTTTTGCATTTTAAGAACTTCAGCTTAATCGAATGTTCTTAATTACTAGTCTCACATTCTTCAGTAATTGCTGTTACATAGAAAACAAATTACACAAGCAAGGATAAATTAAAGTTATGTTAGGAACATATTTGGTAGACAACCCGAATATTGGGGCCATAATCGTGAGGGCAATAACATATGGAATTATAGAAGCAATAAATAGGGGGGTGGAGTGAGTTAGGGGTATGGGGACTGGGAAGACACATAACAAAAATAAATAATGATTAATGCGATTGATGGTGCGAAGTTATAGATAAAGTAAGAGGATCATATTTAATAAAGGTAGAAATGTGGTGGAGTATTAGGACAATTAAGGTGGTGTGAGGGACATTGTGAGTATGAGTGAGTTAATGTGGTGAGACTTTAGAAAAACATAATCAAATTATTATTAGGGACATTGTTGAGTAGAATAAGTGGGGAGGATCAGAATAAAAGGAAGAGATGTGGAAGACTCGGTTATGTGGGAAAGGATTACGTGGACAGGATTAAGAAAGAGCAAATTGAGTGAGGGAACAGAGAGATGTGAGGAATATGCCATGGGCATATTGAACCCGGGACCCTTAGGCTATGAGGCCGTCACTCTACCAGTTAGACCAAGAAAGATATATCACTTGGCCTGGTCGGCTCAAGTTATTTCCGCATCTGGTTCTGTTTAGGCTAACCTATTTTTACTGACTTTACACATAGATACGAGAGAGAGAAAATTCCAAATAATAAAAAATAGGTAAAATAAGGCAATGTAATGAGTGAGGCCTGACTGAGGAGGAGAAGTATGAGCTATAACACCAGGGGTAAGGATGTGATTGCGTTTGCGGTTTTCGTTCAGCGGAACCATATTTTGTAATTGATTGGCGGAATTGCGGGTGCGGAAGGCAAGGGTTACAAGATGCAGAATTGCGTTTACGGAAGTGGATTATCGTTTGCGATGCTCACCACTGATGTTTTGTAATTGCTATTGGGAGAAACCATGGAGGATGTAATTTTTAACGCCATGCATTCCCTTGATTGTCAGGGCTAGGGCGTGCGTTTGTTACAGGGACTTATAATAATAATAATAATAATAATAATAATATTTATTCAGTTAGCAATTTACAGAGTTGGTACCACATAGTTTGTTACAAATATGACATGTACCAGCCTTGCATAATTCCAACTAAGGATAGCCCAATAAGGCCGTTAGGCGTATTTCCATTGGGGTCCTTGTGGGATTAGGTTAGCTGGGGAAAATGGGGAGGATAAAGAAATAGATACTTTAGAGAAAGTATTTCTAGGGGGTTATTTTAAGATAATTTACATCCTATAGTAAATATCAGTAATCCGTAATCAGTAATCATTTCAGTTTGGTTTGTCTATCTCTTATGTCACATTTAGTAGTAGACATAAGCTTGGTGCTCCCTTCTCGCAGCTGTCCGGTTCAGGTGTTCCTTCAGGCTACGTCTGAAGGAATACAGTGTTCTCTTTTCACGGACTGACTGGGGTAGGTCGTTCCAGTCTTTGATGGTGGTGAAGAAGAATGTTTGCTTACCCTGTCCTTGGATTCTCGGGACCTTAAAATTAAACATCCTGTTTCTTGTATTATGTCCACTCCTCTCATTTGCTTTAACAAAATCATTCTTTAGGTACTCTGGAGCTCTGTCATAGAAAATTTTGAAGGCATTAGTGAGCCTGATTTGTTTGGCCCTGTCAGCGACATTGAGCATACCTAGTGACTGAAGTTGTTCCTGGCCAACATGTGATCTGGGTCCTAGGTTCAGCATGAACCTAACCATTTTATTTTGAGTGACCTGAAGTTTGTGCTGTGCTGATTTAGATGATGCAGAGTACCAGGATGACACAGAATAGTCAAAATGACATTGAACAAGCGCTTGGCAGAGGGTCTTTTTGGTCGCCGCGGGCAAGCATCCCACCTGTCTATACAGGTATTTTATACGTGCTCTACACTTACTCAGGATAGATTCCAAAATTGTTACACCTGACAAACTCGCGTCCAGTTTTAGTCCGAGATATTTAACTTGTGACACTGTTGTTATAGGAATATCATTACAGTTGACCGAGAAGCCCACAATGTCTTTCAGTTTGCGTTTTGTTCCACATAAGATGGCTTCCGTCTTGCCCAGGTGAAGAGATAGTCTATTGTCCACTAGCCATTCACTACATGATTCTAGTTCTTTGGAAAGTGAAGCGGCAATACTTATTGGGTCTTTTCCTGAAACCAGGAGCACGCTGTCGTCTGCATACAGTAATAATTTACATGAGACGCTCAGTTCCATGTCGTTCACATAACAGATAAAGAGTAAGGGACCAAGGATGCTTCCCTGCGGGACCCCACAGTTAATTGGCATAGGATCAGATATATTATCGTCAATTTTGACTCTTTGGGTTTTACCACTAAGATAAGATTTAAACCAGTTCACAGATCCTATGCCCATTGCTTGTAGTTTATTACATAGGATATCATGGTCTACTGTGTCAAACACTTTTTGTAGATCAAGAAGAACCATACCGGTGTAGTTACCTTTAGACATTTCTTTACGAATGTGATCCGTTAAGTGGATGAGACAGGAGTCTGTCGAGTACATGCATCTGAAACCTGATTGAAACTTATAGAATAGATCATTTTGTTTGAGGTAGTGTTCAATTTGGGTGTATACCGCTCTTTCAAGGATTTTAGATACAATACATGATATGCTAACTGGTCTGTAGTTACCAACTTCTAGTTTATTTCCTTTCTTGAATAGAGGGGTTACAATAGCTTCCTTCAGTTCAGCAGGTACAGTGTTGGTGTTAATTGACAAGTTGATGATGTGGGTTAGGGGGCCTGCTATACCAATGGCTCCATCTCGTAGAAATTTGGCAGTAATTTTGTCTGGTCCTGTGCTTTTATGTACATTTAGGTTAGACAGCTCGTCAAAAGTGTATTTTGGTGTAACATTTTGCAATCCAAATGTGTTTGGGTGTATGTCTTTATCTCTGTAGAAATTTTGAAAGGTGGCCGTTGTTGTCGTGTATTTATTGAGAGGTTGAGGTAGGTTCTGTGCAAGTGTGTTTGCTATGGAGGTGAAGAAGGAGTTGAAGTAGGTTGAAATTTGTCGTTTATCGTGGCAAATCTGATCATTAATGGTGAGAGCAATATTAGTGTTAGACGAATCCCTTGTCTTGTTGCTGTAGCCTGTTGTTTTTAGGTGCCTCCATAGTTTCTTTGGGTTATTCTGATATTTCTCTGCCTTATTGTGAAAATAATTAGTTTTCGCTGATTTTATTTTCCTACTTAGTTTATTCCTGGCCCTGTTGAACTCATGTTTCAGACCTTGATCCTGTCTATGTTTCGCTAGCCTTTTTAACAGATTGTCTCTGTGTTCCAGATGGGGTAGTATGTCATTGTTGATCCATGGGTCTGACCTTGCTTTAATTCGTATGTCTTTCAGAGGAGCTATTTCGCCTAGAATGTTTGTGATGATGGTTCTGAAGCCAACCCATGCGTCATTAACGTTTGTACTTCCAAACACTGGAGACCAGTCTGTATTCCATAAAATGTCCAGAAATGTTTCCTTATTGTAGTTTCTGAGTGACCTTGTTTTGATAATCTTGTGATTCTCTAGGGTAATTTTTTTGGTTTTTCGTGTGCAATATGTGACGAAGTGATCACTTATCCCAGTCTGTATAACCCCTGATTGGGATATTTTGTCCTCTCTGTTACAGTTTATGTGGTCTATTATTGTGGCAGTGTTCTCAGAGATACGTGTGGGGGTTGTGATGAGTTGTTTGTGATTGTGCATTGTCAGTATATGCCTATATTCTCGTACAAGCCTATCATTTCGTTGTTTGTAACACAGGTTAAAATCCCCTAGTATGATGGATTCATTCCGAGGGTCTAGCGATGACAACGTTCGTTCAAATTTGGTCAAGAATTGTGTGTCGTCTGGTGGCCTATAGCATACCCCAATTGTGATGGGTCTTGTCCTCGGCAGGTGTAGATCGATCCACAGAGCTTCGTGATTTTCTACATGGAGGTCGGTCCTGGTTGTGTGTGTGAGGTTGTTTTTTTACATATAAACATACTCCTCCCCCATGCCTATAGCGATCATTCCTAACCATATTGAAATCTTGAATGTTTATTTCACCATCGTTTATACTTGAATCCAGCCAGGTTTCTGTGATTGCAATTATTGAAGCTTTGGCCTTATTAGCTAACAAGTTTAATTCTGACAATTTATGGTACATTGATCTGGCGTTAATGTGGATAAGATGGAGCCCTTTGTTGGTGAACACTCTGTATTCATCTTTGATTTTGAATGTGTCCTGGCTGGATTCTGAGTTGTTAATACTAATTGGTTCATTTACATTAATATTCGGTAATGAATGCAAGGCACATATGTTGCATAGGAATTCCCGTTCTTCACTGTTGGTCTTCTTAGAGATGCACTTCATGTGAGCTACAGTTTTACACTTAACACAGTTTATGATCCTTTGTTTTCTTGTTATGAGTGATTCACATATTTCACAAATGATTTTAGGACCCTTAATAGCTACTTCCCTACATTTATCGCATTCCACTTCTTTTCTGCTAGTAACGTAAGTACATCGATCGTGTACTGTTTCATTACAACTACTACATTGTGATGTTGTACTCCTTTTGTTGAATCCAATATCGCACACTATACATATTTTCCTGTTACTGTTCATCGTACGTCTGGCGGTGTGGTGATCAGCTGTGCGCCGTGAGCGGCTGATGGTGTGTGAGCGCGTGAGATGAGGACAGGTTGTGGCTCCCCCTTGCCCCCCTCCCACCCCTACCTGTATTTGTTGTTTTATGTCCTTGTTCTTGGCCGTTGTTGCTGCTTTATTGTTGATGTTGTTGCGACTGATCCCTTCTTTTTTTGCTGTTCTGGTTGCATGTTGAGCTACCTGGGTCACCGATAGTGTTGGGTTGTGTTGTAGTAGGTTTGGTTGATTTGTTGTACAGCGGCGCCGTGTTGTGGGGGGTGGGTGGTTTCTCTTGTTGTCTTTCTTGTTCGTTGCTGTTACTTCATTGTCGATGTGTTTGCTAGAGCTTCCTGCTTGTTTGGGTGTTCTGGTTGCATGTTGTGTTACTTGGGTCACCGATATCTGTGGTAGTGATGATACAGTTGAGGGTAATGTTGAGTAGGTAGAATGTTGGCACTGTGCTGGCGGTTGCCCTGCGGTCTTGGTTGTGAGTTGGAGCGTGACGGGAGACTTGGGTGCCTGCTGGCCCAGTTTGTTATAACGAATTTTACTGCTAGGGACTGTTGAAATGTCGGTGTCTGCCTTACTTGTTTGGTGGTGAGGTTTCTTCAACGTTGAACTAGGGCCGGGGTTGGTCTCTACATCTCCGCAGCTAATTAGAGTGTAGCACAATAGGTGTTGTAGCGAGGTTGTGCCAGAGTATTTGCCAAGCCGTGGCGTCTTCCCGATATATGAAATAGACCAGGCAGGAATGGTGACAGAAATTTCACTCGTGTGTGATTTCTGTGTGACGAGGTCCCTCAATACTTGTTTAGTGTTGACCTGGTACACTACCGGTCCCCTCTGCACCTGTATATCAGCACAGCCCCTCTGGATGTTGAGAAGGATGATACATAGAGAGAGGGCTACGCCCGCACCCTTCATCCCTCCCGCCATGGCGATCCTTAACTGGACATTTGCCACCGTTAGACTGAGCTGCCCAAACTCTTGCCTTCTACCAATGGCACGGATTGGGATCGAACTGCCGACCCTTTGATCAGCAGTCAACGCACTCAACCATGCCATGGCACGATGTCTTCCAAATTCTCCGAATACTGTATACTTTCCCTGATCTTAACCCGAGGAGCGCGCAATTGAGGTGTTTAAAAGTGCCGCATATGCGAGAAAAAAAAACTTTGATTCTGACAGAATTTGTTATATTTACCATATAAAGCATTATTCCTTCTCCATGTGCGTTTATTTTACTTATATGATGAACATATGAACAGTGAAGACCCAAAAATATGTGTAAACAGCAAATCTCTAATGAAAAACGTATATTTGTGGCAGGAGGGGGTGGATGGTGGTGAGAGAGAGCGTGCAACATAAGTCTGCTTGCTAAGAGTGCTTGAAGTACACTGGCACTGCAGCTCTCTCCCACGGCTAGGAAGGGGAGGAGGGAGTGTCACTGTGAGGGAGTGTTACTCACCTTGTGTGCGGAAAGGGACGAATCACAAAAATAAGAATAATAATAGCCAATAATTGAGGTGAGGGGAAGTGGGGGGAGGGGGGGGGGGAACACATATTGGAGAGAGGAAAGAAGTAGCAGAGTGATTTTACTGTACTACCTAATCACATATTGCTTCCTTTGAGTGCCCATTTCGGAATTTTTTGGGTATATTTTCATGGGCTGTCTTCCGTGAGGCCTATCGCGCTTTAGAGGTTAACCCTCTCACCACGGAAGGGCTCTTGAACGCCCATAAAAAAGCATATAACAGGTACCCGGAAGGCCTCTTGAACGCCCAGTGGTTGAAAGCCTGTGAGCTTCGTGTGCGAGGCGTCGGTCCGACGCATGTAAACAACAGCCGGCTGGACCGACGCCCCGCATCTCCGGCCACAAGAAGGAGAGCGTCGCTTGTTCGTGTGTGCCTGTATGTTGTTGTTAAGTATCGAAAAGTGGTGTAAAGTGGCTGTTTTGGCCATAAAGTTATCTCCAATGAAATCATCATCACAGCTCAACCAGTTGACTTAGAGAGCTCTACTTAATGCCATTCTACAGGTAAATAACACAGCTACGCTTGGGGATGCGCGGGAATGCAGGAAGCAGTCTGATTAACGAATATACGGTAGCCTAGCCTAGACGTTTTTCGGGCAAAACACCCAGGTTTCGAGGAATATATATATAATACATAGCCGGGGCTGGAGGGTTAAAGCTAACGAAGCAACACATGTGAATATATGACAAAATTATGGAGGAAGTAATATAAACAAAATATGGGTTTTCTCACCTGCAGATATTTTGTCTGAAGCATGTGATAGACAAGTAGAAATGGGAATCAAGGATCTATTGTGGCCATCCAAAATCATTAAAAGGATTTTTCTGTACTGTACCCCCTTTTTCCTCATGTTTAACCACATTAATTTTGAGATGTTTACCCAATTAGTTTTGACTATTTCTTTGCCAATTTAAAAACCGTTTGTGCCATTTAGGTGTAAATTTATTCCTGGCGAGCGATAGCGAGCCTGTAGTTTTGGAGGAATCGGCCTCTGGCCAGGAAATGTTTCTACCAAAAATGTACAAATTTATCTTGAAGTGGGGTGTTGGTGTAAGAGGGGTTATTTTAGAACTCTGAAGTGATATCTTACTTTTAACTTTTAGTAGCCAAACTAGGTTGGATACTGAAACTATCTCCTCACAAAAACCTGAAGCCTCCACTGCTGGGATTGAACTCAGGACTAACCCATTACGACACGGTCACTCTAACCATTGTGACAATAGAGGTACCCCACTTGTCTTAATAATTTCAGTCAAGTGAGTTTTATATTCAATATCTGACACCAGTTTTACATGGGGGGTTGTTTTTGTAAGCTTGGTGCAGGTCTAGGGAGCAAGCTTAAAAAACAAAACACAGCCAACAAAGGTCATTATGGCATTTCAATTTTCTTACAGTTGCTATGTGTTGATCTTGGATGGCCTCAATAAGTTTTAGTAAGGATTTTGGGTGTTCTCAATGGACACCCTGTGCTTATTTTCTAACGGTGATCACATAATTTGGATAACATGTCAAGTGAAGACTGAAGGCCGTTATCGATATGGTATACTGTAATTGGAAAGGCTTTTGCAGACAGCACAAGGGAGCTGACATGGGGAGATAGATATTATGGGGGGGTGATGGGGGGGGGGGGGGGGCTATGCAGGGATAGATTATGGAGGGAAAATCATCAGACTGACCCACCTCCTCGAAAACACGGATATCATAGGCGTTGTCGTCGTCAGCGAAGTAAACGACACCTTCAGTAGCGTGCTGTTTCACCCACGTCACCCCAGCATTGCGATTGGCCACGCCCTTGGGTTTGGCGCTCTGTTTGCGGTACTTTGCTGGCATTGGTGCTGTAGAGAGAAAGGACGGATATACACTTTGTCATGTTTAGCAATGGTGTAGTCACAAGTCATAAAGTTTGTGGAATATGAAACATTGACGTAGGAAGGAACAGTTGTGTGATCATAAGGGGAAGATCCTTAAAAGGATGGGGGGGGGGGAGGCCCCACAATGTAGGCTATTTCTTTGGAAAGGGCCTCAATGGAGGAAAGGCTCCTGAGGGTTTGATTGAGTTGATGAGGCCAGGTGATAAAAACCAGTTTATTTTTTCAACTAAATAAATACAAATATATATAATCATATTAAGGATTATCATAGATGATTTAGAATGCTAAATAAAGAATATAAGGACTTCTCACAATAATGGGTTGATGGATAAAACTAAAAAAAGGTTACATTATTTACCTGACTACATTTTCATATATTAGCTGCATCTTCAGTATAAACGTCTTTAGGAAAGCAACAGCCTGACTAATGCTACCTTTGGTCATGCGTTTTTCTGTGTAATACTGTATGTTCAAATTTAAGAAAAACACTAATTCAAGGCACTTAATGTTAGTAGTCATTAAAGTACGATGTTCTCTTATAATATTTTAGGCTATTACACTAAACTTTATATATTATTGCTCATAGTAAAATTGTTATGCAAGTCTTGAGCACCATACTTACAGAGGGCTCAAAACTTCCACAAAGCTCGCTCAAAAAGTATTTGTTCAGCCTTGTGTTTTACAGAGTGAAGCAATCGTCAATGGCATGCTGATGGTAGTTCTGCAGGATATGATGGCATATAATGCTAGGCATAGGTGTAATTTTTGGGGGGCGATTGAACCATTTTTTTCAGTCAAGTATTTTTGGCCTTGCTCCAACATAACTAATGTGGGTGTCTATTTTATACAAAATCTATTATTAATGCATTTTTTAAATGGTTTGCTGCCAGCATTTCTACTAGATAATTTGTTTTGTTTTAAATTATCATGAGAGTTCCAATTGTCTACAAACTACTCCTATTAAGAAACGGTTTGTGGAAAATACTGTGAATATACAGAGTACTGTAGTTGGTAAGTTAATGGAAGCGACGAAGAGCGTGTATTTTGTTTTCTTTTCTATATTCCAACTACAGTACTTCCTCTCGGGCATAGGCCGAGAGCCTGTACATTCTACCGCTGAATTTACCGTATGAGAGTGCAAGGGTGGCAGTGAGCATAGTGGATGCACAGAGCAAGTTCTTTGATTTGAATGTTGGGTTGAAGCAAGGGTTTGTGTTATCCCTATGGTTGTTCAGTGTATATATGGGTGGAGTCATGAGATAAATATAAGGTAGAGCAGTGGATGTTGAAGTACCCCTGGGAAGGGAGTAAGTGAAAGTTGCCTGTGCTACTGTATGCTGGTGATACAGTTCTAATGAGTGAGAGTTGCAGGGTTTGGTAAATATGTTTGGAATGGTGTGTGTGAAACGGAACTTGAAGGTCAATGTGGTGAAGAGTGAGACTATGGTTGAGAGGGATGCATTCACAGAGTGTGAGGTGAGGTTGAATGGTTAGGTAATGGAGGATGTCAGCTCATTTAATATTTTGGGCAGCGTGATGAGTAAAGATGGGAGTATAGATATTGAAGTACGAGAGGGGGTACACCATGGGAAGAGGGTTGTAGGAATGCTGAAAACAATGACAAGGAATATGGTGGTGAGCATATAAGTAAAGGAGTCATTGCATGTTGTACGATAGTGTTGTAGTGCCGACTGCCGACACTGACGTAAGTGAGTGAAGTATGGACATTGTTGGAGATACATAAATCAAGAATGAGATGGGAGGAAAATAGTTACAGTACTTGTGAAGTGTGTGTGGAGTCACATGAAGAATGAGGAAGTATGTGAGCATTGTGGTATGGATGTAGATGGAGAATGTGAAGAGGAACAACTTGAGGTGGTTCAGTCATGTGCAGCATATGTTGAATGAGAACATTACAAATATTGTATGAGAGTGAGGCAAACTGAGAGTGAAGAGGTGGGATGGAGTTGAGAGTTATATGAGTGAAAATAGTGTTGGGTGGGAGAAAGGTCATCGACTGATGGATGGCAGAGGTGAATGGGGGATCAAGACATCTGGCAATAGATAGATAGATAGATTGTTATAAATCATATTACATGTAGGTCATACTGGTGAGGTAGGTGTGTGTAATGCCGGTAACAGCCAAATAATCCTTCACCGCCTGGTTGGGTTCATCAGAATCATCAGCAACCAACCAGTGGATGTTTGGCACGTTCATTAGCGTCTGTGCCAGCCGTGTTAATTCAGGAATCTGGAAATAGATAAGAAAGCTTTTTAATGTATGCCATCTCCCCTGATTGTCTCTTCCCAAACTATATGCAGTAGGCTACATTCTTCTGAGATTAGCTAAGCAAACCATTGCAATATAGTCTGAGCCAAATGCATCAAAATGTTGTTTAATTGAGATACTAACATTTATGCTCTGCACTTAACGTGTCCATTGTTAAACTAAACAAATCGTGAGGCTATTTGTAAATAACAAGCCTATCCAACTCTGGATAATGAAGGGAAGGTTCACTATGGCGAGCAGCTACCATGTGACCAAGACCTACCCAAGTAAAGCATAACACTGCCTTTTCAACCGTTACCAATTAAAGTTTTTAGTTATGCTCTGACCTCTCTACATAGAAGCTAATTCTTGTGATTATGCTTCTTCTAACAAAAAAACACAGAGGATGGATATACACAAAGCTAATCAAAAGTTTACAAGCCCATATGCCTAATGGCGTCCTCTATGCATGATAAGTTTGTAACAATTAATATTGAACTGTTGTTGATAGCATAGAGGTGGAAAGCTATTTTGAGGAAGATAATTCCAGAGAGAGGTGGTTCGAGGTATAAATGAATTTTGAAAAGAAGTTCTGCACTGTGTAGGAGTGCTTATCCAGTCAGAGGTGTTGGCAGATCCTCTTTTCCCAGTAGGAACGGTGTAATGATGTGGTACAATTATTGATGTAAGTTCATCAGACATTTACTGTAAAAGTCTGTAAAACAATGTAAAGGATGCAACGGTCCTCCGTGGACTTAAGGGGGAAATTAATCTAATTGATAACTTATTGATCATTTTTATAGCTCCATTTCTAATTTAATCCAGCTGTCTCAGTGCTACCTCTCCACACCCACCCCACAAAGGTAAGGCTCATTCTTTTTGCGACCCCACATGACTTTAGTAAATGATGACTAGCTGCTCGTCACTGAAGAATTCACTCCCTATATAGAAGTCCAAAACATTTTGAGGCAGTTTGGGCAACAGATCTTACGTGAGATATCAAACTTAGGCTTGAACTGAGGGTTACACTGAAGATCATGATACTGAAACAAAGGGCAATAGTTGTGTTATACCATGTATTTTACTGGGTTAGACTGGCTATTGCTTGGGAAGGAAAGGAATTCACACAAACACACACACAAACATGCAGGGGTGTAAGGACAATATAGGATATTTACAGTTAATATATTCAGTAAAGCAACAAATACGATATGGCCTATTTGGCTAATGGTTCACACACTGAACGACATAAAAGCATAATACATATGCACATGGACATGGGAATAGATATATGACCCATTACTGGAGTGAATTGCAAGTACTGTACTGTATAGTTAAGTCAGGTTTTATGCTCTTCAAAGTAATAACAATAACACAAAATAATAATACACGTACAGTAATGCACTGAGGGTCTCTCGATATTAGAGTTTATCACAGATATATATGAATCCTAAAAAGCGCACACATATACAATAAGGTCACGAAAGCAGTTCTAGAACGAGTTAGCATGAATGAAGTATATAACACAATAATCAAGTATTACTTTGTTACTGAGCCGCGGAAAAGAAAGGTGTCACTGGGGTTGAATTTATGTGTATCACTTGGTGGGTGTGTAGGGCTGCAGGGTAAGATATTATCACAGATAGTCTCACGAGGAGTCCATGTACAATATATTTCACCTTACAACGATAGTATGTGTGGTTTGTATCCTCAACTATAGAGGCCTATCAAGTGAGAAGGGAGGTCTGTTATACAGCTTTCAGCAAAGCTAAATCTTCGTTCTTGAGTCATGGTCCAGCATCTATGGATCGTCTCTGGGCTCGTCCTCATAGTGGCTTCAACATCGTCCTTGGTCAGGTTCCACGGCAGGGTCGGTAGTGGTCCTCCGGCAGCGTTCTCCAGCAGGTGTCGTCACACACTGGATATCCAAGGGATAGGTCAGGAGGCCAGAGAACTTGCTTAGAAGCACGGACCAGTGTACTGGCGACTTAGCAATTCCCTGCTTGAGTCTAGGTTGTCACGCTGACCAGTGTACTGGCAACAAACTACCCAAAGGCTGGAACTAAGCAACTGCACGGACCAGTGTACAAGCAGAGGGTCAACAGGCTACATGGACCAGTGTACTGGTAGCAAGCTAGAGCTCAGGGCTGAGAATTAACAGGCTACACGGACCAGTGTACTGGTAGCAAGCTAAAGCTCAGGACTGGGGTTTAAGGGGACCGACCGGTTAATTACAAACTTCCAGGTCTTACTTTCAATTTAAATGAAATTTGGCACAAGTGTATATGACCATAAAACTAGATCCATTTTTTTTTTCGCTTTTTTCTTGCAATTTAGGTAAAAAAAGGTTGAAAATCATAGCACTGCAGAAAATGATAAACTCCTACAGAAATCCCCATAGCACATGTTTTATGTGGTCAAACAACTCACAAAAGGTGTATCTGTAGTTTCTATCATTTTTTTTTATATATTTTGTGTATTTGTTCGATTTAGGTGATTACGGATTCAGGCGAATATATTTATAGAAAATTACAACTTTGACGACATATTGTGAAAAAAATTAAATTACTAGAGTAAATTGGCTTTATAGGCCTTTTAGTGTTTTTAATTACCTTTCCAATGGTATATACACCATTCTTATAGGTCCAATAATAACTGTAGAATAACATCCGATAGTGCGGAAATATAGGTTCTGAGAAAAACAGGTGAAAGTCTAAGGTAATTAGGTGAACATTTTTACTTTTGTTTTTTAGATTTACAATATTTTACGCGGGAACATGGCAAAGTAGAAGATAAAGCGTATGGGACAGGCTGGGAAATTAGTGTTGCGGACTACTTGCCCCGGGCTAGTGACATCTGAAATTGACTTGCCCTGACAGTCTTTTCACTTGCCCTGACACGTTTTTTACTTGCTCTGATACATCGTAAGGAATTGCACTGGTTAAGTACCACATACATTCACAAACATGCCACCAGCTTCTATAAATTGGATGTTATGTCCATACTACTTACTGAATTTTGGAAAACATCATGCATTACTAATGTTATGGAAATATCAAGAGTTTTTGGTACAGCACGTTGATGGTAAAACATTGAAACTAAGAAGAGGACAATGAAGGTTTCCATTTATTTACCTATCTCTTAAACCTCTCCTATTCTGGGATGCTCAGGCCTCTTCAGTTTAAATCTGTTTTCTCCACTCTCTTTCCTCTTTCTTCCTTGATTTCTTGATTTACGATACTACCAGTTTATCCCCTAACTCCAATATAAATTATACAGTATTGCATTTAATCAGATTCTCTTTTCAGAGGACCTTTGGTATGGCTTTATTTTGTCACCAAATGATATGTTCTCAAGTGTCTCTAATAACATACTTACTGTATGTTCTAACATTTCAATCTTTCCCTATTGTTTTGTATTGTCAAGCCATCTTCATTTATCAGGGCCTCAGACTTTATCCTTCAATATAAGTTTTACAGAACTTCATATAAGCATTGCCTCCTTGACACTTTTACTGTCAAAACCATTAGCACTGGAATTACATTTCAAATGTTCCCTTGTAAGCATTGATCTCTCGTTATACTGTGTACAAAGGAGTACAAAGGAGTACAAAGGAAATCAAGCAACAACAGATCTAGTGACCCTTCTAGGCTGCTTGTCCTCCAAAACACTGAGGATCAAGTGTCCAAACAGTGGTTTAGAGTGGGTAAGGGAACATTGGAAAGGGAACTACTGCCCTGCCACTAACGTGGCAGGACTAGGAAGTTAGTAGGGGACATATGGGTTAGTAACTGAGGGGAGGATAAAGTTATTCATTTACAAACGCAGTCAGTCGCGGGTGTGATGCGAGATATTTGTCTAGGCGGAATTTAAATGAATCAACGGTGCTGCAGTCTATAACGTCTCGGGGAAGCCCATTCCACAAGTTGACAACTCGATTGAAGAAGAAATTCTTAGATTCGTGCGAGTTAAAAGATTTACCAATAATTTTGCAACCGTTTCCCCGCGTGTAATTAGATTGGTCGATAGTGAAGTACTTACTACAGTTCATATTGTCGATGCCTTTGATGATTTTGAACACTTGAATTAAGTCGCCTCTTAATCTGCGCTGGGTTAAAGGAAATAGATTTAATTCTCTAAGACGCTCTTCGTATGGTTTGTTCTTTAGGCTAGGTATCATTTTGGTAACTCTACGTTGAACTCGTTCTAGCTTGTTTATATCTTTTTGGTAATAAGGGCACCAGGATTAAACGCAGTATTCCAGAAGAGGGCGGACTAAGGAATTGTAAAGGGTTAGGATAACTTCTTTGGATTTATGCTCAAATGACCTGCCTATAAAGCCAATTATTTTGTTTGCCTTCTTAACAACTTCTGAACATTGTTGACTCGGTTTTAGGTTACTCGATATTGTTACTCCCAGATCAGTTTCTCTGTTTACATTCTTAAGCTGAGTGCCATTCATCGAATAGTTTGCTTTCTCATTTAGGTATCCGACATGTAGTACTTTACATTTATCCGCATTGAAACTCATTTGCCAAATTTGGGCCCAACATGACAATTTATCTAGATTGTGTTGCATATCGTCAACTTGTTCTTTTGAGAGTACGCTATTTGCAATTTTTGTATCGTCAGCAAATTTTGAGATTGTGCAGGTGAGACCCTCATCTATGTCGTTGATGTAAATTAGAAAGAGAATTGGTCCTAGTACCGATCCCTGGGGTACCCCGCTACTTACATTGGTCCATTTAGATGCCTTACCGTTTATGACTACTCTTTGCTTTCTGTTGCTGAGCCAATTTTCTATCCATTTCAACACACCGTCTTGTATTCCATGCGCTTTTAGTTTTAGCAGTAAACGTTTGTGGGGAACTTTGTCAAAGGCCTTTTGAAAATCAAGGTATATAATATCTACAGCTTTACTCTCATCGTAGAGGTTGAGGATATCGTGGAAGAAGTCTAAGAGGTTTGTTAAACAGGAACGTTTTTTACGAAAGCCGTGTTGAGTATCTTTAAGTATGTTATTTTCCTCTAAGTGATTTACGAGTCTGTCTCGTATGACCGTTTCTAGCATTTTACATACAACTGAGGTTAAGCTAATTGGACGATAGTTACTGGGTAGGGATTTGCTGCCTTTTTTGAATATCGGTGTTACGTTGGCTAGCTTCCACTGATCAGGCATAGTTCCAGACTGCAAGGATTTATTGAATAGTAATGTCAGTGGTTTGGAGAGCTCATTCTTAGCTTCCTTTAGAACTCTAGGCGAGATTGTATCAGGTCCTGGCGTTTTATTTACCTTGAGTTTATCTAAACAATTCAATACTTCTCTCTCTGTAACGGTGATATTGCTTAGGACATCTGAATTATCAATCTGAATCGGCGATGGTGTAGGGATATCACTGAGGTCTTCTGTTGTAAAAACTGATGCAAAGAAGGTATTGAGGGCATTACTCATTTGTACTTCGTCTTTGGTGTATTCTCCTTTTTCATCGACTAACGGTCCAACAGTTGAAGTAACTACTTTTTTCTTTCTGATATAACTATAGAATTCTTTCGGGTTTGTTTTACTTTGATTCGCAATATGTAACTCTAAGGTCTTTTTACTTTGCTTAATTAACTTTTTGGCTTTGCGTCGTTTCACCCGTTCTTCGTCATTTTGTGAGGATTTTAATCTATCATTAGCAAATTTTTTAGCAAGCAGGCAGTTTGAAATATCTTTATTCCACCATTTGGGCTTATTATTATGGCCTGGACGCCGTATTTTCGATGGTATGCAGTCTTGCACTGCTTTTAGGTAAGTGGTTTCGAATAACTTCCAAGATGTATTTATGTCGTTATTGTTAATTAAAAAGCTCCAGTCAGTTTCTTTAAACATAGCTCTAAGTTTATGGAAGTTTGCTTTCTTGAAATTAGGGACTTTTTCGATGCTACTATTTGGTTCGTTACTAGTAAAGTTTAAAGTGAAAGTTATCGTACGATGGTCGCTGTTACTGAATTCATCACCAACATTCAAATTCTCTATCAATTCTTCTTTTGTTGCAAGTACAATGTCAAGAACGTTATTACCACGGGTCGGCATTCGAACAAATTGATAAAGCGAACTCTCTTGCAAGTTCGTATACAAGTCATGTCCGGAGTGTGAAGTAAGAGTATCGCCCCACTTGGTCACAGGTAAATTAAAGTCGCCAAAAATTACGGTATCTTGTGAGATACTTACATCTGCAATTTGTTCGTAAATTTCTCGGTCAGTTTGCACTGATTGAGCTGGAGGTCTGTATATTAACGCAAGTATTATTTTTGTACCTTTATTATTCTTTATTAGCACAAAAGATGTGTCGACGTTCACAATTTGAGGTTTTGACACGAGGGTTGGGTTAAGACTTTCTTTGATATAAAATAAAACGCCACCTCCATTTTTATTTATTCGGCTGTTCTCAAACATTACATAACCGGGAAGTGAATACTCTGTACATAGTGTACATAGTGTGATAGGATATTCTCAGTAAATGTACCTTCTCTCACCTAATCTTATCTTCAACTTCCTTCCCCTACATGATTTTGTTAAAGTCTATTCGCAGTAAATGTTCCTTCTCCCATCTAATCTTATCTTCAACTTCCTTCCCCTACATGATTTGTGTAAAGTCTATGCTTGCGCAGTTTCACGTCTTCATTTTTCTCATGAACCTGAAACTAGTGCATTGTCATCATCGATTGGCTTTCATATGGGATGAGGGGCAGACTACTGATTCTCTTACTAGTCCTTATATATTTGTCTTTCACTCTTTGTATCGTACTGTAAGTAATCTTGTCCTCAATTTCTTCCTCTTGAATCTCAGTTCTTGAATGCAAATAATCAATATATTTGGGTGAACCAATTATCATGAAGACATGCATATCATTATCTTTAATCTAGCATAATAAGTGTTAGTAAAGCAGGAGAGGAAAATGGTTATTTCTTAACTATTTTGATATTAGTTAAACACAAATTTGTGAGATACAGCCGGCTGCTACTTTACTGCTTTTAATGCCTTTTATAACACTAAGACAGGATGAAGCTTAATATCGGAGAGATAACCCGTTCAAATGGCTTCAAATTGGATAGGTTCCGCTTTAGAAAATATGTAGTAAGCATTGGTTGGGAAACAAGGTTGTGGATATGTGGAATAGATTGTCTAGTGCAGCAATTGGCTAAGGAACAGTAGGATATTTCAAAAGCAAACTGGATAGTCATATGAATGATATGGGCTAGGTGTAAATGGGATCTACCTCATGTAGGCCGGTCAGCTTCATGTAGACTTCCGATTTCTTATGTGCTTAAGTCCCTTTTGATAATGAACACTACGCATTGGACTATTGGTGTAACACAAGTTGTTTCATGTTTGTTTTTATTGGAATTTAGTTAAACAGAGATTTGTGAATATTCTACTTATTTTTTTCGAATTTGTCTTACTTATTCGGCTATCATATCCTTAACATATTAGATCATATTTTACCATTTCATGAATGATTTTAATTTACAGCCAAATCTACCCCCTAACCTATCTTGGTCAACCCAAAACAATTGTATAGTATTGTAATGCTCACCTTAAAATAGCCCTACCTAAGCTATCCTAACCATATAACTTCTCTAATTTCCTCATGTCCCTGTCCTCTTTCGTGGTCATCTGTGCATGAAAATTATGAAAGCTAATTCAAGACTACCAAAAAAGATGTGAACTAAAGCTAAAAGGTATATATTTCTCCTTATGCCTCATCCCCATAACTTCATTGATATTTACCATGCTTCAATCTTGATTATTGTTAAAACAGGCAAACTAATACGTAAATATATATTTTAAATAATCTATAAACGATAATCTTACTGCTAACCTTTTTGGCTGACAAGTCTAGCCTATACAATTTAATACGGAGGAAAAACAATTTTAGACGACATTTCTTGGAACAGGCAGTCCAGGGTGCCCAACCCCGAAAGGGGTTGAAATAGGGGAGCTATCCCCCCGCCAAAGGCGGCTTTCTAGGGCCTTTCCTAGCTGATGCCGAGAGGATTGGGTTCTAGTCATGTGATGGGCTGGTCTATCAGAGTGAGAACTGAGCGATCTCTGCCATACCCATAGCTAACTCTGACTGTTCCTTTTACTTATATGTTTTCTAGATCTCAAGTGACGGCGTCTTTTCCGTGGATTGACCTCCCAATCTACCAAGATTGGAAGCCAAAGCGTCACATTTTTCCTTTGCCCCTCAACTTTCTCTTCATAATTGCTGAGGGGCACAGGGTCCTGGGTGGGGCTTTGGTTTCCGCCTTGGCCTTGCTCGGGGCCTTGGGGCTGTTCGGCCAGGCAGCTTGGGGAACAACAACAACAGGCAGTCTTAGTCTATGTAAATAAAAAAAAGACACAATTTAGAAATATAATACTGTTCATTATTAATACAAACCAGAGAGAGAGAGAGAGTGTGTGACAGTGGGTGAGTGAGTATATGGGAAACCACAACATTGATTAACGAAGATACGTGTGTCAGTCAAATTGTCTGTTATAGCAAAATTCCGATAATTTGAAAATCCCAAAAGTTTGAGTTTTTGAAGATTAGTATTATTAATATTAAAATAAGGAAAACAAAAAAAGGCACGCCACAATCGGCGAAAGGGAGACATGGCTAGGTGCAGACGATGACAATCTGCTACCCCCAACCACCTTCTACGAACTTACACTAATTATCGTATAACACTGTGACCACAGAACAACACTTACAATCTTCAAATTGTTTGCCACCAACAACATCTAAAAGCTTAGCAAGGTTTACTATCCCCAAGTCAATTATTAAGTTCACAACATTACAAAATTCACGGCCCAGCAATAACAACAAATCTTAAGCCATGCATCAGGTACATGGTTACATTGTTTTAGCCTAACTAGTTGTATTCAAGGTTTCTCTTTTCTGTTATGGTTGTTGGAAGGAACATAATAATTTATCCATTAATTGAACTTCTTTATGTTATTGTATCCAAGAGAAATCAATATTGACAGTATATGACGAATTAATAATATCTGCCGAAAACATTACGAAATTTACGATCGATCAGCTGCGTCGTCTGTTTATTAAAGGGTCACCGCAACGAGAAGTGTCGGTCTCTGTTTTACTAAAGGCCCACCGTTTTACTAAACTCCCACCGCATCGATGTTTTCATATACTAATTATCTATCAGTATTTGATATCATATGACAACTTTTTTTTTTTTTTTTATTGGTAATAACTTAAATGGTAATACAAAAAATAACTTGTCCCCTGGGCAACTGCCGGGCAGACTAGCGCTGCAAATCACTAGCCCGGCAACATATCCGGGCTAGTCCGGGCTGCCGGGCTATACCTAATTTCCCAGCCTGGTATACTATGGGAGGTTGTAGAGTAGCTTACGCTCTTTCGATTTATATAGGTATGCTCCTCGTACGACCAGTAGTTACTGAGCATGTTAATTTCAAAGTTCGCTATATAACGTTTTTAGAATTACAGGAAAAGTTTGGAAAACATAAAAAAAAACGATTTCCAATGGGTTTTCACTAATAACATTTCACTGGCTTATGAAGGGATGTTGACTCTTGTTGAGTAAACACCTATTGGTATTTTCAGGATTTCAAGTTTTTTAAGCCTAAATTAACCGGTCGGTCCCCTTAACAGACTGCTCAGACCAGTGTACTGGCAGTAGGTCAATGCCCAGGATCTGCACGGTAACTAGAGCTGCACGGGCCAGTGCACAGGCAACCTTCGTTACTATACAATTCTTCCTTGCTATCCTTAGGCTAGAGGGACAGTTAAGGAAGCTCCAAGTCTATGTATCTCTCTGCACTGACCAGTGTACTTGCAGATGGATTTAGACCGGGAGATTGGATTGGGCTAGATGATGTTAGGCTGCACTGACCAGTGTACAAGCAGATCACATTGCACCTTGAGATCGGCAGCTACTTCGATCCCACCCTGTCTGCCCTCCTCTTGTTTCGCCCACCTACGGGAGGTGTGGTGGAGTGGTCATTCCACTGGACTGGTATTCCAATGGTCCCGGGTTCGAATCCCGATGTATCAATGGGAAGATGTTATTGGGATGGAATTTGTGCTGTACCTAGTATCAGTACATTACCACAAAGCCCACCGAAACACCCAAGAAATACCCTCATTGTTCCCTGATTAAATAGCACTGTATGAATATTCTCATATTCAAAATATGCTACAGGGGGGCAATGCCTAATGAGTTAATTGTTCAATAGGCGACGTTCTGAGAGTGAGGGTCCGAGTCTAGGGGATGAGACAGTGAAGTGCATAAGGCAAAGCAGCTTCAGAGATGAGGCTGCTTCGAGCCGTGGGTGGGCAACCGGGCCCCGTGCATCTTGTGAAAGTAAGATGGCGGGGGCTGGTTGCAGCTCGATAAAACACTTTACATGTCTCACTCCCTAGACTGGAACGAGACCTCACGGTTGAAAGTACAGGTTCTCAGCCTATGCCCGAGAGGGAGTAGTTGGAATATAGAAAGAAAAGAAAAAAAGTCACCCGTTCAGCATAGTCACGGGCAAGGTATCTGTTGGCAAGAAGGGCATGGGGGTTAAGGTGTCAATTTAGTTTTCTTGGGGGGGCCAGCAGCGTGGGCACAGCCTGGATGGTTGCGCTGCGAGCGAGAAGGATCTGTGCGCTCCCTTTTTAATTTGGCAGGCACCTAGGCAGGTTTTGTGCTTGGCTCACTTCTTCTCCTGTGCTCCTCGGGGCTGTAGCGTGTCTTCTTCGTCTGGGGGTGTATCTTGTTTTCGGGTTGTTGTTTCTGCCTCTCTTCGGGTGGTGGTGTTATTTCTCGAATGGCGTTAATTCTTATTCCTCCGTCTTTAGTAGTTTTTTCCTGCTCTCGTGGTTTTCCCATTTTCTGTTTTCTCTCCTTCTTTCTTTCTTGCTGCCGTCTTCCCATTCTCGCGAGTTTCCTGGTTTTCTTTCTCTCTTCTCTCCTTCTTTCTTGTCGCTCCTTGTGTCCTTCTTTACTCTGCCCTCCCGGATTTCTCGTATTTTAATTTGTTTGATTTAACCCATCAGACCCGGAAGCACTCTGAGGCACCCATAAAAAACACCCCCCGAGCTACCCGGAAGGGATCTGAGGCACTCATGAGCTTAAAGCCTGTAACCTTGGTGTGTGAGGCGTCCGTCCGACGCATGTAAACAACAGCCGGCTGGACCGACGCCGCGCATCTCCGACCACAAGAAGGAGTGCGTCGCTTGTTCGTGTGTGCCTGTATGTTATTGTTAAGTATTGAAAAGTAGTGTAAAGTGGCTGTTTTTGCCATAGTTATCTCCAATGAAATCATCATCACAACTGAACCAGTTGACTTAGAGAGCTCTACTTAACGCCATTCTACAGGTACGAAACACATCTACGCTTGGGGATGCGCAGGAATACGGAAGCAAGCAAAATAACAAAGATGCGGTAGCCTAGGCGTAGACGTTTTTCGGCCAAAACCCCCGGATTTCGGGGAATATATATGGAATACATAGCTGGGGCTGGAGGGTTAATGTGATGTAGGATTTGTGTGGATTCTGTTTTTTTTTTTTTTTTTTTAAAGAGACAATGAACGGAGAAAGGAAAAACACAGATAAAACAAAAAGGTCCATGTGCCTAAAGGCATCCTCCATTCATAAAATGTTTGTAAAAACTGGATTTAAACTTTTGTAAATTGTAAGTTTGTGGAAAGCAACTCGAGGGAAGTGAATTCCAAAGAGTATTAGTTCTAGGGATAAATTAATTTTGATAAGCAGAAGTTCTGCATTGTGGAGGAGAAAGTGTAAATTCATGGGCGCTCTCAGCTGCCCTAGTTCTACGGGGAAAGATGTGGAGAGGCGGCACAATTGAAGCAAGTTCCTCGGAACAATTGCTGTGAAAATATCTGTAGAATAATGCAAGGGATGCAACGTTTCTTCGTATGGATAATGTAGGAAGGTCCTGTGTGATTGCAGGGTTATTGATTAATCTAATAACTTTATTTTGAATTTTGTCCAACTGCCTCAATGCAACCACTCCACTTCCACTCCACAGAGGTGAACAGTAATCCATCTGAGAACGCACATGACTTCTATATATTACGGCCAACTGCTCGTCAGTGAAGAATTCTCTAACTCTGTACAGGATTCCCAGTTTTTTAGAGGCATTCTTAGCAATGCTTCTAACATAATGTGTCCAGCTCAAGTTAGTAGTTAATGTTACACCGAGAATGTCAATACTAGGGGAAGTGAGAATATTTACATCATTAAAAATATATGGGAGTCAGTGAGATTCTGTCGGTTAGAAAATTTAATGTACTTGGTTTTCTGTGCATTAAAGGAAACTAGATTCTTTTGTCCCCATTCATTAATTCTAGAAAGGTCCTGGTTCAGAGAAATTGCAGTGTTTATTTTTGAATTTATAAGATCGGGTTGGGTGAAAGAATTGGTAAATGTGAAGGAACTGTGGAGCGTTGAGTCATCTGCGTAGGAATGTATTGGATTATGAGTGGTAGATATAAGATCATTGATATGAATGAGGAACAGAGTTGGGGCCAAAACTGATCCCTGGGGAACACCAGCATTTATTGAGTGAAATTGAGAATAAAGGCCATCTACCATTACACGTATTTTTCTGTTATGAAGATAAGAAGAAATTAGTGGAACTAATGATGCAAGGCCGTAGTGTGACATCTTCGACAATAAGGATTGATGCCAGACTCTATCAAATGCCTTTGATATATCCAGTGCTATTGTATGTGTTTCACCATGTTGGTCTGTAGCTTGGTTGATTTGATGCGTAAGAAGGCAAAGAATGTCTGCAGTTGATCGACATCGTCTAAAACCATATTGCCTATCACTGATTAATTTATTATTCTCAAGATGCTTAATTATGTGATTATTTAATATAATTTCAAAGACTTTACCAAGAGTGGAAGTTATAGCTATTGGTCTGTAGTTTGATGGATCTGAAGAGGCACTTTTTTTAGGAACTGGATGGATGTTTGCTTCTTTCCAGGGTACTGGGAAGCATGAGGTATGAGTACACAGACGGAAATTTTTTGCCAATACAGGAGCGAGCACCAAGGAGCAATTCCTAAGTACTATTGGAGGAATTTCATCTGGACCAGGAGCCTTATTTACTGAGAGATTCTGCAAAATAGTTTTGACATGTCTGGTGTGGATCTTAAGTGAGGGAATTTCAGGCGAATCAAAATTAAGTACAGGGACATCTTGATTTATTTCATCTAAGGTTGAGTTGGTGGAGAAAATATCCGCAAGAAGGTTAGCTTTACCTCGTGGGTCACTTACAAGATTGCCAGTCAGAGATTTTAATGGTGGAATGGATGAAGCAGTAGTGAAGTTGGATTTGAATGAGTTAAGAGTAGACCAAAATATTTTGTTATAATTTGGATTATTTAGAAGTTTATTTGCCTGCTTGTGGAGAAAGTTTGATTTAGTTAGGTTTAATGCAGTTTTGGCATGATTTTTGATGTTTCTAAAGTAATTATTATTATTATTATTATATTATTATTATTATTATTATATTATTATAATTAAAGGCTTCATGTGTTTTTGATCTTGTGTATGCATTGTAGGCTATTGCTTTTTGTTCAGTTACTCTAGCACAATTATGGTCAAACCATTTAGGTGAATTAGATCTTTTACTGTACTTTTGATGAGGAATAAAAGTTTCCATTCCAATTTTTACAAAATCTTGTATGTGGCTCAAGGTGGAGTGTGCATCATTAGAAAAGAAAGAGGTCCAGGGAATATCAATAAAGAAACCTTGAAGACCCTCCCAGTCTGCCCTATCGTAATGCCATTTAGTCACCAAAACAGGTTCAGAGTGGGAAGGTGTGGTAGGTGATAGACAGGTGGCCTGTATCAGACAGTGATCAGAAGATCCAAGCGGGGACCTCACTGTAACATCATAATTTTCTGAATTGGTTGTTAAAAATAAGTCCAGTAGGTGGGAATTATGATTAGGATTATCTGGTACACGGGTGGGTTGGTTGACTAGTTGAGTGAGATTAAATGAGTCTGCAAATAGCTCACATTCAAGACCAGCATCATCATTCCTGGCTGAATGAGTGAGCCATTCAACATTATGGACATTAAAATCACCCAACACAGTGATTTCAGAAGAAGCATTTAAGTTGAGGACACTGAGTTGGTGAGCTAAATGTATTTAGTTTTAGTTTTACAAAAAGAATCTTAATTATTTTGCCCTCCAACAATTTTCGTTTAGTCATTATATAAATAGAATCCAATGCATTATTGGAATTATTCTTTGTCGAATTTTGTGAAAACTGTTCTAAAAGTGAAAAATCCATGAAGTATTGAATCGTCTTTATAAGAATGAATGCTATTATAATAAGTAACAAACAGGTCATTAATGTGTAGTATAAATAAAGTCGGAGCTAAAACTGATCCTTGTGAACCCCCAGCATTTATGAAGTGATAATGTTTTAAACCAGGCCTTCTACCCTTACACGCATCTTTCTGTTGCAGAGACATGAGTAGATTAAGGGGGTAGGGGTGATAATCCTAATTGGAAAACATTAATAATAGGAAGCGATGCCATGCACATGATAACTGTGGTTATGATTTTTTTTTACATTTTAATCATCCCTATATACTGCTATGCCACGTTCAGAATAAACGTGAGATATTCTGAAACAACTTCTAGCTTCTCTACTGGGTGAGGGCTGGCACTTAATTCCAATATGATACACTAAAAACAGGTAATAAACAAAGGCTCATGACAAGTCAACACAATATTTTATTCAATGTTAGCAGAGGTTCATAATACATATACGTCTCAATATATTAATAATGATGGATGATAGAATAAATACAATAATGATTAGTAAAAGAATAGAGATCAAACACATATCACGCCGGGATTGCTTTCCCTGATAACGTCGACAAGCAAGGAAGCTAACTTCCGTTTTGTAACACGTTTTCCTGTCCGGTTAACCCATAAAGCACCTGGTTGGCGAGGTTGCGCAGCCTTCATAAACTTTGTGAGTGCTTGCACAGGACATAAAATGTGATGAATGAGGCTTCTCTTCAAGGCCGGGACGGAAAATTCAGAAAAAACATGGTCCGAATGTTGTTCTTAGCAATAAAGGAGGGAGACGGCGCGATTTGAACATGGTCGTGCAGTCTCCCAAACCTGAGACAGTTAGGTTCGTTGCTCATCGCCGCCAGCTCCGACACCCGGTTTCCGGTGGCAAGTGCTATGAGAAAGACAGCCTTTTTCAAAAGTGAATAAAAATCTGGCACATTATTATACTTGCGCGATTGAAGCAATTCTAAGGCTTTATCAAGGGACCAGGTGGGCATGAGCTGGTGGGGAGGTGGACGAAGCTTGAAACATGCCCTCATAAAACCTTTCTCCTCCGCCTGCAGTATGGAAAGGCCGGTGAGATCAAGGAAGGGGGTCCTAATGGCAGACAGATGATTTTTTAACGTTATGACCGAAAAATGCTTCTGCTCAAATAGATAGTCTAAGTACTTGAAAATTAAGGCTGCCGAGGCAGTCGTTTGCTCTGACTCAACAATTCACGTGGTAAAAGTTTTCCAATGAGATTGATATTGTCTCCTGGTGACAGTGTGTACTGATTCATTAGTTTCTTAGTGACACTTGGCCCAAATTGATTTAACCATTTGGCATAGTAAATATCCATAAGGAAAAACTGAGCGAGGTCCGAAGGTTGCCAATCGTTTCCAAGTGGAAAACGGAGACCGGGAGGGACACCGGGGTCCTGCACCACTGTTGTAATTGGTGGTACCAAACCTGGGCCGGCCAAAGCGGCGCGATCAAAGCTACCCGGCCCCGGTAATCCCTTAGTTTGTGAATGACTTTGCACATTAACACAGAGTCTGGCGGCGGAAACAGATAGATTGAGGTCCACCTGTTCCAGTCCACCAGCAATGCATCGGGTCCCCCCGCCGGGGTTACCCCGTGACGTGTAAGAAAGAGTGGGAGTCTGTGGTTCTCTACTGACGCAAACAAGTCCACCTGTGGACGGGCCGGCTTTGCAATCATCTTGTTGAAGATAGCCTGTTTGATTGTTCATTCTACTAGAGTGCTGCGCCGGGGAGAGAAAGCGTCTGCCCAGACGTACGCCACGCCGGGGAGGTAGGTGGCATGCAGGGAAATCCCTAGCAAGTCGGCTAGGGTAAAAATTTGTTCTGACACGTTCAACAACTATTGAGACCTCACTGAGCCTTGTTTCTGAATGCAAAAAACTACGGTTTGATTGTCCATTCTGAACGCTATTGATTTGTTCTTCAATGTCCTGCCATGAGTTTGGAGAAAGAACAGTGGAACTAAGAACTCTTGCTTGTTGATATGTGATTGGCTGTCTGTCACCCCGATGCCCTGACCCTGGTGGCCTAGGCTTGACTGATACCCCCAACCTAGGGTCCCCGAGGCGTCTGTGTCTACCCATACCGTAGGAGGGGAAGAAACCCATGTTACGACCGAGTAGAGGACTTCGTGCTTGGTCCAGGCCGATAGTAAGTTGTGGATTAATGGAGGAATTGGCCATAATTTCTTCTCCGGCAAGAGAGGGAACTCTTTGTTGCCTTCCAGGATTAATCTCTTGGCTTTCTATCGGCCCAACTTGACAGTTAATTGTACCCAGTTGAGAGAACCGATCAGGGAATCCCACGTTTTCCTGGTCATATCCAGACTGTGGAGGAACCGGAACAGTTTCCTGCGAAACCTGTTGCGGTTGTCCACACTCCGAGTAAGAGTCAGAGCGTAGGTGTCCCAGACCAGTCCTAATCACTGAATAGTCCTTGCGGGGACAAGGTGCGACTTTGCCAAGTTCACCTTGAACCCTAGGGTTTGAACATTAGCTAACACTTGATTTAAATGGTCTTGACATAATTCTAAAGAGTTTGCCACTACTAGCCAATCGTCCAGATACCAAAACACCTGTATGCCTCGAACTAACAGGGGTAAAAGAGCTTGCCGGACGAGTTTGGTAAATACTCTCGGTGCTAGGTTCAACCCAAACGGCATCCTTTGAAAGACATAAGTCTCGTGCCGGATCCTCAGAGCGAGAAAATTTTGGAACCTCTTGTTTATAGGGACATGCCAATAGGCATCTTTGAGATCGATCGAGCACATCCAACTTTGCGGCGGAAGTGCGAGTCTGAGTTGCTGTACAGTCAACATCCTGAAGGGTGAATTCTCTATAAAGGTGTTCAGGTGCGAGAGATCTAGAACTGGTCGCATCTGCACACTGTCCCTTTTTGGCACTAAGAAGAGTCTTGACGTGAATACTGGCTGATAGGTATTGACCTGAATAAGGACCCGTTTGGCAATAATTTCCTGCAATAGGACCTCTTCTTCCGGAGACACCGGGGTATATTCCTGCGGTCGACGCAGTCGAGGCCGCCGGCGCCACCGCCAGGTAATTCCTTTGCTCACTACCTTCCTGGCCCAGGTATGCTTGGGCCAGGCTGAGCGGAATGATCGGAACGAACCCAGGTGCAACCGGGGTTCGTCCTTCAAGGCAACTCTCCAATCCTGGTCCTTGGAGCTCGGCCCTGGGATGTGGAGAGTATGAGTGGCTAGTTTTTTGGAGGGGAAGGTGGGTTGGCATCGGACACTTGACTAGTTTTGGCTGGTGCAGTGCCCTGATGACCTTTGTATGGGGCCTTACCCTTATACCCGTGCTGTTTACCTTGTTTGGGTTTGTGCCGATTACCTCCCTGCTGAGGAGGTGGTCTGGGGTCTCTTGGTGACTGCTTAAGTTGGGGTTGGTACGGTTTGTTACCGCCCTTTGATTTATGAAAGGGTTTCTTAGGTGGGTCCTTCCTAGCTTGGGAGGTAACTTGTTTCCACCCACTTACCATATTAAAAACTAGACTCCAAGTCTCAGAGTTAAGCAGGGTGGCAGTAAGAACCGGGGAGAGAGTTACCCGGCGACCTATGTCTGCCGGCAACTTCCTCACCAGATGTAGTCTCAGATCTTGGCAGGCTCGAACCGCTTCCAAAATTGCAATTCTAATGTCCCCTAGTGACTGAATGGCATTTTGTAGCAAGAGTCTACGAGACAGCTCAGTAGCTTTTCTAATTTGGGGGTCAGCTATGGCCGAGATAGTGCATGCAAGAGAGGCGGCTATTTGATGACTCACCAAGTACTGAAGAGAAGGGTTCATCAAGGGCATGTAATGACACTTTGGGGGCCGCCAGAAATGTAAGTAAGGCTGGGGACACCCCTTCTGCTTTGGATACCGGCAGGGAAAAGTAAGTATGGTTATCCGGAGGAATCTGATAAGAAGATTTAGAGGTGATAGAGGTGGCAAAAACCTGAGCTTCTAATTCCCAATCTACCCAAGGGCCTACTCCTACCTGCCCCAGCTGCAGTACCGGAGTCTGAGCTTGGTCCAGGGCCGGAGTTGTAGCCAACTCCGGCGTAAGAGCATTCAAGGCTTTGACATCATTGATGCCATCAGCCTTTGACCAGTCAGCAAATAGTTTTGCAAATGCGGCAGAAGGAACGGCCGGCGCGGCTGAATAAACAAAGTAAGCTGGGTTAAGTGAACTTTGTACACCCTTAATCAGTACATCCAAAACCCTCCCTGCCTCGTCTTTGGCCCTAAAGTTACGGTTCTTATTGATCTCAATTGACCACTCGCCGGGAACTGGGGGGTCTCCTGACACTGAAGGTTGAGCTAAAAGGGGGTTCTCTGGTACCACAGGTACCCAAGAGCAGTCAGCACCATAGAGGAGGGGCATGGGGCCCTTCCTCAGAGGTGCCTTGTCTAAAGGAGGAGGTTGGACATCCGTAACAACCCTGAGGGTGGACATAGCTAGCGTCGCCGGCACTGTAGGGCCTGGGGCAGCTGCTACCACTGGGGTCGGACAAGAAGGAGTGAATGCTGGGGTTTCTAGAGGTCTGATAACAGAGGTGCTAGGGGGCGCAGCTGAGAGTGTAACCGGGGGATCCGACGAGGCAGGGACTTGATAATGCTGTATCACTTTATGTAATAACTCATTTACCTGGTCAGAAGTCATCCATTTCCTAGAGGGAACTTTGGATGAATGTGAACTAGCCTCAGAATAATTACTAGGGATAGACTGAGGAGCCGGGGAGAACACTCCGTCCGCCGGCTCTTCACTCTGCTCCAAGGTATCTTGTGATTCTAACTCATTATCTGCCGGGGGCCAAGACAAATCTGGCACTGACGACGGTAACACGTTTCTGTTACCGTCCTCAGTCCGTTCTGGAATGACATTTAGGAGAGAGAGAGGTGGGTCGGAGTGACGTCAATACCCCCCTGCCGCTATGGGCTGGGAGTCATGAGTCACCTGTGAGCTTAATTGGGTCCCTGCCGGATAACTTCTAAATTGGTCGGCTAGTACCCTACTCGGGCCTGTTGACCTAATGCCCCGGGGAACAACATTCAATTTTGGTATGGCAAAAATCACATTAGGAGGTACCCGCACTGAATGTTCCTGACTAGGTGTGGATGCCAATAACTCAGATCCTATTTCCGACTCCCCTGAATCACGTGTAGGTGTGTCAGAGGGAGGTGTGGGAGGAGGCGGCTGAGGAGTGTCCTTGCCGGCTGCTAGACGAGTCTTCATATATCTCTCTCCGGCGCTTGTAAGACCGGGAAGAGTCTGAGGCGGAGTGGCGAGATTGTTTCCGGGGAGACTTAGACCTAGACCTCGACTTCCGCCGCGGAGAGGGCGAGCGTCTCTTGGTACGGGCAGAGGAGGGGACCTCGGTGACCTCACTCTCACTGCTACTACTCACTACCTCTTTGCGGAGGGCTTTTGTTTTGACTTTGGGTCTGACAGATTTAGAGGAGCCGGGTTTTACTAAAGGTGACTTAATAATGAGATTTTCCCAAAGGACTTCGTCATCACACTGAAGCGCCTTATGGGCAGTTTCTTTAGCATAAGAATTAAACGTGGCTTTAATCTCGTGGAGGGCTGCTAAACATGATAAATCTTTCTTCGCCAGCAAGGCGGTTTTTAATTCAGAGCAGATGGCGCATCTTTTAGATAACCACACGCCTTGAGAGCGATCCAAACACTTGACACACCTGATGCAAAGTTTGTGAGCAAAAATGGGTAAAAGGGAGCAAGTGGGCGTGACGCAAAGTTGAAACCTAGGCATGTTGCCTTAATGAGAGGGTCCCCCCCCTCCGCCGGGATAGGTGTCCAACTCCGCCGAAGACGCAGTCTCTGGGACCTGGAAATTGTTTCCAGGAATCAATGCTCATAAGGATAACCTGCGAGGTATTACACATCCTAACCCAAATCCGCCGGAAAGTTAGCTATAGCTCACCACTACTCAAACCTTCCACCGGATCTGTCTAGCTGACTTTCAATAACTTACCTGTGACAAGAGCCACAGGTCCCTTGACCCTTTTAGTGTCTGATCATACTGAATGAGTTTGCAAAACTGATCTTATCACTTCGTGTACACTCGACTGGTGGCGCCACAGGTGATAAAGTCTTAACGTGTCACGGAGCCAGTCAGGGCGAGTTAACCCGGCGGGCCGAGTTTGTAGCCCTGCTAGGAATGCAATTCCGCCGGGAGAGTGTGGTTCAGCTAAACCACGCCGGGATCTTTTGAACGTTCCTACCCGTTAAGAGACGGATAACTTGGACCCACCGCACGGGGCCGCCGGAACAGACAAAAACTACCTGGAAACAGGGTTGGCACAGCCCCTTTCCCGAAGTCCCACACATATATAATATACATAATGACATACAGTATAGGGACGTCTCCCTTACCCCCAAATGAACAAGCCCGCATGCATGAACCAAAAAAGAGGGCATACATAGGCATAAAATAATGACAGAAATTTAGAATTCTAAATTACCTGAAGCCTACGTCGGAGACCCCTAACTAGGCCGACCACGTGGTCCGAAAAACATCCCGGCAGGCGACGCTCCGGCACCCAGCAGCAGCACAATGAAGAGGGAGGCCCACCCAAGGGGCCCAAGCAAAACACGAACCCTGGAAGGCGGAGCACCACGTGCAGACACCCTTAACCAGAGCTTTTGCTGATATCTGAAGATAATGGCATGTACTTTCCTCAATATTGACAGTCTGTATCATGCCTCGTAGAGTGGTCGCCATCTAGCTAAGTAAACACAACAGCTAAAGGCGTATCACAACAACAACACACGCGGTACGACAATCCGGGACTCGTAGATGCCTGTGACAATGATACCCTAATTTAACACACACTTCCTGCGGACCTACCAATCTGGCAGCCGTGCTAGCTAATCTAAATCCTGTTACTACCACACAGATGTATACAAATGAGTAAGGACTCACTAGAAGCTCTGCGAACGTCGAATGAAGCGGACACGGCGCGAGCCCTGTTGACGGGAGGGACGCGGAAGTTGGAAGGACGAAGATGACCGCTAGAGGGCCTGGTTTCGGGGAAGCAAAGCATGAGAAATCCACGAATATGGCAAGCCATATGATAACAGACATTAAGTTATTTTTTCTTTTTTCTTTTTTACATTTTTTTTTTCTGTAGGGTACCCGATCAAAATGACGATCCCATGAGGGAATTAAGCGTGCACTTATGACGAGTACTCCATGATACTTCCGCGCGGGCTATTCAAAATGCTGGCGCAGGATGTTGAATGGAGACTATTATTACTAATAGGCGAAGTCGTCAATGATGAAGGGGCCCTATTAAATACTCTACCTTGGATGATTCCGATGCTATTCCTCCCTCTCCACCCCCCTCTCTCCTACTTGTGCCTAATATCCTAATCTCTTCTAAAGATGTACTTTCTACCCTCTCTGGGCTTAATACTAAGAAGGCGTACGGTCCGGACGGTGCTCCTCCTGTTGTACTTAAAAACTGTGCTTCCGTGCTGACCTAGGCAAACTCTTTCGTCTCTGTCTCTCCTCTAACGTCTTTCCTTCTTGCTGGAAGTTTGCTCTCATTCAACCTGTCCCAAAGAAGGGTGACCGCTCTCAACCCTCCAACTATCGTCCAATTGCTTTCATCTCTTGTATCTCTAAAGTTTTTGAAACTATTCTTGCTTCCAAATTTCTTAAGCATTTCTCTTCTCATAATCTGCTCTCAGATCGCCAGTATAGGTCGCTCTACTGGTGATCTTCTTTCATATCTTACTAACTCTTAGTCATCCAACTTTCGGGACTTCGGTTAGACTTTTTCTGTTGCACTAGACATATCGAAGGCCTTCGATAGTCTGGCACAAATCTTTAATTTCCAAACTGCCCTCCTTCGGTTTCTGACCCTCCATCTGTGCCTTTGTCTCTAATTTCCTTTCCGGCCGTTCCATAGCTGCGGTTGTGGATGGCCATCGCTCAATTCCTCATCCTATCAACTCCGGTGTTCCTCAGGGTTCTGTCCTAAGGGTTCTGTCCTATCTCCTATTATCTTTCTAATTTTCATAAATGATCTTCTCAACTGTACATCTAGTCCCATCCATTCATATGCAGACGACTCTACTTTACACCACTCAATAAGTTTTCCAGAACGCCCCAGCCAGCAGTCCCTCAAAAGTAAACGTAATGAAGCCATAAAATGCTTATCTTCTGATCTAGCTACTATTTCCAATTGGGGTAGAGAAAACCTAGTTACATTTAATGCTTCCAAAACTCAATTTATCCACCTTACTACCCATCAGGAATCTCCAGAGGACTATCCCTTATTCTTCAATAATACAAAAATCAACCCTTCATCTTCCCTCAATGTTCTAGGTGTCTCTTTTTCTTCTGCTCTCACTTGGAAAGACCATATTACCAGTCTCGCTAAGGCAGCCTCCCAGAAGCTGGGTGTGCTCAACCGCCCAAGGGGTTCTTTACCCCTGCTCAGCTACTTGCTCTGTACAGGGGCACAGTGCGTACTTGTATGGAGTATTGTTCACATGTGTGGGGAGGATCCTCTCACACCGCACTCCTCGATAAAGTAGAAAGGAAAGCTTTTCGTATCATTAACTACCGTCCACTCACCAATTCTCTGCAATCTCTTTCTCTTCGCTGCAATGTTGCATCTCTCTCACTATTCTATCGCTACTACAATAATCAGTGTTCCTCGGAACTTTCCCAGTGTATACCACCTCCTCTACGTAGGGTACGTAGTACCCGCCTTGCAACACAATCCCACCCCTACTCTGTGCAACTCTCCAACCCAAGAGTGAAACGATATTCTCAGACTTTCTTCTATTCAACTGCTGAGCTCTGGAACTCTCTCCCAGAATCAGTCTTTCCCTCTTCCTATGACTTAAATTGCTTCAAACTCTGTGTGTCCAGGCATTTTAGCTCGAACGTCCCTTGATTTCGGCCCTGTCACTCTTTGAAATCTGGGGGAGGCACTTGCTGCAGGCAGTTATGCCTTTTGTCTCCCTCATTCACATAGAAAAAAAAAAAAAAAAATAGGATCTCTCAAATAGATCCGCAGAGGGTGCATAAAAGGTTAAGATATCGTCCAGGCCAAAGGGGCTTAAATCCACGGTATATATTGACAATGACTGGACAGATACAGTGCAAACACAAGAACGATCTAAAACATCAGAGATGAACAATGGTGATAGTAATTCACCGACAAAGAGTAGACAACAGATGGATATCAAATATCTAGAAAGATTGAATTACGTTAGCTCAGTAGAGATATTAATCACAGCATAGAATCACTGATATTGAAGCACTCAACTCTGCTTGGCAAACTCTCACTGATTTTTAATTATGAACCTGGCGACATAGACGAGTAATTTCAAGTGATTAGCGAGTTATCTCAATTACGTGTAGAGGTGTTGTATTTAAACTCACTAGGGCATCCGGTATGTATATTTTCTCTATGGCGAGCCACGGGAATCCGACGACTCGAGAAAGTATATATATCGATACCCGGGGATAGTAGTGTACTGTTTCCCTAAAACGGGATCAATCAGAAGAGAAAAGAAAGGTTTCTCTAGTTACGTTAACATTATGAAGACACTCGGTACCCCTGAGACTTTAGCCCTTCACAAAATCGCATTACCACTACGAAAAGAGTTTTACTTAACCCCCTTAAAAGCGAGCTGTGTGTAATGGACAGCCTACCACCAGGATACGATATTAGGCCCCATTCCCACCTAAAATTGTAATTTTACGATAAATATCGTTATTACTTATTCATATGCGCCTATTTTACATTTAATATGAAGATAGTAACATGTAACTATAATAAAACAAGTGGGAATAGTGTTTGGATGGTCAAAATCGTGAATTATTGCCGACCGGTCCATTCATGAAATGTGGAGCAGAGCAAGGCAAACCCTCCCCTCGCGAGGCCTGAAGCCTGACTCACTCACTCACCCACACTCTCCCTTACGCAACACACTCGCTAGTCACATGACCACACCATAGAATCGGTTTGGAGATGTTGACACAAAAATATACTAATAAATAAGGGAATAACAGGGAAAATAGGTGATAATTGAAGGGGGGGGGGGAAGACGGGGACTTTGACACATATGGAAGAGTGATAGGAGGTATGGAGGGTAATTATCTTAATCACCATTTCACTTGTTTTAAGTGGTACTGGGGCCTTTTAAAAGTTTTTTTTTTTAGGCCTTACCTCTTAAGAGTGTTCTCGCCTTTACCCACCAAAACCTCTTAAGAGTGTTCTCGCCTTTACCCACCAAAACCTCTTAAGAGTGTTCTCGCCGTTCCCGGGTTAAAGGAGGCTCTGGAGTCACAGAGAAGAACACTGGCTGAAGACTTGGGGCACTGTAGGTCAACACGATCACGAAGATCCTACTCGGGGCCAAAAAACTCCAGGTACAGTTCCTCTCGTCTCTGGACTCGGCTCTTCTTCTTTTGGTCCGCTCGGCAGACACGCACACTGGCCTCGGGAACAGAACTTTCTCTGGCCCTAGGAATCTCAATAGATTTGCCCGGGGTATTAGGTAGGTTGGGCAAGGCGACTTGAATATTATCTTCCTCGTGCTGTTCTTTAGCTGATGGACCGGCTAGAGGTGAACAAGGGGAAGACGATATTGTTTGTCTTAGGTGTTCCTGTTTAGGTGGGAATTGTTCATCAGAGATTTCCGAAGGATTTGCATTAGGAACAACTCGAACTCTGGTTTTCCCTGAATCCTCCCGTGCACGTCCCCTTTCAGAGATAACCGTGGTCGCTTGGATTGCAAGTACTTTCCTGAGTCCTGAAGGACCTTTGGATTATATTCCATTACAATCTGGCCTGGCCCATTAACCTAAGAAGTGCGCATGGGGGTAATTAGACACCTCTGCCTGTGCTGACGTATTTGAGCTGTTTCAGTCACTAAAATATTCATTTTACCATATATAGCATTAATACTTATCCATACGCGCCTATTATGGGTTGATTATAAAGGTATTAACCTGAAACAACAATAAAACGAGTGAAAACAGCGTTTGGATGGTCAAAATCGGAGATACAGGCCGCGAGTTATATAATGTATGGGTGAGGCAACCTGCTTTCCCGCCAATTTCCCCCAAGGCCACTGAGACACAGTCGATCGATACTCTCTCTCTCTCTCTCTTGCACTCGCTTGCTAACAGTGATGTCAATGCCCTGCTTGCAACTCGCTAATGTTAGCACGAAAATATACCTCAGAATAAGGGAATAACAGGGAAAATAGGTGATAACTGAAGGAGGGGAGGAAAGTGGGGAAGGAGGGGAGGTAGAGGAGTGATATTTTGCATGGCCCAGGGGCAAAATAATTTTTTTTTTTTTTTTTTTTCGATGTTTAAAGTTGATTTTTTTTTCTCTGACTCTTAAGAGTCTTCCCGCAGTCCGCCGGGGGAACTCTTAAGAGTCTTCCCGCAGTTCCCGGGTTAAGAGTTCCCGGCACCTGGTCTCCTTTAGGTAATGACCCAGATTGTGTGAGATGACAAGCCTCAGTTACTTCCGGGAGGGTTTTGTGGGGGCGCTCGTTTATGGCCTTGGCCTTGCTCGGGACCTTGGGGCTGTTAGGCCAGACAGCCTGGGGAACAACAACAACTTCCGGATTGTATTGAACAACAACTAGGTTAGGCCCATTCAGAGCTCCTAACAACTGGTCTCCTTTAGATAATGACCCTAGTTGTGTACGATGACAAGCCTTTGTATCCTCATTCCTTTCTTCCTTAGGATAACCTTTACAGGATTCAAATATTTGTCTCAAGCCAGCAGGCTGATTGCTTGCCTTAGGTTTGGCCAGCGTGGGTAGTGTCTCTTTCGGCTGCGTTGTCACGCTGGAGTTGGTTCGGAGCAGCAAGGGCACGTAGGTGCCTCCTGCAGGAGTAGAAGGGGCAGCAGGGGCGGCAGCTATCTTTTTGGGTAGCCCTTGTAGTCGCGGTGATATAGAACTGCGTTGGGCGTCCCTGGCTGGTGTGGGTACAAAGGAGTACAAAGGAAATCAAGCAACAACAGATCTAGTGACCCTTCTAGGCTGCTTGTCCTCCAAAACACTGAGGATCAAGTGTCCAAACAGTGGTTTAGAGTGGGTAAGGGAACATTGGAAAGGGAACTACTGCCAGGACTAGGAAGTTAGTAGGGGACATATGGGTTAGTAACTGAGGGGAGGATAAAATAAAGTTATTCATTTACAAACGCAGTCAGTCGCGGGTTTGATGCGAGATATTTGTCTAGGCGGAATTTAAATGAATCAACGGTGCTGCAGTCTATAACGTCTCGGGGAAGCCCATTCCACAAGTTGACAACTCGATTGAAGAAGAAATTCTTAGATTCGTGTGAGTTAAAAGATTTACCAATAATTTTGCAACCGTTTCCCCGCGTGTAATTAGATTGGTCGATAGTGAAGTACTTACTACAGTTCATATTGTCGATGCCTTTGATGATTTTGAACACTTGAATTAAGTCACCTCTTAATCTGCGCTGGGTTAAAGGAAATAGATTTAATTCTCTAAGACGCTCTTCGTATGGTTTGTTCTTTAGGCTAGGTATCATTTTGGTAACTCTACGTTGAACTCGTTCTAGCTTGTTTATGTCTTTTTGGTAATAAGGGCACCAGCATTGAACGCAGTATTCCAGAAGAGGGCGGACTAAGGAATTGTAAAGGGTTAGGATTACGTCTTTGGATTTATGCTCAAATGATCTGCCTATAAAGCCAATTATTTTGTTTGCCTTCTTAACAACTTCTGAACATTGTTGACTCGGTTTTAGGTTACTCGATATTGTTACTCCCAGATCGGTTTCTCTGTTTACATTCTTAAGCCGAGTGCCATTCATCGAATAGTTTGCTTTCTCATTTAGGTATCCGATATGTAGTACTTTACATTTATCCGCATTGAAGCTCATTTGCCAAATTTGGGCCCAATGTGACAATTTATCTAGATTGTGTTGCATATCGTCAATTTGATCTTTTGAGAGTACGCTATTTGCAATTTTTGTATCGTCAGCAAATTTTGAGATTGTACAGGTGAGACCCTCATCTATGTCGTTGATGTAAATTAGAAAGAGAATTGGTCCTAGTACCGATCCCTGGGGTACCCCGCTACTTACATTGGTCCATTTAGATGCCTTACCGTTTATGACTACTCTTTGCTTTCTGTCGCTGAGCCAATTTTCTATCCATTTCAACACACCGTCTTGTATTCCATGCGCTTTTAGTTTTAGCAGTAAACGTTTGTGGGGAACTTTGTCAAAGGCCTTTTGAAAATCAAGGTATATAATATCTACAGCTTTACTCTCATCGTAGAGGTTGAGGATATCGTGGAAGAAGTCTAAGAGGTTTGTTAAACAGGAACGTTTTTTACGAAAGCCGTGTTGAGTATCTTTAAGTATGTTATTTTCCTCTAAGTGATTTACGAGTCTGTCTCTTATGACCGTTTCTAGCATTTTACATACAACTGAGGTTAAGCTAATTGGACAATAGTTACTGGGTAGGGATTTGCTGCCTTTTTTGAATATCGGTGTTACGTTGGCTATCTTCCACTGATCAGGCATAGTTCCAGACTGCAAGGATTTATTGAATAGTAATGTCAGTGGTTTGGAGAGCTCATCCTTAGCTTCATTTAGAACTCTAGGCGAGATTGTATCAGGTCCAGGCGTTTTATTTACCTTGAGTTTATCTAAACAATTCATTACTTCTCTCTCTGTAACGGTGATATTGCTTAGAACATCTGAATTATCAATCTGAATCGGCGATGGTGTAGGGATATCACTGAGGTCTTCTGTTGTAAAAACTGATGCAAAGAAGGTATTGAGGGCATTACTCATTTGTACTTCGTCTTTGGTGTATTCTCCATTTTCATCGACTAACGGTCCAACAGTTGAAGTAACTACTTTTTTCTTTCTGATATAACTATAGAATTCTTTCGGGTTTGTTTTACTTTGATTCGCAATATGTAACTCTAGGGTCTTTTTACTTTGCTTAATTAACTTTTTGGCTTTGCGTCGTAGCTCTACAAATTTCACCCGTTCTTCGTCATTTTGTGAGGATTTTAATCTATCGTTAGCAAATTTTTTAGCAAGCAGGCAGTTTGAAATATCTTTATTCCACCATTTGGGCTTATTATTATGGCCTGGACGCCGTATTTTCGATGGTATGCAGTCTTGCACTGCTTTTAGGTAAGTGGTTTCGAATAACTTCCAAGATGTATTTATGTCGTTATTGTTAATTAAAAAGCTCCAGTCAGTTTCTTTAAACATACCTCTAAGTTTATGAAAGTTTGCTTTCTTGAAATTAGGGACTTTTTCGATGCTACTATTTGGTTCGTTACTAGTAAAGTTTAAAGTGAAAGTTATCGTACGATGGTCGCTGTTACTGAATTCATCACCAACATTCAAATTCTCTATTAATTCTTCTTTTGTTGCAAGTACAATGTCAAGAACGTTATTACCACGGGTCGGTGTTCGAACAAATTGATAAAGCGAACTCTCTTGCAAGTTCGTATACAAGTCATGTCCGGAGTGTGAAGTAAGAGTATCGCCCCACTTGGTCACAGGTAAATTAAAGGCGCCAAAAAATACGGTATCTTGTGAGTTACTTACATCTGCAATTTGTTCATAAATTTCTCGGTCAGTTTGCACTGATTGAGCTGGAGGTCTGTATATTAATGCAAGTATTAGTTTTGTACCTTTATTATTCTTTATTAGCACAAAAGATGTGTCGACGTTCACAATTTGAGGTTTTGACAAGAGGGTCGGGTTAAGACTTTCTTTGATATAAAATAAAATGCCACCTCCATTTTTATTTATTCGGCTTTTCTCAAACATTACATAACCGGGAAGTGAATACTCTGCTAAAAAGTCTCTATCTACTGTATTGAGCCAAGATTCTGTTATACCAATCACATCATAATTTTCAGTAAACACTAGTTCCTCTAAATCTGAAAATTTATTGCGTATGCTACGAGCGTTTGCATAGAAAACCTTTAAAGTTGCGGTTTTAGAACTCACAGAACGTTCTTTAATCAAATTTTTGGTTCTGATCGGATCTACATTTACATTCATGGCTGACATCGGTCCTCGGTCGTTATCCCTGGCGGTTTTGAATTTGGGTCGTGTTGGTGGAGCTTTATCCAAATTCGCTGTTCTTGACAGATTAGCATTTAATTCCTTCGCAGGTTGCCACCCTCGCTGTCTTCGGTCCTCCTTCCTGGTTGTCCTGTGCTGAGTCGATTTCTTCTCCGAGAATCCTTCACCGCATCGTTGAGAAGACGCCCAAAACGTGCTGCTCCCACCTGGTTCAGATGAACTCCATCGTCCGAAAACAAATAGTCATCGTAGTAGAAATTGTCCCAGGTGTCGATGAATCCCACGTTTTCCTTCCTGCAGAGGTTTGCTAGACAACGATTTGTGCTGGTGGCTATGTTGTAAAATCGGCTCTCTACACCAAGCCGGGGGACGATTCCTGAGACGATGATCCTTGATGACTTCTCCTTAAACGACTTGATCAGCTGCTGGTACTTTAAAAGCAAATCTTCCGACCGGGTTCGCTGTACATCGTTGGATCCAACATGGATGACATACATTGTATTAGCAGGGGCCAGCTTAGATACTTCGTCAACTGCAGCAACTACGTCGTCCACACCACCACCAGGGATACAAAAACGCTTCCTGGTCTTAGGTGCTCTGGCGCAAAACTCTGTGAGCTGACCACGTATCATCGAGTCTCCCACGAGCCGGACTTCTTCTATTTCCGCTTCGTCATCTGAGTCTGCGAGTATCTGGAAGCGGTTTTGACACTCGGTAATCGGTATGGGTTTCCTGGTCTTGGGGCAAACGTTGTTCCTAACAACACGGAAGTTGTCTTGAGGGGGAAGAGAGTTACTATTTGTTTCTTGAGTATCGGAACCATCTGATGAAATGGCTACTGCAGGCGTTGAATTGTTGGCAGTTGACGTTGGGGCGTTGGTGGCTGCTGGAGTTGCGGTGACAATTGAAGTTTGTGGTACTCCAACGTTGAGTGTTACAAACTCTTGGAGTGATTCCAGCTTCATGGTGAGGACGTTGATCTTGTTGTAGGCTTCATCTAATTTCACTGTCAAATTCTCTTGTTGCTGGCAGAGACGGCAGACTTGAAGATCGACAGTAACAAACATGGACTCACCAAACCTACTGGCGCAGTTCGTACAAGTGCGAGGCATGGTAACAGTCAGTTTCTTCAGATCACTTCACTCACTTTAAAACACTTAACTCACTTTAAAACACTTAACTCACTTTAAAACACTTCACTCACTTTAGAAACACTTCAATCACTTCAACCGAAAACAATGTTGAAATACACAACAATAGGTTATCAGGGGTGATAGCCTAACCGAAAACAAAAAATTGAGATACGCAGAATTAGGCTTCCAGGGGCGATAGCCTAACCAAAAGTTTAAATTTTTTTTAAATACGCACCAATAGGCTACCAGCGTTGAATAGCCTAACCGAAAATAATAAAATTGAAATACGCAGAAATAGGCTACCAGGTGTGATAACCTAACCTTAAACAAATATATATATATATATATAACAGAATATGTAACTAAATATACAATTCACCAAATAGAGATTATATAAAAATAAAGTTTGACCGCACACAAGGGGTTAATATACTGTATCAACAGATGGCCCTGGTGTCACTGTAGCCTACTCTTTTTAGATAAAACAAAACAAATGTATCAGTCAAAGGTTACTACAAGATCGTGCAAGCAACAACTAAAATTACAGATATATATAGCTACAGTAGGATACTAAATACAATATCTACTAGAGTTAATAAGAACAACAGATTGGCTGGCTATAGGCTAGGCTAGGTTTGGATTAGGTTAAAAGCTTGGCAGGTTGGGTTAGGCAAGGTTAGTTTGTACAAATACCACCCTTAGCTTAAAGTAAAATAACTCTGAGGAGAAAAAGTCAAGAATATATCTAGGGGGAAAAGATAAATGAATGCACTTAAATTTACTACAAAATTGGCTGGAATTTAATATGTATAATCCCCAAAAAAGTTTGTTTACAAAATGGCGTCGGCGTTCGTTCCTGTAGGTAGGTTAGTTAGTACACAATATTGTTTATTAGCAAATTAATATGCAAAGCTTTACTTACATACAAGGCAGTTAAATTGATACTTACTACAGTAGGTAATGGGTAAAATTAGGGGCTACGATTTTATATCAACTAAGAAGAGAGCGTTTGTTTACAAACAAAACAAAACAACAGATGGCGCTAGTGGCGCCCTGTCCGAGCAGGAGTCTTGTGATAAACACAAAGTTTATCAGTCAATACACAGCGAAATATCGTGCAGTGTTACTTACTAAACTACAGGATGGTTAAACGTGGGTGACGTGGGTGTGAAGATATTGCTGGTAGAATCTTTCTTGTTGCGACTACTTTTTGGGGGTTTATTACGGGATTAATTTGGAGGTGTTCTAGGTTGTTGGGAGGGGCCGGTTATAGTTTCCCGGGGTCTTGCCACAATGGCCTTACAGGGTTTGCAAGGGTATGGTAAAGGGGGTTGTGTAGGGGTTGTAATGAGTGAGTGTTGTTGAAGCGGCTTGGGCTGGGTGACGCACATGTTCCATGCTTTGGCTCCTTTTTCTCCGTCTTTGGGGTCATTCCTTGGCTGATTGATCATTTCGTAAGCTGGGGGCAGTTGGTGTCGATGATTTGTGAAAGGTTGCAGGCTCTGGGTGTTGCAGGGGTGCAGTAATCTGTGTTGGACTGGTCTCACGTGTTGGTAGTGGTCAGGTTTATCGTAGTTTGCCAGGTCATGGGAGAACCGGGCGTTTTCTTCGACACGTAGTGGCTGCCTTGTGTTTTCTGCGGTGGTTGAATAAAGGTGTGACTTGAATATATTTCTGACGTTCTCGATCGTGTGTGTTGACAGGTATCGGATGGAACCAATTCTTTCCACTGCTGCTGGGGTGTCGTTGATTATGTTGGTTGAAGTGAGGGCAGACGTGGTGATGCTTTGCTCAGGCCGCATCTCATATACCATAATACATAATATCTGCATATATATATATATATATAGACAGAGAGAGAGAGAGAGAGAATATACCGACTTACTTGTTCCTGTCTCTTAAATGTAGGGGTGATAATGTATATAATTGGCAGGGTTGGATCATTCTTGCTCTTTCTCGCCCCTTCTCCTTCTCCTCCTGCCCTCCACACCTCCTCTCGTATTGTCTCTCTCATCAAGGCTGCAAAAGATAGGACACGCAATTATAATTCCTTTATTCTGGCTACCATTAGATTATTATATTCAAACTTGGGAAGGACCTGCATGGGAGTCAGAATTAAAGTTAAGTGTTGAGGTATTTTTACACAGTTTTTACCAATTACACAACAACTGGTGGTGTAATTTATTGATATGTCACTAATTAGTGGTTTCTTTACTGAGTAATGTCACCGATTAGTTATGTCAACAAATAGGGATGTCAACAATTAGGAGTGTCACCAATTAGTGATGTCAACAATTAGTGTGTCAATAATGACATGCATCAACAATTAGTGGTATCAATAATTAGTGTCAACAACAATTAGTGGCATCAACAATTAGTGGTATCATTAATTAGTGTCAACAATTAGTGGTGTCAACAATTGGTAGTGCCATCAATTAATAGTGTCAACAATAATAGTGTCATCAATTAATAGTGTCAACAATTAGTGGTGCCATTAATTAATAGTGTCAACAATTAGTGGTGTCATCAATTAGTGGCCTCAACAATTAGTGTGTTAATAATTGCGAGCATCACCAACTGGTGGCATCAACAATCAATCGTGTCAACAACTAGTGACCTCAACAATTAGTGGTGCCATCAATAAGTGGTGTCAACAATTAATGGTGTCAACAATTAATGATGTCAACAATTAATGATATCAACAATTAATGGTGTCGACAATTAATGATGTCAACAATTAATAGTGTCAACAATTAATGATGTCAACAACGGGTGGATGGGACTCGTTAGCCTTGGTAGGCAACTCATCTAGGAGAGACAACCTTATACAAATCCGGGTGGATGGGACTCGTCAGCCTTGGTTGGCAACCTGTCTAGGGGAGTAAACCTGATACAAATCCGTACTGCTTACCTAAGGGTAAGGCAGGTTAGTGGATGGATTAGCCGAACACCACTGTAGAAAAATAGTGCTAACAAGATACACAGAAGGCCTCGGAGTCGGACGGATCCTAAATTGAGTGGTCAATCCTGTAAGTCCTTCACTAAACTGGCTCGGGTTGTCCCTCTCACAGGGAATGGGTCCGCTTGGGGGCATTCTGTGTATGGCCACCCTCGTAAGGGGAGTAAGGCGTCCGGCAATAGATAGATAGATAGAACAGTTGGTGGTGCCAGAATGTGGAGACTTCTACACCAGCAGCATTCATCGTTGAGGATATCTAATAGGAAACAAGTGACATAGTGGCTAGAAACAAGGCACAGAGATCCACTGAGGCCATACAAAATCCTTACTGGCTCCATCAACACTATCCAAAGTTCATACCATTTCTTTCTGTCGATATTGGTTGAATTCGATAGGCCCCCTAATTAAGGCTTTTGTAGTATCTCTTTTCTAACTACGAATCTAATTATTCAGTATTCGGGGAATTAAGGGAGCCCACCTCGTTTTTTTCTCTCTTTCTCACTCTCTCTCTCTGGGTTGTATCCATTCGGCCCCATTCAGCCTACTGTTTTAAGACTTTACCCCCATCCAGGTGTCAATATTTTCCTGGCGAGTGGTAGCGAGCCAGCATATGTATATACTGTATATTTTTGTTTACAGCAAGCTAAATTTGTACATTTTTCTAAACATGTCTCCGGCGAAGCCGGTTTTCTCCATACAATGCTGGCTCGCTATCGCTCGCCAGGAAGAAATCGACACCTGAATGGGGATAAACGTCTTAAAACAGACTTTGGCTGAATGGGGCCGAATGGATACAAGCCAGAGAAAGAGAAAAGGAGAGAATGATTAAAAAAGCAGATGACCCCCCCTTAATGGGGGAGGCACTCGCTGCAGGCAGTTATGCCTTTTGTCTTCCTCATTCACATAGAAAAAGAAAAAAAAGTCTTCAGCAAACGGAAGTGTCAGTAATACACTCACTCACTCTCACTCTCTCCCTCCTAGTGGCTGTGGCTGTGTTAAGGGGAGGTTATTCTATTTTATGTTTATTTTCTTATTATTTAATATTTTCTTCTAGTTTGCTCCCTAGATCTCTATCAAGTTTAAAAAAAACACCCCCAAGATCCTTATTCAAGATAAATTTGGACATTTTTCTACCGAAAAATGTCCCTGATTCCTACTAAATTACAGGCTCGCTATTGCTCGCCAGGAAAAAATCAACACCTAAATGGCACAAAAGGTCTTAATATTGACAAAGAAATGGGGCGAAAGATCTTAAAATCACCAAACTAATGGGGTGAACGTCTTAAAATCTCAGAAATAATGGGACTAAGCATGAGGGAGAAAGGGATTCATAAAAAACCCAATACCTCCCCTTAACCCTTTGCCTGCGGGATACGTTCCCGAACGCCATGGATATTTACAGCAATTTACAGGCTTTTAAAGCCTCTTAAAGCCTGTATAATCGAGTGCGAGGGAGCGGAAGCGCGACAGGCCACACGTCCTTCTCCCAGCCTCTGAGTCAGAGTCTCGCGAGATATACAGTGCTGCCAAAGGCAAATCTAGCGTGTCATTAGCGATAATTGCTCATTTTAGCGAATGTCTGTGGTAGCGCTGTGAGTGAAGCCCGCGAGCTACGAAGCTCATTTTGGTGTCATTTTTAAGCTATTTATTTCTAGTTTTTGGCTGAATAAATTTTAGTTTAATTCAGACACTTGCCTAATCAATCAGGAGTGCCTGAATGAGCGCTAATATGGCGGAAATAGGTGGAAATATGCCCACAGCGTAAGTGTTAAGGTAGTAAGGTATCGTAGCCACATCACCTCAGCAATCTCAATATTCTTAGGGTCCGTGTGATGGGTGCTCTATCTAGCTACCAGATCACGTTCCGTGACTGCCACCAATGAAATACTGGATGTGAAGGGAATTTAACCCTCCCAAAAGTCCCCAGGCCCATTGGTGGTGCCTGGAGCGGGTTCGAACCCTGGTTCCTCAGTAGGTTTTACCAGACTGGCGCGGTTCCAAACCCTGGTTAAGGACCTCAGTAGGTTTTACCAGACTCGCGCGCTAACCCACTGTACTACCACGGACGTACAATAGGATAGGAACCTTAGTTCTCCTTGAAAGAACCAGGTGATAGTCTAGTGGTGATTCACATGGTGGGTTTCTTAGTCTTCGCCACCAACGACTATTTTAAGCTATCCCAGACGTCAACTCGGGTAGTTTTGTGGTTGCGGGATTTTTGCGGGTACAAAGTATTACAGTATACAGTATACAGTATATATATATATATATATATATATATATATATATATATATATATATATATATATATATTTATCTTAATTATATAATATATATATATATATATATATATATATATATATATATATATATACAGTATATATGATCTTGGAACCAGTAAGAGCACACATTTTGAAATCAACAATAGATATTCAGTTCATATAATTTATTAAGCCAACGATCTTGAACTTTTCTTTCGGGATAAGTATGTCTATATAATACTTTCTTCTGAACCAATAATATGTAATCATATTTACGGCATATATATATATATCTATATTATTAAATCAGTTTGTGTGTCTGTTTGTCTGTCTGTGTGTTCTTAATAGGCGGCCGCAGTTTTGGACCTGGGGAGCTGAAACTTTGCATGTGGGTGTCAATTGACCTGGGTCAGGTCATAGAGGGGGCGAGGCCACGATCGGAGGTCGTTTCGAGGCCGAAATTGAAAACAAATTGAAAAAAATGGCCGTTTGGGGCAGAAGGAGGTCTCCGATCGAAAAGCTGTATGTAACGAAAGTTGTTCGCAGCCTCCCAAAATGGGGGTACAGATGAGGTCAGATCCAAAATCGGAGGTCATTTAGCGGCCGAAATCGAGGTCGCCGTTTAATGAGGCACAGGGAGGTCGAGGCCGGTGATTATGGTAGTAGTAGTAGTATTGTGATGATTGTGGTAGTAGTGATTGATGATGGTGATTATGGTAGTAGTAGTGGTGGTAGAGCGCTAAAGAATAACCATCCAGAATCTAGAATCATATTTGTCATGTGTAGAATCTAAATGTCAGTATGTTGTGTTGGATTCTATGTGTTTGTGTTAAGGTTAAATAGATGTTTCATGTGTTCATAAATAAATGGTAGAATTTAAACCCGGGCAACGCCGGGTACCCCTGCTAGTATATATATATACTAAATCGATAGGAGATAACTTTATAGGCATAATTGAGTAATGCCAGTTTAATATGTTTATTAATTTTTAATCTAATGATAAACTTGGTTCTATATATTACATATGTAATCAAATACCTGGGCCTATTGTGTGCCTTTGTAATGTTTAAATTGATGTATAATAAAAACATTATATATACCAAAACAAAACAAATCAAATCAAATCAAATCAAATATCTCTCACCTTACCTTACCTTTAATGGAGTGTAGAGAGGGACAGGTTAGTGATGATTGTGGTGGTGGTAGTACTAGTGGTAAGCCGTGGTGGTAGCCTAGCCACAACACCACCACCACCACACTGCCCAACACCGCCGCCTGCACCACCACCGGGCTCCTCCTGGGGCATAGTCAGGTTAAAAGTCGATTAGATTGGTGATAGGGCACCCCAAAAAGAGAGAGAGAGGAATGTGGTATGTTTAGTAGGGTGGAAAGCTAATGGCAAATGAGTACGATACACGGATGTCATAGTCTTTGGTCCACTCATTATAATTTGTGGACCCCCTGTGTTTTTCTTTAAGCAATTATAACTAACTGGTTTGATTTTTGGATAAGACTAGCTTTTCAATAAACAGTATACTGTATATACTTTTGTAGTTGATGAAGAACATTTTATTAAAAAATTTGTTTCCAGAGATATACTTCCATAATTAGAGATAGGTGAAGTCCACGAATATTTATGAGTGGGTTAGAGACTATGGTATCTGAGTGTATCAATTTAACCAATGCCAATTCAATCAATACATTTCAACCAGTCTATATCATCCAATACACCAATTATGCTTAGTTACGTTGGTTATGATTAGATTAGGATATGCTTAATTTAAGTTAATACGGTTTAAGATGGACCTAATTGACTTGGCTCTGCATAAAGGGGGAAGGAAGATTTATTTATTGGTCAATATATATATATATATATATATATATATATATATATATATATATATATATATATATATATATATATATATATATATAAATATATATATTATAGGTTTGACTCCTGTAAGGAGATAAAGAAAACCTAATATTTAGTAGTGGCCCCGTAATCATTGACGAACATGCCTATTACATAAGGCATCCTCTTCAAACACTAATCCACCGTAGTTTGAATCTACCGCGCAGAGCATTTAAAAAACTGAGGAGCCTTCATCATGAGCGCACGCGACCTCACTCATGGCTTCAGTCATTATGAATTGGGTTCTCACTACGAAAAAAACTTCGTAAAATATAAAAAGAAAAAGAAAATAAGAATAACTATCCAATAAGCTTTCCATCATATCGTGGATGTACTTGTGTGGATCTTTGACCAGACGCTGATTCAGGCGTCATTCTTCCTTCACTGACATATCAAGTAAACCAAAATCCTTAATACATCAACGAATGGGAAGGGGATGGTCGGGAGGGCCCCAGTCGTCAATAATTACGGGGCCACTACTAAATATTAGGTTTTATTTATCTCCTTACAGGAGTCAAACCTATAATTTATTAGTGGCCCCTCCATCATTGACGAACATGCCTGATTTCTAAGACTGGAGGGGGACATTCGTAATCATATCATAACTCTAGAAAAGCAGATAATCAAACAACCACATAGTATTCTTACTTTTGAAAAAATATATTTAACCATGGCGCAGCCCATATACAGTATATATACAAAAGGGGTTCAAGCAGGTGCGTGCTTCAAAGAAGCCTGCTTGACAAAAAGGGTAACTCTGGAGATTTCTGTGAACAGATCTGTAGTTACAAAGGCACCCCACTCAACGAGTGGTGACAAAAATAACAAGTTATAAGTTTACATGTGCACATAAACCCCATAATATTCGTGGAAATATTTTGCAAAAGATCTCCACTGTTTAATACTAAATTGCTTTCACAGCTAAAACTACTATAACAACCCTGTTGTTTGTACTAACATTGTACTAGCACAATTTCTCGCCCTGAATAGAACAGAGAAATTTTCATATCACATTATCCATAATTTGTATCACAGCTCTTACATTCCGGCGGGGTCTAGGGTGTCCTATGTTACACTGACTGCACCCCCCCCCCCCCCCTTTGTCCTTGAAAGTAAACAAAAGTGACTGAAAGGCCACCTAGACCCTCTGCCTTAAAGCTATACATGGTAAGGAAGGTTTGTCTAGAGCAACTGACAAGTATCTAGTCAAAAACGTATGATTAGACGCCCACAACTGTGTGGACGAAATATCTTCTACTGAAAAGTTCTTCAGGAAACGTAAAGAGGCTGCCCATTTGCGTAAATCGTGGGCCCTACCCACAACGCCGGGATTACTCTCTTTAATGACTTCGACCAGAAGAGAAGCTAATCTCCGTTTCAGTAAGCGTTTACACGTACTCGCTACCCACAAAGCACCTTGGGGGTTTAGAGGAGCTACTCTCAAATATTTGGTTAGAGCTTGCACTGGACATAGATTATGGTGCACCTTTCCCCTCTTTAACGCCGGCACAGTGAACTCAGAAAACATGTGTGCACTGTGCTCATTCTTGGCTACAAATCCCGGGGAAGGTGCAATGTGAATACATTCATTAAGTCTACCAAACCTAAGGCAATTAGGTGTGTTGCTCATCGCCGCCAGCTCAGACACTCTGTTCCCGGTGGCCAAAGCCAAAAGGAATATAGCCTTTTTTAAGAGTAATGCAAAATCTGCAGTATTTTGGTACAGACGAGAGTGAAGTAAAGACAATGCCTTGTCCAGAGACCAAGTAGGCATGAGCTGACGGGGAGGTGGGCGGAGTTTAAAACATGCTCTCATAAAACCTGTTTCCTCCGCTACCGGTATGGAGAGACCTGTAAGGTCGAAAAAGGGCACTCTAATCGCAGTTAAGTGATTTTTTAACGTTACCACAGATAAACGTTTCTGCTCAAACAGATAATTCAAATAATTAAAATTGCCACTGAGGGCACAGTCTGTTCTGTTCTAATGATCCAAGAAGTAAAGGCTTGCCAATGTGATTGATACTGTCATTTCGTAGACTGAGTATATTGATTGATTAATTTATTGGTCACATCTCTACTATATGGTGCTAGCCACTTGGCCTCTTGAATGTCCATAATGCAAAAGTCAGCGAGGTCGCTAGGTTGCCAATCGTGTCTAAGTGGAAATACTCGACCGGGAGCGACACCGGGTGCGAGCACCACGTCTTCAATTGCTGGTACCATAACTGAGCCGGCCACAGGGGCGCGATTAGCGAGACTAAGCCTCGATAATCTCGTAGTTTGTTCACTACGTGGCACATTAGTGACGCGTCTGGCGGCGGAAACAGATAGATGGAGCTCCATCTGTTCCAGTCTGTCACTAGGGCGTCTGGCCCCCCTGCCGGCGTTTTCGTCCAGCGGGTGAGGTATAGAGGGAGTTTGTGAGTCTCCTCGGACGCAAACAGATCCACTTGTGGATGGTAGAGCTCTGCAATCATTAGGTTGAAAATGGGTTGCTTGAGCTCCCATTCTACTGTCGTGCTCTGTCTCCGGGACAGAGCGTCTGCCCAGACGTTTGCTACGCCTGGGAGATAAGATGCGTGAAGATAAATGTCTAGCCTGTTGGCTAGAGTAAAAATCTCTTCCGACACGTTTAGCAACTTCCGTGATCTCGTTGACCCCTGTTTCTGAATACAGTGAACTGCATTCAGATTGTCCATTCTGAAGGCCACCGACTTGCCCCGTAAAGTAGAGCCGTGAGCCTGAAGGAAATACAAGGGGACTAGTAATTCTTTGACATTGATGTGGGAGATTTCTAAGTGGGACCAAAGCCCCTGACCCTGGTGCCCCTGGTTTGACTGAAATCCCCAACCTATTGTGCCTGACGCATCCGTGTCTACCCATACCGTTGGCGGAGGAGAGGTCCATGACATTACTGAGTGCAACATTTCCCTCTTCGCCCAGACCGCTAGTAAGGTGTGGATTAATTTTGGGATGGGCCATAATTCTCCCGCCGGTAAGAGTGGGAAATATTTGTTGCCCTCCAATATTAAACGTTTTACTTTCAACCGGCCCAACATTACAGTTAGTTGAATCCAGTTGAGAGAGCCGACCAGAGACTCCCAGATCCTCCGTGTCGTAGTCAGACTGTGAAGAAACATGAAGTTTCCTGCGAAACCTGTTTCGATTGTCCACACTCTGACTCAGAGTGAGAGCAGCTGTGTCCCAAACCAGCCCTATCCACTGAACTACTCGTGAGGGAACAAGGTTTGACTTTACCAGATTTACCTTGAACCCTAGAGTTTTGACATGATTTAAAATTATGTTGACATGTTTGATGCATAATTGCTCTGTCTCTGCCACCACCAGCCAGTCGTCTAGGTACCACAAAACTCTGATTCCTTGCTTTAACAACGGCATCAGGGCTTGCCGGACTAATTTCGTGAATAATCGAGGTGCCAGGTTCAAACCGAATGGCATCCTCTGAAAAACAAAATTTTGATGCCTGATCCGTAAGGCCAGAAACCTTTGAAATCTTTTGTTTACCGATACGTGCCAATAAGCGTCTGTCAGGTCTAGGGAACACATCCAACCTCCCGGCGGAAGTGTTAGCCTGATTTGGTGTACTGTTAACATTCGGAATGACTCGTTGTGAATGTGAAAGTTCAGATAAGACAGGTCTGCGACCGGTCTCATCTGAACACTGTCCCTTTTGGGAACCAAAAATAGCTTGGACGTGAATACTGGGTAATTTGGGGGGACCGGGATGATGACATTCTTGGCAATCATTTCCTGGACCAGTGACTCCACCTCTAAAGAAACTAAATTCGCCGTTGTCGGCTGACGTAAGCGAGGTCGCCGGAGCCACTGCCAAGTGATGCCTTTGCGTGCCACCATCCGTGCCCAAGTGTTTAACGGCCATGCTTGGTGACACGTTCGGAATGACCCAGTTAGCAGACAAGGGTTCGCCGGCTGTACTACCCTCGGATCCACCGGCCTTAAGACTGGCACCGGGAGTGAGAGAGACTTTAGTTTTTTGATGGTGGTGTAGTTGGTGGTGGTGGACGCTTCGCCGGCTGGCTGGCGTTGGCAGAAGACGGGCCCTGACCTGGCTTATTATAGCCGCGTCCTCTCTGACCTGAAAACCTACCCTGTCTATGCCTGTACTGACCTTGAGGGGAGGAGGACTTAGGTGGAAGAAAGGGCTTAGATCCCCCCGGCTGAGCCTTAGCGACTGGCCTGGGTTTGGGGAAGTTAAAGGCAGGTTTCTTAGAAGGGGTGGGACTGTATTTAAAGGCCTGAGCCATATTAAAAACCGTTCGCCACACTTCAGGGGACATTAAAGAGGGAGTGAGCACTGGTGACATGACCACCTGATTCGCAATGCGATTAGGCAGTTTTCGGACTAAGGACATTCTGAGATCTTGTCTCGCTCGTACCGCCTCAAGCAAGGCGGTGCGTATGTCACCCAATGATTGGATTGACGACTGAAGAAGCAGTCGCCGGGACAATTCAACCGATCGTCTGGCATCCGCGTCTGCGATTGCCTGAGTGGACCGGAGCAATGACTTTGCTACCTGTTGTGACACTATGTATTGAGAGAACAGGCGAAAAGATTTCCCCCGTAGCCTAAATTCTCGGTCTAGGTGAGTTGGGGTAGGGGTAGTGAAAGGGTCTTTTAGCTCACAAAGATTAATTTTAGGGGCAGCTAAGAAAGCAAACAAAGCTGAAGGGACTCCGCCGGCAGAACACACTGGCATGGAGAACCAAGAATGAGTATCTTGAGGGATCTGGTGGGAAGTTTTGGAAGTAAATGTGGTCGCAAAGTTTTGAGCCTCTGTCTCCCATTCCACCCAAGGTCCTGGACCCAACTGCCCCACCTTCAAGACTGGATTAGCTGCTGCGTCTGTGACGGTTTGCAAATAGAGTTCTGGAGTGAGAGCTGACAGTGTCTTAATGTCATTAAACCCATCATGCTTAGACCAGTCAGAAAACAATTTTGAAGCTGAAGCAGAAGGTAAAGCAGGCTTAGCAGTATAAACAAAATAGTCCTGGTGATAATAACTAGGTATAGCCTTGATATTGACATCTAGTACATTCCCCAAAGTATCCAAGGCCCTTAATTTCTTAGATTTATTGCCCTGGATGACCCACTCACGCGGCACTGGGAGTTCCCCTGACAAGGTAGGTTGGGCGAGCTCTGGTTTAGTGGGGGTCAAAAGGACCCATGACTCGTCTGGTCCGTAAAGCAAGGGCATAGCTACCTTTCTGAGAGGTGCTCTGTCTAAAGGGGGTGGATTGACATCCGTTATAACCCTTACATTCGAAGTGGTCAATGCCGCCGTAGCAGGCCTAGTAACCACCGATGGTGACATAGAGGGAGGGTGAGGGATCTGAGTCAAAGCAATAGAAGTCATCAGAGGCCGTACCGTAGAGCTTGTCGTGGGAGCTCCCAAGTCCACTGTGGTAGTTTCCTGGTGTTGGCCCAAAAATTTAGATAAAGCATTAACTAGTAGCCCATCAATTTCCTGTGCAGTGACAAATTGATTTGATGATATACTCACTGGTGAATCATTAAGATCTTGTGCGGCGTCTAAGCCTGAACCTGACTCTTGCCCTTCCATATCCGATATGATTGAAACCTCGTCTTTATCATCCTGTTCCTCCTGAGAAGATCCCGCCGAAGCTGGGGTACCATCTTGTTGCCAAGATAAGTCAGGAATAGAGGATGGGATCGCCGCGTCCCGGTGGACGTCAGCCACTGTGTGAATAGTTTGAGCCGGAAGTGGGTGGTCAGGCCCCGGTCGAGAATATCGCCAAACACCTAGGCCTTGGCCTACACTCCCTTGGGAGTCCGAAACACTCTCAATCACTGAGATCACTGAGCTCCTAGAACTCTCCAAATCCAGGGTTAAAATGTTAATGGGTAAATCATCTTTAGGTACAGGCACTACACTGGACCCTTGAGACCGAACACAAACTCTGTCGTGGGTAGAGGTATGACGAGAAGTACTAGAAACTGGTGAATGTCGGGAGGCCTTTCTATCATGGGAATCCTTTTTCGAAGATTTAAGTGTGACCGTGAAGTACTCTTTGATTTGGAGGATTTATCGCCGTGACCACTGGTGGAACTTTCCGTCTTACTCTTCTTACTCGATGGTGAAGAGGCAAGACTGGGTGGCTGGTGTCTGAGAGGTGACCTAGACCGAGATCTCTCCCAAGACGAGGAGGCTGCCGCCGGGGGTGTAGGCTCACGTTGACGTTTCGAAGTAGCAGGGGCAGGAGATGACACAGAACCCTGTCCAGTCTCAGCCGGCTTACGACTAGTTACTCGAGAGGAACGTTTAGGGGGAGGGTGCTCAAGAAGAAGCCTATCCCAAAGAGGGACGTTATCACATTGAAGTGACTTATGAGCCACAATCGTAGTATAAGCTGACATTTGTTGCCTAACTTCTCGTAAGGCGACCGCTGCGGTCTTATCATTATCTTGAAGGACTTTGACACTTAGTTGGGAGCAAAAGGAACAGTTGCGCATCACCCACAGACCCCTTGAACGGTCTAGACATTTAACACACTTGATACAAAGAGTGTGCGCAAAAAGAGGGATACCAGCACAGGTTGGAGTAATGCATAAAGAAAAAACTGGGGCAAAGGTAGTCATGACAGAGACTGGTGGGAAACTACTGCAGGTTCTGTATTGGTCCGCCGGAGCCCAGCCCTGGAAAAAAAGAACATTTCCAGGAATTAATGCTCATAAGGTTAACCCAAAATGTTCGCACACAAGTGTTAATAACCCGCCGAATAACGAGACGTAATGTCACAATGATCACAGCTCGTTACGCGGCGGGGTTCTATAAAGATTTCCGAATATCTAGACATGTCTTAAGAAAGTTAAGAATACCCTCTGACATAATATAAAAGACCAGTATGGCGTTTATAAACATAGTCTTTCTGGTGTGACTGTTTCAAGATTCAATTTTGGAAAACAACCCCCCACAAAGACGCTGGCCCCTGAATTATCTAGCAGATTAACACAGGGCAGGCTGATACGAGATCTGACTTCTAACGAATTGTCACATAGATCGCCGTATGTTGAAGGCGGCGATACATAAACGTATCTCTCAATTAATTGGTTAACTAACTTGAATTGTAAATTCCGTATTTCCTCCTCCCAGGAGCACCCGCCGGGTGTGAAAAACTTATGAAAAAAGATGTTAACCCTAATTGAGCCTTCGATCGCCGTATGTGTGAGGGCGGCGATACATATAGTATCATTAAAATGGACCGGTTAACTAAACTGAATTACCAATTCGTTCATCCCACCCTACCAAGGTGCACCCGCTGGGTGAGATCTGATGTTTTAAACGTTAACCCCATAAGTTCCTATCCCCACTTCTTTGTAAAAGATCGCCGGGGAGGAAAGCCCACAACAACAGCTAGGGTTTTTCCTTTGGTTTGTAAAACCGGGTAGAAAAACTTCATAACATATGTCCGCATGAACAATGTTAGATGGGTACAGCCATTCCGCCGGGAATCATAGGGAGCCTGAAACAGGCACCACCACAGAGACGCAGTCCTGGGGAGCCACAGACACCTACTCGCCGGGGACACAAGCCTGTTTTGAAACCACGCGTGGCCAAACACGGCTCTCGGCCGGGGTTTTCATGGTGTAACCGAGAAAAATCCGCCGGAAAGTAACCCACTCCGTTCAGAAACCATCTGAACGCACATAGGACCCGAGAGATAGCCAAAGCACAACTAACCTAGGGTCCACAAATATAATCCGTGGAATTAGCCAATACACAACTAATCCAGGAAACATACATAGTCCGTGGAATTAGCCAATACACAACTAAACCAGGATACACATGACACAGTAGGACATATTTATAAAATAAATCAATAACACTTGTACATGTGGCAAAGCTACGAGCGGCTGGCTAGGCCTAGGCACACGGCACAAAAAATGTTGAAATATAAACAAAAGCACTGGAAATATCACAACAGGAACCACCGCCAACACACCACTGTAGCAAAAACTTCCGACAAAGGGAAGACCGACTCGGGACCCAGAAAAAACTTCACTAAGTGAAGAAAAATACGCTGGAAACGTCAGCAAAGCAACGCTACCTCATCAGAAAGATAAAAGGCAGCAAAAATAACGCGTAATGAAAGCCGCCTGCATCACAAGCTAACTCAACTGTGAAAAAGTTCACATGTCCACAACAGGACCACGAGGGTACATCCGAAATAGATGCCCCAAACACACGACCCAAAATACACTGCACTGCGGGCAACCAGCCCAGGACACTCCTGCTACGCATATCCTAACCTTACCCGATACATCCCGGAGTAAACAAATGAGAAAAAACTCACTAGGGACGCAGCAAATGCGGAACCAGCGGAGCGTGGGGAGACACGTCCGGGCAGGCTGAGCGCAGAGCAGAGAAGGAAGAATGACGCCTGAATCAGCGTCTGGTCAAAGATCCACACAAGTACATCCACGATATGATGGAAAGCTTATTGGATAGTTATTCTTATTTTCTTTTTCTTTTTATATTTTACGAAGTTTTTTTCGTAGTGAGACCCCAATTCATAATGACTGAAGCCATGAGTGAGGTCGCGTGCGCTCATGATGAAGGCTCCTCAGTTTTTTAAATGCTCTGCGCGGTAGATTCAAACTACGGCGGATTAGTGTTTGAAGAGGATGCCTTATGTAATAGGCATGTTCTTCAATGATGGAGGGGCCACTAATAAATAATATACTGTATATACAGTATATATATATATATACTGTATATATACAGTATACTGTATATATAATTTTTTATTTTTTAAAGTTTCTTCCCTAGACCTCCATCAAGCTTAAAAGAACATCCCCAAGATCCCCCTTAAAGATATATTTGTAATTTTGTTAGTAGAAAAATGTCCCAGCCGAAGGCAGGTTTCTCCTAAATTATTTTTGTTTTCCATGTGAGGGAGGGAGGCAAAAGGCAGAACTGCCTGTAGCAAGTGCCTCCCCCAGAGTTGAAAGAGTGACTGGGCCAAAATCAAGGGACGTTCGAGCCAAAATGCCTGGACACACAGAATTTGAAGCAATTTAAGTCATAGGAAGAGGGAAAGACTGGTTCTGGGAGAGAGTTCCAGAGCTCAGCTGTTGAATAGAAGAAAGTCAGAGTAACGTTTCACTCTTTGGTTGGAGTTGCACAGAGTAGGTGTGGGATTGTGTTGCAAGATGGGTACCACATGCCCTACGTAGAGGAGGTGGTATACACTGGGAGAGCTCTGAGGAACACTGATTATTATAGTAGCGATAGAATAGCGAGAGAGATGCAACATTGCGGCAGAGAGAGAGAGATTGCAGAGAGTTGGTGAGTGGACGGGAGTTAATGATACGAAAGGCCTTCCTTTCTACTTCGTCTAGGAGTGCGGTGTGAGAGGATCCTCCCCACACATGTGAACAATACTCAATGCAAGGACGCACCGTGCCCCTGTACAGAGCAAAAAGCTGTGCAGGGGTAAAGAACCCATTGAGGCAGTTGAGCACACCCAGCTTCTGGGAGGCTGCCTTAGCAAGACTGGTAATATGGTCTTTCCAAATGAGAGCAGAAGAAAAAGAGACACCAAAAATATTGAGAGAAGATGAAGGATTGATTTTTGTATTGTTGAAGTATAAGGGAAAGTCTTCTGCGAGTTCCGGATGGGTAGTAAAATGGAGAAATTGGGTTTTGGAAGCATTAAAGGCAACAAGGTTTTCCAGGGCGTTTCCGCACCCTCCTCAGCTCCCTGCCATGGAGTGGCTTCGGTCACCCAGGCTTTATTGTGGTCGGCAGAGAGGGTTTTGTGGGGGCGCTCGGTTATGGCCTTGGCTGTGCTCGGGGCCTTGGGGTTGTTCGGCCAGGCAGCCTGGGGTACCGCAACAACAACAAGGTTTTCTCTGCCCCAATTGGATATAGTAGTTAGATCAGCAGATAAGTGTTCTATGGCTTCATTGTGTTTTTTTTTTTTTTTTTGAGGGATTGCTGGCTGGGGCGTTCTGGAAAACTAATTGAGTAGTGTAAGGTAGAGTCGTCTGCGCTATGAATGGATGGGACTGGAGGTACAGTTGAGAAGATCATTTATGAAAATTAGAAAGAGAATGGGAGATAGGACAAAGCCCTGAGGAACACCGGAGTTGATAGGATGAGGAAGTGAACGATGGCCGTCCACAACCGCAGCTATGGAACGGCCGGAAAGGACATTAGAGACGAAGGCACAGATGGAGGGATAGAAACCGAAGGAGAGTAGTTTATAAATAATTTGTGCCAGACTCTATCGAAGGCCTTCGATATGTCTAGCGCAATAGAAAAAGTCTCACCGAAGTCCAGCTCACCAGGAAAAAAAATCGACACCTAAATGGCACGAAAGGTATTAATATTGACAAAGAAATGGGCGAAAAGTCTTAAAATCGCCCAAATAACGGGCCAGTCTTACATTATGAAAAGTAATGGGGCTAAACATGAATGAGAAGGGAGGGCAGGGGGATCGTTGGAGGCTGGGGGGGGGGGGGGGGGGGGGAGAAGAGAGGAGAAAATATCAACCATCTCCCCTTACTGTGGCTCTGGTTAATTTGGCACTGACTTAGGTGACACTGGTATACATGACACTACTTTAGGTGACACATGCTTGACACTTGATTTAATTGAAATTAAACTTAGTAGGTTGATGTAGGTAATCTGGTCATAACAACTTTAACCCGTTCAGTACCAGTTCCGTCTTTGTTATTATAGCCTGGCAACTATCAGACGATGTTATCTATATTATTAAATCAGTTCGTGTGTCTGTTTGTCTGTCTGTGTGTTCTTAATAGGCGTTCAGTTTAAAAGGGCCTCCAGCAATTAACAGGCTTCGCACGATCTCACGTAACCCATTTTTACTACCACAGATCCTAGTTAAACGACACTAAATCGTTTAAATATAGCTAGAATAAAGTTGAAAAGACGTCGCCGGTACATAAGGGGTTAAAGGGGCGTGGGTATTGTGAACCACCTTAAGCTTCTGAATCTATGGTTAATAAGGATTATAGCCACCAAGAATATTCTACCTTCAGGCTAGTTAACCCTTTGAAGATTATCACGCATTTTGACACTTTATTCTGGCTATCATTAGACGATTTTAAACAATTCAGGAAGGATCTGTGGGAAATATAAAGGCAAAGACTATCTCAATACTCTGACTTCCATATACCCTTCCTAATCTGAATAAAATAGTCTAATAACAGCCATAAAACAAAAAGACATGCGTCACCGTATCTTCTAAGGGTTAACAATATCCATAGAAAAACAAAAGTTGAATGATAAAGGTCAGTGCTCGGAAATGAACAAAAGAATCTCTTGTGTGACACCGCGTTACGGACTGGACACCAAGTTATTGTTAAGATTTTCCCCTGAACGTCCAAAACATCCTCTTATTACCAACAGTGAGAATCGAACTTTATACTTTCTGGTGGATTACACCCTTATTGGGGGTTTATTTGATGTTTTATTTAAATTTTCTTTAATTATTATACAGTATGTACCTTATTTATAGTGAGCTTCCTAAACCTCTATCAAGCTTTAGTAGAAACACCCCCAAGAATCCCCTTCGAGATCAATTTGTACATTTTACGGTAGAAATATCTCCCAGCCGAAGGCCTGTTTCTACTAAATTGCAGGCTTGCGAACGCTCACCAGGAAAAATATCGAAACCTAAATGGCATGAAAGGTCTTAATATTGACAAAGAAATGGGGCGAAAGGTCTTAAAAGTGCCAAAATAATGGGGCGAACGTCTTAACATTTCATAAAGTAATAGGGCTAAACATGAGGAAGAAGGTGGTTCAGAAACACCAAATACCTCCCTGTAATGCAAATATACCAATCTGCATCGTATGATTTCTGGTATTCTGTCATTATATTAAACAACATCTATGTTTTATTATATTAAAATCTCAAAATTATATTCACATATCAGTTTATATATGACAAAAGATAAAGACAAATTGTAGAGTCTAGACAAAAAGCTCTTCATATTTGTTTCGTGCTATATCATATAAATAAATATATATTTGTTTATCCCATTGAAGATTATGATCCATTTTGGCAAGATATTCTGGCTATCATTAGACGATTTGATACAGCTTAGGAAGGATCTGTGGGAAATATGAGGGTATCTCAATCAACCCTCTGACTTCTATATACCATTCCTAATCTAAATAACATTGTCTAATAATAAACAGAAACACGTAAGAAATACGAAATAGTATCTTGAAAGGGTTAATTACTCAATATACTAAAATATAATATATTACCGTTTTATAAAATTAAATAGTATTTCTAATATTTTTCCAAACTATGATAATCTTTTGACCCGGGTGGTTCGGAGTATTAATGGATTTTTTTTTTCTGGACCCCCTTCTCCCTCATGTTTAGCCCCATTAGTTTTAAGAAGTTCACCCCACTAGTTTGGCGAATTAAAGACCTTTGCCCATTTCTTTGTCAATATTAAGACCTTTCGTGCCATTTAAGTGTCGATTTTTTTCCTGTCGAGCGATAGCGAGCCTGAAATTTAGTAGGAACTTTACTTCGGCCGATTTTTTTTTTTTATCGAAAAATTTACAAATTCATCTCGAAGAGGGATCTTGGGTGTGTATTTTAAGCTTGATAGAGGTCTAGGGAGCAAAGTAAAACTCCCTTCATACATTTATGCTATATCAACCGCTATAATTACTCTCCTGTCTTGAGCTGCGACACCAATCATTGTTTTATTATGTCTGGTTACTGATAAGGGTTTGGAGATCAATGTTATCGCTTTCGTTCATTATCAGAGGTGTTAAATCTGTCTTAGCGTTTATCAGATTGCGTGACTGTCTCTCTTTTTCTGTCTGTCATTCTCACACTCACACAAACACACACACACTCAGCCCCCCCCCCCACACACACACACACACTCTCATATTCTCTCTCTCTCGTATATTGTAGCTTCATTGTCCTGATGAAGCTATAGGTGAAACGTGAATAAGTGCTCCTCCTTCTATGGTGTATAATATATTAATCATATTTACCCCCAAGACCTAAGACCAGAGAGAGTTTAGGGTCTATCTGTCTGAGGATGTCTATGTATGTGTTTGTATTGTTATATACCCGTCTGTTTGTCTGTCTGTGTTTGTCTATATGTCTGTCTTTCTGTGTCTGTGTTTGTCTATGTGTCTGTCTGTCTGTCTGTCCGTGTGTTTTTCTATGTGTATGTGTGTTTGTCTATATGTCTGTCTGTCTGTGTGTGAGTTTGTCTATGTGTCTGTGTGTGTGCTTGTCTATGTATATGTGTGTGTGTTTGTCTATGTGTCTGTCTGTATGTTTGTCCATGTGTCTGTCTGTCTGTGTGTGTGCCTGTATGTTTGTATTATAGGTTTGACTCCTGTAAGGAGATAAAGAAAACCTAATATTTAGTAGTGGCCCCGTAATCATTGACGAACATGCCTATTACATAAGGCATCCTCTTCAAACACTAATCCGCCGTAGTTTTGAATCTACCGCGCAGAGCATTTAAAAACTGAGGAGCCTTCATCATGAGCGCACGCGACCTCACTCATGGCTTCAGTCATTATGAATTGGGTTCTCACTACGAAAAAAACTTCGTAAAAAATAAAAACAAAAAGAAAATAAGAATAACTATCCAATAAGCTTTCCATCATATCGTGGATGTACTTGTGTGGATTTCTGACCAGACGCTGATTCAGGCGTCATTCTTCCTTCACTGACATATCAAGTAAACCAAAATCCTTAATACATCAACGAATGGGAAGGGGACGGTCGGGAGGGCCCCAGTCGTCAATGATTACGGGGCCACTACTAAATATTAGGTTTTCTTTATCTCCTTACAGGAGTCAAACCTATAATTTATTAGTGGCCCCTCCATCATTCACGAACATGCCTGATTTCTAAGACTGGAGGGGGACATTCGTAATCATATCATAACTCTAGAAAAGCAGATAATAAAAACAACCACATAGTATTCTTACTTTGAAAATATATTTAAATAACGGCGTAGCCGAACAAATACAAGAAAAAGGGGGTTCAGGCAGGTGCGTGCTTCAAAGAAGCCTGCCTGACAAAAATTTGGTAACCCTGAAGATTCTGAACACAGATCTGTAGTTACAAAGGCACCCCACTCAACGAGTGGTGACAAAAAATAACAAGTTATAAGTTTACATGTGCACATAATAAACCCCAACATAAACTTGGAGATAAATTGCAAAGGAACTCCAATAATCTAAAACTAAATTGCTTTCGCAGCTAAACTACTCTAACAACACCGTTGTTTTGTACTTAACATTGTACTAGCACAATTTCTCACTGAGAAATTTTCATAACATTTTAACCTTAAATTGTATCACAGCTCTCATACTCCGGCGGGGTCTAGGGTGTCCTGTGTCAACTGACTGCACCCCCCCCCCCCCCCCCCTTTCCCGTGAAAGTAAACAAAAGTGACTGCAGGGCCACCTAGACCCTCTGCCTTAAAGCTATACATGGTAAGGAAGGTTTGTCTAGAGCAACTGACAAGTATCTAGACAGAAACGTATGATTAGACGCCCACAACTGCGTGGACGCTATGTCTTCAACTGAAAAAAATTTCAGGAAACGTAAAGAGGCTGCCCATTTGCGTAAATCGTGGGCCCGACCCACAACGCCGGGATTACTTTCTTTAATGACTTCTACCAGAAGAAAGGCTAATCGCCGTTTAAGTAAGCGTTTACCCGTACTTGCTACCCATAAAGCACCTTGGGGGTTGTGAGGAGCTACTCTCAAATATTTGGTTAGAGCTTGTACTGGACATAAATTATGATGCACCTTTCCCCTTTTTAACGCCGGCACCGTGAACTCAGAAAACACGTGTGCACTATGCTCATTCTTGGCTACAAAACCTGGGGAGGGTGCAATGGAAATACATTCATTAAGTCTACCAAACCTAAGACAATTAGGTGTGTTGCTCATCGCCGCCAGCTCAGATACTCTGTTTCCGGTGGCTAAAGCCAAAAGGAAAACCGCCTTTTTTAAGAGTAATGCAAAGTCTGCAGTATTTTGGTACAGACGAGAGTGAAGCAAAGACAAAGCTTTGTCCAGAGACCAAGTAGGCATGAGCTGACGGGGAGGTGGGCGGAGTTTAAAACATGCTCTCATAAAACCTGTTTCCTCCGCTACCGGTATGGAGAGACCTGTAAGGTCTAAAAAGGGCACTCTAATCGCAGTTAAGTGATTTTTTAATGTTACCACAGATAAACGTTTCTGCTCAAACAGATAATTTAAATAATTAAAAACTAATGCCACTGAGGGTACAGTTTGTTCTGTCCTAACGATCCAAGAAGTAAAGGCTTGCCAATGTGATTGATACTGTCGTTTTGTAGACTGAGTATATTGATTAAGTAATTTATTTGTCACATCTCTACCGTATGGTGCTAGCCACTTGGCCTCCTGAATGTCCATAATGCAAAAGTCAGCGAGGTCGCGAGGTTGCCAATCGCGTCTAAGTGGAAATACCCGACCGGGAGCGATACCGGGTCCGGGCACCACATTTTCAATTGCTGGTACCACAACTGCGCCGGCCACAGTGGCGCGATTAGCGAGACTAAGCCTCGATAATCTCGTAGTTTGTTCACTACGTGGCACATTAGTGACGCATCTGGCGGCGGAAACAGATAGATGGAGCTCCATCTGTTCCAGTCTGTCACTAGGGCGTCTGGCCCCCCTGCCGGTGTTTTCGCCCGGCGGGTGAGGTATAGATGGAGTTTGTGAGTCTCCTCGGACGCAAAAAGATCCACTTGTGGATGGGAGAGCTCTGCAATCATTAGGTTGAAAATGGGTTGCTTGAGCTCCCATTCTACTGTCGTGCTTTGTCGCCGGGATAGAGCGTCTGCCGAGACGTTCGCTACGCCTGGGAGATAAGAAGCGTGCAGATAAATATCTAGACTGTTGGCTAGAGCAAAAATATCTTCTGACACGTTTAGCAACTTCCTTGACCTCGCTGACCCTTGTTTCTGAATACAGTGGACTGCATTCAGATTGTCCATTCTGAAGGCCACCGACTTGTCCCGTAACGCCGGGCCGTGAGCCTGAAGGAAATATAAGGGGACTAGTAATTCTTTGACATTGATGTGCGAGATTTCTAAGTGGGACCAAAGCCCCTGACCCTGGTGCCCCTGATTTGACTGAAATCCCCAACCTATTGTGCCTGACGCATCCGTGTCTACCCATACCGTTGGTGGAGGAGAGGTCCATGACATTATTGAGTGCAATGTTTCCCTCTTCGCCCAGACCGCTAGCAAGGTGTGGATTAATTTCGGGATGGGCCATAATTTTCCCGCCGGTAAGAGCGGGAAATATTTGTTGCCTTCCAATAATAATCGTTTTACTTTCAACCGGCCCAACTTGACAGTTAGTTGAATCCAGTTGAGAGAGCCGACCAGAGACTCCCAGACCCTTCGTGTCGTAGTCAGACTGTGAAGAAACCTGAACAGTTTCCTGCGAAACCTGTTGCGATTGTCCACACTCTGACTCAGAGTGAGAGCGGCGGTGTCCCTATCCACTGAATTACTCGTGAGGGAACAAGGTTTGACTTTACCAGATTTACCTTGAAGCCTAGAGTTTTGACATGATTTAAAATGATATTGACATGTTTTATGCATAATTGTTGTGTCTCTGCCACCACCAGCCAGTCGTCCAGATACCACAACACTCTGATCCCTTGTTTTAACAATGGCATCAGGGCTTGCCGGACTAGTTTTGTGAATAATCGAGGTGCCAGGTTCAAACCGAACGGCATCCTCTGAAAAACAAAATTTTGGTGCCTGATCCGTAAGGCCAAAAACCTTTGAAATCTTTTGTTGACCGATACATGCCAATAGGCGTCTGTCAGGTCTAGTGAACACATCCAACCTCCCGGCGGAAGTGTTAGCCTGATTTGGTGTACTGTTAACATTCTGAAAGATTCGTTGTGAATGTGAAGATTCAGATAAGACAGGTCTACGACCGGCCTCATCTGAACACTGTCCCTTTTGGGAACCAAAAATAGTTTGGACGTGAATACAGGGTAATTTGGGGGGACCGGGATGATGACATTCTTGGCAATCATTTCCTGGGCTAGTGACTCCACCTCTAAAGAAACAAAATTCGCCGTTGTCGGCTGACGTAATCGAGGTCGCCGGAGCCACTGCCAAGTGATGCCTTTGCGTGCCACCATCCGTGCCCAAGTGTTTAACGGCCATGCTTGGTGACACGTTCGGAACGATCCAGTTAGCAGACAAGGGTTCGCCGGCTGTACTACCCTCGGTTCCTCCGGCCTTAAGGTAGGCGCCGGGAGTGAGAGAGACTTTAGTTTTTTGATGGTGGGGTTGGTGCTGGCCGCTTCGCCGGCTGGCTGGTGTTGGCCGAAGACTGGCCCTGACCTGGTTTATTTTGGCTGCGTCCTCTCTGACCTGAAAACCTATTCTGTCTATGCCTGTACTGACCCTGGGGGGAGTGGGAGGACTTAGGCGGAAGAAAAGGTTTAGATCCCCCTGGCTGGGCTTTAGTAGTAGGCCTGGGTTTGGGGAAGTTAAATGCAGGTTTCTTAGAAGGGGTGGGACTGTGCTTAACGGCCTGTGCCATATTGAACACCGTTCGCCATACTTCAGGGGACATTAAAGATGGGGTAAGTACTGGTGACATCACCACCTGGTTAGCAATGCGATCAGGTAGCTTGCGAACTAACGACATCCTAAGATCTTGTCGTGCTCGCACCGCCTCAAGCAAGGCGGTGCGTATGTCACCTAAGGATTGGATTGACGACTGAAGAATCAGTCGCCGGGATAACTCAACCGATCTTCGAGCATCCGCGTCTGCGATTGCCTGAGTAGACCGTAGTAAAGACTTAGCCACCTGCTGAGATACTATGTACTGTGAAAACAGGCGAAAAGCTTTTCCTCGTAGCCTAAATTCTCTGTCTAGGTGAGTAGGGGTAGGGGTAGTGAACGGGTCCTTCAGTTCACAAAGATTAATCTTAGGGGCAGCTAGGAATGCAAACAAAGCCGCCGGGACTCCGCCGGCAGAACCCACCGGCATGGAAAACCATGAATGTGTGTCCTGAGGGATCTGGTGGGAAGATTTATAAGTGAAAGTGGTTGCAAAGTTTTGAGCCTCTACCTCCCAATCCACCCAAGGTCCTGGACCCAACTGTCCCACCTTCAAAACTGGATTAGCTGCGTCGTCTGTGACGGTCCGTAAATCTAGTTCAGGAGTAAGAGCTGACAGAGTCTTAATATCATTAAACCCATCCAGCTTAGACCAGTCTGAAAATAGTTTTAAAGCTGAGGCAGGGGGTAAAGCAGGCTTAGAAGCATACACAAAATAATCCTGGTGATAATAACTAGGTATCGCCTTAATGTTTACGTCCAGAACATTACCCAAGGCATCCATGGCCCTTAATTTCTTTGACTTGTTGCCCTGGATAAACCACTCACGCGGTACCGGGAGTTCCCCTGACAAGGTAGGTTGGGCAAGCTCTGGTTTAGAGGGGTTCAAAAGAACCCATGACTCGTCTGGCCCATAAAGCAGGGGCATAGCTACCTTTCTAAGAGGTGCTTTGTCTAGAGGGGGTGGATTAACATCCGTTATGACCCTGACATTTGAAGTTGTCAATGCCGCCGTGGCAGGCTTAGTGCTCCTTGCAGGTGACAGAGTAGGAGGGTTAGGAATCTTAGATAAATCAATTGACGTCATCAGAGGCCGTACCGTAGAGCTTGTCGAGGGAGCCCCCAAGTCCATTGTGGGGTTTTCTTGTTGTTGACCAAAAAATTTAGATAAAGCATGAGTAAGCAACCCATCAATTTCTTGTGCTGTAACAAACTGGTTTGATGAAGAACTTATAGGAGAATCATTATTATCTCGTGCGGCGTCCAAGCCTGAGCCTGACCCTTGTCCTTCCATATCCGAAATTATTGAAACTTCGTCTTTTTCCTCCCGATCCTCCTGAGAAGACCCCGCCGAGGCAGGGGTACCTTGTTTCCAAGATAAGTCTGGGATAGAGGATGGGATCGCCGCGTCCCTGTGGACGTCGGCTACTGTGTGACTCGTATGAGTCGGACGTGGGTGGTCAGACCCTGGTTGGGCAAACCGCCAAACACCGAGGCCCTGGCCTACGCTCTCTTGAGAGTCTGAAACATTCTCAATTATTGACCCTCCTGAACTTTCCATTTCCAGGGTTAAAATATTAATTGGCAACTCCTCTTTAGGGACAGGCGCTGCACTGGACTCAGAGGCCCTAACACAAACTCTGTCAGGTGTAGAGGTACGATGAGATGCACTAGACTTAGGGGAATGTCGAGAGGACTTCCGATGTGAATCCTTTTTTGAGGATTTATGGCTGCGGTGTGACCGCGAACTAGTCTTAGATCTGGAAGAATCTCCGCCGTGACCACTGGTGGAATCTTCCGTCTTACTCTTCTTACTCTCCGGCGAAGAGGCCCGACTAGAAGACTGTTGTCTGAGAGGTGACCTTGACCTAGATCTCGCCCGCGACGAGGAGGCGGATGCCGGGGGTGTAGGCTCTCTCGGGCGTTTAGTTGTAGTCGCAGACGATACAGAACCCTGACTAGTCTCCGTCGGCTTAACACTCGTGACTCTAGAGGAACGTTTAGGGGGAGGGTGTTCTGACAGCAATCTATCCCAAAGTGGGACGTTGTCACATTGAAGTGACTTATGCGCGACAATGGTAGTGTAGGCCGACATCTGTTGTCGAACCTCTCTCAACGCTACCGCCGCGGTCTTATCATTATCACAAAGGACTTTAACAGCTAATTGAGAGCAAAAGGAACAATTATGCATAACCCAGAGACCCCTTGAATGGTCTAGACATTTAACACACCTTATGCAAAGGGTGTGTGCAAAAATAGGGATACCAGCACAAGTAGGGGTAATGCACAGGGCAAAAACTGGGGCCACGGTAGCCATGACAGAGACTGGTGGGTGAAAACTACCGCCGGGTCTGTATTGGTCCGCCGGAGCTCAGCTCTGGAAAAAACAAGAAAATTTCCAGGAATTAATGCTCATAAGGTTAATCCAACATGATCGCACACCAGTGTTAATAACCCGCCGGGTAACGAGATGCAAAGACACAACTAACACATCTCGCTACGCGGCGGGGTGTAAAGTCTAAACAAATCTTTTGCTAAAGAAAGTGAAGAATACCCTCTGATATAATGGTCCAGCATGGCACTTATAGTCTCTCGGAGGAGGTGACTGTCTCAAGATTCAATTTTGTAACAAAGCAACCCCCCAAAAAGACGCCGGCCCTTGAATTATTTTAGTAGAATAGCCCAGGGCAGGATAATACGAGATCTAATGTTTAACGAATTGTCCCAAAAGATCGCCGTAAGTTAGAAGGCGGCGATACCTGATAGTATCACTAAATTAAATAGGTTAAATTGAATTTTGTAAATTCCTTAGTTCCTCCACCTAGGAGCACCCGCCGGGTGTGAGAATCGATATTTAACCTAATTGAACCTTCAATCGCCGTAAATAGTAAAGGCAGCGATACACAGAGTATCACTATAATGGATTGGTTAACTAACTGGAAGACCTAAGTCGTTCATCTCACCCTACCCAGGTGCACCCGCCGGGTGAGAAGTTTTAAAAGTTAACCCCATAAGTTCCTGTCCCCACTTCTTTGTAAAAGATCGCCGGGGAGGAAAGCCTAAACAACAGCTAGGTTTTTCATGTGGTTGTCGTAAAACCAGGTAGAAAAAACTCCTAAAACGTATGTCCACAAGGACGCCGTTTTATATGGATGGGTACAGCCATCCCGCCGGGAATCAAAGGAGGCCTGAAACCAGGCACCCACAGAGACGCAGTCCTGGAGAGCCACAGACACCCCCCCGCCGGGGATACAAGCCAGTGTTAACAACCACGTGTGGCCCAACACTGCTCTCGGCCAGGATTTTTTCACGGTGAAACCGAGAAAAAACCCGCCGGAAGGAAACCCACCCTGAACAGACACCATCTGAACAACACACGACACGAGGATAGCCACGCACGACTAACCCAAGGTCACACCATAATCCGTGGAATTAGCCAATACACAACTAAACCAGGAAATAATTATAGTCCGAGGAATTAGCCAATACACAACTAAAACCCGGATACACATGACACAGTAGGGCATATTTATAAATAATAAATAATAACACTAGTACATGTGGCAAAGCTACGAGCGGCTGGCTAGGCCTAGGCAGACGGCATAATAACAGTTGAAATATACACACACTGGAAATATCACAACAGGAACCACCGCCAACACACCACCGTAGCAACAACTTCCAACCCAGGGAAGACTGACTCGGGACCCAGAAAAAACTTCACTAAGTGAAGAAAAATACGCTGGGAACGTCAGAAACACAGCTTACCTCATCAGAAAGATAAAAGGCAGCAATAATTAACGCGTAGTGAAAGCCGCCTGCATCACAAACTAACTCAACTGTGAAAAAGTTCACATGTCCACAACGTGACCACGAGGGAACATCCGAAATAGATGCCCCATACACTCGACCCAAAATACACTGCACTGCGGGCAACCAGCCCAGGACACTCCTGCTACGCCTATCCTAACCTTACTTGATACATCCTGGAGTAAACAAATGAGAAAAAACTCACTAGGGACGCAACGAATGCGGAACCAGCGGAGCGTGGGGAGGCACGTCCGGGCGGGCTGAGCGCAGAGCAGAGAAGGAAGAATGACGCCTGAATCAGCGTCTGGTCAGAAATCCACACAAGTACATCCACGATATGATGGAAAGCTTATTGGATAGTTATTCTTATTTTCTTTTTGTTTTTATTTTTTACGAAGTTTTTTTCGTAGTGAGAACCCAATTCATAATGACTGAAGCCATGAGTGAGGTCGCGTGCGCTCATGATGAAGGCTCCTCAGTTTTTAAATGCTCTGCGCGGTAGATTCAAAACTACGGCGGATTAGTGTTTGAAGAGGATGCCTTATGTAATAGGCATGTTCGTCAATGATGGAGGGGCCACTAATAAATATATGTCTGTCTGTGTATTTGTCAATATGTATATTTGTCTGTCTGTGTGTTTGTCTATATGTCTGTTTGTCTATGTGTCTGTCGGTGTGTGTGTGTGTGTGTGTGATAGTCTATGTGTATGTGTGTGTGTGTTTGTCTATATGTCTGTTTGTCTATGTGTCTGTCGGTGTGTGTGTGTGTGTGTGTGTTAGTCTATGTGTATGTGTGTGTGTTTGTCTATATGTATGTCTGTGTGTTTGTCTATGTGTCTGTGTGTGTGCTTGTCTATGTATATGTGTGTGTGTTTGTCTATGTGTCTGTCTGTATGTTTGTCCATGTGTCTGTCTGTCTGTGTGTGTGCCTGTATGTTTGTATATATGTCTGTCTGTGTATTTGTCAATATGTATGTTTGTCTGTCTGTGTGTTTGTCTATATGTCTGTTTGTCTATGTGTCTGTCGGTGTGTGTGTGTGTGTGTGTTAGTCTATGTGTATGTGTGTGTGTGTTTGTCTATATGTCTGTTTGTCTATGTGTCTGTCGGTGTGTGTGTGTGTGTGTTAGTCTATGTGTATGTGTGTGTGTTTGTCTATATGTCTGTTTGTCTATGTGTCTGTTTGTCTGTCGGTGTGTGTGTGTGTTAGTCTATGTGTCTGTGTGTGTGTTTGTCTATATGTCTGTGTGTTTGTCTATCGGTCTGTGTGTGTGTTGGTCTATGTGTCGGTGTGTGTGTTTATCTGTGTGTTTGTCTATATGTTTGGTGTTTGTCTGTCGTTCTGTGTTTGTCGGTGTGTGTGTTTATCTGTGCGTTTGTCTATATGTCTATTTGTCTGTGTGTTTGTCTATGTGTATGTTTGTCTATGTGTCTGTCTGTCGGTCTGTCTATGTGCCTGCCTCTCCGTCTGTGTGTTTATCAATGAGTCTGTCTGCGCGTTTGCCTGTGCATGTCTGTTTGTCTGTGTGGGTCTGCCTATGTTTGCTTATGTGTCTGTTTGTATGTTTGTCTATGTTTCTGTGTGTTTGTCTGTGTATGTCTATGTGTTTGTCTGCTTATGTGTTTAATTATCAACTCTGCGTAAGCAGAGTTTGGTATCGCCCCCCTGTATAGTGGGTACCACCAAAAACAATTGTCGTCGTCGTCCGTCTGTCCCGAAACTCCTCCTAGACCGTTGGACGGATTTTCACCAAATTTCACACGAACATTTGTTGCGTGAATGCGAACGTCAGAATTTTTTTTGTTTTTTAATTTATGTAATAGTTATGATTTTAGGTCCAAAATATGGTTTTACTCCCCCCCCCCCCCACTCCCAAAGGGGCTCACACACTAAGAACGCATTGTTCTGGGGGCGAAAACATCTCGCTCTGCATTTGCATATGTTAAGTTAGTTTAGGCCTAGTTGGCATTAGAAGTGATGGTAGTAATAGTGGGATTGATGGTGATAGTAGTGATGATGGTGATAATAGTAGTGATGATGGTTGTAGTTGTATTGATGATGATGACAGTAGTGATGATGATGACAGTAGTAGATCTGATGGTGACAGTAGTAGATGGTGACTGTACTAGTAGTAGTGATGATGGTCATAATAGTAGTGATTATGATGCAAGTAATGATGATAGTTGTAGTGCTAATGATGACATTAGTGATGATGGTAGTGACGATGGTGTGAGTATTAGTGATGATGGTGAGTAGTAGTGATGATGGTGAAAGTTGTAGTGATGACAATAGTTGTGATGATGAAGATCATAGTAATGGTGATGATGGTGATAGGATACATGATGGTAATACTTGTGACAGTAGTAATGATGATGGTTATAGTAGTAGTGATGATGTTAACAGTAGTAATGATGATTGTAAGATGGTGGTGATGATAGTAGTAAGGATAGTTGTAGTATCAATGATGATAGTAGTGATTAAGATGGTAGTGACAATGGTGACGGTAGTAGTGATGATGAGAGTAGTAGTGATGATTGCAATTGTAGTAGTGATGATGATCATAGTAATGGTGATGATGACAGTAGTCGTGATGATTGTGGCAGTTGTAGTGATGATGGCAGTAGTAGTGATGATTGTGATTGATGATGGTATTAGTAGTGATGATGGTAACTCATCGCAGAGTTGGGTATGCCGTTTTGATTTTGGGCAAAACGGCACGTCTACTTTATTTATTAGAGTATATGTTTATGAATCTGTCTATGTATCTGTCTGTCTGCTTCACTTCCCTGAGTGTATGTGTTTCCAAGTGTATATCTACTGTATGTGTCTACCTATAATTATGTGCATCAGCCAATCTGTGTTTATCTGTCTGTGTGCGTGACTGTCAACATACGACACCAATCATTGTGTTGTTATCACTTGTTACTGATAAATGATTCTTGTTAATGACGCCGTGATGTTATCCATTATAAGGGGTCTCAGGTGTAATAATAATAAAAACAATAGCTGTCGGTTTATTGTTCACTTGCAGTCGTCTAGCAGAAAATCTACATAGTTTTCTTAACCTAGGTACATTACAATGCTTATTCCACCTTAACTACAAGATCACATGCTACCTTTGGGGATCGTGGGGTGCCGGGTTCCCACCATAGAGTGTGTGTGTGTGTGTGTGTGTGTGTGTGTGTGTGTGTGTGTGTGTGTGTGTGTGTGTGTGTGTGTGTGTGTGTGTGTGTGTGCAAGTCCAACATGTAATAACTAAAGTCAAACTAACGGTATCTTAGCCTATCCTTTTAACATGACTTAATCTAAACAAAGCAAGGCCAACATAAACTAATCTAACCTTTCCTAACCCATTTTAGCTTAAATTAAACGTAGGCAACTAACCTAATCAAATTAAAATGATTTCACCCAATACCAGTCTATCTACTGTATACCTACACTACCGGTACCTCAGTAATGTCATTGGTATATAATTGAAAAATAAAACATATATGTCATTATGCGTAACCAATTTTTAGGGGATAGTGGTTATTTTGTTGGGCTATATAATTGTGTATTCCTTAATATTATAATTACCTTGCTAGACCTCCATCAAGTTTTAAAACTCACACCCTAGACTAGGATAAATTTGTAAATTTTTCGGTAGAAAAATGTCCTGGCCGTTTCTCCTTGAATTGGAGATTTGAAGACATTTAACCTCATTAGTTTGGCGATAATAAGACGCTTCAACCCATTCAGATGTCGATTATTATCTGGGCGAACGATAGCGACCCTATTAACCGGCATTTGACCAGGATATTTGTCTATAAAACAAAATGTACAAATATAGCTTGAAGGGGTCTGTGTGGATACTTTTTAGTTTGAAGGAAGTCTGGGAAAGCGTTTTTTGTTAGCCTAAGGGACAAACTAGAATGAATTGCTCAAAAATGGCAAAAACGAGCAAATTCCTCAAAAAATAATTAAACAAAATATCATAATAACACGCAAGACGTCGGAGCAGATAGTGTAAAGTATAAGAATGTTCCCTCTCGTTCCAGACAGATATTTTCTTTGTTTAACTTTTTCCTTACGAGAAGCCTTTCCTTATCTTAACAAATTTGTTTAGTGTTAACAAAATATATTACATGATAATTGAGAATCGTTTTAGTTAAGGAGATGGTCGAGATGGAAGATACGATTACGCATTTCTTTTCCATTTTCTGGCTATCATTAGACGATTGTATTCATATTAGGAAGGGTATATGAAAGTTAGAGGGTTAATTGAAATATGCTTTACCCTTACATTCCCACAGATCCTTCTTAATTATATAGTGTTCTAATGACAGCCAGAATAAACTGTCAAAATGCGTCATAATCTTCAAACGGTTAATATTCCCTTGGTTTTAACAAGGATAATGTTCGTGAAAAAGTGCCATCGTAATGAAAGGGGATAAGGGGGGATGGTTGCTTATTCTGGTCGCCCTTCTCCCTCATGTTTAGCCTCATTAGTTTTCAGATTTTAAGACGTTTGGCACCATCTAGCTAAAGGTGAATATTATACCTCTAATACTAAACCCAATGCACAATTACTTGCCTAAGATGAACTGTTCCCAGTGAAACAGTAGGAAAATTAGGCACATGATTATGATCCTTAATTTCATTGGTTCCTCCAAGGAGGATAGAGTGAAAGAGATTAAAGCGTGACGTCACGTCACGTACTAGGGATTTGGTAGCACCACTGTAGTGGGACATACAACCAAAAGACCTTGGTTGTTTCTCCTTATTAGATACTTCTTGATATCTGCGACCCTGGCTTGTTTGCAGTGTTCCCATAGTTAGGGAAACTTCCGCATAATGAGGGTAGGGGGGGGGGGGGGGGGTAGATAAAGGAGGGAATATCTTTGAGAGTTAATTAATTTAGGTAAAAAATATATATATAAAAGCAAGAGAGAAAGAAGTAAATATACTTATGCATTATATAAATATACCTATACAGTATATGATGCAATTATAATGCCAAGCAATACAATAAAAAAAATAGGTCATTATGAATGTATATAATTCGTTACATTTTATGTAGATGTCAAGTAGTAAGGGTATATGTATACTGGACATGTTGACGAAACATATAGGTTAGGGTATGATTATGACAGCTAGGGATAATCTGTTAGGGAGAGATCCCACCCTTTTTTACGTTGGCAACTCCAAGTCTCACAACAACAATTGCGGCGGTAGAGGAAACTCATCTCTTAACATCCTCATAATAACAACAATTTCATGATGAGCTGACCTTTACAGTAGTCCTTAGATGTGTCAATTGAACTCTGCCATGTTTACAGAGTCTGTGGATAACGATGAATTGATTATTCATAGCGTTTGTAGTACAAGGTAGGGAATGTTATGAATTATTAGGTACCCTCTCGTTTTCTCTTGCGATCGTGCCCAGAACTGTGACATCGCACTTTACCATCCTCTCTTATATTATCCTTGGGTCCCTCACTCTAACCCACCATCCCACCGCCAATCCCGCACGTCCCTTCCTCGCCTCCACAAAGCTATTCAACCATAACCCACCACCTCCAGACCCATCCACCACTTAGTGACTTGCAGGAGAGAAAGGAGAAGACCAGGCCAGAGGCGATTTTTTTTAAATTTCTAGTAGTTCCGGCAAAGCGGTCGTGTGGCGATGCTGTAGCTGTACCGTTAGACATTTAGCACCACCGCGGAGGTGGCTGACAGCCATATTATTATACCTTGTACCACATCAGCTGTTTTCAGTGCAATCAACGCTCAACAGAGATCATAGACGGAAAACAAATTAGCATTCTTTGAATATAATTTCTTCAATATCAAGGTAAGCTATATTGTCAAACATATTGCTTTCTATTAGAATAAGTATCATGAGTCGGTCTATCTGCCTGTATGACTTTAAATACTTTCAAACAAACCTCAGCATACCGCCTCGTAGGTCAGAGGTAACTATTTCTCGTAGCCAGTATGTTTATCGTTCGATCCCACCTACCTGTGAATAATATTTTTGTGTTTAAATTAATATTAACCCTCAACTCGCGGAGCCCGTCATATGACGGGATAGATGATATTATGTACATGTTCAAGCCAAAATTAGTATTATCCCCAAACTATAACTGTTTCCAATTTCCGTCACTCCTGAAGAAGGGGGCCTGTGGTAGGGCGCCATTGCCCATGTTAGATCCAAATAATAATTTAAAGTATCTGTAGGCTATGTACATTATATGTGAGGTTCATTAATCACATAAAAAATATCCGATCTCATTTTTCGTCACTCCTGTAGAAGGGAATCAGTAGCGAGGCGCCCTGGGCTAAAGTTGGAGATTGGACTCCGTTATGGTCAGGGAATAGATCACGCTACAGTATAAAGTATGTATATGAATGAAATTAGCAAAGCAAAGACCCCAAAAGACAGCCAATTAAATTTTCCATCTACTCCTGTAGAAGGGGCCCTAAAGTTAACTGACAAGGCCGAAGTATTTTAAAAATGCCCTCATAAAGCCTGATCAATATGCAAGAGTCCATGCATAAAGAGTTCTATGAAATATGCTTTAGAAATTTCCAAACAGGCGGCTATTTCATTTTTCACCACTACTGCAGAAGGCGCCAATTAGCAAGGCGCCCAGAACGAAATTTAAGAAAAAGGGCTCCGTTACGGCCTAGAGAATATATTCAAGTATATGCGTGTGTAACCTCATAAAATTTGGTTCAGTAATAAACGAGAAATAGCATATTTTGATAAGTGTCACACTACTGCAGAAGGAAGCTATTTGGGGGCCGCCCTGGCAGGAATTGAAACAAAAGGCTCAGTTACGGCCTAGAGGATAGATAATTAATAATAATTTATATGCATGTGTAAGGTCATTAAATCTGGTTCGGTAATAACCGAGAAATAGCAATTATTTATAAACGTCGCCTTACTGCAGAAGGTGGCGATTTGAGGGGCGCCAAGGCCGAAATTTGAAAAAAAGGGCTCTGTTACGGCCTAGAGGATAGATCAGCGTATATTCATGTGAAACACAATTATATTTGGTTCAGTAATAACCGAGAAATAGCCCTTTTCAATAATGATCACCCTAACAACAACGACAAAAGTAAGCTTTAGAAGTCCTGCTTCGCACGGACCTAACAACGATATGAGTGGCGACTAGAGGTCCTGCTTCAAGTCCAAGCTGGACTATAGGTCCGTGCGGTCGTGTTAACTCCGTGGCGCGACGCTCAGGATGAAATGTAAACAAAATAGGCTCCGTTACGGCCTAGAAGATAAATTAGCGTATATGCATGTGGAAGATCATTAAATTTGGTTCAATAATATATACCAAATTTCGTGAAAATCAGTTCATAACTTTGAGAGCCAACTACGCTGGCGGAGGTATGCACTCTATTGATCGTCTCCAATATTTAATCACTTCTTACTTGCAGCATATTCTATCTGCTCACCAAATTTCATGGTCATCGGATCATAACTTTTGAGATATCTATTTTACAGACAATCAGACAAACGGAGGCAGAAACAGAACCTCTGTCCAACGAAGTTGGACAGAGGTAACAATGAGGGGCACTCTGGAAAGCTCATACCGTACCTTCTCCTAAGCTGGCGGAGGTATGTGCTCTACCGATTGCCTCCTCAATGTCTTTTTTTTTCTTTTTTCTATATTCCAACTTACTCCCTCTCGGGCATAGGCTGAGAGCCTGAACATTCACTGCTGTACAATGAACAGTGAAGCCCGTGAGGTCTTGTTCCAGTCTAGGGAGTGAGACATGTGAAGCACGTTGAGTACAACGAGCACCTGCCATCTTGCCTTCACATGAGGCATGGTGCTCACTCATGGCTGAAGCGACCCCATCTCTGAAGCCACCTTGTTCCCGTGCTTCACTGTCTCACCCCCTACACTCGGACTCTCACTCTTACACACACTTCTCCCTGGGTGCTCATCGTATCTGCCCACCAAGTTTCGTGAACATTGGTTCATAACTTTGTGAGCCTTCTACGGTGGCGGAGGTATGCGCTCTACCAATCACCTCCACAATTAAACTACTTTTTCTTTGTTGCATATCCTATCTGGCCTCCAACTTTCGTGACAATCTGTTCATAGCTTGTTAGGCTTATCTTGTTTACAGACAAACAAATAAACAGACAATCAAATGGAGGCAAAAACATAACCTCCTCCAACTTTGTTGGCGGAGTTAATCATAATAAAGTGCCATTGTACTTAATATATTTCATTACCACCGGATCACATTTTCTGTCACTCCCGCAGAAGGGAAACTACAGCGGGACACCCTGGGCAAAATGTGAAAATAGGACTGACCATTACAGTATGTCTACGAAATAGATGAGATTATGTACACTCGGATGCCATAGTCTCTAGCCCACTCATAAATAATCCTGAACTTAACCTATTTCTAATTATGGAAGTATATCTCTGAAAACGAATTCATGAATATAATTTTCTACACATCAACTACAAAACTATATATACTATTTATTGATAAGCAAGTTCTAACCAAAAATCAATCTTGATAGTTATAATTGCATAAAGAAAAACACAGGGGTCCACGAATTTTTATGAGTGGGCTAGAGAGTGTAGCCTACATGTTCAAGTAAAAAAATTAGTACTATCCCTAAACTATAACAGTTTTCAATTTCCGTTACTCCTGTAGAAGGGGGCCTGTGGTAGGGCGCCATAGCCGACATGTTAGACCCAAATAACAATTTAAAGTATCTGTAGGCTATGTACATTATATGTGAGGTTCATTAATCACATAGAAATATCCGATCTCATTGTTCGTCATTCCTGTAGAAGGGAGACAGTAGCGAGGCGCCCTGGGCTAAAGTTGGAGATTGGACTCCGTTATGGTCAGGGAATAGATCACGCTACAGTATGTATGTGAATGAAATTAGCAAAGCAAAGACCCCAAAAGACAGCAGATTAAATTTTCCATCTACTCCTGTAGAAGGGGCCCTAACGTTAACCGACAAGGCCGAAGTATTTTAAAAGTGCCCTATTAAAGCCTGATCAATAAGCAAGAGTCTATGCATAAAGAGTTCTATAAAATATGCCTTGGCAATTTCCAAACAGGTGGCCATTTCATTATTCGCCACTAGTGCAGCAGGCGCCGATTAGCGGGGCACCCAGAGCGAAATTTAAGAAATGGGCTCTGTTACGGCCTAGAGAATATATTCTAGTATATGCATGTGTAAGCTCATAAAATTTGGTTCAGTAATAAACGAAAAATAGCGCATTTTGTTAAGCCTCGCACTACTGTAGAAGGAGGCTATTTGGGGGGGCACCCTGGCAGGAATTGAAACAAAGGGCTCAGTTATGGCTTAGAGGATAGATAGTTTATATGCATGTGTAAGGTCTTTAAATTTGGTTCAATAATCGAGAAAAAGCAATTATTTATAAACGTCGTCCCACTGCAGAAGGTGGCGATTTGAGGGGCCCCTCAAATCCAGATCCAATCCAAGATCCAATCCAGATCCAAATCCAAATCCAAATTCGGCCCAGGCCGAAATTTGAAAAAAGACCGTTATGACCTAGAGGATAGACCAGCGTATATGCATGTGAAAAATAATTAAATTTGGTTCAGTAAAAACCGAGAAATAGCCCTTTTTAATAATGGTCGCCCTAACAACAACAACGACATGAGTAAGCTTTAGAAGTCCTCACTTCGCACGGACCTAATTACAACAACGACATGTAAGCCCTAGAGGTCCTCGCTTCGCACGGACCTAACAACAACAACAACAACAAAAAGAAGAAAAGGAAGGAAAAGAAAAAGAGAAAGAAAAAGAAGAAGAAAAAGAATAATAATAATAAGATGTTGATGTCCCGTGAGGTCCTTAGCTTCCCCCAGATAGGGTGAATTGGCCACTTTAGGCTGCTCGGTTAATAAGAAGTCAAAACATTTTGCAGTTCATGGCTCATGTCGGCGTTGCCGGTTTCGTTTGTAAACAATTGTTGAGGTATCGTGCCTATGTATGGTAGGGGTCACTTGAGGCATGCTATGCTAACAGGTATTGTACCTACCCGATAGCACTATTCTTAGTGAATACTGTTTGTATTTTTTACTATTGTTGATATCTTGTCAAATTGAAAATTTAGTTTAATATTAAATATGAAATATTAATTGTAGTTTCTTTATTCATACAGAAGTTAGTAAAATTTCCCAGAACGTCCCGGACTTCCCAAATTGACTAATTCCTTGAACGTGACGATAGTGCGTTGTTATATGTGCCATTAGTTTTCTTGGGAAGCAGATTAACTTGCTTATGTAGTAATATACGCCCTATGTGGTATATTGTATTCTCTTATTTATAAAATATTATTTTGCTAAAGTGTTGTTTCCACATAGTGATTTTGATAAGTTTTTTGTCTTTTTACTGTGTTCGTCCAAGTTTTGGTGTGTTTATTTTGTAACTTTTACATTATAATTGTAGAAAATAATTAATTATTATTTTACTTTGATTGATATGTGAAAATAGTCATACAATGAGTTCCTAAAGATGAATGAATTTTCATACTCACAATTAAAATTGCCAACAGCTCGACTTGCTAGACAGGCAGTGATAAAATTGACTCTAGACCGTTATCTCCAAAGTATCTTTGTGTATACCTTTTGAGGGGGAGCATCTTCCTAAAAATAACCGAAAATCTTGTTGTGCAGTAAATTCAGGTTATGGCATAAATTTCTCCTCTCCACTCAACAATAATTGTTACAGCTGTGAAGTAAAATTATTGCCGAAAACCGGGTCTAAATTCATCAAAATCTTGCTTAATTCAAACTTTCCCGGGTTTCCCAGTGTGGGCGAGCAAGTGGGCGGTAATTACCGACCTTTGAGCTTGGATAACTTGACAACCCTTGGTCCTAGAAAGATCATTTATATATATATAATTATATATCAATCGAAAGGGCATAAAAAGTACTATAAATTGTCTGTTTTGTATTGTAATAGACCCATTAGTTCGTCAAAAGTGAGGCCTGAAAGTAAAAAATAATCCCTAATCGCCTAATTCAATAATTAGACATGAAAATTAAAAACAGACAAATCATGGATACGTTTTCCCTGAGTTGGTGGATCACCATAAATACATGATTAAATAGGTTTCCTAGGACGCATTCAAATTTTTCCTATCACCATTTGTCATCACTAATTTTTACCTAACTCGAAAACTAACTGACTAATTTTTTATTGTGATATACCAAATAGTATCTCTAATAGACTACTATTAGTGTGCCAAAAATCATTAAAATTCAACAACAACCACCGACACCTTCAAGAGGATGCTCCCCTTAACTTAGTACAGCCACGGGATCCAAATGGCGTTAGGTGTAATTGGAATATGGCTAATTTCAGGGTTGCTATCGCTCGCCAAGAAAAGATCAACACCTAAATGACACGAAAAGTCTTAAAATCGTCAAACTAATGGGGTGAATGTCTTAGAATCTCAAAACTAATGGGGCTAAGCATGAGGGAGAAGATAAACACCCCTTTAAGTGAAAATCTCCTCTTAACCCGTGGAGCCCCGGCTAGTTTTGTAATGTTTGTTCACCAGAACCCGGCCGGTTTTCAAAAAATTGTTTTATTCCAGAAACAACAGCGAATGGGTTAGGAATGAAGGAAAAACCGCTCAAAAAGCTTAAAGAATGGTCCTACAGAGCCCCCGAAAACGGATTTTACAAGAGTAAAAAATTGAAGGCAATTACCCCAAAAAACCAGGTTATTGTGCGCTCACGCGCACGCACGTGGACTTTGAGTTTTCAACCATCGGCACGGTTGCGTGGGATACGTACACAGTTCCCATACAAATCTGAGCCCTCTTGAGTGGCTACACCTGAGGTTACGATCGGCGCAATTAGGGTGACGCGTCAGATGCGTCTCTGGAGCTGTGCGTTACATACATCGCCGATGCGTCAGACGCGTCGCTGGGGCTGTACGGGTTAATAACATCTTTTTAAATATACCTAAATAAACCACACACACATCTTATGAACCCCCTCAGTGCAGTTATATTCCTTCTATTCGGCTTAATAATGCCTTCATATACAGTATATTACTAATTAAAGAGGGTTTTTTTCACGTTTAGCCCCAGTATTCTCGAAATCTTAAGTTCTTCGCCACATTAGTTTATCGATTTTAAGACCTTTCGTGCCATTTAGGTGTCGATATTTTTTTCATGGCGAGCGATAGCCACCCTGTAATTTAGGAGGAACTGGCCTTCGGCCGGGGAATTTTCTACCGAATAATGCACACAAATGTGTCGAATAGGGGTCTTAGGGGTATAATAATAAACGAATAAATAACCAAATAAATATATACCTGCCCTTAAACCACACATATTTGCCTATTACCCTCTTACAGTATATGATGAAAGTTGTATTCATTTAATTCTAAATGCCAGTAGACGATATTATTCAACAGTATTCTAGTAGTTATCGTATTCAGTATCCTACTGTACCTATATATATATCTGTAATTTTAGTTGTTCCTTGCATGATCTTGTAGTAACCTTTGACTGATAACTTTGTTTATCTAAATATAATCCTGCTTGACTAGCCTACACTGACACCAGCGCCATCTGTTGATACAGTATATTAACCCCTTGTGTGCAGTTACACTTTATTTTTATATAATCTCTATTTGGTGAATTGTATATTTAGTTACATATTCTATTATATATATTTGTTTTGCTTTTTTAGGTAAGTTATCACACCTGGTAGCCTACTTCTGCATATTTCATACTTTTTTGTTTTTGGTTATTTTTGTTTTCGGTTAGTCTAGGCTATCATCCCTGGTGGCCTATTTCTGCGTACGGTACTTCAATTTTTAAATTTTCAGTTAGGCTATCACCGCTGGTGGCCTATTTCTGCGTACCGGTATTTCATAATTTTTGTTTTCGGTTATTTTTGTTTTCAGTTAGTCTAGGCTATCACCCCTGGTGGCCTATTTCTGCGTACCGGTATTTCATAATTTTTGTTTTCGGTTAGTCTAGGCTATCACCGCTGGTGGCCTATTTCTGCGTACCGGTATTTCATAATTTTTGTTTTCGGTTATTTTTGTTTTCGGTTACTCTAGGCTATCATCCCTGGTGGCCTATTTCAGCGTACTTCAATTTTTAATTTTTAAATTTTCAGTTAGGCTATCACCGCTGGTGGCCTATTTCTGCGTACCGGTATTTCATAATTTTTGTTTTCGGTTAGGATAGGCTATAACCCCTGGTGGCCTATTTCTGTTTAAATAAACATAAAATTGTTTTCGGTTCGGCTATCACTGCGTATTCAAATTTAATTTTGTTTTGTTTTAATTTCGGTTAGGCTATCACCGCTGATAACCTATTTGTGTGTATTTCAACATTTTTGTTTTCGGTTAGGCCTATTTAAGTAAGTGAAGCGACCTGAAGGGAGTGAAGTGTTTTTAAAGTGAGTTTAGTGTTTTTAAAGTGAGTTAAGTGTTTTTAAGTGAGTGAAGTGATCTGAAGAAAGTGATCGTCACCATGTCTCGTGCCTGTACGAACTGCGCCGGTAGGTTTGGTGCTTCCATGTTTGCTCCTGCCGATCCACAAGTCTGCCGACTCTGACAGCAACGAGAGGATTTGACAGAAAAATTGGATGAAGCCCACAACAAGATCAACGCCCTCACCAGGAAGCTGGAATCACTCCAAGAGTTTGTAACACTCAACGTTGGAGTATCACTAACTCCAATTGTTTCAACTCCAGCATCCACCACCGCCCCAACGTCATCTGCCAACAATCCAACGCCTGCAGTAGACACTGCAGCAGATGCTTCTGACGAACCTGAGCCGACATCAAACCAGGACAGCCGCCCTGTTCACCTTAGTCTCTCCCCCACTCCTCGTGCAAGAAGCCTGCTAGCACGAACAGTACCAACCCCTCGCCCCCGTTCTAACCACTCCTCTCCCCGACCTGTACGTAGAGTCCCGCCACCACAGGTTTCCGGATTTACACCAGTGAGGAACGGTGCACGGCCAACGCAGAAAAGGTCTCATCTACCAGTCACAATGTCAAACAGATTTGAGATATTGGTAGAGATGGAAGACGAACCAGAAGAGACCAGGCTCGTTGGGGATTCCATCCTACGAGGACAGGTCGAAGAGTTCTGCGACAGAGTCCCAAATCAACGAAAAAGATTTTGCATCCCAGGAGCTGGACTGGACGACATTGTGGAAGCCTTCGAAGATACCACAAAGGATGCAAATGAAAATACCCTTTTTGTCATCCATGCTGGTTCAAATGACGTCATGCGCACCAGATCCGAAGAGTTGATGGAGAAATATCGCAAGATGATCCAGCACTACAAAAACAAGTCAAGGAATATCATCATCTCAGGCATTCTCCCCAAGATCGACGCACCTGACAAATTCTACGACAAGGCCTTCAGCACAAATAGCCGACTAAAATATTTGTGTCTGAAGGAAGAAGTTGAATTCATCAACCTCTGGGACAACTTCTACAACCAGCCTACTCTGTTCCGCAAGGATGGCACTCATCTAAACCCTGTGGGTTCAGCACGCATGGGTCGTCTCCTACACGAAGCAGTCCGCAGCCATGGATCAAAAAACGCCATCCGAGAAGAAGCAGCAGTGACATAAATCATCCAACGCCAAGAAAAAAACAGAGACAACCGAGGACCACCAGCGATAACGACCGAAGACAGCGAGGACCGAGGACAGCCATGAACATAAATGTAGATCCGACAAGAACCAAAAATATTATTAAAGAGCGTTCCGGGAGTTCTAAAATAACAAATTTAAAGGTTTTCTATGCAAACGCTCGTAGCATACGCAATAAATTTACAGATTTAGAGGAGCTAGTGTTTACAGAAAATTATGATGTGATTGGCATAACAGAATCTTGGCTCAATACAGAAGATAGAGACTTTTTAGCAGAGTATTCACTTCCCGGTTATGTAATGTTTGAGAAAAGCCGAATAAATCGATATGGAGGTGGCGTTTTACTTTATATCAAAGAAAGTCTTAACCCTACCCTCTTGTCAAAACCTCAAATTGTGAATGTCGACGCATCTTTTGTGCTAATAAAGAATAATAAAGGTACAAAAATAATACTTGCATTAATATACAGACCTCCAGCTCAATCAGTGCAAACTGACCGAGAAATTTACGAACAAATTGCAGATGTAAGGAACTCGCAAGATACCGTAATTTTTGGCGACTTTAATTTACCTGTGACCAAGTGGGGCGATACTCTTACTTCACACTCCGGACATGACTTGTATACGAACTTGCAAGAGAGTTCGCTTTATCAATTTGTTCGAACACCGTCCCGTGGTAATAACGTTCTTGACATTGTACTTGCAACAAAAGAAGAATTAATAGAGAATTTGAATGTTGGTGATGAATTCAGTAACAGCGACCATCGTACGATAACTTTCACTTTAAAGTTTACTAGTAACGAACCAAATAGTAGCATCGAAAAAGTCCCAAATTTCAAGAAAGCAAACTTCCATAAACTTAGAGCTATGTTTAAAGAAACTGACGAGCTTTTTAATTAACAATAACGACATAAATACATCTTGGAAGTTATTCGAAACCATTTACCTAAAAGCAGTGCAAGACTGCATACCATCGAAAATACGGCGTCCAGGCCATAATAATAAGCCCAAATGGTGGAATAAAGATATTTCAAACTGCCTGCTTGCTAAAAAATTTGCTAATGATAGATTAAAATCCTCACAAAATGACGAAGAACGGATGAAATTTGTAGAGCTACGTCGCAAAGCCAAAAAGTTAATTAAGCAAAGTAAAAAGACCTTAGAGTTACATATTGCGAATCAAAGTAAAACAAACCCGAAAGAATTCTATAGTTATATCAGAAAGAAAAAAGTAGTTACTTCAACTGTTGGACCGTTAGTCGATGAAAATGGAGAGTACACCAAAGACGAAGTACAAATGAGTAATGCCTTCAATACCTTCTTTGCATCAGTTTTTACAACAGAAGACCTCAGTGATATCCCTACACCATCGCCGATTCAGATTGATAATTCGGATGTTCTAAGCAATATCACCGTTACAGAGAGAGAAGTATTGAATTGTTTAGATAAACTCAAGGTAAATAAAACGCCTGGACCTGATACAATCTCGCCTAGAGTTCTAAAGGAAGCTAAGGATGAGCTCTCCAAACCACTGACATTACTATTCAATAAATCCTTGAAGTCTGGAACTGGTGGAATCAGTGGAAGCTAGCCAACGTAACACCGATATTAAAAAAAGGCAGCAAATCCCTACCCAGTAACTATCGTCCAATTAGCTTAACTTCAGTTGTATGTAAAATGCTAGAAACGGTCATACGAGACAGACTCGTAAATCATTTAGAGGAAAATAACATACTTAAAGATACTCAACACGGCTTTCGTAAAAAACGTTCCTGTTTAACAAACCTCTTAGACTTCTTCCACGATATCCTCAACCTCTACGATGAGAGTAAAGCTGTAGATATTATATACCTTGATTTTCAAAAGGCCTTTGACAAAGTTCCCCACAAACGTTTACTGCTAAAACTAAAAGCGCATGGAATACAAGACGGTGTGTTGAAATGGATAGAAAATTGGCTTAGCGACAGAAAGCAAAGAGTAGTCATAAACGGTAAGGCATCTAAATGGACCAATGTAAGTAGCGGGGTACCCCAGGGATCGGTACTAGGACCAATTCTCTTTCTAATTTACATCAACAACATAGATGAGGGTCTCACCTGTACAATCTCAAAATTTGCTGACGATACAAAAATTGCAAATAGCGTACTCTCAAAAGAACAAGTGGACGATATGCAACACAATCTAGATAAATTGTCATGTTGGGCCCAAATTTGGCAAATGAGTTTCAATGCGGATAAATGTAAAGTACTACATATCGGATACCTAAATGAGAAAGCAAACTATTCGATGAATGGCACTCAGCTTAAGAATGTAAACAGAGAAACCGATCTGGGAGTAACAATATCGAGTAACCTAAAACCGAGTCAACAATGTTCAGAAGTTGTTAAGAAGGCAAACAAAATAATTGGCTTTATAGGCAGGTCATTTGAGCATAAATCCAAAGAAGTTATCCTAACCCTTTACAATTCCTTAGTCCGCCCTCTTCTGGAATACTGCGTTCAATCCTGGTGCCCTTATTACCAAAAAGATATAAACAAGCTAGAACGAGTTCAACGTAGAGTTACCAAAATGATACCTAGCCTAAAGAACAAACCATACGAAGAGCGTCTTAGAGAATTAAATCTATTTCCTTTAACCCAGCGCAGATTAAGAGGCGACTTAATTCAAGTGTTCAAAATCATCAAAGGCATCGACAATATGAACTGTAGTAAGTACTTCACTATCGACCAATCTAATTACACGAGGGGAAACGGTTGCAAAATTATTGGTAAATCTTTTAACTCGCACGAATCTAAGAATTTCTTCTTCAATCGAGTTGTCAACTTGTGGAATGGGCTTCCCCGAGACGTTATAGACTGCAGCACCGTTGATTCATTTAAACTCCGCTTAGACAAATATCTCGCATCAAACCCGCGACTGACTGCGTTTGTAAATGAATAACTTTATTTTATCCCCCCCTCAGTTACTAACCCATCTGTCCCCTACTAACTTCATCCTGCCACGGACATTAGTTCCAGGGCAGTAGTTCCCTTTCCAATGTTCCCTTACCCTCTCTAAACCACTGTTTGGACACTTGATCCTCAGTGTTTTGGAGGACAAGCAGCCTAGAAGGGTCACTAGACCTGTTATTGCTTGATTTCCTTTGTACTCCTTTGTACTCCTTTGATACAAACCACTACCCTCCAAAGATATATCCAGCCCTATGTCCAATATTATACGACTAAGTTAACAGATGTACAGTATATACTGTATATATATATACAGTATATATATATATATATATATATATATATATATATATAAAGAAACCCCTCGGGGGTATAAACATATCGGATGGTTGGAGATATAATTGGATGAGATAAGACTACTATGAATAAAATAAGACCACGGTGTACAGAGTTACATAATATAATACAGTCGTGAGCTGTAATAGATTCAAATGGGTGTATTCATTTTTGGCTCAACCTGTACATTACGTGGAAATATGTGTCCGTATACTTGGAACATTTAAAGATATTTATAGATTAGGATTGAAGATTATGACGCGTTTTAAAGCTTATTCTGGCTATAATTAGACGATATCATTAATCCTAGGAACGATATATAAAGTCGAGACAATGAACTTGTCTTTGACCACTTCTATTTATGGAGGTCCTTCCTAAAATCCATAAAATCGTCTAACAATGGCCAGAATATATAGAAGAAACGCGTCATTGAAATTACCTGTGGATCCACAGTCCTATAGAAATGTGAAAAGTCAATTTAAGGACCCTTTGGCTAAGCATAAGTTTTGTGTTAGTAGGCTATCTTGTACTGACCTGTACATGTGTTGAATGAAGTGCTGACGGAATATATTACAGGGTAATTCCACTTAGTCCTATTGACCTGTCAGTGTATGCCATGTATCTCAGGTCTACAAGTCTAATATCATATCACCTGGAATGATGCCAACTGTTTTGTTTTCAATCTGGCCATAATTAAATTAGGCCTATAGAATTCAGTCTAGTAGGTATATATTAAGTATCGTCCAATATCAGCCATACTGAAAGAGGTACACGAACAACCATTAACACTAAAACAATTGTGCTATCACCCCGACTCACTCTACCACCACACAACACAACCACACTAATATCACACCACCATCACCACACTACTACCACATCATCACTGTAGTACCACACCACCAACACACTACTACCACACAACCAACACATTACTACCACACAACACAACCATACTATAATATCACACCACCATCACCACACTACTACCACATCACAATACACTGCCACACCACCACCACACTACAACCACATCACCATCATCACCACCACATACTACCACCACACTGCCACACCACCACCACACTGACTCACACCACCACCGCACTGATTACCACCACCACCACACTGACTCACACCACCACCACACTGACTAACACCACCACACTGACTCGCACCACCACAACACTGACTCACACCACCACCACACTGACTCACACCACCACCACACTGACTCACATTACCACCACACTGCCACACCACCACCACACTGACTCACACCACCACCACACTGACTCACACCACCACCACACTGACTCACACCACCAAAACACTGACTCACACCACCACCACACTGACTCACACCACCAAAACACTGACTCACACCACCACGACACTGATTCACACCACCACCACACTGACTAACACTACCAGCACACTGACTCACACCACCACCACTCTGACTCACATTACCACCACACTGCCACACCACCACCACACTGACTCACACCACCAACACACTGACTCACACCACCACCACTCTGACTCACACCACCACCACACTGACTCACACCACCACCACACCGACTCACACCACCACCACACTGACTCACACTACCACCACACTGACTCACGCCACCACCACACTGACTCACACCACCACCACCACACTGACTCACACTACCACCACACTGACTCACAATACCACCACACTGACTCACAATACCACCACACTGACTCACACCACCACCACACTGACTCACACCACCACCACACTGACTCACACTACCACCACAGACTCACACCACCACCACACTGACTCACACTACCACCACACTGACTCACACCACCACTACACTGACTCACACCACCACCACACTGCCACACCACCACCACACTGACTCACACCACCATCACACTGACTCACACCACCACCAAACCACCACCACACTGACTCACACCACCACCACACTGACTCACACCACCACCACCCTGACTCACACCACCACCACACACTGCCACACCACCACCACACTGACTCACACTACCACCACACTGACTCACACCACCACCACACTGCCACACCACCACCACACTGACTCACACCACCACCACACTGCCACACCACCACCACACTGCCACACCACCACCACACTGCCACACCACCACCACACTGCCACACCACCACCACCACACTACCACCACACTGCCACCACACTGCCACACCACCACCACACTGCCACACCACCACCACACTGCCACACCACCACCACACTGACTCACACTACTACCACACCACCACACCACTACCACACTGCCACACTACCACACTGCCACACCACCACACTGCCACTGCCACACCACCATACTGCCACTGCCACACCACCACCATACCACCACACTGACACACCACCACCACACTGACTCACTACCACCACCACACTGACTCACACCACCACCACACTGCCACACCACCACCACACTGCCACACCACCACCATACTGCCACACCACCACCACACTGCCACACCACCACCACACTGCCACACCACCACCACACTGCCACACCACCACACTGGCACACCACCACCACACTGACTCACACTACTACCACACCACCACACCACCACCACACTGCCACACCACCACACTGCCACACCACCACCACACTGACTCACACTACTACCACACCACCACACTACTACCACACCACCACCACACTGCCACACCACCACCACACTACCACACCACCACCACTGGCTCACACTACTACCACACCACCACACTACCACCACACTGACTACCACACCACCACACCACCACCACACTTCCACACCACCACCACACTGGCTCACACTACTACCACACCACCACCACACTGACTACCACACCACCACACTGCCACACCACCACCACACTGCCACACCACCACCACCACACTGCCACACCACCACCACACTGGCTCACACTACTACCACACCACCACACTGCCACACCACCACCACACTGACTACAACACCACCACACTACTACCACACCACCACCACACTGCCACACCACCACCACACTACCACCACACCACCACCACACTGGCTCACACTACTACCACACCACCACACTACCACCACACCACCACACTGACTCACACTACTACCACACCACCACACTACTACCACACCACCACACTACTACCACACCACCACCACACTGCCACACCACCACCACACTGGCTCACACTACTACCACACCACCACACTACTACCACACCACCACACTACTACCACACCACCAACACCACACTGGCTCACACTACTACCACACCACCACACTACTACACCACTACCACACTACCACACTACTACACCACTACCACCACACTGCCACACCACCACACTGGCTCACACTACTACCACACCACCACACTACCACACCACCACCACACTACCACCACACCACCACACTACCACCACACCACACCACCACACTACCACACTACCACACCACACTACCACCACCACACTACCACACCACCACCACACCACTACCACACTACCACCACACACCACACATACCACACAAACCACACTAACCACTACCACACTACCACACTACTACACCACTACCACCACACTGCCACACCACCACCACACTGGCTCACACTACTACCACACCACCACACTACCATGTACATAACACACGACACAACACTCCCTTGTCCTTGTCCAGGTTCAGGTTCTTTCACTCACAACTCCTTTCGTAGATTAACCCACGTCTAACGTGATCCGACGTTTCCTTAATATCTTAAATGATGCTATTTTTCATTTACTTAGGATATTATGAGACGATTTTAATCATTTTAGGAAGAAATTGTGAAAGTCAAAATCGTATAACTTATGTTCACTTAATTCGAAGAGATCCTTCTTAATCTACGTAAATTCGTCGATTAATAACCTATCCATCTATCCCAAGCTAACCTAACTTACTGTACATACCTTAGCCTACCCTATCCCTAAGCAACCTACCAATCAATACCATAACTTATGCTAGCCTAACAGAACTTATACCATATTAACCTTAACAAACGTATCGTAATCTAACCAAACATCATAATTATTCAAACCTAATTAATCTCTGCTAATCTAACCTAATGCTACCTAATCAATCCCAACTAATCCTAACCAAATCTAATTATGAGCTAACCAACCGAACCTAACTAACAACAATCAAACTTAACCAAACCTAAGCTAATCTAACCAAACCAAAATAAATATAACCTAACTGAACCTATTCTAACCAAACCAAGCTTAAACCTAATCTAATTTAACCAAATCAATTCAAACCTAACCAATACTAATCTTAACTTATCTTAATATAATCTTAACTTGTCTTAGCCTAGCTTAACCTAATCCATTCTAACCTAACAAAACTTAATCTATCCTAACCTTAAGAGGGAGGTATTAGCTTTTTCTGGACTCCCTTCTCCCTCATGTTTAGCATATCAGTTTTGAGATTTTAAGACGTTCGTTCCATTAGTTTGGCGATTTGAGACCTTTCGCCCCATTTCTTTGTCAATATTAAGACCTTTCGTGCCATTTAGGTGTCGATTTTTATTAAAAGTTTTATGGAGGTCTAGGGAGGAAACTAGAAGAAAAAAAAAATCGATCAAAAAGAGAACCAGTGTTTGCGAATATACTTACGGGCGAAAATATTTGTAATCAGCTTGCCCCTCTCTCCCCCCCCCCCCCCCCTCTTTCTTCTTCATAACCTTCATTATAATGTCTTAGCCCTTTTAATCAAACAGCCACTGCTTTACTTGTTCACTCTTTCGGCAGAGAACTGAGAACAGAGTGAGAACTGAGCGATCTCTGCCATACCCATAGCTTACTCTGACTGTTCCTTTTACTTATATAATTTTCTAGATCTCAAGTGACGGCGTCTCTTCCGTGGATTGACCTCCCAATCTACCATGATTGGAAGCCAAAGCGTCACATTTTTCCTTTGCCCCTCAACTTTCTCTTCATAATTGCTGAGGGGCACAGGGCCTTGGGTGGGGCTTTGGTTTCCCGGGCGTTTCCGCACCCTCCTTAGCTCCCCGCCATGGAGTGGCTTCGGTCACCCAGGCTTTATTGTGGTCGGCAGGGAGGGTTCTTTGGGGGCGCTCGATTATGGCCTTGGCCTTATTCGGGGCCTTGGGGCTGTTCGGCCAGGCAGCTTGAGGAACAACAACAACAACTCTTTCGGCAACATGGAGTCTTTATTTTACGCTTTCAAGATCCCATGTCTTTCCTTTTTATTAGACGATCTTATTCAGATTAGGAAGGGTATATGGAAGTCGGAGGGTTAATTGAGACCGTCTATACTCTTTTAATTCCCATAGATCCTTCCTAATCTGTATGAAATCGTGTAATAATAGCCAGAATAAACTGTCAAAACGCGTCATGATCCTCAAGGGGTTAAATGTCTTCTTACTAACACTACCGTCAAAAGGGGTAATTGTGGACACCTGGGCAATTGAGGACAGGTAATGTATACCTCAATTATAATTATTTACGATTTCTGTCTTCAGCAAATTTATGGCTTAGTGGTACGTGTTGTGTATGTTTGAATTGAAAGGATCCCTTGTATTGAAAAATAAGGTTTTAAAAACTTCCTTCAATTGAACAATACATTTATAAGAACTTCCCTCAATTGCCCCAGGCAATTACCCCTTTGACGGTAAGTGTTTTTATGCAGCTCAGGAAGGACTTAAAACGATCAAAGGTGTACAATCGATCTCAATTGTCCCTCGAACTCTCACAAATTCTCTCTAAACTTATTACCATCTAACGAACTAAACTAAATACATAAACTGAGCGAATGCATCATGGTTTATTGACAGAATTAATGCTACTGCCAGCACATTTGACTTCACGTAGGACAAATTCCTATATAGGCCTTAAAGGGTTGACTACAAGCTCCAGTTACACCATAACCAAGACGGATACTCCTAAGGTAAATTACATCGTCTGGAAGTAACGTTGATCAACTAGATATTGGCGTCATCAGATTGAAAGGGTTAATAGCATAACAATTATTGTTTGGAGAGAGAGAGAGAGAGAGAGAGAGAGAGAGAGAGAGAGAGAGAGAGAGAGAGAGAATTTGATATGTTTACTATGCACCAACGATACTCTATAAAGCACATATGCATATCATAGAGACTGTGTGAGTGTGTGTGTATGTGGGGGGATGGGGGGGTTACAAGGGATAGTTATATTTTATCCATAGAAAGCTATCCCACTACACATCAGTATACTTTTTGACTTTACTAACACGTATATATAGGTCAAGTTTGAAAAAAGAAAAAGAACAATACAAACAATGATAATAATAATAAATAATAATAATAATAAAAATAAAACAATAATCTATATTGTCTGTCTGTGTGTCTGTCTGTTCTTAATAGGCGGCCGCAGTTTTGGACCTGGGGAGCTGAAACTTTGCATGTGGGTGTCAATTGACCTGGGTCAGGTCATAGAGGGGGCGAGGCCACGATCGGAGATCGTTTCGAGGCCGAAATTGAAAAAAAAAACATGAACAAAATGATAAAAATGGCCGTTTGGGGAAGAAGGAGGCCTCCGATCGAAAAGGTGTATGGAACGAAAGTTGTTCGCAGCCCCCCAAAATGGGGATACGGATGAGGTCAGATCCAAAATCGGAGGTCATTTAGCGGCCGAAATCGTGGTCGCCGTTTAATGAGGCACAGGGAGGTTGAGGCCGGTGATTATGGTAGTATCGATAGTAGTATTGTGATGATTGTGGTAGTAGTGATTGATGATGGTGATTATGGTAGTAGTAGTGGTGGTAGTACCCGGGCAACGCCGGGTACCCCTGCTAGTAATATGATATAACAGACTCTCCAGTATACAGTATCCATTCAGCTGTCCCGACCAAAACATTATACTATACTTGCATGTTCATGCTTTGAGGATAATTGTTTGCTCGTGTCTTGAATTGAACCTTGTCTTTCAATATTTGTGTGGTAGTTATGTAGAGGGAGAAGGGGTTTCAGGACCCCCTTCTCTCTCGTGTTTAGGCCCATTAGTTTTGAGATTGTAAGACACTTGTCCCATTAGTTTGGCCATTATAAGACCTTACGTCCCTTTATATGATACATTTTAAGACTTTTCGAGCTATGTAGGTGGTAAATTATTCCTGGTGAGCGATAATAAGCCTGCAAACTAGGAGGAAGCGACCTTCGGCTAGGGCAATATGCTACGAAAAATGTACTAATTTATCTCGAAGGGGGGTTAAAAAAAATATAAATATATATTTATAAATGAAGAAAAAATAAAAATAAAAAACCTTCCCTTAAAGTGTGATACACTATAACCAAATGATAAGGATCTGTGTTTTAGCCTCATCAATATACAACTTTGGAGAAGATTGTAATACATGTAATATCCTGCACATTATATTAATCTTACACTTTGCAGTTAATTTTAATGATAGGCCTACATAAATATTTCAAAGCATTATGTATTACCTGAATGTATTTTTAAGGGGAGATGGGCCGTTTTTCTAGCCCCGTTTCTTCCTCATGTCTAGCCCCATTAGTTTTCAGATTGTAAGATGTTCGGCCCAAAAGTTTGGAGTTTGAAAGTTTGAAGACCTTTTGCCTAATTTTTGTTGTCAATATTAAGACTTTTCATGTCATTTACGTGTCGACTTTTTCCTGACGAGCGATAGCGAGCCTGTAATTTAAGAGAAACCGGCCATTGGCCGGGACATTTTTCTATCGAAAAATGTACAAATTTATCTTGAAGGAAGGTCTAGAGAGGAACTAAAAAAAAAAAAAAAAAAAAAAAAAAAAAAAACATACATGAGCAAATAAATACGACCCATCGGCCCCTTAAGGTATTATTTGGTATGCATGCTGTATATTATTGAAACTTGTTCCAATGTCATTTATTGAATAGCAAGAATGATTTATTACGGTATACATTTTGGGAATTATTATTAATATTATTATTATTATTATTATTATTATGCATCTTCTTCTTCTTCCTCTTCATTATTATTATTATTATTATTATTATTATTACAACTACTATTATTAATACCACAGAAAGCAAATTTGTAAGGCAGTACGGCATTGTAACCTGAGTCAGCACCTCCCCCTATAAGGTTCTCTCTCTCTCTCTCTCTCTCTCTCTCATCATGCTTTTGTATTCTCTGTATTGTTTCCTACTACGATTTTTTTCAGAGAGAGAGAGAGAGAGAGAGAGAGAGAGAGAGAGAGAGAGAGAGAGAGAGAGAGAGAGAGAGAGAGAGAGAGAGAGAGAGAGAGAGAGAGAGAGAGAGAGAGAGAGAGAGAGAGAGAGAGAGAGAGAGAGAAAATAGCAGACGAACACATTCCCCATTTGTGTCTATTCAATATCAAACTGTGTAACTATGCATCTCACCAGATCAGTAGGTTATACATTATGATAGAACATTATAGGGAGCTCCACTGGATTCATTGCATCACCAGTAGCCAGGGTTTGTTTCTGGACCCCATTCTCCCTCATGTTTAGCCACATTAGTTTTGTGATTTTAAGAAGTTTACCCCATTAGTTAGTCAATTTTAAGACCTTTAGCCCCATTTTATTGTCAATGTTAAGACCTTTCGTGCCATTTAGGTGTCAATTCTTTCCTGGAGAGCGATGCTTGATGCTTAATGCTTGATAATTCATAGTTGTGTATGTGGATTTTTTATTATTTACACGTGCAATTAATTACACACTATCGTATGTAACCTAAACTGTATGGCCTTCAGCAACAACGTCCCAATTATTGTTGGGGCTTGCATTGAATGACAAATATAGTAGATGAAACATTCAGGTATTTTCACTGGAATTTTGATTACCTACAGTAGGTATGTTTTTTGTATGCGTTATATTATGATCCACTCGGGGAATTACTATGGTACCGGTACTCTTTGTGTTTATTATTATTATTGACGATATTAATTGTTTTTGCCATTTTCGAGCAATTCATATTAAGTTTGTCCCCTAGACTACATGCACGCTTCTCCAGAATCCATCCAAGCTAAGGCAAACATCGCCCAGATCCCCTTTTAAGTTAATATACATTTTAGAAGAAAAAAATGTCTTGGTCAAGGCCGGTTTTTTCTAAATTGCTGGGTCACGATTGCTCGCCCAGAAAATATTGATACGGGAATGGGATGAGATGTCTTACAATCACCAGACTAATGGGACGAAACCTTTAAATATCGCCAACTAATGGGATGCAAAGGGTGATCTAAAAAGACCACCACGGAATTAGATAGGCTTTAGAAGGTATCACTTGAGCTTTATTTACTGCAACTTTCTTTGGCAATTCTGGAATGGATGGGACTCGTCAGCCTTGGTCGGTAACCCATCTAGGAGAGACAACCTTATAAATAATCCGGGTGAATGGGACTCGTCAGCCTTGGTTGGCAAAACGTCTAGGGGAGTAAACCTTATACAAATCTTCTAAGGGTGAAGCAGGTTGGTGGATGGACTAGCCACCCACCACTGTTGAAAAAATAGTACTAAAACTACACAGAGGGCCTCTGAGTTGGACGAACCCAAAGTTGAAGTCCTTAAAAAAACTGGCACGGGTTGTCCTCACAGGTGACAGGTCCGCTTGTGTATGGTAATCTCATAAAGGGGAGCAAAGTGTCGTCCGGCAATATATAGATAGATAGCATTATGAATTGACCTGCCTAATATAATCCACCTTCAGTTTAGTTCCCCATACCAAAAAAAAAAAAAAAAAAAATAGATCCCAAAAATGGTGCTGGGAATAATTTTGGCTATAGAACATTGTGGATAAAAGCAGATAAGATATGTACTATGCTAAGTAATATTATTCATACTATGCCAGGCTATATTATGCTATGGTACGCTATGTTATGTTATAGTTGGCTGATATGATTTATGCGATGTTTATCTATCCTTCGTTAAGCTGTAATGACGTTACATAATACTATGCCATGGTATGCTATGTTAACATATGCTATACTAAAGTCTGTAATGCTATGTATAACGAGCAAAGAATAATGGAGACTAGAAGAAACCTTACCGGGAGATGGAATGGGTGACGACGGTGTAACAAAAGACAGTGTTGGGTTATGTTACCCCCCCCCCCATATTTCTCTCTCTCTCATAACTGACCCCCATCAAGGATAGCCCCCCCTACCTTCCATACTCTCCATCACATAAATAAACCAACCAACCAAACACACACATACACAGATATTCAACCCTCACGCACACATACCTATCACTACCTCATCCCTATACACACACAATTCTACCCACACACACATACCCCTACATCACCCCTGTATACACACACACACACACACACACTCATGAAGGATGGATAGCCCTGTGCCCTGTATACAACCTAGCACATACATAAATAATTCAGCCATCGATTATTCCCTCCATCAAATAAGTCTACGGTGAGAGTAACCCATTATGAGTTGTCCAGGGGTTATTCTCACAACCCATAGTACACCAGCCCGGAGATCACCAGAGTAATATATTGGTTAAGGCCCTTAACTTAAGAGCAACTATTTGGTTTTTATAGACACCTTTCTCCCACTCAGGTTTGGCCCCATTGGTTTTGAGAGTTTAAGATGTTCACCCCATTAGTTTGTCGATATTAAGACTTTTCCGCCCATTTGGTTGTCAATATTAAGACCTTTCGTGCCATTTCGGTGTCGATTTTTTTCCTGACGAGCGAGAGCGAGCTTGAAATTTCGGCCGGAACATTTTTCTACCGAAAACAGGTACACATTTATCTCGAAGGGGGTCTTGGGGATGTTTTTGAAAGCTTGATGGAGGTCTTGGAAGGAAAGCAAAATAACACTAAATAAGTAAATAAATAAACCCTACCCCCAATAAACGTCACCAACTTAAGTTCATCACTGCTGTCCGTCATATTATTTACTTATACTCCGTTCACATCAACTTGGCAATTTATTCCACCCTGGATAATATAAAGTGACATATCGAAAATAGCTTTTACCGTAAACGACACGCCAGTTTCAGTTAATCTTGAGCCTTTTAGACACCTGCAAAGGTCTCAAAGAGGGAGTCGAAACTGTCGTGTTTTTACAATACAAACTATAAACACTGAACATCCTCTAAGTATAGCCATTATAAAGTGCACCAAGCGTCCTCTAATACTGAAAGGGTTAATCTTTACCGGGCATCAAATTGTCACGTCCCTATGATGACTACTGAATTCTTAACCCTATTGGGTGCGAGGTGGATCTTTCTGGACCCTCTTTGATTCATTCCATTAGAAGAGAGGTTCCTGACCAGCATTCGAACCCACCCCTGATATTTTGTGTGAGAGTTGGGCAACGTATCCACTGGACTATGAACGGATATGCTCATGATCGAGGGGATACGGTGCCCAACTCTTGCAAAAATATCTGGAGTGAGTTGGTTCGAATCCTGGTCAGGAAACCCCTCTCCCCCAACATATCCGACATTATCATTAGATCCATTCCATTAATTTGGAGATTCTAAGACGCTTTACTTAATTACTTTGGCGATTATAAGACACTTCACATCATTCATGTGTTGATTTATTTTCTAGGCGAGCTATAGCGAGCCTGCAATTTACGAGAAACCAGCCTTCGATCTGGATTTTGTATTTATATATTTAATTATTATTATAATGTTTTTGTTTAGTTTAAAGAAGGTCTAGGGGAGTGCTTGTTTAGTTTAAAGAAGGTCTAGGGGAGTGCTTGTTTCAATCTAGGGGGTCAAACAAACTATATTGCTTGAAAATGGAAAAAAAACAAAAACAATCATCCTTGAAAATACAAACAAAATATCACAATAACCCCCAAAACGTAGCATGAGATAATGTTAAAGATGGCATATATCATCGTCAATAATGAAAGCTAACTACTGTATCAATATTAATAATCCCATGATTTCCTCCATTAATAATAATTGATCAATAAATAAATGAATACATAAATTAAACTTGAATCTATTAACCCCTTCTGTACCGGAGAATCGTCTTTTTAACTTTATTCTGGCTACTGTTACACGATTTTCTTCCGTTTATAAAGGGCCTCCATCAATTAACAGGCTTCGAACTATCTCACTTAACACTTTTTACTACCACAAATACTTCGTAAACTGCACAAAATCGTCTAACTATAGCTAGAATAAAACGAAATAGACGTCGCCAGTACAGGAGGTGTTGAAGAGATAGTATGTCATGGATAAGTTCAAGGGAGGCCTTAAGGGGGCGCACAGACTTTTGTTTATCTTTCTCTCCTTTTCTCTCTTTCCCTGGCTTGTATCTATTCGGCACCATTCAGCCAACTGTTTTAAAACGTTTATCCTCAACCAGGTGTCCGAGCCAGAATTGTACGGAGAAATCCGGCTTAGCCGGAGACATTTTTCTATAGAAAAATGTACAATTTTAGCCTGCTGTCAAAAACATCTAAAACAAATATGTTGGCTCGTTACCGCTCGCCAGGAAAAAATCGACACATGGATGGGGATAAACGTCTTAAAACAGTAGGCCGAATGGGGCCGAATGGATACAACTCAGAGGAAGAGGGCGAGAGAGAGAAAAAAGCGAGGTGGGCTCCCTTAACCAGCCGGGTACTGGACTATATCAATGGGCACGTAAATTGTCTACCTGTAACAGTAACAGGGTATATTGATAGTGATTCACCTGTCTATCCTTCCAGTAGACATGGGTATATTGCCACCAATATACCTTTAAGGGGAGATGGGTCGCTTTTCTGGTCCCCACTTTCTCTCTCATTTTTAGTCTCATAATTTTTCATATTTTACGACGTTCGGCCCATTAGTTTGGCGATTTTAAGAACTTTCGCTCCATTTCTTTGTCAATATCAAGACTTTCGTGTCATTTAGGTGTCGATATTTTCCTGGCGAGCGATAGCGAGCCTGTAAATTAAGAGGGATCGGCCTTGGGCCGGGACATTTTTCTATCGAAAAATGTACAAATTAATGTTGAAGGAGAGTTTTTTTTTTTTTTTTTAAAGTTTGATGGAGGTCTAGGAAGGAAACTACAAAATGTATAAAACATATAAAATAGGAAATAAATAGGCCCATCCCCCCTTATATGTTTGTACTATCATGGACAAGTTATAGGTATTTTCCATTGTTTTACAGTGAGGACCCCTGGTGGCTGATGAAGGCTACAAGAACGCTACTACTGTAAACACTACCTCCATTCTCCTCACACACGGCTAATTGAATATATGGGCTAATGGGGGGTCACCGTTTTTGTTTTATCTTTCTCTCCTTTTCTCTTGTTCCCATGCTTGTATCCATTCAGCCCCATTCAGCCAACTGTTTTAAGACGTTTATCCCCATCCAGGTGTCGATTTCTTCCTGGCTCGCCAAAATGTACTAATTTAGCTTGCTGTCAAAACAAAAATATATATAATGTATATTGTATATGCTGGCTCGCTACCCGTCGCTCGCCAGGAAAATATTGACACCTGGATGGGGGTAAACGTCTTAAAACAGTAGGTTGAATGGGGCCGAATCGATACAAGCCAAAGAGAGAGGGAGAGAAAGAGAAAACAAAGCGTGGTTGGCTCCCTTAAAGCTGTATAGGGGGTGCTGTTCCTTTCTGGCTATGAATTAACAAATTATGATGAATATGACCTGTTAATGAGGTGGCCTTTAGCATGAGCAACATACTGTAGGTCAATCTTAGGACTATATAATAATTAATGTATGCCATAGATCGTAAGGATGATTGTAGCCATTATACAACACTGTTTGTATAGTATATGTAGTATACAGGTATATAGTTAGCTAGATAGATAGACAGATCGATATGCTGTATAGATGTATATAGGTGGATATAATCAGATAGATAGATAAATAGAAAAATAATTAGTTTGGAGCAGAAAATGAAAATAGATTAGTTTTTTGCGAATTACCTTCTGTGTATGAAGGTGGTGGGGTCACACGAGCGCTTTTTCCGGCAATTTTCCAAGATCAAGATTTTTCTCGTAATATGTCGAGGCTCTCTCTCACTGGACGCGGAAACTACCTTAGATCGACGATAATTTATGTTAGGTAGTTTAATTCGCATGACACTTGAATTTTGTAGCTGCCAGACTACAATTGCCCGTAAAAATTGACGGGATAATCGCTCGTGTGACACTACCATGACATTAATAATGTTTGTATTGCATAAATGATTGACGTAGACAAATATATATACAGAACCATCAACACACAATATACCCTGTTCATTATAGGTAGGCCAGAAACCCTTACACCAACCTCTAGAACTCAAAAAGGACTTCGCTAAATGAGCATATATTTCTACGATTTGGAAAGAGTCAACCAGTAAACAGGTGCAACAAATTACAACCCATTTGCTCCAGCCCTTTCTGAATTAAAAGAGGTTAGAATATTTTTTGTTTTGAATGTGAAGGGCCCTAAAGGAAATTAATAGCTCAGGATGGACCTCAACAAACTGGGTAAATGGTCTTAGACATGGCAGATGCCACTAAACTTGAAAAAGTGCAACGTGATACATATCGGTCAAGCAAACCACAATTCAGGCTATTTGCTATTGGGAATGCCTCTGGAAGTGACCGACTTGGAAAAGGATTTGGGTGTTCTGATTAGCAGTGACCTAAAGTTTTGCATGCAGTGCATTCAAATAGAGAAGAAAGCTCAGAAATTACTGGGCTATATTTAGAGGCAATTTAAGTATAGAAATAAGTAAATAGTCCTCACACTCTACACCGCTCTGATACGACCTCTCCTGGATTATGCGGTTCAGTTCTGGTCTCCATCACTCAAGAAAGATATAGAACGACTGGAAAGAGTACAAACTTGGGCGCCAAAGCTTATTCCATTGAGTAGAAGACTGAACTATGAGGACCGATTGAGAGGTCTTGATCTCTATTTGTTGGAAACACGCAAATTACGAAGTCAGCTCATTGACATTTTTGAAATACTTTATTGGTTTGACAATGTGGATTATAGCAAAACGCTTAGCCTCAAAAGAAATACGACAACACACAGCCATTAATGGAAGTTAAAATTGAATATATCCGGTACTAGTATTGGTGGAAACTTTTTCACATATAAGATCTGTTCTACCTGGAACAAACTTCCTTCAGAAGTTGTAAACACTACCATCATGTAGGGAGACTGTAGGCACCAATCAAACAGGGCAGTACCCAGGGAAGCCACATAGGCATATGATGAGTTGCTGGAACTCCTGTTTCATTTGTCTGGTTTCCCCCACTGTTTCTATTTGTGCCTCACCTACACAGAGTAATCCAGCTTACTCTCACAAACACTTCATCTTCCTATTCATTTCACTACACTTATACAGGCACACCACACTTCTTTTTTCAACACATCTATGTTACCTCTAATGTTCCTTGATTTTGGTTCACTATCACTCTTTCAACGTTGGGAGGGGGGGGGGGGGTGCACTTGGTACAGGCAGCTTTGCCTTTTGTCTCCTTCATGCACATACAACAAAGTTCTTCAGTAGAGCAGTTCAAGAAGAGAATAGATAGTAGATACTATTTGTAATGAGTGTAATGCACTGCACAATCTCACTCTTTCCACTTCGAGTATCTCCTCGGAACGGACGGCAAGGTCTTTGAGATACAAACTGTTCCTTGTAACTCTCTCTCCGATCATAAGAATGTCATAATAATAAACATCCATACCTAAGCACAAACCTCATTCAATATTTACAAACACACACACACTTTCTCTCTCGGTATATAGTTTTCTATTGTAATGCTATTCATGATTATTGTTGGGTGGGTTTTTTTTTTCCTAGTTGAAGTGAGATTTAATAACTCTAACTCGTGATAATATAATATAATAGCTCTTAGGGTTCAGGGTTGGTTTTAAGAACAGGTAATGTACAGTTGCCCACATAAGTTCCTCTCCGTGTTCTTATACATGGAAATACAATGCGCATGATTGAATTACGAGTGTAGTTCTTATGCAGTGGAATACTCATGTGATTAGTCAACTAATAATTAAAAGAAACCACACTCGCATTCATACTAAATTTACTTTCATACATAAGATCACAACGAGGAGCAGAAGTTATGTGGGCAATTGTACACTATAGTAGCTCTGACTCGTGACAGGTTGGGTTATGGGTTAGATGTATCAACAGGTACGGTATTATAGCTTTAAGGGAAATATATATATATAATTATAAGGCCGAATTATAGGCCCAACTCACTAATACTATGGACCCTGGGGACTGACTAAGGATAAAAGGAGTCTGTAGAAAGCCGAATAGCCCACACCTGGCATATCCCCCTCACAACTAAACAGTATATAAATTATACATAAACGCTCATATACATACACACACCTACATACACACACACACACGGCGTCCAGGCCATAATAATAAGCCCAAATGGTGGAATAAAGATATTTCAAACTGCCTGCTTGCTAAAAAATTTGCTAATGATAGATTAAAATCCTCACAAAATGACGAAGAACGGGTGAAATTTGTAGAGCTACGACGCAAAGCCAAAAAGTTAATTAAGCAGAGTAAAAAGACCTTAGAGTTACATATTGCGAATCAAAGTAAAACAAACCCGAAAGAATTCTATAGTTACTGTATATATATCAGAAAGAAAAAAGTAGTTACTTCAACTGTTGGACCATTAGTCGATGAAAATGGAGAATACACCAAAGACGAAGTACAAATGAGTAATGCCCTCAATACCTTCTTTGCATCAGTTTTTACAACAGACGACCTCAGTGATATCCCTACACCATCGCCGATTCAGATTGATAATTCAGATGTTCTAAGCAATATCACCGTTAGAGAGAGAGAAGTATTGAATTGTTTAGATAAACTCAAGGTAAATAAAACGCCTGGACCTGATACAATCTCGCCTAGAGTTCTAAAGGAAGCTAAGGATGAGCTCTCCAAACCACTGACATTACTATTCAATAAATCTTTGCAGTCTGGAACTATGCCTGATAAGTGGAAGCTAGCCAACGTAACACCGATATTCAAAAAAGGCAGCAAATCCCTACCCAGTAACTATCGTCCAATTAGCTTAACCTCAGTTGTATGTAAAATGCTAGAAACAGTCATACGAGACAGACTCGTAAATCACTTAGAGGAAAATAACATACTTAAAGATACTTAACACGGCTTTCGTAAAAAACGTTCCTGTTTAACAAACCTCTTAGACTTCTTCCATGACATCCTCAACCTCTACGATGAGAGTAAAGCTGTAGATATTATATACCTTGATTTTCAAAAGGCCTTTGACAAAGTTCCCCACAAACGTTTACTGCTAAAACTAAAAGCGCATGGAATACAGAAGAAGATTGGCTCAGCAACAGAAAGCAAAGAGTAGTCATAAACGGTAAGGCATCTAAATGGACCAATGTAAGTAGCGGGGTACCCCAGGGATCGGTACTAGGACCAATTCTCTTTCTAATTTACATCAACGACATAGATGAGGGTCTCACCTGTACAATCTCAAAATTTGCTGACGATACAAAAATTGCAAATAGCGTACTCTCAAAAGAACAAGTTGACGATATGCAACACAATCTAGATAAATTGTCATGTTGGGCCCAAATTTGGCAAATGAGTTTCAATGCGGATAAATGTAAAGTACTACATATCGGATACCTAAATGAGAAAGCAAACTATTCGATGAATGGCACTCAGCTTAAGAATGTAAACAGAGAAACCGATCTGGGAGTAACAATATCGAGTAACCTAAAACCGAATCAACAATGTTCAGAAGTTGTTAAGAAGGCAAACAAAATAATTGGCTTTATAGGCAGGTCATTTGAGCATAAATCCAAAGAAGTTATCCTAACCCTTTACAATTCCTTAGTCCGCCCTCTTCTGGAATACTGCGTTCAATCCTGGTGCCCTTATTACCAAAAAGATATAAACAAGCTAGAACGAGTTCAACGTAGAGTTACCAAAATGATACCTAGCCTAAAGAACAAACCATACGAAGAGCGTCTTAGAGAATTAAATCTATTTCCTTTAACCCAGCGCAGATTAAGAGGTGATTTAATTCAAGTGTTCAAAATCATCAAAGGCATCGACAATATGAACTGTAGTAAGTACTTCACTATCGACCAATCTAATTACATGCGGGGAAACGGTTGCAAAATTATTGGTAAATCTTTTAACTCGCACGAATCTAAGAATTTCTTCTTCAATCGAGTTGTCAACTTGTGGAATGGGCTTCCCCGAAACGTTATAGACTGCATCACCGTTGATTCATTTAAACTCCGCCTAGACAAATATTTCGCATCAAACTCGCGACTGACTGCATTTGTAAATGAATAACTTTATTTTATCCCCCCCTCAGTTACTAACCCATCTGTCCTCTACTAACTTCCAAATCCTGCCACGGACATTAGTTCCAGGGCAGTAATTCCCTTTCCAATGTTCCCTTACCCACTCTAAACCACTGTTTGGACACTTGATCCTCAGTGTTTTGGAGGACAAGCAACCTAGAAGGGTCACTAGATCTGTTGTTGTTTGATTTCCTTTGTACTCCTTTGTACATATACTGTATACATACATAAACATACATATATACAATAAGTATTATAAAACAAAAAAACAAAAAACAAAGTAAATACATAGTGATCATACCTCATGTGTATAGTATTAATAAGATACATTACTATCTAATACTATGAGGATAGACCTCACAGAAAGGGTCAGATGTCAAACTACAAGCCGTTTCAATCTATTTTCTGATCAAGGCGGACTCGGCAAATAGTCTTTCATAATAGCAGCTTGACCAGTAGATCATCGTAGCCTCATCCCAATTTACATGATGGTTTTGTCTTTGTTTATGTTTAAAAATACCATGAGATTCTTGAGCTGACCTTACTGATTGTTTGTGTTGTTTAACTCTCACCTCTAATCTTTTTCAAGTTTGTCCTATGTATATGTCATTACATCCTTTACACGGAATGAAATATACACCACCTGCATCATTTTTAGGGCTGTTTTTAAGCAAAGTAGACTTGACGGAGTTTTCATAATTGAATACTACATTTATATTCAAATTTTTGAGAGATGTTGGGAGAGGTGTTAATTCATCGTGATATGGAAAAATTGTTTCAATTTTCCTAGCGAGTTTTACTACACAATTTTATCACACGTATTTGTGATTTTACCTACATACATATATATATATATATATATATATATGTATATATATATATATATATATATATATATATATATATATATATATATATATATATATATATATATATATTGTTGTTTCCTGGACCCCCTTCTCGATCCCTTATGTTTAGCTCCTTTAGTTTTTATTTGAGATCTTAAGACACTCGTGACTCGCTGCAATAAATAATAATACTAAACTAAAAACAATAATAATAACAATAATAATAAAATATTTAAAATAAAACAATACTAAAATAATAATAAAATAAATAAATAAATAATTTACGCGAAATATGGTGTAAACAGAGTATCTTTCAAATTTCGCGAGACTGGTCTGAGATATGATATTGAAAGATACACAGCCATTCCAGTAGCAATGAAGAAATGTGTAAATTGTAATCTATTATTATAATGGTCATAACGTTAACAAATGTAAACAGGGGAGTGCATATTATTCAAAGGGAGTGTATATTGCACGTATTATATGCACTGGGGAAGTGTAAGTTGTATGTATAATAATGACTAGGGAGTCAATATCCAGGGGAGTGCATATTACACTGGTCTTCGGCCAGAACATTATTCTAACGCAGAATGTACAAATTTATCTCAAAGGGGGGTCTTGGGGGTGTTATTTTAAGCTTGATAGAGCTCTAAGAAGCAAAACTACTTCTAACTCGTAAAAGGATTGTTTCTAGGTTAGCTATAAGGTTATGCTATGCTAAAGTTATGCTATGCTATACTGTGCTATGCTATAATGTTATTCTATGCTATGTTATGCCATGCTACCCTATACTATGTTGTGCAATACTATGCTATGGTACTTAATACTTTGCTATGCAATTCTAAACTGTTTTGCTAAACTATGTTATACTGAGTTATGCTATGCTGTACAATGCCTTGCTATCCTACCCTGTTATGCTATACTATGATATGATATACTATGTTATGTTATGTTATACTAAGTAATGGTATGCTATACTATGTTCTTCTATATTATGTTTTGCTATACTATAATGTGCATATGCTATTCTATATTATGCTATGCTATTCAACACATTACAATACTATCATATGCTATGCTATATTTTTTTTTTTTTTTTTTTTTTATATATTCCAACTTACTTCCTCTCGGGCATAGGCTGAAAGCCTTAACATTCACCGCTTTACAATGAACAGTGAAGCCCGTGAGGTCTTGTTCCAGTCTAGGGAGTGAGACATGTGAAGCACGTAGAGTACAACGAGCACCTGCCATCTTGCCTTCACATGAGGCACGGTGCTCACTCATGGCCCGAAACGACCCCATCTCTGAAGCCACCTCGTTCCCGTGCTTCACTGTCTCACCACCTACACTCGGACTCTCACACTTACACACACACAACGCCACCTGTTGAGCAGATAACTCACCAGGCATTGCACCCCTATAGCATATTTTGAATATGGGAATATTCATACAGTGCTATTTAATCAGGGAACAATGAGGGTATTTTATTGACGTTTCGGTGGGCTTGTGGTAATGCACTGATACTAGGTACAGCACAAATTCCATCCCAATAATATCTTCCCATTGATACATCGGGATTTGAACCCGGGACCTTTGGATTACCAGGCCAGTGGCAAGACCACTCCACCACACCTCCCCTAAATAGCATATACTGTTATATTATAGGTTTGACTCCTGTAAGGAGATAAAGAAAACCTAATATTTAGTAGTGGCCCCGTAATCATTGACGAACATGCCTATTACATAAGGCATCCTCTTCAAACACTAATCCGCCGTAGTTTGAATCTACCGCGCAGAGCATTTAAAAACTGAGGAGCCTTCATCATGAGCGCACGCGACCTCACTCATGGCTTCAGTCATTATGAATTGGGTTCTCACTACGAAAAAACTTCGTAAAAAATAAAAACAAAAAGAAAATAAGAATAACTATCCAATAAGCTTTCCATCATATCGTGGATGTACTTGTGTGGATTTCTGACCAGACGCTGAATCAGGCGTCATTCCTCCTTCACTGACATATCAAGTAAACCAAAATCCTTAATACATCAACGAATGGGAAGGGGACGGTCGGGAGGGCCCCAGTCGTCAATGATTACGGGGCCACTACTAAATATTAGGTTTTCTTTATCTCCTTACAGGAGTCAAACCTATAATTTATTAGTGGCCCCTCCATCATTGACGAACATGCCTGATATCTAAGACTGGAGGGGGACATTCGTAATCATATCATAACTCTAGAAAAGCAGATAATAAAAACAACCACATAGTATTCTTACTTTTGAAAAATGTATTTAATACGGCGTAGGCCGGAAATATACAAGAAAAAGGGGTTCAGGCAGGTGCGTGCTTCAAAGAAGCCTGCCCGACAAAAATAGGTAACCCTGAAGATTCTGAACACAGATCTGTAGTTACAAAAGGCACCCCACTCAACGAGTGGTGACAAAAATAATAAGTTATAAGTTTATATGTGCACATCATAAACCCCAAAATACATGTGGAGATCAATTGCTAATGAACTCCATTGAACTAATGTTACATTGCTTTCGCAGCTAAAACTACTATAACAACACCATTGTTTTGTACTAAACTTTGTACTAGCACAAATTCTCGCAGAGAAATTTTCATATCACATTTTAACCTTAAATTGTATCACAGCTCTCATACTCCGGCGGGGTCTAGGGTGTCCTATGTCAACTGACTGCACCCCCCCCCCCCCCTTCCTTGAAAATAAACATAAGTGACTGCAGGGCCACCTAGACCCTCTGCCTTAAAGCTATACATGGTAAGGAAGGTTTGTCTAGAGCAACTGACAAGTATCTAGAGAGAAACGTATGATTAGACGCCCACAACTGTGTGGACGCAATATCTTCAACTGAAAAGTTTTTCAGGAAACGTAAAGAGGGCGCCCACTTGCGTAAATCGTGGGCCCTACCCACAACGCCGGGATTACTCTCTTTAATGACTTCTACCAGAAGAGAGGCTAATCGCCGTTTAAGTAAGCGTTTACCCGTACTCGCTACCCATAAAGCACCTTGGGGGTTATGAGGAGCTATTCTCAAATATTTGGTTAGAGCTTGCACTGGACATAAATTATGATGCACCTTTCCCCTTTTTAACGCCGGCACCGTGAACTCAGAAAACACGTGTGCACTATGCTCATTCTTGGCTACAAACGCCGGGGAGGGTGCAATGGAAATTGAATCATTAAGTCTACCAAACCTAAGACAATTAGGTGTGTTGCTCATCGCCGCCAGCTCAGACACTCTGTTTCCGGTGGCCAAAGCCAAAAGGAAAACTGCCTTCTTTAAGATTAAAGCAAAGTCTGCAGTATTTTGATACAGACGAGAATGAAGTAAAGACAAAGCTTTGTCCAGAGACCAAGTAGGCATGAGCTGACGGGGAGGTGGGCGGAGTTTAAAACACGCTCTCATAAATCCTGTTTCCTCCGCCACCGGTATGGATAGACCTGTAAGGTCGAAAAAGGGCACTCTAATCGCAGTTAAGTGATTCTTCAAAGTAACCACAGATAAACGTTTCTGCTCAAACAGATAGTTCAAGTAATTAAAAACCAATGCCACTGAGGGTACAGTTTGTTCCGTTCTAACAATCCAAGAAGTAAAAGCTTTCCAATGAGATTGATATTGTCGCTAAGTAGACTGAGTATATTGATTGAGCAATTTATTGGTCACATCCCTACCGTATGGTGCTAGCCACTTGGCCTCCTGAATGTCCATAATGCAAAAGTCAGCGAGGTCTCTAGGTTGCCAATCGTGTCTAAGTGGAAGTACCCGACCGGGAGCGATACCGGGTCCGGGCACCACATTATTAACTGCTGGTACCACACCTGCGCCGGCCACAGGGGCGCGATTAGCGAGACTAAGCCTCGATAAACTCGTAGTTTGTTCACTACGTGGCACATTAGTGACGCATCTGGCGGCGGAAACAGATAGATGGAGCTCCATCTGTTCCAGTCTGTCACTAGGGCGTCTGGCCCCCCTGCCGGCGTTATCGCCCGGCGGGTGAGGTATAGAGGGAGCTTGTGAGTCTCCTCGGACGCAAAAAGATCCACTTGTGGATGGGAGAGCTCCGCAATCATTAGGTCGAAAATGGGTTGCTTGAGCTCCCATTCTACTGTCGTGCTCTGTCTCCGGGACAGAGCGTCTGCCCAGACGTTCGCTACGCCTGGGAGATAAGATGCGTGAAGATAAATATCTAGACTGGTGGCTAGAACAAAAATCTCTTCCGACACGAGTAGCAACTTCCTTGACCTCGTTGACCCTTGTTTCTGAATACAGTGAACTGCATTCAGATTGTCCATTCTGAAGGCCACTGACTTGCCCCGTAACACCGGGCCGTGAGCCTGAAGGAAATACAAGGGGACTAGTAACTCTTTGACATTTATGTGAGAGATTTCTAAGTGGGACCAAAGTCCCTGACCCTGGTGCCCCTGATTTGACTGAAATCCCCACCCTATGGTGCCTGACGCATCCGTGTCTACCCATACCGTTGGAGGAGGAGAGGTCCATGACATGATTGAGTGCAATGTTTCCCTCTTCGCCCAGACCGCTAGTAAGGTGTGGATTAATTTTGGTATGGGCCATAATTTTCCCGCCGGTAAGAGTGGGAAATATTTGTTGCCTTCCAATATTAATCGTTTTACTTTCAACCGGCCCAACTTGACAGTTAGCTGAATCCAGTTGAGAGAGCCGACCAGAGACTCCCAGACTCTTCGTGTCGTAGTCAGACTGTGAAGAAACCTGAACAGTTTCCTGCGAAACCTGTTGCGATTGTCCACACTCTGACTCAGAGTGAGAGCGGCGGTGTCCCAGACCAGCCCTATCCACTGAATTACTCTTGAGGGAACAAGGTTTGACTTTACCAGATTTACCTTGAAGCCTAGAGTTTTGACATGATTTAAAAAGATATTGACATGTTTTATGCATAATTGTTGTGTCTCTGCCACCACCAGCCAGTCGTCTAGATACCACAACACTCTGATTCCCTGTTTTAACAATGGCATCAGGGCTTGCCGGACTAGTTTCGTGAATAATCGAGGTGCTAGGTTCAAACCGAACGGCATCCTCTGAAAAACAAAATTTTGGTGCCTGATCCTCAAGGCCAGAAACCTTTGAAATCTTTTGTTGACCGACACGTGCCAATAGGCGTCTGTCAGGTCTAGGGAACACATCCAGCCACCCGGCGGAAGTGTTAGCCTGATTTGATGAACTGTTAACATTCTGAAAGACTCGTTGTAAATGTGAAGATTCAGATACGACAGGTCTACGACCGGCCTCATCTGAACACTGTCCCGTTTGGGAACCAAAAACAGTTTTGACGTGAATACAGGGTAATCTGGAGGTACCGGGATGATGACATTCTTGGCAATCATCTCCTGGACCAGCAACTCCACCTCTAATGAAACACAATTTGCCGTTGTCGGCTGACGTAAGCGAGGTCGCCGGAGCCACTGCCAAGTGATGCCTTTGCGTGCCACCATCCGTGCCCAGGTTTTTAACGGCCATGCTTGGTGACACGTTCGGAACGACCCAGTTAGCAGACAAGGGTTCGCCGGCTGTACTTCCCTCGGTTCCTCCGGCTCTAAGATAGGCACTGGGAGTGAGAAAGACTTTAGTTTTTTGATGGTGGGTTTGGTGGTGTTGGACGCTTCGCCGGCTGGCTGGTGTGGGCCGAAGACTGGCCCTGCCCCGGCTTATACTGGCCGCGTCCCCTCTGTCCTGAAAACCCTCTCTGTCTATGCCTGAACTGACCCAGGGGGGATTGGGAGGACTTAGGCGGAAGAAACGGCTTAGAACCCCCTGGCTGAGCTTTAGTAGGAGGCTTAGGTTTGGGGAAGTTAAATGCGGGTTTCTTAGCCTGTGCGGGACTGTGCTTCACGGCCTGTGCCATGTTAAACACTGTTCGCCATACATCAGGGGACATTAAAGAAGGTGTAAGTACTGGGGACATTACCACCTGGTTAGCAATGCGATCAGGCAGCTTGCGAACTAATGACATCCTAAGATCCTGTCGTGCTCGCACCGCCTCAAGTAAGGCTGTGCGTATGTCACCTAAGGATTGAATCGACGACTGAAGAATCAGACGCCGGGATAATTCAACTGATCTTCGAGCATCCGCGTCTGCGATTGCCTGAGTAGACCTGAGTAAAGACTTAGCCACCTGTTGAGAAACTATGTACTGTGAAAACAGGCGGAAAGCTTTTCCCCTTAGCCTAAATTCTCTGTCTAGGTGAGAAGGGGTAGGGGTAATGAATGGTTCCTTTAGTTCACAAAGATTAATCTTAGGGGCAGCTAAAAAAGAAAATAAAGCTGACGGAACTCCGCCGGCAGAACCTACCGGCATGGAGAACCATGAATGTGTATCCTGAGGGATCTGGTGGGAAGATTTAGAAGTGAAAGTGGTTGCAAAGTTTTGAGCCTCTACCTCCCAATCCACCCAAGGTCCTGGTCCCAACTGTCCCACCTTCAACACTGGATTAGCTGTCTCGTCTGTGACGGTCTGTAAATCTAGTTCAGGAGTAAGAGCCGACAGAGCCTTAATATCATTAAACCCATCCAGCTTAGACCAGTCTGAAAAAAGTTTTGAAGCTGAGGCAGGGGGTAAAGAGCAGGCTTAGATGCATAAACAAAATAATCCTGATGATAATAACTAGGTATAGCCTTGATATTTACGTCCAAAACATTACCCAAGGCATCCAATGCCCTTAATTTCTTAGACTTATTTCCCTGGATAAACCACTCACGTGGTACCGGGAGTTCCCCTGACAAGGTAGGCTGGGCAAGCTCTGGCTTAGAGGGGTTCAAAGGGACCCATGACTCGTCTGGCCCATAAAGCAGGGGCATAGCTACCTTTCTAAGAGGCGCTTTGTCTAGAGGGGGTGGATTAACATCCGTAATGACCCTGACATTTGACGTAGTGAATGCCGCCGTAGCTGGCTTAGAGCTACCTGCCGGTGACAGAGTAGGAGGGTTAGGAATCTTAGATAAATCGATTGACGTTATCAGAGGCCGTACCGCAGAACCTGTCAAGGGAGCCCCCAAGTCCATTGTGGGGTTTTCTCGTTGTTGATTAAAGAATTTTGATAGAGCATGAGTAAGTAACCCATCAATTTCTTGTGCTGTAACAAACTGGTTAGATGCAGAACTTTCAGGTGAATCAGTATTATCATGGGCGGCGTCCAGGCCTGAGCCTGACCCTTGTCCCTCCCTATCTGAAATTAATGACACTTCATCTTGTTCCTCCCGATCCTCCTGAGAAGACCCCGCCGAGGCAGGGGCACCTTGTTTCCAAGATAAATCAGGGATAGAGGATGGGGTCGCCGCGTCCCTGTGGACATCGGCTACTGTGTGACTCGTATGAGTCGGACGTGGATGGTCAGACCCTGGCTGAGCAAACCGCCCAACACCGAGGCTCTGGCCTACGCTCTCTTGAGAGTCTGAAACATTCTCAATTATTGAATTTCCTTAACTTTCCGTTTCTAGGGTTAAAATATCAATAGGTAAATCTTGTTTAGGGACAGGCGCTTCACTATACTCTGAGGCTGTAACAGAAACATTTTCAGGTGTAGAGGTACGATGAGATGCACTAGACTTAGTAGAATGTCGAGAGGACTTCTTATGGGAATCCTTTTTGGAGGATTTGTGGCTACGGTGTGACCGCGAACTAGACCTAGGTTTGGAAGAATCACCACCATGGCCACTGGGGGAAGCTTCAGTCTTACACTTCTTACTAGCCGGGGAAGAGGCCCGACTTGAAGACCGTTGTCTGAGGGGTGACCTTGACCTCGATCTCGCCTGCGACGAGGAGGTGGCTGCCGGGGGAGTAGGCTCTCTCGGGCGTTTAAACGTATCCACAGACGATACAGAACCCTGGCTAGTCTCTGTCGGCTTAAAACCCGTTACTCTAGAGGTACGTTTAGGGGGAGGGTGCTCTGACAGCAACTTATCCCAAAGTGGGACGTTGTCACATTGAAGTGACTTATGTGCGACAATGGTAGTATAGGCCGACATTTGTTGTCTGACCTCTCTCAACGCTACCGCCGCGGTCTTGTCATTGTCACACAGGACTTTATTGGCTAATTGGGAGCAAAATGAACAATTAAGTGTAACCCAGAGACCCCTTGAACGGTCTAGACATCTAACACACCTTATGCAAAGGGTATGCGCAAAAATTGGGATACCCGCGCAAGTAGGGGTAATGCACAGGGCAAAAACTGGGGCCACATTAGCCATGACAGAGACTGGTGTGAGGAACTACCGCCGGGTCTGTATTGGTCCGCCGGAGCTCAGCTCTGGAAAAATAAAGAAAAATTTCCAGGAATTAATGCTCATAAGGTTAACCCAAGTGTTCGCATACAAGTGTTAATAACCCGCCGGGTAACGGGATGCAAAGACACAGCTAACACATCTCGCTACGCGGCTGGGTGTAAAGAGGCTAAACAAATCTTCTTAGCTAAAGAACATGAAGAATACCCTCTGATATAATGGTCCAGTATGGCACTTATAGTCTGTAGGAGGTGGTGACTGTCTCAAGATTCAATTTTGTAACAAAGCCCCCCTCATAAAGACGCCGGCCCTTGAAATATTTTAGTAGAATAGCCCAGGGCAGGAATATACGAGATCTGATTTTTTAACGAATTGTCCCAAACGATCGTCGTAAAAATAGAAGGCGGCGATACTGAAAGTATCACCCAATTAAGGTTAATCGAAATTGAATTTGTTTATAAATTCCTTAGTTCCTCTACTTAGGGGCACCCGCCGGGTGTGGGAATCGATTTGGTTAAACCTCACTGATCCTTCAATTGCCGTAAGAGTAAAGGCAGCGATACACAGAGTATCACTAAAATGGATTGGTTAACTATAAGAGACCTAAGTCGTTTTATCCCACCCTGCTCAGGTGCACCCGCCGGGTGAGAAGTCTAAAAGTTAACCCCACAAGTTCCTGACCCCACTTCTTTGTAAAAGATCGCCGGGGAGGAACGCCTAAACAACAGCTAGGTTTTCCATGTGGTTGTCGTAAACCAGGTAGAAAAACCTATAAAAAACGAGTGTTCTCAAGAACGTCGTTTCTTTATATATATCTAAATATATATGTAAGGATGGGTACAGCCATCCCGCCGGGAATTTTAAAGGAGGCCTGAAACCAGGCACCCACAGAGACGCAGTCCTGGAGAGCCACAGACACCTCCCCACGCCGGGGAACCAGCCAGAGTTAAAAACCACGTGTGGCCCAACACTGCTCATCGGTCAGGATTTTTCATGGTGAAACCGAGAAAAACCCGCCGGAAGGCAAACCCCACCCTGAACAGACACCATCTGAACAATACGACACGAGGAGAGACACGCACGACTAACCAAGGTCACAACATAATTAATCCGTGGAATTAGCCAATACACAACTAAACCAGGAAACAAATATAGTCCGAGGAATTAGCCAATACACAACTAAAACCCGGATACACATGACACAGTAGGGCATATTTAAAAATAAATAATAACACTAGACATGTGGCAAAGCTACGAGCGGCTGGCTAGGCCTAGGTAGACGGCATGAAAATAGTTGAAATATAAACACACACTGGAATATCACAACAGGAACCACCGCCAACACACCACCGAAGCGATAACTTCCCACCCCGGGAAGCCTGACACGGACCCAGAAAAAACTTCACTAAGTGAAGAAAAATACGCTGGGAACGTCAGCAAACACACAGCTTACCTCATCAGAAGGATAAAAGGCAGCAATAATTAACGCGTAATGAAAGCCGCCTGCATCACCAACTAACCCAACTGTGAAAAGTTCACGTGTCCACAACAGGACCACGAGGGTACATCCGAAATAGATGCCCCATACATACGACCCAAAATACACTGCACTGCGGGCAACCAGCCCAGGACACTCCTGCTACGCCTATCCTAACCTTACTCGATACATCCCAGAGTAAACAAATGAGAAAAAACTCACTAGGGACGCAACGAATGCGGAACCAGCGGAGCCTGAAAGGTACGTCCGGGCAGGCTGAGCGCAGAGCAAAGAAGGAGGAATGACGCCTGATTCAGCGTCTGGTCAGAAATCCACACAAGTACATCCACGATATGATGGAAAGCTTATTGGATAGTTATTCTTATTTTCTTTTTGTTTTTATTTTTTACGAAGTTTTTTCGTAGTGAGAACCCAATTCATAATGACTGAAGCCATGAGTGAGGTCGCGTGCGCTCATGATGAAGGCTCCTCAGTTTTTAAATGCTCTGCGCGGTAGATTCAAACTACGGCGGATTAGTGTTTGAAGAGGATGCCTTATGTAATAGGCATGTTCGTCAATGATGGAGGGGCCACTAATAATATACTGTTATGATATGGTATACCGTGTTATGTTATACTAAGTAATGGTATGCTATACTATGTTATGCTATATTGTGTTATGCTATACTATGTTATGCTATTCTATAATGTACTATGCTATTCTATATTATGCTATGCTATTCAACACTTTGCAATACTATCATATGCTATGCTATACTATCCTATGTTATGCTCGTCAATACTTTGCAATAGCCTACTGTGCTGTCATATGCCATGCTATATAATGTTATCATGTTATTATTATAATACAAAACTTGAAAACTAACTCAAAAGTTACTGTTCAAATTAATATAACGAACGGTATAACATGTACGATAGTGCTAATAAGTCATGTATCATCAGTCATACGCTTGGCTCGCTCTGTGCTGTATTAATGTCTGTCAGATGTTTATTAGGGTGGGTAAGTGTATAAATATGTTTGTATATCTCACTTAATTAGTAGATCAAGTTTAGCTCTTGCTGATATCAATTATTGATCAAAATATACTTGGTGCCGAGATATCACATATTTTGCCGACTGTACTATGTTATACTAGTTTATGCTATGCTATGCTATGGTATCATCTATCTATCTATCTATTGCCTGACGCCGTGATCCCCGAAGGGGTGGCCACGAACGAACCGCCCCCATGCACCTCTGTCCCCAGTCAGTCGACGCCCCTCCCCCCAACCAGCACCGCCTTCGTTCATGTAGTTCCTCACTCCATCCTTCCACCTCATATTCGGTCTACCTCTCCCCCTCTGTCCCTCCACCTCGCTCTCGTACACCCTCTTAGTCATTCTCTCGCTTTCCATACGTTCCATATGGCCGAACCATCTCAAGTTGTTCCTTTTCACACTTTCCAGCACATCTACCTCCACACCACACCTCCTTCTTACTTCCTCATTAGTCTGTCTATCCCTCCATGTAACTCCGCACGCCCTCCTTAAGTAATTCATTTCCACTGCTCTCACTCTTGGTCTGAGTCTCTCAACCAACGTCCATGCTTCGCTTCCGTAAGTCAGTGTCGGGATTACCACACTGTCATGCAAGGACTTCTTCACTTCCATACTGACCACCCTATTTCTTGTTACTGCTTTTAGCGTTCCTACAACCCTCTTCCCCTGTTGTACCCTCTCCCGCACCTCTTCATCCATAGTCCCATCTTTACTCAACACACTGCCCAGATACTTAAAAGAGTTGACGATCTCCATAGCCTGACCGTTCAGCTTCACCTCACACTCTGTGACTTCACCCCTTTCGAAGACCATAACCTTGCTCTTCCCCGTATTTACCTTCAAATTCCGTTTTTCGCACACTGTTCCAAACTCATTTACCAGACCCTGCAACTCCCATTCATTATCACTCATCAGAACTGTATCATCCGCAAACAGCAGTATAGGTAGCTTCCACTCAATTCCCTCCTTTTCAGCGATACACCAACATCCACTGCTCTTGATAGTATTTCTTTCATAACTCCATCCATATATACAGTAAACAACCACGGGGACATCACACACCCCTGTTTCAAACCAACATTCAGGTCAAAGAACTCGCTCTGCTCACTCTCCACACGTACTGCCGCCTTTGCACCCTCATACATGCTCTTCACTGCTTTCAGCAACTTGCCCTCTACTCCGTATATTCTAAGTACTTTCCACAAACCTTCTCTATCCACTCTGTCATAGGCCTTCTCCAAGTCCATAAAGGCAACATACACCTTTTGTTCTTCTCCAGATACTTCTCCACAACACAATTCAGGGTAAAAATCTGATCTACACATCCTCTTCCCTTCCTAAAACCTCCCTGCTCGTCGCCTATCCATTTCTCCGTTCTCACTCTCACTCTCTCAATCACTACCCTACTGTATACCTTCCCTACTACGCTTAGAAGACATATTCCTCGGTGGTTACCACACACTCCTCTTTCCCCTTTGCCCTTATATAGGGGGACTATTATGCCAGTCTTCCAGTTATCGGGTGCACTCCCCTTCTCCTATGGTATCATGTACTGTGCTATTCCCATATTATGCTGTGCTATGCTATGCTATCATGTACTATGCTATCCTATGTTATGCTATGTTATGGTCTCATGTACTATGCTATTCCCATATTATGCTAAGCTATGTTATGCTATTCACCACTTACAATGCTACCACACAGTAGCACTTTACACTATATTACTACCTTTACTAGCCTACTACTCACATGACACAGTAAGTGAAGGTAGAGAGAGTGTTGAGGGAGGAACTACTATACACAGACTGACTCCCTACTACCAGGGTTATCACCACCTTTATATCAACACCTTTATCTTATCTACTGTATGGTCGACGTAGACACATTTTGTAGTGTATAGGGTACAGCAGAATTTAGGCGGGTATTTAAATGTGCTCCCTAGACCTCTATCAACCTTAACAGAGCACCCCCAAGATCCCACTTAATTATGTCAATTTTTTCGGTAGAAAAAAGTACCGGACAAAGGCCGGTTCCTCCTAAATTACAGGCTCGCTATCTCTCGCCAGGAAACAATGGACAACGCGGCAGGGTGGGAAGGGGTCCAGCCAACGGACCCTCGGGACCTTTGACTCCAAAAAGAGGAAACAATCGACACCAAGTACAAAATGTCTTAAAATTGACAGATGGGGCGAAAGGTCTTAAAATCGCCAAACTAATGGGGCTAAGCATGAGGGGGAAAGGGGATCCAGAAAAATACCTAAAGTGAAAATCTCCCCTTACCCCTCTCAGTATTATGACAAACTTATTCACTGAATTGTGGCTAACATTGAACGATTTCATGCAGCTTGACAAAGACCTCTAGCAATGAAAAGGATGAAATCTATCTCAATTATCCCTTAGACTCTCACAGATTCTTTGTAATCTTAACACAAATCGTTCATAATTAGACCTAGGCAGAATAAAGTGAAAATTACGTCCTCAAATAATGAAAGGGTTAATGACAATCAGAATTAACTAAAAGGGCGTCATCATATTATACAGAGTAACATACGTGGAAAAAGCCTTTGTGTTCAAACTATGTTAAATTTTTCTTAACCCGGGAACGGCGGCAAAGCTCTTAAGAAGTTTTACTGGGCAACGGCGGCAAAGCTCTTAAGGGTAGGGCACACCTTGACACCCCCAATCTTTCAAAAATCCTAAAACCCCCTTAATTTTATGTTTTTTAAATATGTTTGTTATTATATTAGTTAGTAGTACTATCCTCTATATGTTCACCGAAATTGGTTGCTTTTCTATGTTTTTTTTATTTTTTATTTAATTAATGTTGTTTTTCCATTAAAAACACCAATTTCATCTTAAAACCTCTTGAAACCTCTTGAAACGTGGATAGGCATTGGTAAACCACATATTACACAAAGAATCGGTATAATATCACGGTTTTCATTAATATAAAGTGCCCAAATTAGTTTTGTGCATTATCGTATAATTAAATTCATGAATTCTCGAAATATTTCCTATATTATGTTCAATAGTTCGGTCCCATGAATAGAAAACGCAATTTTACTACGACATGTTGCTTATATAGGTGTGTTGCATATGTGTGCATCATTATACATATATAAGTCAATAAATACTCGTGGCAGAGTGCCTAGAAGGTGAAAAATGTAATTAAAAGTTACAGGAGATTCCATTTTCAACATTCAATATTATATTATTTTAGTGGCCTTGGCGAAAAAAAAATAAGTTACTCCTCTTATTATCGTTTTCTTAGCGTACGCTCTTTAAGAGAAAACGAATTATCTGCGAATTTCATGTTAAACTATTATATTTTATAATATTTTAGTATTTCGACTGAATTCTGAAATTTGTGATTTTGTACTTCCTAATGTTATGATAGACATAACATTACATATGACATTATTTATATATATACTGTGTATATATATATATATATATATATATATATATATATATACTGTATATATATATATATATATATATATACAGTATATATATATATATGCATGGATATTCATAGATATCATATTTATTAGTGGCCCCTCCATCATTGACGAACATGCCTATTACATAAGGCATCCTCTTCAAACACTAATCCGCCGTAGTTTGAATCTACCGCGCAGAGCATTTAAAAACTGAGGAGCCTTCATCATGAGCGCACGCGACCTCACTCATGGCTTCAGTCATTATGAATTGGGTTCTCACTACGAAAAAACTTCGTAAGAAATAAAAAGAAAAAGAAAATAAGAATAACTATCTAATAAGCTTTCCATCATATCGTGGATGTACTTGTGTGGATCTTTGACCAGACGCTACTGCAGGCGTCATTCTTCCTTCTCTGCTCTGCGCTCAGCCTGCCCGGACATGTCTCCCCACGCTCCGCGGGTTCCGCATTTGTTGCGTCCCTAGTGAGTTTTTTCTCATTTGTTTACTCCGGGATGTATCGAGTAAGGTTAGGATATGCGTAGCAGGAGTGTCCTGGGCTGGTTGCCCGCAGTGCAGTGTATTTTGGGTCGTGTGTTTGGGGCATCTATTTCGGATGTACCCTCGTGGTCCTGTTGTGGACAGGTGAACTTTTTCACAGTTAGCTAGCTTTGTGATGCAGGCGGCTTTCATTACACGTTATTGCTTCCTTTTATCTTTCTGATGAGGTAGCGTATTTTTGCTGTCGTTCCCAGCGTATTTTTCTTCACTTAGTGAAGTTTTTTCTGGGTCCCGAGTCAGTTCTTCCCTTCGCCGGAAGTGTTTGCTACAGTGGTGTGTTGGCGGTGGTTCCTGTTGTGATATAATTCAGTGCTTTTTGTTTATATTCCGACATGTTGCTGTTATCCGTCTGCCTAGGCCTAGCCAGCCTCTCGTAGCTTTATCACATATACAAGTGTTATTGATTTATTTTCTAAATATGTACTACTGTGTCATGTGTATCCTGGTTTAGTTGTGTATTGGCTAATTCCACGGACTATTTATGTGTCCTGGGTTAGTTGTGTATTGGCTAATTCCACGGACTATGTTGGGCCCGGCGTTAGTTGTGTTTTAGCTACGCCTCGGTCCGGTGTTGCGTTCAGATGGTATCTGGACGGGGTGGGTTTTTTCCGGCGGGTTTTTCTCGGTTTCACCTTGATAACCCCGGCTGGTTGCCAAGTTTTGGCCACGCGTGGTTTAAAACAGGCTTGTTTCCCCGGCGAGTGGGTGTCTGTGGCTCCCCAGGTCTGCGTCTCTGGGGTGCCTGTTTCAGGCTCCTTCTGATTCCCGGCGGGTTGGCTGTACCCATCTAACAGTGTTCATACGGACACGTGTTGTTTGTAGCTTTTTCGGTTTTGCAAAGCCAATATAAAACTATGCTGTAGTTGTATTTCCTCCCCGGCGATCTGTTTCAAAGAAGTGGGGAGAGGAACAATTGGGGTTAACTTTTAAACCTTAAATCACCCGGTGGGTGCAACCTGGACGGGTGGGATGACCGAATTTGCAAAATTCAGTTTAGTTGACCAGACAATTGAGGGATGCATTGTGTATCGCCTCCTTCAACATACGGCGCTTTAGGGCACAATTTGGGTTAACGTTTTTTAAACTATTATTCACACCCGGCGGGTGCTTCTTGCACGGATGAGAATAACGAATTTACAATTCAGTTAGTTAACCAGACATTTGAGGGATACGTTTTGTATCGCCGCCTTCAACATACGGCGATCTAAAAAGATACTTCGGCAGAAGTTAGATCTCGTATATTTGTCAGGCTTCCCAGTTTTTGATCTACGAGATAATTCGGGGGCCGGCGTCTTTTTTAGTTTTTTTTTTCCAAAATTTAATCTGGAAACAAACACCACCGGAAAGACTTAATCACTTATAAACGCCATGATGGTCTTTATATATTATGTCAGAGGGTATTCATAAATCTTTTGGACAATTTAAGATATTCTGAAATCCTTTACTTAGGAAACCCCACCGCGTAGCGAGCTGTGGTCGTTGAGTATTACGTCTCGTTACCCGGCGGGTTATTTAACACCTGTGTGCGAACATGAGTGGGTTAACCTTATGAGCATTAATTCCTGGAAATTTTATTTTTCCAGAGCTGGGTCCCGGCGGGTCTATGCAGAACCTGGAGTAAGTTTCCCTCCAGTCTCTGTCATGGCTACCTTTGCCCCGGTTTTTGCTTTATGCATTACGCCCTCCTGTTCAGGTATCCCTAATTTTGCGCACACCCTTTGTATAAAATGTGTTAAAATATCTCGTTTGGTGGGGGTTACCTTTCCGGCGTTTTTCTCGTTGGTCCGAGAACACCGTTTTTGTTTACCGAGTTTTAGTCAGGATGGCTAAAATAGGTAAGTTACCCCGACGAGTTTGGTCGCTTGAGGGCTCATCAGAAACTGCGTTTTCTGTGGTCGAGCCTGGGATCAGGCTTCCGGTGTTATTCATTGCTTTATGCATTACGCCCTCCTGTTATGTCTCGTTTGGTGTGGGTTACCTTTCCGGCGTTTTTTCTCGTTGCTCCGAGAACACCGTTTTTGTTTACCGAGTTTTAGTCAGGATGGCTAAAATAGGTAAGTTACCCCGACGAGTTTGGTCGCTTGAGGGCTCATCAGAAACTGCGTTTTCTGTGGTCAAGCCTGGGATCAGGCTTCCTGTGTTATTCCCGGCAAGGGGCGCTCCACACAGTTATTTTGTTTGGTCTTTCCCTCCCGGCGACCTTTTTACAAAGAGGTCTGGGGCAGGTATAATTGGTTTGACATTGCATATAAAACCCGGCGGTTGTACCTTCGGGTGGTTATATTAACGGATTTGCGATTCGCGATAATTTGCCAAACAATTGATTGATACAATAGGGTATCACGGCCTTCAAGACGGCGATCTATGAGGGCTTCTGGCAGAAGCCGGATTAGAGATTAAGATAGGCTTAGACTTTTTATGGGATAAAAAGATGCCTGAATCTTACTAGTGTTTCAAGTGTAAAGGGATACTTGAAAGACTTCATCTTTAATAAAGATATGTTTCATCTTTATGAGGATTCAGAAGTTATGCTTAATTCTTTCGAACAGGTAAAAGATATGCTGAAATCCTTAATAAACAATTGAAACAATGTTGTTTGTTTGTTTAGTCTTTCCCTCCCGGCGACCTTTTTACAAAAAAGGTCTGGGGCAGGTACAATTGGTTTGACATTGCATATAAAACCCGGCGGTTATACCTTCGGGTGGTTATATTAACTGATTAGCAATTCGCGATCATTTGCCAAACAATTGATTGATACAATAGGGTATCACGGCCTTCAAGACGGCGATCTATGAGGGCTTCTGGGAGAAGCCGGATTAGAGATTAGGATAGGCTTAGACTTTTTATGGGATAAAAAGATGCCGGAATCTTACTAATGTTTCAAGTGTAAAGGGATACTTGAAAGACTTCATCTTTAATAAAGATATACTTCATCTTTATGAGGATTCAGAAGATATGCTTAAAATCTTCTGGACAGGTAAATATATCCTGAAATCTTTAATATGAAACTAAAGGAAAACGAAAAGTAGTGGTGGAGTGCTACGGTTCGTTGACCGGCGGTCTTGTGACACATATTTTGTACCATTTTTTGGGTGTAACCCTATGAGCATTAATCCCCGGAAAATTCTCTTTCCAGGGCGGAGTACCGGTGTTGCACCAGGTGACCAGGTAGTTCCCGGGGGCGGGGTAGTTTTCCCCCAGTCTCTGTCATGTCGCCACTTGAACCTCTCATTGCTGTATGTTCAACGCCGTTAAGATCAGGTATCCCTATATTATTTTTATTTGTTAATGAAATAATTTAATCACTGAATAATAATAACCATATATATTTTCTATGATTATATTAGGATAATATTGTGTTTATTTATAGTAATTTATTTTAATACAATTAAATATAAATTAAATTAATTAGTATACTTTATGATTTTGCTCACCAGCTCTGCTTTCAATGTGTTAATGAGCTATGGGAGCTTTTAATTATCATAAACCTTTACAGGGCTCTCTTTCAGAGAGTATACCGAGCTCGCAAGCGAGGGACAGCCACAGCCAAGGTGTATGGCGATACTCAGTCCTGGCAGGACAGAACACATCCCTTTGTGACTCAACTAGTGCTGACGTCCACGGGATGCCGATGTACCATCTTCTACCCCAGTTTTAACATGGCAACATGTGGAGGTCCCGGCTTCGGCGGGATCTTCCCATGATAAGCCAGACTTAACGGATGAAGAACAACGATCTCTGGTCTCAGAGATGGAGGTTGAAGAGTCCAGTCACCTTCTAGGCGACTCTCAGGGTACTGTCGAATCTCCACGGAGTTCGTCATCGGCTAGGTATGTACCGGCGGAAGAGATTGATGGACTACTATTGAATGCACTTAATAGGTTCTTTGGCCCTACGCCGGAAACTCCTTCTGATACGGGAGATCCCGCGATGACGACGAATGTGCGACCTCTGGCTACATCCTTTGCTTTAGCTAAAATACCTAGCCATCCGCTTGTGTCAGACCTAATTTCCAATGTGCCAGGCACAGCAGCTCTCACTACTTCCACTGTGCGAGTCATATCAGACATATCTCCCCCTCCTTTAGACAAGGCGCCAGTCAAAAAACAGGAGCTATGCCTCTTTTTACGGGCCTGATGAGTCAGGGGTAGCAATGTTACGGAAATGTTTTGGATGTTCATATTAAGGACATTCCAAGTTATTATAACCATGACTTATTCTTACCACCAAATCCCTCCAGAACGCCATTCTTGGTTCTCTCTTCCGGTTTTTGGTGCCGGCGGAGTCCCCTCTGCTTGGCTGCCATTAGCACGCCTTCCCCAGCTTACCTAGACCGCGAGTTTAGGTTAAGAGGAAAAGCGTTTAAACTGTTTTCGCAATGTATGGTTCCCAGCAAGTAACAAAGTCTCTGTTACGCTCTTCTCAGGCAATAGAAGCCGCGGAAGTCAGGAAAGCCATTGAACTTTCCCGGCGCTTGCTTCTCCAGACTTCCATCCAAGTCTTTAGGAGATATTCGGACGGCCTTATTAGAGGCAGTTCGAGCAAGGCAGGATCTGAGGATGTTCTTAGTGAAGAAACTTCTTGACCGTATTGCAAGCCAAGTAGTTCTGTCTCCAGTTCTAATTCCTTCTTTGATTTCACCAGCAGTTTGGAAGACTGTTTTCAATTTGGCACAAGCATTCAAGCAAGGTCCCCGCAAGCCCTGATGCCCTTGTTAGAACAAGGGATCAGGGTCTGGTGGTATCTGGGCGACTAACTGGTGGTGGCAGAAACAGAAAAGTTACGCATCAGTCATGTCTACGTTACGTTAACCATCTCATATCTCTAGGATTCAAGGTCAACTTAGTAAAAGTCAAACCCTTGTTCCCCCACGAGTATTTCAGGGGATAGGGCTGGTCGAGGACACAGCTTCTCTCACTCTGAGTCAGAGTGTGGACACTCGAAACAGATTTCGCAAAAACTGTTTATGTTTCTCCACAGTCTGAATACGACACAGAAACTTTGGGAATCTCTAGTCGGTTCTCTCAACGGAGTTCAGCTAACTGTGAAGTTGGGCCGGTTGAAAGTCTAACGTTTAATCTTGGAGGGCAACAAATTTTTCCCACTATTACCGGCGGGGATAGTATGGCCTATCCCAACGTTATTACACAACTTACTAGCGGTTTGGGCGACGAGAGAAAGGTTGCACGCAGTCATGTCATGAACCTCTCCTCCGCCGTCGGTATGGGTGGACATGGATGCGTCAGGCACGATAGGTTGGGGCTTTTAGTCAAACCTAGGGCATCAGGGTCAAAGGTTTTGGTCCCATTTAGAAATCTTCCACATCAATGTCAAAGACTTACTAGTCCCCTTATCTGTCCTTCAGGGTCACGGCTCTGCTTTACGGGGCTAGTCGGTGGCCTTCAGAATGGACAATCTGAATGTGGTTCACTGTATTCAGAAACAAGGGTCAATAAGATCTCGGAAGTGGCTAAACGTGTCGGAAAAGATTTTTATACTAGCCAACAGGCTGAACATTCATCTTCACGCATCTTATCTCCCAGGCGTTGCAAACGTCTGGGCAGACGCTCTGTCTCAGAGACAAAGCACTTCAGTGGAATGGGCGCTCTTGCGTGTGCGGAGCATTACCATCCACAAGTGGATTTGTTTGCGTCTGAGAAGACTTGCAAACTCCCACTGTACCTCACCCGCCGGACGATAACGCCGGCGGGCGGACCTGACGCTCTGATGACGGACGAGAACAGGTTGAGTTCCATTTATCTATTTTCCACCGCCAGACGCGTCTCTAATGTGCCACGTAGTCAACAAACTACAGGATTAGCGAGGCGTAGTCTCGCTAATCGCGCCCCTGTGGCCGGTGCAGTTTGGTACCAGCATTTGTACACGTGGTGCCCGCACCCAGTGTCACTCCCGGTCGGGTTGTTCCACTTAGAACACAATTGGCAACCTAGAAACCTCGCGGACTTGTTCATTATGGACATTCAGGAGGCCAAGTGGCTAGCACCATATGGTAGCGACGTGACCAAGATATTCACGACTCAATATACCCAGTCTACAAAGCGACAGTTTCAATCGCATTGGCAAGCTTTTATGTCTTGGATTCTTAGAACAAACCAAACTGTGCCCTCGGTGGCGTTGGTTGTTAATTATTTAATGTATCTGTTCATGCAGAAATATTTATCTGAAATTGATTTATGAGGGCAGGTTTTAAACTCCGCCCACCTCCCCGTCAGCTCAGGCCTACATGGTCTCTGGACAAAGCATCGTAGTTATTCTCGTTCCCGTATGTACCAAAGACTGCAGATTTTACAAAAGGGCAGTATTCCTTATGGCTTTGGCTACCGGGAACAGAGTATCTGAGCTGGCGGCGATGAGCAACACACCTATTTGCCTCAGGTTTGATAGGCTTCATGAGTGTATTCACATTGCACCTTCCCCAGGATTCTTAGCCAAGAATGAGCACAGTGAACACGTGTTTTCAGAGTTCACGGTGTCGGCGTTAAAAAGGGGAAAGGTGCACCATCTTTTTTGCCCAGTGCAAGCTCTAACCAAATATTTAAGAGTGGCACCTCTAAATCACCAGGGTGCTTTATGGGTCGCAAGTCCGGGTGAACGCTTGATGGAGCGTACACTGGCTTCTCTCTTGGTCAAGGACTTTAAAGAGAAGAATCCCGGCGTTGTGGGTAAGACCCACGATTTACGCAAGGGGACAGCCTCTTTACGTTTCCTTAATAATCTTTCGGTGGAAGTTATTAAGTCCACACAGTTGTGGGCCTCTAATCAGGAGTTTTTTGACGCGATACCTTTCAGTAGCTCTGGACAAACCTTCCTTGCCATGTATAGCTTTACGGCAGAGGGTCTAGGTGGCCCTTTTAGTCACGTTTTGTTTAATTTCAAGAAAAAGGGGGGGGGGGGGAGGGTGCAGTCAGTGTGACATAGGACACCCTAGACCCCTCCGGAGTATGTGTTCGGAACATACGAGCTGGGATACTGTTTGTAGGCATTGTTTTATAAAATTTCTCTGTAGTATTTATTGCAGGAAATTGTGTTAAAGGCCAATAGTAGTGTTACAACAATTCTTGTTGTAAGTAGCTTTGGCTGTGAAGCAATAGATTTTGAGAAATCTCGGTAGTTGCAACTACGACTTTTACTTTTGAAGTAATTACTTCTCCATAAGTACACGAGTTCAGTACTTCTATGAATGTACAAGAATTCATTTATGTTTGGTTATATTTTTAGGAATATATCCACTAGTTAATGGGGTTTATATGTGCACATGTAAACTTATAAGTTTTTAGTTTTCACCACTTACTTTAAGTGGGGTGCCTTCTTAACTAGCAGATCTGTGTACAGAGTCTCAGAGTTAACCCTTTTTCAAGCAGGCTTCTTTGAAGCACGCTCCTGCTTGTACCCCTTTTTGAAGATTTAGGCTGTATAAAGTTTATGCACCCGAATATCTCTTTTTTACAAGAGTAAGAATACTATGTGGTTGTTTGATTATCTGCTTTTCTAGAGTTATGATATGATTACGAATGTCCCCCTCCAGTCTTAGAAATCAGGCATGTTCGTCAATGATGGAGGGGCCACTAATAAATTATAGGTTTGACTCCTGTAAGGAGATAAAGAAAACCTAATATTTAGTAGTGGCCCCGTAATCATTGACGACTGGGGCCCTCCCGACCATCCCCTTCCCATTCGTTGATGTATTCAGGATTTTGGTTTACTTGATATGTCAGTGAAGGAAGAATGACGCCTGCAGTAGCGTCTGGTCAAAGATCCACACAAGTACATCCACGATATGATGGAAAGCTTATTAGATAGTTATTCTTATTTTCTTTTTGTTTTTATTTTTTACGAAGTTTTTTCGTAGTGAGAACCCAATTCATAATGACTGAAGCCATGAGTGAGGTCGCGTGCGCTCATGATGAAGGCTCCTCAGTTTTTAAATGCTCTGCGCGGTAGATTCAAACTACGGCGGATTAGTGTTTGAAGAGGATGCCTTATGTAATAGGCATGTTCGTCAATGATTACGAGTTGGCTTGATATTGGACACCCTTTTATGGCATTTGGGTGTGAAATACGAAACCATTTCCAGTCTATCGGAGATAATGATGGTAAAGGAAAATGCGGCTTTAGTTTATGAAAATATGTGTAATTGTATACGTAATTGTGTTTCCTCACCCTTATGCAACCCCCCCCCCTTCTCTCTCTCTCTCTCTCTAAACTGTACTGTTTCTATTGGCCTTATGATTAGTAAAATAGGCCCAAGTTGCATCATTCAAGTTCTGCATATGAGTGTTTTGCATTACATCAGTCACAATCACTTAGCTAATAATATAATAAGTCTTAAGATATGTTATTTGACTATGATTATGTATGCTTGTCTCCCTGTGTAATATCAGTTGACTTGGACCTTGAGGGGGTACCGTAGTGGTTATTTTTTGGTCATTTATAAATTTATATATTGATTTATGTATAGTTTCCTCGCTAGACCTTCAACAACAACACCCCCTAGATCCCCTTTCAAGATAAATGTTTACATTTTTCGGCCAGTTCCTCCAAAAAAATCAGGCTCGCTATCCCTCGTCAGGATATAATCGATACCTAAATGGCATGATAGGTCTGCATATTGACAGATAAATGGGGCAAAAGGTCTCAAAATCGCCAAACTAATGGAACGAACGTTTTAAAATTTCAAAAGTAATGTGGCTAAACATGAAGAAGAAGGTCCAGAAAAAAACTGTCTCCCTCTTAATGACCATGGATGTAATAGAGCATATGACTGGTGTTCTTCATAGGATTGTATTGCTTTTTACATTAATCACAAATATGAATGTAATGAGACGACGATGCTGCTGTTTCAGTGGAATAATGGCTCTTTGGGCAGTATGTATCGCTTTACTAGTGGTTGTCCCCTCACAGGGTGGAGGGCGCTGCTCAATAAATAAAACAAAGAGAGAGAGAGAGAGAGAGAGAGATATATATATATATATATATATATATATATATATATATATATAATATATAATATATATATATAATATATATATAGATATATATATATATATATATATATATTATATATATTATATATATATATAATATCTATATATATATATATCTATATATATATATATATAAAGAGAGAGAGAGAGAGAGAGAGCGCGAGAGAGTACAATCTTATCTAATCTTGTATCTTACCTTCCACATGACGTCAAAGTTCGCCTACATCTTCTTGATTCCATGTTATGCCTGTTCGATACTTTCAATTTTTCCCTTTAATGAACACAATAACAATCCAGTTGACGCTAGACACTGTACATTAGGTAATAAGATCATTGGGTATATTGATGGTGATTTATATTGTTAAATGGTGTAAGACGGGTTTATAACTACCAATATACCATTAAAAGGCTAGATTATTACGGACACTTTACACACCCGTTTCATACCCATAATTTTCGGGAGTGTACTCTATAAATTATAATAGGTATGAACAGGGAAATTAAAGTGTCCATAACAATCTAGCCCATTAAAGGTATATTGGTGATAATACCCCCATGGAACACAAGGAGAGCAAGATAAACCACTAGGAATATAACTAATGATGTTGTATACCTTATTGACACCGTAAATATACCGCTGATGTGCCAGGTTAGTGTTTGTACCGTGTTAAGCCACTATAATATACTGCCAGCCGCTGGACAACACACATCAACAAACCCGGCACCACACACTCGACGACTTCTGGCCAAGTGATAGCCAGCCTTCAATTTAGGAGAAACCGGCGTTCAATTATCTACCGAAAAAGTGTCTGAGGGAGGCATTTTTATTGGTTTGAAAAGGGTCTGGGCACGATTTTTGTTAGTTTTCCATTTTTGTCCAGAGGGCAAACTAAAAACACATTACTCGAAAATTACTGGAACAATTAAAACCCTCAATGATAACTAAACGAAATGTTCTAATAACCCCCAATACGTTACAGCAGATACCGTTAAGACACACACACTCACTCACACACAGACTCTCTAATATAAGGCGTCTAAGCTGATGATGGTGGTGGTGGCAGAAACTATGGCTGTTGTATTTACCGTCCTGATAACGTGGCGGGATAACAGTTATATTTACCGCCCTGCTAATATAACGGGTGGTGATAATGACAGAACACATGTGGAAAACTCTACCTGTAAACTACTAACATAAATAATAAAAAAAAATATATATATACAAATAAAATACATAAATAAATCAAATATATATGGGTATGAAGAAGGTGTTTAACCCTTGTCTAGCGGGGTGTTTTGGGCTATTTTGGGCATATTCAGGCCCTCCTGAATGATCAATCAAGTAGCTGCATGAAAAGAAATGTATTCAGCAAAAATCTAGGCGCTAAAAGCTTCAAAATGAGACCAGAACGAGCTACGTAGCACTCGTGGTTCTCATGCAGTGGTGCCACCAACATGGGAGTTTAGCGTATAGCGGTATATTTTTCCCAGCTATGCTCACTACTGGCTACACTGCCGGCCTCTCGAGAACACAGGGAGCGTGAGTCAGTGGGTGGCGGTAAGCCCTGGGTGTCGGACGTGTGGCCTGCTGCGCTCCCGGCCATTTGTACTCTATTTTAACCCTTTAAAAGCCTTAATAATGCTCCTAACTTGCTGCAAATTGGTGCACGATTTAAGTCGAGCGCTGCTCTTTAGGGGTTAAAGTGTCCATGACGATCTATTTTCACCATCATTATGTAATTGTCATCATATTTTGGTTACCATTAGACGATTTTCTTTAGTTTTATAATCTAGCTCTACGACTCAAATGTGTAAATACGATCTCAATTAACCTTCTTAAAACATAGGACCTTCTTAAACTGCAGAACATAATCTATGTTTACCCAGAATGAAAGGTAAAAATGTGTCATGGTGCTGAAGGGGTTATACAGTAGGTGTATTGGTGAGAGCAACCCATATCAACTCATTATGAGATGTTAGGCACCAATCGAGCAGGGAAGGCCACATACGCATTTGATAAGGCATTGCTGGAACTCCTCTTTCATTTGCCTAGCTTCCCCTACTGTTTCTATTTGTGCCTCACCTACACAGAGTAATCCAGCTAACTTTCACAAACACCTCCTCCTATTCATTTCACTACACTTAACAAGCACACCACACTTCTTTCCAACACAGCTAAGTTCCCTCTAACGTGCCTTGATTTTGGCTGCCTATCACTCTTTCAACCTTGGGGGGGGGGGGGGACACTTGTTACTAGCAGCTTTGCATTTTGTCTCCTTCATACACAGAACACAACAAAATAAACAAATAAGTTAGAAAGGTAAGTCACTAGATATACCCGATGATATCTTATACCTTTTTCATATTACTTTTGCACCCTTATTTTGTATAGTGTAGTTCGTTGAGTTTGATCCCGATACGCCACGAATCAGTACGGTACCACTCGAAAGGACCCAAGTATCACCATCAACTTCCTTAAGGGGGAGGTGGGGTTGCTTTGTTTGGACCCCCCTTCTCCATCATCCTCCCCTATTAGTTTTGAAATACTAAGACGTTCGCCCCATTAGTTTAGCGATTTTAAGACCTTATGCCCCATTTCGTTGTCAATTTTAACACCTTTCGTGCCATTTAAGTGTCGATTTATTCCTGGCGAGTGATAGCGAACTTGTAATTTTAAGAGGAACCGGGCTTCGGCCGGGATATTTTTCTACCGAAAAAAATAAAATGTTATTTTGAAGAGGGATCTAGGGGGTGTTTTATAAACTTATTAAGGTCTAGCGAGCAAACTATAAATAAATATATAAATAGACCAAACAAATAACCACTACCCCCCTAACCCTTAGAAGAAACGATAACGCATTTATTTTCTGTTTTTTGGCTATTATTTGACGATTTCATTCAGATTAGGATGGGTATTTGGAAGTCAGAGGATTAATTGAGATAGTATTTACCCCAATAATTCCCACAGATCCTTCTCAAATCGTATAAAATCATCTAGTGACAACCAGAATAAACTGTCAAATTGGTCATAATGTTCAAAGGGTTAATAAAGGGCCAGCAAATGATAGAGATACTCATACACAAACACTCCACATCTGAAATACCATCACCACAACAAAATACAGTAGGCCTACAATAGGCCTAACTACATTCATAACCATCTCGAAATTGTTCACAAAAATATTCGGAGAAAAATTCCCAATGTCAATAACACAATTATTCCACTTTACACTTTGTACACTTTGTAGTATTCCGTCCGTTAGCGACACAGTTGATCTGGGGCTCCACTGCGACCAGGCAGCTCCCTTTCTTCCACTCTCCATTCCAGAAGTCGGTTGGAGTTGGCGCTGGGGTATCCTGGTGTTGGTGGCCGGTCCGGTATTTTGGCCAGCCACATGTCCAAGTGTATCTTGAAGGTGTCTGGAGACACCCCGGTCATGATCCTGAGAGGGGCTGGTATACAGTTGAACAGTCTGGTTCCATTGTATGCAAAGCTGTGATGGATCAGGGATTTGATTTTTTGCGTTGATCCCGGCGTAGTCCTCACATAGCCTCCCTCGCCTTTGGCGTTGAGTCTCTTGGATGTTTGGATTTGGTACCTTTTTTCCAAAATCTTCCAGATGTAGATGATGATGTATCTCTCCCTACGTCTTTGAAGTGAGTACAGCTGCAGCTCCTTGAGTCTCTCCCAGTAGTTAAAGTGTTGAAACCCATGGATTTTACTGGTGAATGTCCTCTGGGTGGCTTCAATTTCTGTTATTTCTCCTACTTTTGGGGAGACCAGAGCTGAGAGCAGTACTCAAGTCGTGGTAGGACCAGTGACTTCCACAGTGTTAACATACACCTCTCATTTCTTGTGTGGAAGGTTCTCAGGATCCAGCCTGCTATAATTTGTTTTGCTGTTGTTGTGGCTTTGGTAATATGCTGGGAAAAAGTGGCGTCACTGCTCATATTTACTCCCAAGTCCTTCACTGTGTCCTTGGCAGTAATTTCTTGCTGTCCACTTTTGTAGTTGGTGGCGTTTTGTAGTGCTCTCTTGTTCCCGTACCTTAGAAGCTCGAACTTGTCTCCGTTTAGGGCCATGTTTTTTTCTTCTGACCACTTCATGATTTTGTCCAAGTCTTGTTGTAGTAGCTGTGCATCATGTTGTGAGGTGATTTTCTTCATGAGTCTGGTGTCGTCTGCGAACGATGTGGCTGTTGAGTGTTCCAGGTCCCTGTCGATGTCTCCTATCATGATGAGGAATAGGAGAGGTCCCAGTACTGATCCTTGTGGTACACCGCTGATGACCCCGCCTGCTTCTGATAGGCTTCCTTGAACCGTGACTCTTTGTTTTCTGTTGGTGATGAAACTGTGGAGCCATCTTCCAAGATCTCCACCTATTCCAAGTGATTTGAGTTTATGTAGAAGGATCCCATGGTCCACCTTGTCAAAAGCTTTGGCGAAATCTAGGTATATGACGTCTACATTTTCTCCGTCTAGAATATCCTGTAGGATTTTGTCGTAGTGTGATAGTAGTTGTAAAAGGCAGGAGCGGCCTTGTCTAAAGCCATGTTGACCCTCGTTGAATGCCTCGTTATCTTCCAGGTAGCTGACCATCTTAACTCGTATTATTCTTTCTATGATTTTAATAAGATGTGACGTCAGCACCACTGGTCTGTAATTTTTGGCTATGCCTTTACTACCCCCTTTGTGGATTGGTGTGACGGTACCTTCTTTTAGGGATTGTGGTACATATCCAGTTTGGAGGGACTTGCTCCACAGCAATTTTAGAGGCAAGGCTAGCTGATGTTTTCAGTTTTTCAGCAGTTGGGCATGAAAGCCGTCTGGTCCTGCTGCAGAGTTTGGTCCAATCTTGTCAATGGCTGCTAATATGTCCTCTGTTGATACTGTTACCGAGGAGAGTTGATGTGGTGCCCCTGGAGCGTTATCAAAGAAGTTCGTTGCATTGTCAATTTTCTTGTCTTCATTTGGTGGGCTGAAGACACTTTCATATTGCTGTTTGAGTATCTTGGCCATTTCGGTTGGGTCACTCTCAAGTTCGCCCGTAGGTTTTGCAAGCGGTCCTATTGTTGAGGTGCTCCTGAGTCTCCTTTTTGCGTATGCGTAGAAGAATTTGCTATTTACTCGTATGTTTGCAACTGCTCGGAGTTCTTCATGTGTTCTTTGCTCTTGGTGTGACTGGATGAGTTTTCTTTCGATTTCATCGAGCTCTTCTTATAGTTTGGTGATAGTGTGCGCATGGCTGTTCTTATATACTAGGTATATTGCATATTCTTGCATCATTACACGTATATCAGTCCATAAATACTCGTTGCCTGGGGTCTAGAATATTAAAAAAAAATGTTTAGAAACTACGTGCATTTGAAAGTTAAAAGTACAATATCGTCGGTTCATGAAAATAAAATCAGTTTGTGATACTATTATCGTTTTCTTGAGGATTTAGTGATATATAGAAAACAAAGAAATTTGCTTTTGTTTTTGGTAAACGGCCTCATTTATCGGAAAGAAAAGTTATTTTTGCGCGTAGGTGAAATTCATAGTATTATAGGATAGACATAATATATGTCTATCTATCTATCTATTGCCGGACGCCTTACTCCCCTTACGAGGGTGGCCATACACAGAATGCTCCCAAGCGGACCTATTCCCTGTGTGGGACAACCCGAGCCAGTTTAGTGAAGGACTTTCAGGATTGACCACTCAATTTAGGATCCGTCCGACTCCGAGGCCCTCTGTGTATCTTGTTAGCATTATTTTTCTACAGTGGTGTTCGGCTAATCCATCCACTAACCTGCCTTACCCTTAGGTAAGCAGTACGGATTTGTATCAGGTTTACTCCCCTAGACAGGTTGCCAACCAAGGCTGACGAGTCCCATCCACCCGGATTTGTATAAGGTTGTCTCCCCTAGATGAGTTGCCGACCAAGGCTAACGAGTCCCATCCACCCGTTTATATAATTATGACATACAGTATATACTCCTCTCACTTTCTGTTTCCCTTTCTCTCTTTCTTTCTGTCTTTACCCCTCAGCCAGACGTACGAAAATTGTATGACGAATAATTATATACAATTATATATATATACAGTATATACTGTGTATATATATATATATATATATACTGTATATATATATATATAATTATATATTATAGGTTTGACTCCTGTAAGGAGATAAAGAAAACCTAATATTTAGTAGTGGCCCCGTAATCATTGACGAACATGCCTATTACATAAGGCATCCTCTTCAAACACTAATCCGCCGTAGTTTGAATCTACCGCGCAGAGCATTTAAAAAACTGAGGAGCCTTCATCATGAGCGCACGCGACCTCACTCATGGCTTCAGTCATTATGAATTGGGTTCTCACTACGAAAAAACTTCGTAAAAAATAAAAACAAAAAGAAAATAAGAATAACTATCCAATAAGCTTTCCATCATATCGTGGATGTACTTGTGTGGATTTCTGACCAGACGCTGAATCAGGCGTCATTCCTCCTTCACTGACATATCAAGTAAACCAAAATCCTTAATACATCAACGAATGGGAAGGGGACGGTCGGGAGGGCCCCAGTCGTCAATGATTACGGGGCCACTACTAAATATTAGGTTTTCTTTATCTCCTTACAGGAGTCAAACCTATAATTTATTAGTGGCCCCTCCATCATTGACGAACATGCCTGATATCTAAGACTGGAGGGGGACATTCGTAATCATATCAAAACTCTAGAAAAGCAGATAATAAAAACAACCACATAGTATTCTTACTTTTGAAAAATGTATTTAATACGGCGTAGGCCGGAAATATACAAGAAAAAGGGGGTTCAGGCAGGTGCGTGCTTCAAAGAAGCCTGCCTGACAAAAATAGGTAACCCTGAAGATTCTGAACACAGATCTGTAGTTACAAAAGGCACCCCACTCAACGAGTGGTGACAAAAATAATAAGTTATAAGTTTATATGTGCACATCATAAACCCCAAAATACATGTGGAGATCAATTGCTAATGAACTCCATTGAACTAATGTTACATTGCTTTCGCAGCTAAAACTACTATAACAACACCGTTGTCTTGTACTAAACTTTGTACTAGCACAAATTCTCGCAGAGAAATTTTCATATCACATTTCAACCTTAAATTGTATCACAGCTCTCATACTCCGGCGGGGTCTAGGGTGTCCTATGTCAACTGACTGCACCCCCCCCCCCCCTTCCTTGAAAATAAACATAAGTGACTGCAGGGCCACCTAGACCCTCTGCCTTAAAGCTATACATGGTAAGGAAGGTTTGTCTAGAGCAACTGACAAGTATCTAGAGAGAAACGTATGATTAGACGCCCACAACTGTGTGGACGCAATATCTTCAACTGAAAAGTTTTTCAGGAAACGTAAAGAGGCCGCCCACTTGCGTAAATCGTGGGCCCTACCCACAACGCCGGGATTACTCTCTTTAATGACTTCTACCAGAAGAGAGGCTAATCGCCGTTTAAGTAAGCGTTTACCCGTACTCGCTACCCATAAAGCACCTTGGGGGTTATGAGGAGCTATTCTTAAATATTTGGTTAGAGCTTGCACTGGACATAAATTATGATGCACCTTTCCCCTTTTTAACGCCGGCACCGTGAATTCAGAAAACACGTGTGCACTATGCTCATTCTTGGCTACAAACGCCGGGGAGGGTGCAATGGAAATTGAATCATTAAGTCTACCAAACCTAAGACAATTAGGTGTGTTGCTCATTGCCGCCAGCTCAGACACTCTGTTTCCGGTGGCCAAAGCCAAAAGGAAAACTGCCTTCTTTAAGATTAAAGCAAAGTCTGCAGTATTTTGATACAGACGAGAATGAAGTAAAGACAAAGCTTTGTCCAGAGACCAAGTAGGCATGAGCTGACGGGGAGGTGGGCGGAGTTTAAAACACGCTCTCATAAATCCTGTTTCCTCCGCCACCGGTATGGATAGACCTGTAAGGTCGAAAAAGGGCACTCTAATCGCAGTTAAGTGATTCTTCAAAGTAACCACAGATAAACGTTTCTGCTCAAACAGATAGTTCAAGTAATTAAAAACCAATGCCACTGAGGGTACAGTTTGTTCCGTTCTAACAATCCAAGAAGTAAAAGCTTTCCAATGAGATTGATATTGTCGCTTAGTAGACTGAGTATATTGATTGAGCAATTTATTGGTCACATCCCTACCGTATGGTGCTAGCCACTTGGCCTCCTGAATGTCCATAATGCAAAAGTCAGCGAGGTCTCTAGGTTGCCAATCGTGTCTAAGTGGAAGTACCCGACCGGGAGCGATACCGGGTCCGGGCACCACATTATTAACTGCTGGCACCACACCTGCGCTGGCCACAGGGGCGCGATTAGCGAGACTAAGCCTCGATAAACTCGTAGTTTGTTCACTACGTGGCACATTAGTGACGCATCTGGCGGCGGAAACAGATAGATGGAGCTCCATCTGTTCCAGTCTGTCACTAGGGCGTCTGGCCCCCCTGCCGGCGTTATCGTCCGGCGGGTGAGGTATAGAGGGAGCTTGTGAGTCTCCTCGGACGCAAAAAGATCCACTTGTGGATGGGAGAGCTCCGCAATCATTAGGTCGAAAATGGGTTGCTTGAGCTCCCATTCTACTGTCGTGCTCTGTCTCCGGGACAGAGCGTCTGCCCAGACGTTCGCTACGCCTGGGAGATAAGATGCGTGAAGATAAATATCTAGACTGGTGGCTAGAACAAAAATCTCTTCCGACACGAGTAGCAACTTCCTTGACCTCGTTGACCCTTGTTTCTGAATACAGTGAACTGCATTCAGATTGTCCATTCTGAAGGCCACTGACTTGCCCCGTAACGCCGGGCCGTGAGCCTGAAGGAAATACAAGGGGACTAGTAACTCTTTGACATTTATGTGAGAGATTTCTAAGTGGGACCAAAGTCCCTGACCCTGGTGCCCCTGATTTGACTGAAATCCCCACCCTATGGTGCCTGACGCATCCGTGTCTACCCATACCGTTGGAGGAGGAGAGGTCCATGACATGATTGAGTGCAATGTTTCCCTCTTCGCCCAGACCGCTAGTAAGGTGTGGATTAATTTTGGTATGGGCCATAATTTTCCCGCCGGTAAGAGTGGGAAATATTTGTTGCCTTCCAATATTAATCGTTTTACTTTCAACCGGCCCAACTTGACAGTTAGCTGAATCCAGTTGAGAGAGCCGACCAGAGACTCCCAGACTCTTCGTGTCGTAGTCAGACTGTGAAGAAACCTGAACAGTTTCCTGCGAAACCTGTTGCGATTGTCCACACTCTGACTCAGAGTGAGAGCGGCGGTGTCCCAGACCAGCCCTATCCACTGAATTACTCTTGAGGGAACAAGGTTTGACTTTACCAGATTTACCTTGAAGCCTAGAGTTTTGACATGATTTAAAATGATATTGACATGTTTTATGCATAATTGTTGTGTCTCTGCCACCACCAGCCAGTCGTCTAGATACCACAACACTCTGATTCCCTGTTTTAACAATGGCATCAGGGCTTGCCGGACTAGTTTCGTGAATAATCGAGGTGCTAGGTTCAAACCGAACGGCATCCTCTGAAAAACAAAATTTTGGTGCCTGATCCTCAAGGCCAGAAACCTTTGAAATCTTTTGTTGACCGACACGTGCCAATAGGCGTCTGTCAGGTCTAGGGAACACATCCAGCCACCCGGCGGAAGTGTTAGCCTGATTTGATGAACTGTTAACATTCTGAAAGACTCGTTGTAAATGTGAAGATTCAGATACGACAGGTCTACGACCGGCCTCATCTGAACACTGTCCCGTTTGGGAACCAAAAACAGTTTTGACGTGAATACAGGGTAATCTGGGGGTACCGGGATGATGACATTCTTGGCAATCATCTCCTGGACCAGCAACTCCACCTCTAATGAAACACAATTTGCCGTTGTCGGCTGACGTAAGCGAGGTCGCCGGAGCCACTGCCAAGTGATGCCTTTGCGTGCCACCATCCGTGCCCAGGTTTTTAACGGCCATGCTTGGTGACACGTTCGGAACGACCCAGTTAGCAGACAAGGGTTCGCCGGCTGTACTTCCCTCGGTTCCTCCGGCTCTAAGGTAGGCACTGGGAGTGAGAAAGACTTTAGTTTTTTGATGGTGGGTTTGGTGGTGTTGGACGCTTCGCCGGCTGGCTGGTGTGGGCCGAAGACTGGCCCTGCCCCGGCTTATACTGGCCGCGTCCCCTCTGTCCTGAAAACCCTCTCTGTCTATGCCTGAACTGACCCAGGGGGGATTGGGAGGACTTAGGCGGAAGAAACGGCTTAGAACCCCCTGGCTGAGCTTTAGTAGGAGGCTTAGGTTTGGGGAAGTTAAATGCGGGTTTCTTAGCCTGTGCGGGACTGTGCTTCACGGCCTGTGCCATGTTAAACACTGTTCGCCATACATCAGGGGACATTAAAGAAGGTGTAAGTACTGGGGACATTACCACCTGGTTAGCAATGCGATCAGGCAGCTTGCGAACTAATGACATCCTAAGATCCTGTCGTGCTCGCACCGCCTCAAGTAAGGCTGTGCGTATGTCACCTAAGGATTGAATTGACGACTGAAGAATCAGACGCCGGGATAATTCAACTGATCTTCGAGCATCCGCGTCTGCGATTGCCTGAGTAGACCTGAGTAAAGACTTAGCCACCTGTTGAGAAACTATGTACTGTGAAAACAGGCGGAAAGCTTTTCCCCTTAGCCTAAATTCTCTGTCTAGGTGAGAAGGGGTAGGGGTAATGAATGGTTCCTTTAGTTCACAAAGATTAATCTTAGGGGCAGCTAAAAAAGAAAATAAAGCTGACGGAACTCCGCCGGCAGAACCTACCGGCATTGAGAACCATGAATGTGTATCCTGAGGGATCTGGTGGGAAGATTTAGAAGTGAAAGTGGTTGCAAAGTTTTGAGCCTCTACCTCCCAATCCACCCAAGGTCCTGGTCCCAACTGTCCCACCTTCAACACTGGATTAGCTGTCTCGTCTGTGACGGTCTGTAAATCTAGTTCAGGAGTAATAGCCGACAGAGCCTTAATATCATTAAACCCATCCAGCTTAGACCAGTCTGAAAAAAGTTTTGAAGCTGAGGCAGGGGGTAAAGCAGGCTTAGATGCATAAACAAAATAATCCTGATGATAATAACTAGGTATAGCCTTGATATTTACGTCCAAAACATTACCCAAGGCATCCAATGCCCTTAATTTCTTAGACTTATTTCCCTGGATAAACCACTCACGTGGTACCGGGAGTTCCCCTGACAAGGTAGGCTGGGCAAGCTCTGGCTTAGAGGGGTTCAAAGGGACCCATGACTCGTCTGGCCCATAAAGCAGGGGCATAGCTACCTTTCTAAGAGGCGCTTTGTCTAGAGGGGGTGGATTAACATCCGTAATGACCCTGACATTTGACGTAGTGAATGCCGCCGTAGCTGGCTTAGAGCTCCCTGCCGGTGACAGAGTAGGAGGGTTAGGAATCTTAGATAAATCGATTGACGTTATCAGAGGCCGTACCGCAGAACCTGTCAAGGGAGCCCCCAAGTCCATTGTGGGGTTTTCTCGTTGTTGATTAAAGAATTTTGATAGAGCATGAGTAAGTAACCCATCAATTTCTTGTGCTGTAACAAACTGGTTAGGTGCAGAACTTTCAGGTGAATTAGTATTATCATGGGCGGCGTCCAGGCCTGAGCCTGACCCTTGTCCTTCCCTATCTGAAATTAATGACACTTCATCTTGTTCCTCCCGATCCTCCTGAGAAGACCCCGCCGAGGCAGGGGCACCTTGTTTCCAAGATAAATCAGGGATAGAGGATGGGGTCGCCGCGTCCCTGTGGACATCGGCTACTGTGTGACTCGTATGAGTCGGACGTGGATGGTCAGACCCTGGCTGAGCAAACCGCCAAACACCGAGGCTCTGGCCTACGCTCTCTTGAGAGTCTGAAACATTCTCAATTATTGAATATCCTGAACTTTCCATTTCTAGGGTTAAAATATCAATAGGTAAATCTTGTTTAGGGACAGGCGCTTCACTATACTCTGAGGCTGTAACAGAAACATTGTCAGGTGTAGAGGTACGATGAGATGCACTAGACTTAGTAGAATGTCGAGAGGACTTCTTATGGGAATCCTTTTTGGAGGATTTGTGGCTACGGTGTGACCGCGAACTAGACCTAGGTTTGGAAGAATCACCACCATGGCCACTGGGGGAAGCTTCAGTCTTGCACTTCTTACTAGCCGGGGAAGAGGCCCGACTTGAAGACCGTTGTCTGAGGGGTGACCTTGACCTCGATCTCGCCTGCGACGAGGAGGTGGCTGCCGGGGGAGTAGGCTCTCTCGGGCGTTTAAACGTATCCACAGACGATACAGAACCCTGGCTAGTCTCTGTCGGCTTAAAACCCCTTACTCTAGAGGTACGTTTAGGGGGAGGGTGCTCTGACAGCAACTTATCCCAAAGTGGGACGTTGTCACATTGAAGTGACTTATGTGCGACAATGGTAGTGTAGGCCGACATTTGTTGTCTGACCTCTCTCAACGCTACCGCCGCGGTCTTGTCATTGTCACACAGGACTTTATTGGCTAATTGGGAGCAAAATGAACAATTAAGTGTAACCCAGAGACCCCTTGAACGGTCTAGACATCTAACACACCTTATGCAAAGGGTATGTGCAAAAATTGGGATACCCGCGCAAGTAGGGGTAATGCACAGGGCAAAAACTGGGGTCACATTAGCCATGACAGAGACTGGTGTGAGGAACTACCGCCGGGTCTGTATTGGTCCGCCGGAGCTCAGCTCTGGAAAAATAAAGAAAAATTTCCAGGAATTAATGCTCATAAGGTTAACCCAAGTGTTCGCATACAAGTGTTAATAACCCGCCGGGTAACGGGATGCAAAGACACAGCTAACACATCTCGCCACGCGGCTGGGTGTAAAGAGGCTAAACAAATCTTCTTAGCTAAAGAACATGAAGAATACCCTCTGATATAATGGTCCAGTATGGCACTTATAGTCTGTAGGAGGTGGTGACTGTCTCAAGATTCAATTTTGTAACAAAGCCCCCCTCATAAAGACGCCGGCCCTTGAAATATTTTAGTAGAATAGCCCAGGGCAGGAATATACGAGATCTGATTTTTTAACGAATTGTCCCAAACGATCGTCGTAAAAATAGAAGGCGGCGATACTGAAAGTATCACCCAATTAAGGTTAATCGAAATTGAATTTGTTTATAAATTCCTTAGTTCCTTTACTTAGGGGCACCCGCCGGGTGTGGAAATCGATTTGGTTAAACCTCACTGATCCTTCAATTGCCGTAAGAGTAAAGGCAGCGATACACAGAGTATCACTCAAATGGATTGGTTAACTATAAGAGACCTAAGTCGTTTTATCCCACCCTGCTCAGGTGCACCCGCCGGGTGAGAAGTCTAAAAGTTAACCCCACAAGTTCCTGACCCCACTTCTTTGTAAAAGATCGCCGGGGAGGAACGCCTAAACAACAGCTAGGTTTTCCCCGTGGTTGTCGTAAACCAGGTAGAAAAACCTATAAAAAAACGAGTGTTCTCAAGAACGTCGTTTCTTTATATATAACTAAATAATTGTAAGGATGGGTACAGCCATCCCGCCGGGAATTTTAAAGGAGGCCTGAAACCAGGCACCCACAGAGACGCAGTCCTGGAGAGCCACAGACACCTCCCCTCGCCGGGGAACCAGCCAGTGTTAAAAACCACGTGTGGCCCAACACTGCTCATCGGTCAGGATTTTTCATGGTGAAACCGAGAAAAACCCGCCGGAAGGCAAACCCCACCCTGAACAGACACCATCTGAACAATACGACACGAGGAGAGACACGCACGACTAACCAAGGTCACAACATAATCCGTGGAATTAGCCAATACACAACTAAACCAGGAAACAAATATAGTCCGAGGAATTAGCCAATACACAACTAAAACCCGGATACACATGACACAGTAGGGCATATTTATAAAATAAATAATAACACTAGACATGTGGCAAAGCTACGAGCGGCTGGCTAGGCCTAGGTAGACGGCATGAAAATAGTTGAAATATAAACACACACTGGAATATCACAACAGGAACCACCGCCAACACACCACCGAAGCGATAACTTCCCACCCCGGGAAGCCTGACACGGACCCAGAAAAAACTTCACTAAGTGAAGAAAAATACGCTGGGAACGTCAGCAAACACAGCTTACCACATCAGAAGGATAAAAGGCAGCAATAATTAACGCATAATGAAAGCCGCCTGCATCACCAACTAACCCAACTGTGAAAAGTTCACGTGTCCACAACAGGACCACGAGGGTACATCCGAAATAGATGCCCCATACATACGACCCAAAATACATTGCACTGCGGGCAACCAGCCCAGGACACTCCTGCTACGCCTATCCTAACCTTACTCGATACATGCCAGAGTAAACAAATGAGAAAAAACTCACTAGGGACGCAACGAATGCGGAACCAGCGGAGCCTGAAAGGTACGTCCGGGCAGGCTGAGCGCAGAGCAAAGAAGGAGGAATGACGCCTGATTCAGCGTCTGGTCAGAAATCCACACAAGTACATCCACGATATGATGGAAAGCTTATTGGATAGTTATTCTTATTTTCTTTTTGTTTTTATTTTTTACGAAGTTTTTTCGTAGTGAGAACCCAATTCATAATGACTGAAGCCATGAGTGAGGTCGCGTGCGCTCATGATGAAGGCTCCTCAGTTTTTTAAATGCTCTGCGCGGTAGATTCAAACTACGGCGGATTAGTGTTTGAAGAGGATGCCTTATGTAATAGGCATGTTCGTCAATGATGGAGGGGCCACTAATAAATATATATATATATATTTTTTTTTTTTTTTTTTTTAAGAGACAATGAACGGAGGAAGGAAAAACACAGATAAAACAAAAAGGTCCATGTGCCTAAAGGCATCCTCCATTCATAAAATGTTTGTAACAACTGGATTTAAACATTTGTAGATTGTAAGTTTGTGGAAAGCAATTCGAGGGAAGTGAATTCCAAAGAGTAGTAGCTCTGGGGATAAATGAATTCTGATAAGCAGAAGTTCTGCATTGTGGAGGAGAAAGTGTAAATTCATGGGCACTCTCAGCCGCCCTAGTTCTACGGGGAAAGATGTGGAGAGGCGGCACAATTGAAGCAAGTTCCTCGGAACAATTGCTGTGAAAATATCTGTAGAATAATGCAAGGGATGCAACGTTTCTTCGTATGGATAATGTAGGAAGGTCCTGTGTGATTATATATTATATATATATATATATATATATATATATATATATATATATATATATATAATTATTTTATATATATATAATATATACCGGTATATATTATTATTATTATTATTATATTCTTGATAATTGGTCTTTACCTTCTTATGGTTAGGGGGAAAAGGGGGAGGGTGGGGGGGATATAGAGTGAATTATATTACATGCAGTACAGAGTAAGAGTACAAAAAATTTCCCCATTATATCATCAAAAGGTCACTATTAATTTCAAACACCCAGCTCATTTCTGAGGTGGGGGAGGGGGGGGTCTAAATGCATATTTTTCACACAAAGTATTTTACCAAGTGTTCTTCTTGATCAAAAGAACATTTTGACAAAAAAAAAAAAAAAAATCCATTGAAAAATAGGGTCTGAGGGTATGTATGACCTACCCTTAACTTAATAATATCGTCCCTTTTGGCCTACATATTTGGAACAAGGTATAGTAAAAAGTCTGGATATGGTGCTCGTGTGCCCTTTACATTACCATTATGGTATCCTGTAGTTGATCTTGCAGCTGCAAAATTATAAAACCTTTACGACCGTCACACTTTATGCATACCAGAGTACAAGAAAAAATTGCATGTAAAGTAATCGTGTGAAATAACCCATAAACGGCGAGCGTCCTCATTTGAGTCTGAACCCTAGGAGGGCGAGCGTCCTCATAATATTATGAACCATGGCCTAAAATAAAGCCTTTCCAAACATTCACTGTCACTCAAAACAGAGGAATGTGTAAATATGTGAGATAATTCCTCTCCATACATCGTATCACTCCTCCACATGTGTCCAAATTCCCCCCTTCCCCCCCCCTCAATTATCACCTATTTTTCTCTTATTCCTGTGATTATCGGTTTATTTATGGCGCCAAAACTCCCTACCCGGTTTCAAGGTGGAAAGGGAGGGGTGTGGAGGGAGGAGAGAGAGAGAGACTAGCCCGCACTACCTCCAGTCTCGCTCGAGAGCTCGTGAAGGGAGGATGCAGTTTCGCTCTCTGTCAACTCCATGAATGAACCGCTCGGCAATATTTCGTGTTTGTCACTTCCCAAATACTATTCCCACTTGTTTTATTGTTGTAACATGTAACTATCTTCATATTAAACATAAATAGGCGCATATGAATAAGTAATAACGATATTTATCGGATAATGAAGATTTTCGTCAGAAATTAATGCAATAGCTTCGCCCCACAGGACGTTTAACGAATCGGAGTCTCGCCGCGGATAGGTTAAGGGGAGAATGTTTTTATTTTTTTTATTTATATATTTATTTACTGACTCTTAGTTTCCTCCTTAGGGCTCCATTGAGCTTAACAAAAATTATACCCCCATGGCCCCCTTTCGAGATCCACGGCCGGTTCCTCCCAAATCGCTGGCTAGCTATCGCTCGATAGCAAAAAACTAGACACCTAAATGGGGTGAAAGGTCTTGAAATCGGCAAAGAAATGGGGTGAAAGGTCTTAAAATCACCAAAGCAATGAAGTGAATGTCTTAAAATTTCAAAACTAATGGGGCTAAGCATGAGAGAAGGAGGTCCAGATAACCCCCCCCCCCCATAAATGAGTAGCTGGGAATGCTAAGGAATGTACACCCAGAAGTGAAAGTCCCTGGCTAGAGGTTACCCCTTACTACCCCTACCTCAGGCAGTATGAACGGGGTAATGTTTGTCCGTCACTCCTTCCTACCCTTTCCCTTGGATGGAGACACTAAACAACCAGCCCCCTCCACCACCACCACCACTCACATGCTACCCATACCCCAGACAGGAGGAAACCTCCATTTTCAGCATTGTAGCTCCACAAACTCAGAATAAAGCAACCTCACTATGGGGCTATGTCAGTCATTGGTAATCTATTTGTAGTTTATAGACACCAGTAAAATGTTTGTGTGAAATTATCTTGATTATAGAATTATTCATTATTTACACTATTTTATGCTTATCCTTAGCTTGACCCCCCCCACACACAAACACACAGACGATTGTATGAAGCTTAGGAAGGATATATGACAGCTAAAAGGATTAATTGAGATGGTTTGTAGCCTTTTAATGGGTAGACATCCTTCCTAAGCTAAATAGAATTGTCTAATAGTTACCAGATTATAATGGAAAAGACATCGCCGGTACAGAAGGCGTTAAGGTAAAAATACTTCACTTCCAAACAAAAAATGCATTATAACATTAATCATTAATTGGCCTATGCCATAATGATTCATAATGGTTTCAATAAATAGATAATATGTGTGTGTGTATTAATATGCACAACATTCGCATTGCATCACTCACCACCGTACCAGTCTCCGCAACACAAGGGCACAACGACCATCACAACAGATCTCCAGCACTCCCTTCTCACCCAGAATGGCCCATGTGCAACCAACCTCACCCCCGAGACGTCTACCACCAGCCAGCCAGGAGAAAGCGAGATCGAGCGAGCCCTTCTTGCCCTAAACACTACCAACCGGAAAGTAGTTGCAACAGAAGACACTACTGCAGCCGACCAGAAGCGAGTATAAAAAGTTACTCTCTTTTTAGTCAGTTAGGTAGGCTAGATGCTAGTACCACCCCAGTAAGGCTTGATGCTCACAGAACTAGGCTCAATGTTAGTACCACCCCAGTGATGCCCAATACTCACAGAACTATAGTCTATTCGCTGTAAGTAGGCAAGAAATCATGAACTCTAACCTCTGTAACTCAAAAACGAATAGAGTAATCAAGCTAATATTTCTAACATTTGGGAAGTCAGTCAAGGAATAGATGTGGAAATTTACAGCCAATTTGCTTCAGCCCTTTTGAGTTACAGACGATAGAGATCATGATTTATCGCATACTAACAGCGAATAGAATAGACTATAGGCTCGATGCTAGTACCATCTCAGTGAGGCTCAATGCTAGCAGAACTAGGCTCAATGTTAGTACCACCCTAGTGAGGATCAATGCTTACAGAACTAGGCTTGATGCTAGTACCACCTTAGTGAGGATCAATGCATAAAGAACTATGCTTGACGTTAGTACCACCCCAGTGAGGCTAGATGCTCACAGAACTAGGCTTGATGCTAGTACCACCCCAGTGAGGCTAGATGCTCACATAACTAGGCTTGATGCTAGTACCACCCCCGTGAGGCTAGATGCTTACCGAACTAGGTTTGATGCTAGTACCACCCCAGTGAGGCTAGATGCTCACAGAACTAGGCTTGATGTTAGTACTACCCCAGTGAGGCTAGATGCTCACAGAACTAGGCTTGATGCTAGTACCACCCCAGTGAGGCTAGATGCTCACAGAACTAGGCTTGATGTTAGTACCACCCCAGTGAGGCTAGATGCTCACAGAACTAGGCTTGATGCTAGTACCACCCTAGTGAGGCTAGATGATCACAGAACAAGGCTTGATGCTAGTACCACCCCAGTGAGGCTAGATGCTTACAGAACTAGGTTTGATGCTAGTACCACCCCAGTGAGGCTAGATGCTCACAGAACTAGGCTTGATGCTAGTACCACCCCAGTGAGGCTAGATGCTCACAGAACTAGGCTTGATGTTAGTACCACCCCAGTGAGGCTAGATGCTCACAGAACTAGGCTTCATGCTAGTACCACCCCAGTGAGGCTAGATGCTCACAGAACTAGGCTTGATGTTAGTACCACCCCAGTGAGGCTAGATGCTCACAGAACTAGGCTAGATGTTAGTACCACCCCAGTGAGGCTAGATGATCACAGAACTAGGCTTGATGCTAGTACCACCCCAGTGAGGCTAGATGCTCACAGAACTAGGTTTGATGCTAGTACCACCCCAGTGAGGCTAGATGGTCACAGAATTAGGCTTGATGCTAGTACCACCCCAGTGAGGCTAGATGCTCACAGAACTAGGCTTGATGCTAGTACCACCCCAGTGAGGCTAGATGCTCACAGAACTAGGCTTGATGCTAGTTCCACCCTAGTGAGGATCAATGCTCACAGAACTAGGCTTGATGCTAGTACCGCCCCAGTGAGGCTAGATGCTCACAGAACTAGGCTTGATGATAATTCCACCCTAGTGAGGATCAATGCTTACAGAACTAGGCTTGATGCTAGTACCACCCCAGTGAGGCTAGATGCTCACAGAACTAGGTTTGATGCTAGTACCACCCCAGTGAGGCTAGATGCTCACAGAACTAGGCTTGATGCTAGTACCACCCGAGTGAGGCTAGATGCTCACAGAACTAGGCTTGATGTTAGTACCACCCCAGTGAGGTTAGATTCCGTTAGATGCTCACAGAACTAGGCTTGATGCTGGTACGGTACCACCCGAGTGAGGCTAGATGCTCACAGAACTAGGCTTGATGTTAGTACCACCCCAGTGAGGCTAGATGCTCACAGAACTAGGCTTGATGCTAGTACCACCCCAGTGAGGCTAGATGCTCATATAACTAGGCTTGATGCTAGTACCACCCCAGTGAGGCTAGATGCTCACAGAACTAGGTTTGATGCTAGTTCCACCCTAGTGAGGATCAATGCTCACAGAACTAGGCTCGATGCTAGTACCACCCCAGTGAGGCTAGATGCTCACAGAACTAGGCTTGATGCTAGTTCCACCCCAGTGAGGCTAGATGCTTACAGAACTAGGCTTGATACTAGTACCACCCCAGTGAGGCTAGATGCTCACAGAACTAGGCTTGATGCTAGTTCCACCCCAGTGAGGCTAGATGCTCACAGAACTAGGTTTGATGCTAGTACCACCCCAGTGAGGCTAGATGCTCACAGAACTAGGCTTGATGCTAGTACCACCTCAGTGAGGCTAGATGCTCACAGAACTAGGCTTGATGCTAGTTCCACCCTAGTGAGGATCAATGCTCACAGAACTAGGCTCGATGCTAGTACCACCCCAGTGTTGCCCAATGCTCACAGAACTAGGCTCGATGCTAGTACCAACCCACTGAGGCCCGAGATTCACAGAACTATATTGGACACTAGTACTACCAGTGTTGCTGTAATTATAGGAAGTGGTTCGAGACCTTCCACCAAGATGATAATCACCTCTATGCAAATTAAAGGAAGTGGTTCGAGACCTTCAACAAGATGATACGCACCTCTACGCAAATTAAAGGAAGTGGTTCGAGACCTTCAACAAGATGATACGTACCTCTATGCAAATTAAAGGAAGTGGTTCGAGACCTTCCACCAAGATGACACGCACCTCTATGCAAATCAAAGGAAGTGGTTCGAGACCTTCAACAAGATGATACACACCTCTACGCAAATTAAAGGAAGTGGTTCGAGACCTTCAACAAGATGATACACACCTCTACGCAAATTAAAGGAAGTGGTTCGAGACCTTCCACCAAGATGATACGCACCTCTATGCAAATTAAAGGAAGTGGTTCGAGACCTTCCACCAAGACCTTCTACAAGATGATAATCACCTCTATGCAAATTAAAGGAAGTGGTTCGAGACCTTCCACCAAGACCTTCTACAAGATGATAATCACCTCTATGCAAATTAAAGGAAGTGGTTCGAGACCTTCCAAAGTGCAAATTCCCATAAGTGACACCTTAAATATGTCCCCCCTTTAAAACTACCAAAAGTAATTCGTTGAGCCCTCCCCCTACTCCAGGAAAGTTACTTTAATATCAAAATTTCTAATTTTTGTGTTCTTGTTCTATAATGCTCCTTTCAACATAGAATAGCATAGGAAGGAACAAAAAACATATCGCATCCATAACCCCCGGGGCCGGGGGTTCGACCTCGACCCCCGAAAAACTTAAAAAATTTCTTTCAGCCATCCAAAAATTTTGTGTGTCTGTAGTCTAAAGGGCTGCTGTAAGCAATAGAAATGATCATATGAGGGCATAAACGCCCATATGACATCCCTAGGGCCCCCAAAATCATGGATTTTGGTAAAAACTTCTCATAAATTCTGAGAAGCCTGCCCCTGACGAAAATTTTGTTTAGTTAGCCATTACTCTCGATCTTCTATGTGCGCGCTATGACAGAAAACGGAAGCTATGGAGGACAAACTATTTTTTCTGCCCCAAAAATAATTTTGAGTGATGAAATTTTTTTATTTTAGCTTGCCAGAGATGATATTTTGGCACTTACGAGATCATCTACTTTTGTGTTTATGGCTCAAATTCATTCCCCTTCCACACACTACATATAGGACTATATAGCTACTGGAAAATGCAGAGATAATGGCATTATCTCACATATTTTTCAAGATTCAACATTGTTTAGGTTGAAATGTTGGCTAAAAAAACATATATATATATTTAAACAGGCTGGGAAATTAGGTATAGCCCGGCAGCCCGGACTAGCCCGGATATGTTGCCGGGCTAGTGATTTGGGCTAGTGATTTGCAGCGCTAGTCTGCCCGGCAGTTGCCCAGGGGACAAGTTATTTTTTGTATTACCATTTAAGTTATTCCAATACAAAAAAAAAAAAAAAAAAATAGTTGTCATATGATATCAAATACTGATAGATAATTTGTATATGAAAACATCGATGCGGTGGGAGTTTAGTAAAACAGTGGGCCTTTAGTAAAACAGAGACCGACACTTCTCGTTGCGGTGACCCTTTAATAAACAGACGACGCAGCTGATCGATCGTAAATTTCGTAATGTTTTCGGCAGAAATTATTAATTCGTCATATACTGTCAATATTGATTTCTCTTGGATACAATAACATAAAGAAGTTCAATTAATGGATAAATATAACAAAAGAGAAACCTTGAATACAACTAGTTAGGCTAAAACAATGTAACCATGTACCGGATGCATGGCTTAAGATTTGTTGTTATTGCTGGGCCGTGAATTTCGTAATGTTGTGAACTTAATAATTGACTTGGGGATAGTAAACCTTGCTAATATTTTAGATGTTGTTGGTGGCAAACAATTTGAAGATTGTAAGTGTTGTTCTGTAACTTCTGTGGTCACAGTGTTATACGATAATTAGTGTAAGTTCGTAGAAGGTGGTTGGGGGTAGCAGATTGTCATCGGCTGCACCTAGCCATGTCTCCCTTTCGCCGATTGTGGCGTGCATTTTTTTTCTTCAGTTTTCCTTATTTTAATATTAATAATACTGATCTTCAAAAACTCGAACTTTCGGGATTTTCAAATTATCGTAATTTTGCTATAACAGACAATTTGACTGACACACGTATCTTCGTTAATCAATGTTGTGGTTTCCCATATACTCACTCACCCACTTTCACACACTCTCTCTCTCTCTGGTTTGTATTAATAATGAACAGTATTATATTTCTAAATTGTCTTTTTTATTTACATAGACTAAGACTGCCTGTTGTTGTTGTTGTTCCCCAAGCTGCCTGGCCGAACAGCCCCAAGGCCCCGAGCAAGGCCAAGGCCATAACCGAGCACCCCCACAGAACCCTCCCTGCCGACCACAATAAAGCCTGGGTGACCGAATCCACTCCATGGCGGGGAGCTGAGGAGGGTGCGGAAACGCCCGGGAAACCAAAGCCCCACCCAGGACCCTGTGCCCCTCAGCAATTATGAAGAGAAAGTTGAGGGGCAAAGGAAAAATGTGATGCTTTGGTTTCCAATCTTGGTAGATTGGGAGGTCAATCCACGGAAAAGACGCCGTCACTTGAGACCTAGAAAACATATAAGTAAAAGGAATAGTCAGAGTAAGCTATGGGTATGGCAGAGATCGCTCAGTTCTCACTCTGATAGACCAGCCCATCACCACATGACTAGAACCCAATCCTCTCAGCATCAGCTAGGAAAGGCCCTAGAAAGCCACCTTTGGCGGGGGGATAGCTCCCCTATTTCAACCCCTTTCGGGGTTGGGCACCCTGGACTGCCTGTTCCAAGAAATGTCGTCTAAAATTGTTTTTCCTCCGTATTAAATTGTATAGGCTAGACTTGTCAGCCAAAAAGGTTAGCAGTAAGATTATCGTTTATAGATTATTTGAAAATATATATTTACGTATTAGTTTGCCTGTTTTAACAATAATCAAGATTGAAGCATGGTAAATATCAATGAAGTTATGGGGATGAGGCATAAGGAGAAATATATACCTTTTAGCTTTAGTTCACATCTTTTTTGGCCGTCTTCAATTAGCTTTCATAATTTTCATGCACAGATGACCACAAAAGAGGACAGGGACATGAGGAGGAAATTAGAGAAGTTATATGGTTAGGATAGCTTAGGTAGGGCTATTTTAAGGTGGGCATTACAATACTATACAATTGTTTTGGGTTGACCAAGATATGTTATGGGGTAGATTTGGCTGTAAATTAAAATCATTCATGAAATGGTAAAATATGATCTAATATGTTAAGGATATGATAGCCGAATAAGTAAGACAAATTCGAAAAAAATAAGTTGAATATTCACAAATCTCTGTTTAACTAAATTCCAATAAAAACAAACATGAAACAACTTGTGTTACACCAATAGTCCAATACGTAGTGTTCATTATCAAAAGGGACTTAAGCACATAAGAAATCGGAAGTCTACATGAAGCTAACCGGCCTACACGAGGTAGATCCCATTTACACCTAGCCCATATCATTCATATGACTATCCAGTTTGCTTTTGAAATATCCTACCGTTCCTTAGCCAATTGCTGCACTAGACAATCTATTCCACATATCTACAACCTTGTTTCCCAACCAATGCTTACTACATATTTTCTAAAGCGGAACCTATCCAATTTGAAGCCATTTGAACGGGTTATCTCTCCGATATTAAGCTTCATCCTGTCTTAGTGTTATAAAAGGCATTAAAAGCAGTAAAGTAGCAGCCGGCTGTATCTCACAAATTTGTGTTTAACTAATATCAAAATAGTTAAGAAATAACCATTTTCCTCTCCTGCTTTACTAACACTTATTGTGCTAGATTAAAGATAATGATATGCATGTCTTCATGATAATTGGTTCACCCAAATATATTGATTATTTGCATTCAAGAACCGAGATTCAAGAGGAAGAAATTGAGGACAAGATTACTTACAGTATGATACAAAGAGTGAAAGACAAATATATAAGGACTAGTAAGAGAATCAATAGTCTGCCCCTCATCCCATATGAAAGCCAATCGATGATGACAATGCACTAGTTTCAGGTTCATGAGAAAAATGAAGACGTGAAACTGCGCAAGAATAGACTTTACACAAATCATGTAGGGGAAGGAAGTTGAAGATAAGATTAGGTGGGAGAAGGAACATTTACTGCGAATAGACTTTAACAAAATCATGTAGGGGAAGGAAGTTGAAGATAAGATTAGGTGAGAGAAGGTACATATACTGAGAATATCCTATCACACTATACACACAGTATAACAGAGATCAATGCTTACAAGGGAACATTTGAAATGTAATCCCAGTGCTAATGGTGTTGACAGTAAAAGTGTCAAGGAGGCAATGCTTATATGAAGTTCTGTAAAACTTATATTTAAGGATAAAGTCTGAGGCCCTGATAAATGAAGATGGCTTGACAATACAACACAATAGGGAAAGATTGAAATGTTAGAACATACAGTAAATATATTATTAGAGACACTTGAGAACATATCATTTGGAGACAAAATAAAGCCATACCAAAGGTCCTCTGAAAAGAGAATCTGATTAAATGCAATACTGTATAATTTATATTGGAGTTAGGGGATAAACTGGTAGTATCGTAAATCAAGGAAGACAGGAAAGAGAGTGGAGAAAACAGATTTAAACTGAAGAGGCCTGAGCATCCCAGAATAGGAGAGGTTTAAGAGATAGGTAAATAATTGGAAACCTTCATTGTCCTCTTCTTAGTTTCAATGTTTTACCATCAACGTGCTGTACCAAAAACTCTTGATATTTCCATAACATTAGTAATGCATGAAGTTTTCCAAAATTCAGTAAGTAGTATGGACATAACATCCAATTTATAGAAGCTGGTGGCATGTCTGTGATTGTATGTGGTACTTAACCAGTGAAATTCCTTACGATGTATCAGGGCAAGTAAAAAATGTGTCAGGGCAAGTGAAAAGACTGTCAGGGCAAGTCAATTTCAGATGTCACTAGCCCGTGGCAAGTAGATCCGCAACACTAATTTCCCAGCCTGATATATTATATAGTTTTTTCAGCCCCTTCTACTATGCAATATGGTAACTTTGGTTCATTTTCTTGTAGGGGATGCAGGTAGCGTACGCCATGCAAAAGTTGCGGGAAATTTAAAAAAATTTGAGTGAGAAGATGATTTTATAAATATTTAAATGAAATTCTGCGCTCGCGCGCGCGCACCTAGAGAGCTGATTTTTTCAGCGAGTCTTAGTATTTCCATTTGTAATAAGATGGTATAAGTGAAGAAAAACACTATCTCTTACACAGGCTGACTTGGGGGTCAAAGCTTCAGCCTCCCCATAGAATTAACGTAACTCTGTCTCGTATTTTGAGTCCTTACTTGTGCAACTGTTTAATTCCATTAGGGAAAACACTACACACGACTCTTTCCTTGACATCCCCTATTATATATTCTTCTTGTTATAGTTGGACACTCTGGCGTCAACATAACTAAAGCTATTTGATAGCTGGATATAACTTGGGCACTCCAACATCCGACGTGATACTATTCGCTAAAGTGATTTTTGAGAAGTCAAGCCATATAAGTCATAGAAGTAAAACAAACTTTCACTTAAGACGCACAGGCAAACTAAGATATATTGTGTAATATAGTCTCCAGAAACCATAATCCAATGTATTAGTGAGACCATTTCCAGGATATATAGTTGTGGAGTTTGGTATTAACAATATTATTCTACGTATTACAAATGTTTGCTAGAGTCTAAGAACTCAAAACAATATATATTTCAATACATATCCCAAATCCAGGTTCAGTGTTGATATAAATCAGTCTAAGAACTCATCTAATTACATGCCAGACTTATATAAAGTGATATTTGATTATTGATTTATATAATTATGTAACATCTCGATTTGAGAGACATTTACGTGTGTAAATAAAACGTTGTTGTGTACTATTTGTATAACTCACCTTGTGTTTGTATTGATTATGTTAATTGAACTACTGCTTTCTACACGTTAGAGGAATCCATAATATATACTTGTTTTGTCAAGCATAACAAGTATGTGTGTGAGAGAGAGAGAGAAGGAGAGAGAGAGAGAGAGAGAAAGTGAGTAGAGTATGAGAGTAGAGACGGAGAGAGAGAGATTAGAGAGAGAGAGAGAGAGAGAGAGAGAGAGAGAGAAGAGAGAGAGTAGAGAGAGA
>CM064498.1:23191936-23241936 GCA_032716605.1 Paralithodes platypus
GAGAGTACCGAAAACAATGCTCCGCCCCGTTATCGCACCGGACATGGTAATAATATTAATGCACCATTTAACCTGACCAAGGATCAAATCTTGAATGAATTATTTAAGATACATATATTTATGTATTCCTCTCCCAACCTTCCAACCACCTCTCCACACAAGCTATTTGAGTGTTTCCATCCAAGGGAAGGGGTAGGAAGGAGTGACGGACAGGCACTATACTGCCTGGGGTAAGGGTAATAAGGGGGTAAACCCTAGCCAGGGACTTTCACTTCTGGGTGTACAGCTACTGACAAATGTTTGTGAGTGCTTGCGATTTTGTTTATGCAAATATATCCATTTAGATTGATGTTCAGATCAAATCAGCTATATATCAATCAAAACATAACATGTATTTATTACTATATAGCTGATTCTTTAATACCCGCAAGACTTCACTTCTAGATCATTTGTTGCATATTTCGGTAGAAAAATGTTCCTCCTAAATTGATTTACTGTCTGTATAAATGTCTCTTTCTTTATCGATCTATTCTGCATCTTTCTGTCTATATATCTATTTGTCTGTCTGTTAATCTGTCTGTCCATCTGCCTATCGTTTATCTATCAGTTTGTCTTTTTATGTGTGTATATATCTCTTTGTCTATCCAAAAGATTACAGACAAAAGCCAAAGGGAGAACAATGCTGTACAACTGTAGATATGATCAAATTATGTTCATCGCTAGTACATGGCCCCCGATGATGAGTAATGCCATGGGAAGTTCATGATAGCAAGGTTCTGGCATGTTTTAATTGGCTCGAAGATAGTATCATTATATTTATAAAATATAAGATAAATATTGAGTTAATATTCAAGTTGGACGACGATGGTGTGTGGGTGTGTGTGTGTGTGTGTGTAATTTTATATAGGCCTATCTGTCTTGGTACTCCAGCTCACCTGACGTACTATACTTCCAATTAGGCCATTACCGTGAGAATAATAGCACCTGAATGAATGCCTTAGGTAAAAGAATATTATGTCATGCTATTCGGTGGCGTATATCACTTATATAAATTCACATTATCTGTATTTTAACCTCGATTTTTCCCTTCTATCCTAGTTATAATGTTCCCCTACTTCAATGTTAATCTGCTTTTGGCTTTATTGTATATTGATAACAATCGTGGAACAGACAAGCAGATACAAAAACACCAGAAAACAGACAGCCATAAGAAGGAGTTCATAGGAATGTTATATTGAAAAAAAAAAAAAAAAAAAAAAATGAACAAAACTGATTATTATATAGCAATGGTGAAAAACAAAAACAGTACCGGTATCCTTCTCAGCCTTCAAACTACCGGTACTCTATCTTCTACTTAGTTAATTAACTTATTTTTCTTTTAACATATATATTTCACTGCTGTCAAAACAAATTCAGCTCTTCCTAATTATTTTGATTATCTCTTCCCTATTATGTTGGTCTGATTGTCCGTTAGTTTGTTTCGAAAATAGCAGACTAAAAACTGTTATCTACTTCGGTATATCATTTATTCTATTACTATACGGACGGGGTCTCTCTCTCTCTCTCTCTCTCGTAGCTCGTAGCATACGCAATAAATTTTCAGATTTAGAGGAGCTAGTGTTTACAGAAAATTATGATGTGATTGGCATAACAGAATCTTGGCTCAATACAAAAGATAGAGACTTTTTAGCAGAGTATTCACTTCCCGGTTATGTAATGTTTGAGAAAAGCCGAATAAATCGAAATGGAGGTGGCGTTTTACTTTATATCAAAGAAAGTCTTAACCCTACCCTCTTGTCAAAACCTCAAATTGTGAACGTCGACACATCTTTTGTGCTAATAAAGAATAATAAAGGTACAAAAATAATACTTGCGTTAATATACAAACCTCCAGCTCAATCAGTGCAAACTGACCGAGAAATTTACGAACAAATTGCAGATGTAAGTAACTCACAAGATACCGCAATTTTTGGCGACTTTAATTTACCTGTGACCAAGTGGGGCGATACTCTTACTTCACACTCCGGACGTGACTTGTATACAAACTTGCAAGAGAGTTCGCTTTATCAATTTGTTCGAACACCGACCGTGGTAATAACGTTCTTGACATTGTACTTGCAACAAAAGAAGAAATAATAGAGAATATGAATGTTGGTGATGAATTCAGTAACAGCGACCATCGTACGATAACTTTCACTTTAAAGTTTACTAGTAACGAACCAAATAGTAGCATCGAAAAAGTCCCTAATTTCAAGAAAGCAAACTTTTATAAACTTAGAGCTATGTTTAAAGAAACTGACTGGAGCTTTTTAATTAACAATAACGACATAAATACATCTTGGAAGTTATTCGAAACCACTTACCTAAAAGCAGTGCAAGACTGCATACCATCGAAAATACGGCATCCAGGCCATAATAATAAGCCCAAATGGTGGAATAAAGATATTTCAAACTGCCTGCTTGCTAAAATTTTTGCTAATGATAGATTAAAATCCTCACAAAATGACGAAAAACGGCTGAAATTTGTATAGCTACAACGCAAAGCCAAAAAGTTAATTAAGCAAAGTAAAAAGACCCTAGAGTTACATATTGCGAATCAAAATAAAACAAACCCGAAAGAATTCTATAGTTATATCAGAAAGAAAAAAGTAGTTACTTCAACTGTTGGACCGTTAGTCGATGAAAATGGAGAATACACCAAAAGACGAAGTACAAATGAGTAATGCCCTCAATACCTTCTTTGCATCAGTTTTTACAACAGAAGACCTCAGTGATATCCCTACACCATCTCCGATTCAGATTGATAATTCAGATGTTCTAAGCAATATCACCATTACAGAGAGAGAAGTATTGAATTGTTTAGATAAACTCAAAGGTAAATAAAACGCCTGGACCTGATACAATCTCGCCTAGAGTTCTAAAGGAAGCTAAGGATGAGCTCTCCAAACCACTGACATTACTATTCAATAAATCCTTGCAGTCTGGAAGTATGCCTGATCAGTGGAAGCTAGCCAACGTAACACCGATATTCAAAAAAGGCAGCAAATCCCTACCCAGTAACTATCGTCCAATTAGCTTAACCTCAGTTGTATGTAAAAATGCTAGAAACGGTCATAAGAGACAGACTCGTAAATCACTTAGAGGAAAATAACATACTTAAAGATACTCAACAAGGCTTTCGTAAAAAACGTTCCTGCTAACAAACCACTTAGACTTCTTCCACGATATCCTCAACCTCTACGATGAGAGTAAAGCTGTAGATATTATATACCTTGATTTTCAAAAGGCCTTTGACAAAGTTCCCCACAAATGTTTACTGCTAAAACTAAAAGCGCATGGAATACAATACGGTGTGTTGAAATGGATAGAAAATTGGCTCAGCGACAGAAAGCAAAGAGTAGTCATAAACGGTAAGGCATCTAAATGGACCAATGTAAGTAGCGGGGTACCCCAGGGATCGGTACTAGGACCAATTCTCTTTCTAATTTACATCAACGACATATTATTTTTATTAATCTCACCACCACACCCCCAATGAAATTAATTAAAGTATATATGATCCACCGGGATATCACACACATATTTTTGCCACCTTAACCATTACACCACCATATGAGGGTCTCACCTGTACAATCTCAAAATTTGCTGAAGATACAAAAATTGCAAATAGCGTAGGGGAGTGCTGGAGCGACCTTGGTGACCCTGGTCTCTGGGTCTTCTCCTGTGTGACCTGGATGTGTGTGAGTTTATGCTTTTTATGTGTTTATTTGTTTTGTTTTATGTTGTTTTTGTGTTTTTCCTGTTCTTGCTCTGTCTTGAGTCTGCTACCCCCAAAATGGGGATATAAATAGATAGATAGATAGATAGTACTCTCAAAAGAACAAGTTGACGATATGCAACACAATCTAGATAAATTGTCATGTTGGGCCCAAATTTGGCAAATGAGTTTCAATGCGGATAAATGTAAAGTACTACATATCGGATACCTACATGAGAATGCAAACTATTCGATGAATGGCACTCAGCTTAAGAATGTAAACAGAGAAACCGATCTGGGAGTAACAATATCGAGTAACCTAAAACCGAGTCAACAATGTTCAGAAGTTGTTAAGAAGGCAAACAAAATAATTGGCTTTATAGGCAGGTCATTTGAGCATAAATCGAAAGACGTTAGATGTACTAGGGATATATATATTTAACTAGATATATATATATATACAGTATATATCTAGATATATCCTAACCCTTTACAATTCCTTTGTCCGCCCTCTTCTGGAATACTGCGTTCAATCCTGGTGCCCTTATTACCAAAAAGATATAAACAAGCTAGAACGAGTTCAACGTAGAGTTACCAAAATGATACCTAGCCTAAAGAACAAACCATACGAAGAGCGTCTTAGAGAATTAAATCTATTTCCTTTAACCCAGCGCAGATTAAGAGGTGACTTAATTCAAGTGTTCAAAATCATCAAAGGCATCGACAATATGAACTGTAGTAAGTACTTCACTATAACCAATCTAATTACACGCGGGGAAACGGTTGCAAAATTATTGGTAAATCTTTTAACTCACACGAATCTAAGAATTTCTTCCTCAATCGAGTTGTCAACTTGTGGAATGGGCTTCCCCGAGACGTTATAGACTGCAGCACCGTTGATTCATTTAAACTCCGCCTAAACAAATATCTCGCATCAAACCCGCGACTGACTGCGTTTGTAAATGAATAACTATATTTTATCCTCCCCTCAGTTACTAACCCATATGTCCCCTACTAACTTCCTAATCCTGCCACGGACATTAGTTCCAGGGCAGTAGTTCCCTTTCCAATGTTCCCTTACCCACTCTAAACCACTGTTTGGACACTTGATCCTCTCAGTGTTTTGGAGGACAAGCAGCCTAGAAGGGTCACTAGAACTATTGTTGCTTGATTTCCTTTGTACTCTCTCTCTCTCTCTCTCTCTCTCTCTCTCTCTCTCTCTCTCGCTCTCTCTCTCTCTCTCTCTCTCTCTCTCTCTCTCTCTCTCTCTCTCTCTCTCTCTCTCTCTCTCTCTCTCTCTCTCTCTCTCTCTCTCTCTCTCTCTCTCTCTCTCTCTCTCTCTCTCTCTCTCTCTCTCTCTCTCTCTCTCTCTCTCTCTCTCTCTCTCTCTCTCTCTCTCTCTCTCTCTCTCTCTCTCTCTCTCTCTCTCTCTCTCTCTCTTCTCTCTCTCTCTCTCTCCTCTCTCTATCTCTCTCTCTCTCTCTCTCTCTCTCTCTCTCGCGCCTATTGCACAATGAACGTCACATAACAGACGTCAGGATGCGCGCTCTGATAAAACCAAGGTATGTCCCCACAATTGCTCCACTCCCCTGCTGGACCCCTTACTGCTTGGTTGGAGAGCAGATCCCCCTTCTCCAACTCTATCTAGTCTCGTTACTCATTGTATTGCGTTTCTCAAGAAGTTGTGTAGATAATAAGTAAATCATGAGTTCCTGTAGCAGATTGGTGCTGTTGGTGAGTTCAATGCATTTGTATTAGTGTTGTATTTTATATAAACTTATACATGTATGTACAGTTGTCCAAATGAATTCCTACCCAGTCTGATTTTATGTATGGAAGTAAAAATACTGTGATTAACTTACCTAAATTATATATATATATATATATATATATACCGGTATATATATATATATATATATATATATATATATATATATATATATATATATATATATATATATATATATATATATATATATATATATATATAATTAGTTGTTGCTTGCGTTTGTGTCCCTCTAGTTCCCAAACAATTGGGATAACGGAAATGTGACATGGCACGGGAACTCAAGGGGTCACATGGCACGGGAACTCAAGGGGTCACATGGCACGGGAACTCAAGGGGTCACATGGCACGGGAACTCAAGGGGTCACATGGCACGGGAACTCAAGGGGTCACATGGCACGGGAACTCAAGGGGTCACATGGCACGGGAACTCAAGGGGTCACATGGCACGGGAACTCAAGGGGTCACATGGCACGGGAACTCAAGGGGTCACATGGCACGGGAACTCAAGGGGTCACATGGCACGGGAACTCAAGGGGTCACATGGCACGGGAACTCAAGGGGTCACATGGCACGGGATCCCAAGGGGTCACATGGCACGGGAACTCAAGGGGTCACATGGCACGGGAACTCAAGGGGTCACATGGCACGGGAACTGAAGGGGTTACATGGCACGGGAACTCAAGGGGTCACATGGCACGGGAACTCAAGGGGTCACATGGCAGGTTTTCGTAAAAAGGGAGAAAAAATAAACATTAATAATAAAGAAAAATATTTCATGACACCGCCTGTAATTGCGTTACCCTCGGTATGACATCCCCCTGCCTAGGGCCTAGTGTTTATTATCATTGTGCTTCTCTTTCAGGGTCGGAATATGATGGGGAGATCTGTTTTAACTGGGTGCGGGTACCTCGGCTAGTTAGCTATAACACAGTTAATGCATCATGTGAATTAACTACAGCATTACAAACTATATATACTCCTAATTCAATCATAAATGTTTTCCTTCCATACAGAAAATCACTGAGTGGGTACAAATTCACATGGGTAATGGTCCATCTCTTATAATATATCTCAGTGTTTGTCTGTGTTTGGTGTTGAGGTGAAATTAATAAAATATAAATATACTGTATATAAGGTTTCAAGCTTAAGAGATGAACATATGCAAATTCAAAAGTGAGAGTTTGGCAAAGTGAATACAAATCATTCGAATAATGCATATTGGTCAGGGGATGCTCCAAAACTAGATTTACTGTGTCTGTATTGTCAAATACTGATGTTTCTGACAATAGAATTTCATACTCAAATTTTACTGATAGCAAATACTCTATATGACTTTACTAACTTATGATTTATCATTATCATTATTATCAACACACACCCATATAAATAAATAAATTATATATATACTGTACAGTATATATATATATATATATATATATATATATATATATATATATATATATATATATATATATATATATATATAGTATGTACACATATTTTTTCCTACCAGGTGTGTGTATTCTGTGTTAGTTTGATTGGTGCAGTTGACCCCGAGTGTGTGACGGTGGTGCCAGCTGAGAACTATCTCAACGCACTGTACGAGGGTCACTGGTTCGAGATTGGCAAGGTACAGAAGAATTCTTAGGTTTATTTGACAGCTACTATTTATCCATAATATATATTTGTCATAATTGATTAGTCAGAGGTGTGTGTGTGGGGGGGGGGGGGGGGGGGGGGTGCAATATACCCAGAGTGAGTGTCGGTGGTACAGTTACTTCAATACATTCCTGTTGTTCCAATCCTTGTTTATATTGCATATCTGTATACTGGTGCTGAACATTAATCTTAATAATGTTATTATGGTCAAAACAGGACAACACAAACCCAAGGCAAAAACTGCAGCAGTCACTTTATACCTACATGGGTTGTATAATGAGTGCCAAACATGAGATGGGATAAAGCATATTTTTGAGCAAACTCAAAAATACGTCAATAAATTTTATACACTGCACGATGCGTGCTAGATCAAGAATGGGAAGCTATGGCCACGCGTAAAATTTAAAGCAGAATCACTTGAGTACTTCTTTTGTCAAAATAATTTAGCAACTTTTTTGTGGGTTAATCCCTAATGCTTTTACCTACTCCTACAAGTCACCTCCTTACACCCTACCATTTGGCTGTCCCCAGCACAAGTCCCCTAACTTAGGGACTGTGTACGATCAAAGTATGTGACAAGTTCATTCGATTCCAAGTAAGAAAACCCAAACACCTTTTCAACTATTATATCTAAACATGGTGCTAGCTCAACCAAGGCAAACTAATCAGAGCCATCTTAATAGCACTGACGTAACCTGATATAACCCTAACTTATCTAAGTGAGCAGTAGGCCTATACTGGATAAGTTACCAGTGGTTGGTTTCTACTGGCAGAAATACGCTACTGGTCAAGATTTTAGGCCAATATCTCCTCCTTTCCTTCCTTCCTCCCTTCCTTCCTTTATGTATTTATGTATGTATGTCTGTAGGTATGTATGTGTGTATGCAAGTAACCATTGTCTCCTGTGTGCCCCTTAGACCCAGACCCCCGGTGGAGCCCAGTGGCAGCAATCATGTTGGTGTGATTCTACAGAGTTCACCTCCCCAGACCCTACCCTGGGGGACGGGGAAGCCACGTACTCTTGTAGGATTGACGGACCTCAGGGTAACCTAAGCTCCGCCACTGGTGAGATACATTACAATAAGTAAACTTAAGTGTCTATAATCGGTTTTATTTTTATTGACGGTAAATTGAATAACGGAAAAATAAGAAACTACTATGTGTCTGTTTCATATTAGTGCCAAGTTTTAATCATTAACAATATATTTCGCTACAAAACCTCCATAATAGCTGATTAATCACGATGAAGACATTGCAATTTACCGTCGGCTGGAAAAAAACGAGTATAACACAAAGGCTCTTTTCTGTACAAAGTAGACGACTTCTTAAGCGCACAAAACTAAGCTCAGGGCTCACTGTCACTGAACACAACAGCTCTATCCTTAGTGATGAATATTTGTAATTGTATGACTTATATTTGAAGTAAATGTAACAAATAACTAATTAATTTAAACCAATTCAAACTAAACAATCAATCGTCATACTAAGCCTAAGTATGGGCTTAAGCCTAAGTATGGGCTAAATCCTGCAAAATTTGTTTTGGAATCACATACAAACTATTTTATTATCATGATTATTATTATTATTATTATTATTATTATTATTTATAATATACGTGTATATTACAAAATCAGTCACCAATGCCTCTGACTTGCTTTCTTGCAATAATCAAAATAATCTCGACTGTATACAAATGAATCAAAAGCAAAAAAACAAAAAACAAAAAAACAATACATGGTTTGGAATTTCCTTATTGAGTAACTAATTAAACGAAATATATGCTTTGGAAGACAAATATATATATATATATATATATATATATATATATATATTATATACATAAAAAACGCCCTAACGTCACTAGCGTCATCACCTGGTAAAATATCATAAATATCACCAAAGCTAACACTACCAACATTATAATACTGTAAATATGAATCCTGGGGCAGGGGGCTAGGAATCCTCCTCCCCTTGTATAATTCTCCTACTCGACGAGACAGAGCAACAGGCGAGGGAACGCGAAAGTGGTCCCGGACAATATGCATCGGAACTTTAAATGTAGTTTCTGTTCGAGCTGTCTCGTGTCGGCCACCCCCAGCAATGGGGTATGTACCTGAGTATATACATACATAAGCCTACATACATACATACACACAAATATGAAGCCTAATATAGCTAGCTAGTGTATTATTGTTTATAAACACAGACTATCAACTAATAAGGTGGGTGACAAATTAAGGGGTTAAAACTTGCCCACTAACGTTTGGGAGTTTAATGCGGTGTTTTTGTTTAATTAGTTTGATAGCTTTGATTGTTTTGCCATTTTTGAGCAATTTATTTTTAGCTTGCCACCTAAGTTAAGACTCCCCACAAGCTATAAAGCGCCCCCTAACACCATTTCAAGATAAGCTTACACATTTTTCAGTAGAAAAATATCCCGCTTGTAGGCCAATTTCCACTGACTTGCAGGCTTGCTATTGCAAGCTCAGACAAAAATCGACACCTGAATGAGGGTCTTATAATCGATCAACTAATGTGGTGAAACGTCTAAAAATCGCCAAAGTAATGGGATGAGAAAGAGGTGGTCCAAAAGACCACAATCGGATTAAACAGGGACACAAACTTGACCTGACCCTATTTTCTCTTCCTCAGCTGACTTAATATACGGGGGTCAACCTGGCCAATTCACTCAGGTCTTCCGTTATCCCTTCGCTCCGGAACTGGACTACAATATTGTATACATCGATGAGGTGGGTCGTGTGTGTGTGTGTGTGTGTTAAATTGATTCGATGCAATTATGAAGAATGGATGAAAATATAACACAGAACAAGAGCACCGCAAACAGGTGCATAATACAGCCATCAGCATGATTTGTCACATGACGAGCGTCTAAGACGGCGCATAACGTTAGACAGTATATTATTGTACTGTACTTAACAGAACAGAGGTCAGTGAAAAAGGGTGGCTGCTTCCCAAGACTTTTGTACAAACCTGAAATGTTAAAATGTCATGTCACTACTGTAGTTAGTGAAGTACAGTATACTGTATTATTGTACTGTACTGTACTTAGTAGTCAGTTAAAAGTGGGTGGCTGCTTCCCCAGGCTTTCTTGAAGTCAGTGAAATGTGGGTGGCTGATTCCCTAGACCTTCTGCAAAAAGCTGAAGTGATAAAATGTCATATGACGTCAAACAGTATAATATTGTAGTGTACAGTACTTAGTGAAGTCTTATTGTAAAGTTGGTGATTCCTTCCCTAGATATTTTGGTTAAAGCTGATAATCAAAATCGTCCAAGGTTATTCAGTAGAAGTTATGCTATAAGCTTTATCAAAATCAGTGCAGAAAATAAAGCCGCTAGAGTGATGACAAGGAAAGTTAACACACGGACGGAAGGACGGACGGATGGAAGTCAATGAAAAGTGGGTGGCTTCTTTCCTTGATGGTCTGCTAAAAGCTGAAAAGCGATAAACTCTCATATCACGTCAAATAGGGGCCTGGTATAATATTGTAGCGTACTAAATGAAGTCTTAGTGGAAAGTTGATGGTTGCTTCCCTAGATTTTTTGGTAAAAATATGAAAACTGAACTCATCCAATTTCTATCAGTAGTGAAGCTATGTTATAAGTGTTATCAAATTCAGTGAAGAAATAAAGCTGCTAGAGTGATGAAATGGAGAGTTAACACATGCGTGGACGGAAGTCAGTGAAAAGTAGGTGGCTGCTTTCCTAGACTTTCTGTAAAAAGATTAAAAGTGATAAAGCGTCATAAGACGTCAAACAGTATATTATTGTAGTGTACTCAGTGAAGTCTTAGTGGAAAGTTAGTGGTTGCTTCCCTAGATTTTTTTGGTAAAAATCTGAAAATCAAACTCGTCTAAGGTCTTTCAGTACTGAAGCTACAGTATGTTAGAAGTATTGTAATATTTAGTGAAGAAATATAGCCGCTAAAGTGATGACAAGGAAAGTTAACACACTGGCGTACAGACATATGACTGAACGGACGGAAGTTAGTGAAAAATGGGTGGCTGATTCACTAGACTTTCCATAAGAAGCTGAAAAGCGATAAACGTCATGTGACATCAATCAGTATATATAATATTGTAGTGTACTTAGTGAAGTCTTAGTGGAGAGCTGGTATTTGGAAAATCGAACTCATCCAAGATCTTTCAGTAATGAAGTCATATAAAAATCAGTGCAGAAAATAAAGCCGGTAGAGTATTGACAAGGAAAGTTAATACATGGGTGGATGTAAGGACGGACATACAGAGGGTATACCATAATACGAACCATCGTATGAAGGCCGTACAATAAGAGTTAAATCCCATGCAGATGAAGTGAACACAAAATATTAATAATAATAATAAATAAACACATACAAACATGCATATACCTTAATAGTACGGCCATCACAACGATTGTAGGCTAGTTGGTTTGAGTAATAAACACATTGAACCAACCATGACAGAGAAAACAATATAAATTACACATTAACCCTAATAAGCATAGTGCCGTGTGACCGTGTCACAGGAGGACATATATCTGATATTAGGCTTGGAGTCGCTTTACCTGATTCAAAATATACTAGAAAAGAGCCTGTTGTTCGACCAATGCTTCTTGTATTTTGACGATATTTTAAGTTTGTAGCTTAAAATCATGAACAGAACCTGGAAACACGAATATTTACTGAAATACTAACACAAATATACTATTAAATTCTTTAGAATACCAGACTCGGATTCAGATTATCGGATATAATTGTTCGTGTGACACCGGCTTTAGTTAGTCAAATGAATCTAAAGAGCCATGTGAAAAGTGGACATGAGTGTAAGCCAATCGCCCCTATTCAGATTCCCGTATTGTTCTGTGTTTTCTCAGGAGGTGGCAATGGAGTACGACTGTTACACCAACGTCTTCGGAGTGACTAACTACTGTGTGCACTACATGTCCCGTACACCTTCCATACTACCCGAGAAGCTCAATATGCTGTTGGAGATTTCAGGTGGGTGGTGATGGTGGTGGTGGTGTTTGTGGAGGTGGTGAGTGGTGGTAATGGTAGAGATTCGGGTAATGTAAGTACTGGTGGTGGTGAGAGTTGTGGTAGTGGTCTTGGTGGTGGTAGTGGCAGTGGTAATAGTGGCTTTAGTTGTGATAAGGATAGTGGTAGTGATGATAGTATTGATGGAAGTTACAATATAGACTTCGGAGTGACTAGCTAATGTGTTAACTTCGTGGCCCGTACACCTTTCGTGGACCCTGAGACCCTTAATTATAATGTTGGCAATTACAGGTGAGTGGAGGTGGAGGTGGCGGCAGCCATAGTAATGGTAGGTGGCGTTGGGTAGACATTCTGTAGTTAGAGAGAGTGATCATCTCTTTCTGTCAACGCCAATTTGGTGTCGTAATTACCAAACAACGGAGTGATATTTTAGCCTAAATATGTAGAGTTTAAAACCAAAGATCAAACTATATATCTTGTACCAGTATTGCCGAGTGTTTGGTATAGGGATAGGAGTGTAAACAGAGATTAATGACACTACTGGTACCAATATGGCGGAGGTTGACCGATCTCTGTTACCAGAGATCGGAGTGTTGGTGGTGGTGAGGAATGGTGATGTTGGTGGTGGTGAGGAATGGTGATGTTGGTGGTGGTGATAAATGGTGATAAGAAATATGGTGGTGAATGTTATATTGTTGTAATTTATAAGTGGTATACAAAGTATGAAACTATCATGGGAATAATACGTTCATAAATTAGGTATGGTAATTAAATACTTACATTGGTTCTGCCATCGGTCATTGACTGCATCCTGTAAAGGAAAGATATACAAGTCAGTATAATCGAAAATAGTAGTATCTATTTGAAAGAGTCATTCATAAAATATAAAGCATGTTAATTTTATATTGCTACAGTAAGATTTTTGTCGTTTATTATGTATTGGTTTATATCATTATATATATACTGTACTGTATATTTATATATTTTTTTTATAATCAAGTTACTCGAACTCCAGAATCTATCACAATTAAAACTAACCACTCTATTAGAAAAAGTCACCCATTCAATTAGTTTTTCATTTAACTAGTGTCAAATAAAAATATATTGTAAAACCAATAACAAAATCAACACTAAGATTTATTAGAAAGAATTTATGTTACAGAGAGCCTTGGCCTGAACAACCAGAACATCGACTACAAAACCACGAAGCAGGAGGGGTGCTGGTAGTTACAAATACAAACTGTTGTACACCTATCACTGACTTTTTATACCTTAATTACTAGGGGGACTTTTGGTAACTTAAGGCGACGTCACGCAGAGTTTTCCCAACCAGTTACAGATTCACGCAAGATTTTCATAATATTTTCACTGAATTTGACTTAAATTACTTGCTTTATGTATGGTCGTCATCAACTTCAGGAACTAAATATATACTTTATAATTTAATTGACCCGTGTGTTATTCAATAATCGTAAGTCAAAAGATGAGGACTATAGTCCGTTCATTCTAGGTTGGGCAGAAATCGTAACCTCTAACCTCTGTAACTCAAAAAGGGCTAGAGCAAATGAGCTGTCAACTTCCACACCTATTCCCTAGCCAAGTATTCCTATTTGGTAGAAAATTAGCTCGATTGCTATATTCCCTTTTTTGAGTTACAGAGGTTATAGGTTACAATTTCTGCCCAACCTAGAATGAACTGACTATAGTAAAATTATCGAAATAATGTTAGTTTGGCTGCCTTTAGTGAATTTACCAATGGTAAATAAGGACGATTAACGGTCGGTCTATTTTAGGTATGCATACCTGCTTCAGATTATTGATAACGTTTATGTAAAGAAGGTACGTACTGTATAATGGTTCCCTTCACAGGGACAGTATGTCCACAATTTGCTGTCCGATTCGTTTGATTGATGGCTAGATATGGGCTATTACGGATAATAATAAAAAAAAACAAAAAAAATCCAGGGCTTATCAATGTCATTCAAAATCCTTACCGGTACTATTTCTATGTATGTATCAATATTTCTACCTGTTGATCTACGTTGGCGCTGTTACGACAATAGAAGCTTTTGAATCAGCTCAACAAACATCTGTGCTTCATTTCAAGTTTTTCATCACATGACTCGAACACCTAATCTGCATCTGTCAAGAATCCTAGTCACATTCAAATTACATCTGCAATTCTGTCAATGTAAGAATTACAGTATGCATGGTCTACAGTATAGTATACCAAAGATGCTAACACGGTAGAAACCTATGTTATGATGAAAGGTATTCTAGTACACACATAGAATAGGTGAACATTCAAGAATAAAACATCTAACATTTCGTGTAGTTAACATCTCACTCTTGAAATTGTAAAAGTAAAGGTAACTATAAGATACATCATCTTCCTAATACTGGTCCGAATCCTGCTCCCGTCCCGAATCCATGGTAAATTTTGTTTTTAGTTCCACCAAATTTCTTCGTTATTTACCTTTGAGAACCGATTTCGTTTAGGTTATATTACTCCTGAAACTTGAATGATGTCCGGATATGTGTTTTACTCTTGGCTGTGTTTTTCACTCTCCCGCAGTAGGCCTACATATAATTAAATTTGATATCTTCTACACCATTCTTAAGAGCAGCGAGGGTCTGGAGACCCAGGTTATGTTAGATTGTCATGTTAGGGTAATGACAATATTGTCGTTAGATGGAGCGGATGAGGGTGTGTTCGTTTACATCCGCGAATGACTGCCTCGCCGACTCCCATTATTAATGGAAGCATTAACCTGGGGGCTAGCGCCCCCGGCCCCCGCAATCCGGGCATCAGTAGGGCTTCCTGAGTAATAAAAATAACAAAATAAATGGTGAAACTGATAACAACATTTACCAAATCCATAATTCAACTCCCGCATTCATACGGTTTTCAAAACTACTTTTGTAGGTTACTGTACAGTTTCCCACAATGTTATTACATCTAATCTGTGGGCAGTCTCTGAACATCATTGGCTGGTATGTTCAGATATTCGAGAGCAGAATTTTGTACCTGCAAATTATCCTGTCATAGAAAATAACTATAAACGAAATACAAAAATAAATGTGCATGACAAAGTTACAGAATGTACAATAGTTATCATTAATATGTGCGTTTTCTATGGCACTTACTAGAAAGAGAAAACGTACCATTAACGCAATAACTACATTGATTTCTCCTCGGTACAAAATTCTGATCTCGAATCTCTTAACATACCAGCCAATGACGTTCAGAGACTGCAAACAGATTAAATATAATAACATTGAGGGAAACCGTACAGTAACTTACAAAAGTATTTTAAAAGCTCCTAAGAATCGTATTTGTCTAAATATAATTTACTCCTCGATGAGTAAAATCTTTCAAAACATTTTATTTCCACAAATCTACGAATTTCAGCGATTGTGGAAAATCAAGAGTTGCAACATGACTTTTGTGAATGTCTGGAGTTGTTGATTAACTTGATCTATGTTAATGGGTAGTATTCTTGGGTAAACCTCCTATAACTCATAGAGGGCTAGTATACTGTAAATATCAGCATGCTAGTAGGCCTATACACATAGTGGTAGGTTATTCGTGATGATTTGTTTTTTACAGTTACATTCAATGCTTACAAAATAGTTAATATGCACATCATTAATCCTTTCTGTATAGGATGATACCTCTTTTCGTTATATCATAATCTAATTAATTAAATTAACTCCCAACACCAAACACTTCCCATCCGATTCGATTCGACTGTTATAACTTTTATAACTTTAGGAAGGATCAGTGGAAGTCAAAATGATAATTGAGATCGGGTTTACACCTTTAATTGCTGTATGAAACCATTTAGTGTTAGCAAGAATCTATCAATCTATTGCCAGACGCCTTACTACCCTTTATGAGGGTGGTCATACACAAATCGCTTCCAAGTGGACCTGTCCCCTGTGAAAAAGACAAGCCGTGCCAGTTTATTCAAGGACTTACAAGATTGACCACTCAACTTAGGGTCTGTCTGACTCCGAGGCCCTTTATGTACCTTTTTAGCACTATATTTGAACAATAGTGGGTGGCTAATCCATCCACTAACCTAATTCACCCTTAGGTGAGCAGTAAGGATTTGTACAAGGCTTGCTCCCCAATATGGGTTGCCGACCAAGGCTGGCGAGTCTCATCCACCAGGATTTGTATTTTTAGGTTGTTTCCCCTAGATGGGTTGCCGACCAAGGCTGACAAGTCCCATACACTTGAATAAAGCATAACTAATAATGCAATGAATATCCAGAACAAAATAAAAAACAAAAATAATGATTCCTTCCTAAGCTGGATAAAATCGTCTAATAATAGCTATATAAAAATGAAGACACGCGTCATCGTATACGGACATGGCTAAGGTAAGGGAGAATCTCTTGTAAGAACAATGTTATTTTCCTTATACTTTATGTTTCCTTCAGTAAACGTAGATGGGGTGTGTATGTGTGTGTGTGTAAGAGTGTGTTTGTTTATGTGTTAGTGTGTGTTTGTTTATGTGTGAATGTAAGTGTGTGTTTATGTGTGAATGTAAGTGTGTGTTTATGTGTGAGTGTAAGAGTGTGTTTATGTGAGTGTATGAGTATGTTTATGTGTGAGTGTAAGAGTGTGTTTATGTGTGAGTGTCAGTGTGTTTATGTGTGAATGTAAGTGTGTGTATGTGTGAGTGTAAGAGTGTGTTTATGTGTGAGTGTAAGTGTGTTTATGTGTGAGTGTTAGTGTGTTTATGTGTGAGTGTAAGTGTGTTTATGTGCGAGTGTATGAGTGTGTTTATGTGTTAGTGTGTTTATGTGTGAATGTAAGTGTGTTTATGTGTGAGTGTAAGAGTGTATTTATGTGAGTGTAAGAGTGTGTTTATGTGTGAGTGTAAGAGTGTGTTTATGTGTAAGTGTGTGTTTATGTGTAAGTGTAAGAGTGTGTTTATGTGTAAGTGTAAGAGTGTGTTTATGTGTGAGTGTAAGAGTGTGTTTATGTGTGAGTGTAAGAGTGTGTTTATGTGTGAGTGTAAGAGTGTGTTTATGTGTGAGTGTAAGAGTGTTTATGTGTGAGTGTAAGTGTGTTTATGTGTGTGTAAGAGTGTGTTTATGTGTGAGTGTAAGAGTGTGCTGTGTGAGTGTAAGTGTGTTTATGTGTGAGTGTAAGAGTGTGTTTATGTGTGAGTGTAAGAGTGTGTTTATGTGTGAGTGTAAGAGTGTGTTTATGTGTGAGTGTAAGAGTGTTTATGTGTGAGTGTAAGAGTGTGAGTGTAAGAGTGTGTTTATGTGAGTGGACGAGTATGTTTATATGTGAGTGTAAGAGTGTGTTTATGTGTGAGTGTAAGAGTGTGTTTATGTGTGAGTGTAAGAGTGTGTTTATGTGTGAGTGTAAGAGTGTGTTTATGTGTGAGTGTATGAGTGTGTTTATGTGTGAGTGTAAGAGTGTGTTTATGAGTGAGTGTAAGAGTGTGTTTATGTGTGAGTGTAAGAGTGTGTTTATGTGTGAGTGTAAGAGTGTGTTTATGTGTGAGTGTTAGTGTGTGTTTATGAGTGAGTGTAAGAGTGTGTTTATGTGTGAGTGTAAGAGTGTTTATATGTGAGTGTATTTATGAGCGTACGTGTCTTAACCCCTTCAGTACTTGGCAGGTAGTTTGTTCTTTTGGGGGGTAACGAGTAGACCATTTTATATAGCTTAGGAAAGACATTTAGGCATCTTAATTAACCTCTTAAGGGGGCCCACCTCGCTTTTTTTCTCTTTCTCTCTTCGGCTTGTGTCCATTCGGCCCCATTCAGCCTACTGTTTTAAGACTTTTACCCCCATCCAGGTGTCAATATTTTCCTGGCGAGCTGTAGCGAGCCAGCATAGGCCTATATGATTTTTTGTTTTGACAGCAAGCTCAATTTGTACATTTTTGGATAGAAAACTGTCTCCAGCGAAGCCGGATTTCTCCATACAATGCTGGCTCGCTATCGCTCGCCAAGAAGAAATCGACACCTGGATGGGGATAAACGTCTTAAAACAGTTGGTTGAATGGGGCCGAATGGATACAAGCCAGAGAAAGAGAGAAAAGGAGAGAAAGATAAAAACAAGCAGGTGACCCCCCCATTAACTCCCATGGCTCCTTCATAATGTGACCATAATCACCAAATGATGGCCAGAATAAACTGCTAAAATACGACAGAAAAATTCGAAAGGTTAAGTGGGGTCACCTGCTTTGTTTCCTTTTCTCTCCGGTTCTCTCACTTGTATCCATTCGGCCCCATTCAGCCAACTGTTTTAAGACGTTTATCCCCATCCAGGTGTCGATATCTTCCTGGCGAGCGATAGCGAGCCAGCATTGTATGGAGAAATCCGGCTTCGCCGAAAACATTTTTCTACAGAAAAATTTACAAATTTAGCTTGCTCTCAAAACAAATATATATATATATATATATATGCTGGCTCGCTACCACTCACCAGGAAAATATTGGCACCTGGATGGGGGTAAACGTCTTAAAACAGTAGGCTGAATGGGGCCGAATGTATACAAGCCAAAGAGAGTGAGAGAAAGATAAACAAAAAAGCGAGGTGGGCTCCCTTAACTAACTTCTTGACTCTCTTACGCTCTTTCCAAGCTTCACAAAGTCGTCACATGGTAGCCTAAATAAAAGTAAGGAAGGCATCATAGATCTATTAGAGCAAAAAAAAAAAAAAAAAAAAAGTGATCGTCCTACAGGGTGTCAAATCGGAACAATTTTAATTAACCCCTTCAGTACCAGTGATTTTTTTGTTTTCTTTTTTTTTAGTCTAGCAATATTTAGACGATTTTTGATCAGCTTAAGAAGGATCTGTGGTAAAAACAAATGGTTATTTAACATAGTTCGATACCTGTTAATTGTTGGAGGCCAGGCCTGGGGTCAATTCAGTGTTGTCAATTTAATTCCATTCCAATTCAGATTTTTTTTTGTTATCAATCAATTCCAATTCAATTCAATTCATTCGTAAAAAAATAATCTTCAATTACAATTCAATTCAATTAAATTCATAAGCTTTACAATTCCAATTCAATTCATTTCATTATGCCAATCACACACCAACAGGGCAGGGCAGGCAGGGTTACCAAATTAAGACACAAAATACAACTAGATTGGTTCTCAAAAGTCGTAAAGGCTTATACTGTAGATAGTAAATTAATGCCGAAAATCACTATATTTTACTGTTTATTTGAAAATACTGTAACTTAATTATTGTACATTAATGAATTCCCAAATTGCAGTATAAAATAGTATTTCATCAATTCATTGATATCAATTCCAATTCAATTCAATTAATTTTGTTTTTTTATTTTCTCAATTCCAATTAAATTCCAATTCTATTCATAATTGACCCCAGCCCTGCCCTCCAACTTTCTTAAACTGAATATTATCGTCTAATAGTAGCTTTCAGAAAATGAGAAAGACGTCACCGGTACTGGAGGGGTTAAGACTGGAATATATATGAATAGGAAAACAATTCAAATTTATAAGAAATGGAATAATTTTAACCACATTTGGGTGACCAGGGCTCATAGTCATACTGTAAATCAGAAACGCAGTTTCTGAAACACCTGGATAGGGCCCGGACATTGGGAGCGTATTGTTTCTGGTCGACAGCCCACTTTAACTATCGCAAGGCCGCAAACGTACGAACACACTCAGTCTGCCAAGTAAAATTATTTTGCTGTTGTTATGCTACGATACGATTCGTACTACAGAATCTGATACATAAATGATAAAACTACTATTGTTTATTATTCCCTCCTGTATCTACATTAAACACGGATAGCTATTAAAGAATTAAGAATGTAAAGAAACACTACCAAACTGCAGTGAATGGACAGGCTTTATTTCTGTCTGTGTGTTACTCAGTTACTTGTTCGTCAAGGGGAATCCACGCAATGCGAGCTAAGCTCATTATTATCGCGCCTCCTTAACTGGGAATGTATTGCGTGAAATGCATGTTAAGTGTTTTATGTACTGTTGGAATGGCTGTGGATGTGTGTGTAGTCTGTATTTAGCCAATTGGCGACATTGGAAACGAAGGCTTAGGGTGGATCTGTATGGTACCATTCTCACTATAGACGTGTGTGTGTGTGTGTGTGTGTGTGTGTGTGTGTGTGTGTGTGTGTGTGTGTGATTAATTAGACGTCATCCATAGTAGGCCTAGTAACTATTAAACACATACCGGTACTCACATATAATTCATCCATTTGTTTTATCACGCTATTGACCTTGTTGCACTGTGTAAACATTGCAATATATTAGATACTATAATACTAACATCGAAAAGGTATCTATAGCCATTGCTAAACGTAATATCACGATGCGATGCTTATATAGCCTTTACCCTTTAGTGTTATATATTTGTTTATTAAAATAATACCGAATATATAAACCTATCAGTGTCCGAAGCTTAACTTTTTGTGGTATTACATAATACCCCCATATATCACTACTGATAACTCATTGCCGTTTCACACCTGAATGTCATAACCAGATAATAACATGTAATATTACATTCCATAGTTCGTTGTGTTGTATGTCATGAAGCAGACACTTCTGCTTTCAGTGCTTGTCACCTACTGTAGAGCATTATGTCTATTAAAACACACATCGGTTCACTTACACACGCACACACACACACATCTAAATCCTGTTCATTCATTGTGCAATTTAAAAGTATTTATTTTAATTTATAATTTCTTAAAGGTGGTGGGGCGTCCGAAATTAAAATTAATTTATAATGTATTTAAAAGAGATGTTTACATCTCCAGTAATCAACCTGACTACTCCTTTGTCAAAACTAATCTTCAATATTAGAGAAAAAATCAAAAATAGATATTGAATTGCGACCCCTTGCAACTAGTACTCACGTGAGGATGTGACGTACGCCCAGGCAAACATTTGGGAAGTAAACATCAGCAAGTATAGCAAAAATGGTGAATAGGTGTGCTGTTTTCGGGTGTAGCAACATCCCTGGACCAAACATAGCACTACACAAGTTTCCAAGTGATCCATACCATTGTAACAAATGGGTGAAGTTTATACAAAGAACCAGAGTGTGGGAGGCAAAGCCCAAAACAAGCTTCATATGCAATGGACATTTTCGTGATGAATGCTTTGACAATAAAGTGCAGTGGAGTATGGGTATGGCTAGATGCACCCGCTGATTGCCTATACGGACTGGGGTCTTGTCACGCCCAGTGCCAGGTCCGTATATATACGGACTCTCCGAAAAAAAATCGTAGCAGCGAAACGACTGAACCTATAGCTTTCATATTTCTACCACTTGTACCTTACCCTTCTGGCGTCTTGCTACCACCACCCCAACTCCCTCCCCCAATCCACTCGCCGACCATGGGTCGCCGCATCAGGCCATCACAAAGGAATAAAAGGAAAATATGCGGCGGCGAAACGACTGCACCAATTGGTTCCATATGTGTGTGACAAGTCCTCTACCCTTCTTTCTTCTCCCCACCACAACCCCAACTTCCTCCCACCACCCACTTCCAGCCTATCCGTAGATCATCACATAAAAAAATGAAAATCCGTGGTGGCGAAACTACCTCACCAATCGGCTCCATATTTGTAACACGAGTCAATTACCCTTCTACCTTCCCCCCGCCATCCCCCAAACCACCCTCCCACCCATACGTGCTTGCCAATTTCAGGAGTCAGGAGAGTGGATAATATGGGCTAACTTAAGCCTAGCCCAGGTCGATGGTTATAGGCCTAACCTAGGCTAAAGAAATTTATTGGCTGAAATTCAACTACTAGCAACTAGGCTAAAAAAAATAAAATAAAACAAAATAAGTCGATCGCCGCGGTTTAAGTTCAAGTTCCCGTCTATTTTTACGGCGATTTTTTCTGTTATTTGCACCCTGTTGGCAATGTATATGATGATGACAATAAGTCATGGAGGCGTGAGGGGCGGGCTTTCATTATTGTATCCAAATGCAGTCAAAATAGACGGGGACATGATCGCTAGCGTCCGCCGCGGCTCCGAGTAGTGTAAACAAGGCGGGCGGTAATCACAGCTGCTTCTCCCTCCTCTCCTGCTGCTGGATCTCGTCCTACAGGTTCATACATATAAGCATGGACACCACCAATATTCATCACTTGAGGTTCTTTGCCATAATCACGGTTATCACCCTCAGTATTGGCAAACGAATCGGAACTACTGTCACTATCCTCCATTTCCACCTGTCAGAAGAGCTTGTTGTGTTCCTGGGCATACGTCATCAGAGCGCTTAAACTCCGAATCCAGAAAAGTGTCACCCATATCCTATTTTGGCCATTATATAAATAATTAAGCCATTGTAGCAGAAAATATTGCACCAAAAGCTATAGTGCACACAGCCGGTAATGATTGTGGGGGAAAATAATAGCATGCACACCCACCTTTAAAACCTATGGTAATATTCGTGTCCGCATTTACTGTAGATACGTAAGGGAATGTAATAAATGTATTTTTGTCATGTGTATATCCAAAAATATACGAATGCGGATCATAGCATAGCAGCAGCATTATAATTTTACATGGAAGACTGAGTGAAGCATCTATTAGGTTCGACATGTGTGTCCCTAGATACGCGGCCTTGTGATAGTTAAAGTGGGCTGTCGTTCAGAAAATATGCGCTCAACATTATCAAAGTGTCTCAGAAATTGCGGTTTCTAACTGTACATGCATGTCTGTCATGCGGGCCTGTATCTAGGCCCTTTGAAATAAAGGATTGATTTATCTAGTGGATTTTGAGCCGATCCTCTACTGGAGTGTGTTCCTCGCCTGGTTAACTTGGAGGGTGGTCTCTTGTAATTGATCATGCGGGGCTTCTATTTGTGGCTGGGATTGTAACAGGTTGTTAAAGAGTTGATGCTTTATATTAATAAACGATACGTATGTATGTATCTTATAACTTCTAAAGACATATTAAGAACTATCAAACCTAACTTTAACTTTGTAAATGTAATAATGATGACTACAGATAAAGTAGTGGTTTCAGAACTAGTTACGAATAATGTATCGTTTGCCCCAAGGTTCTTACAACCTATATGTTAACGAATTACGTTAACTACTTCAATATACGGTAAAGCAATTTTTTCATTTTTGTTCTGGCTATTATCAGAAGATTTTAATTAGCCTCTAAAGGCTTACGATACTCAAGGGGTAATTAAGACATAATTTACAACTCTGATTGTTAAAGGTACTTCCTAGGCTGCATACAATTATCTAATGATATTAAGAAAACAGTGAGATAAGTGTCCTAAAAAAATGAAAGGATTAACATGAAATCTGAAAGCAAGTTGTTGTTGTTGTTGAAGACGTGTTTAATTTAAACTAGCCCTCTGGGCCGAGGCCCTCATAAGGCTATCTGAAAGCAAGTGGAAATATAAGATTGGTCGCATCCCATTGTCTGCATCAGCTAAGCTCTTCCAACGAGAGGTCGTAAACTGGGAGATGTAACCAAAATCGGGTTACATTACCGCCAAAGTCTGCTAAGCCCGGACCAGACAGCTTGTTCAGTGGGTATGTACAGTATATTGCGTATTGTGAATGATGGGTTAATGTGTAACTAATACCCTACATCTAGAAACACAATAAAATACAAATAAACAAATATAATATAATGAATACATAAATAAAACAATAACATAAATAAAAAACTATAGTAAGTAGTCCTAGTTGAGTATTACATTTCAAGCGTGATATCCGAGTTATATGTGGCATATATAATATTCATAAATTAAAACGAAGATAACTATTGTAGCTAACTAATGGAGTAATTGCTTAATATTGATACACAATTAAATATACATATATTGAGTATTACCGTAATGATAATAGGGCACTTTCAAACGTGGACCACTAAATGTCGCTTCCATTACTTATCATGGTAACGGTACGGCTGTGTAATTCACCGAACTTGTTTTGTCAATGGGATTCCACGCAATGTAAGCTTCAGCTCATTATTATCGTGCCTCTTTAACTGTGAATGCATTGCGTGAAGTACATGTCATATGTTAGTGTATTGTTGGCTATGGATGCGAGTGTAGTCTGCAATCAGTCAATTGATGACATCTGATATCGAAGGCTTGGGTTGATCTGTAGATTCTGTACGGTATCAGTCTCACCCAAAGGCTTAGATTGACCTATACGATACCCTTCTCTCCTTGTAACAGACCACCAACCACCAGAGATGATGTCACAACTTCGTCCACATATACCAGGTTCCCATTTATACTACTAGGAGAACAGAGGCTATACCTTTAGGAGACTTACTCAAATACCTCTTCCCTGCCCAGGTCTCGAACCTGAGACCTTCTGGTTGTGGTCCAGACGCGCTATCCGTTACGTCACAAATGTGTGTGCGTGTTTTTTTGTTGTCTTCTATATTCTAACTACTTCATCTCGGGCATAGTCTGAGAGCCAGTACATTCAACCGTACATTCAACGGTGAAGTCCGTGAGGTCTCATTCCATTCTAGGGAGTGAGACATGTTTAGCGTTTTGAGCTGCAACCAGCCCCCACCATCATGCCTTCGCAAAATGCATGGGGCCCGGTTCCCCCCCCCCCCCCCCCCCCCCCCCCCCCCGCTTAGAACAGCCCCATCTCTGAAGCTGCTTCACTGTATGTGCTTCACTGTCCCCTAGACTCGGACCCTCACTCTCAGAACGCCACCTATTGAGCAATTAACTCACTAGGCATTGTCCCCCTGTAGCCTATTTTGAATATGGGAATATTCATACAGTGCTATTTAATCAGAGAACAATGAGGGTATTTCTTTGGCTTTCCGTGGGATTTGTGGTACCAGTACGGTAATGCACTGATACTAGGTACAGCACAAATCCCATCCCAATAATATCTTCCCATTGATATAACGGGATTCGAACCCGGGACCATTGGGTTACCAGTCCAGTGGCATGATCACTTCACCACACCTCCCCTCAGAGAGAGAGAGTGTGTGTGTGTGTGTGTGTGTGTGTGTGTGTGTGTGTGTGTGTGTGTGTGTGTGTGTGTGTGTGTGTGTGTGTGTGTGTGTGTGTGTGTGTGTGTGTGTGTGTGTGTGTGTGTGTGTTTTGGGTGGAGGGCGTTGGGTTGCAAATCATCCATAAATATACAGTATATTGTATATCATGATATTTATAATTGGAACGTAAGTATGAGTACGACAGGATTACACATCCCCGCCCCTCAACCTTACCTTCATATATTAGGACCGGAAGGATTAAGTGAGGATGATAATACTGTAGTAGGATTACAATAGGATAATAATAGATAATATTAGGATGGTATTAGGATTAGTCGTCCCCACACAAGGATACACATACATGCAAAAAAAAAAAAAAATCGAGTGATGGATTCACATTACCAGAAACGAGAACACCCCATACCTGTTAACACGATAATACGGTAGGGGCCACATCTGGAGGTATTGAACATTTTGAAAGACCGCATTGAATAATTATATCAGGTAATAAATGCGCAACATATGCACTAACGGTAACAGAAAATCAATAAACATGTAATACGTAATGGAAAATAATTAACATACACGCACAGAAGCTCATTCACACACAGTTACAAAAAGGCATAACATTATATACAATATGTATGTGTAACCCAAGGAGTACCCGGTCTACTATTATGACTACACGTACAAAGGAGTACAAGGGAAATCAAGCAACAACAGATCCAGTGACCCTTCTAGGTTGCTTGTCCTCCAAAACACTGAGGATCAAGTGTCCAAACAGTGGTTTAGAGTGGGTAAGGGAACATTGGAAAGGGAATTACTGCCCTGGAACTAATGTCCGTGGCAGGATTAGGAAGTTAGTAGGGGACAGATGGGTTAGTAACTGAGGGGGGATAAAATAAAGTTATTCATTTACAAACGCAGTCAGTCGCGGGTTTGATGCGAGATATTTGTCTAGGCGGAGTTTAAATGAATCAACGGTGATGCAGTCTATAACGTTTCGGGGAAGCCCATTCCACAAGTTGACAACTCGATTGAAGAAGAAATTCTTAGATTCGTGCGAGTTAAAAGATTTACCAATAATTTTGCAACCGTTTCCCCCGCGTGTAATTAGATTGGTCGATAGTGAAGTACTTACTACAGTTCATATTGTAGATGCCTTTGATGATTTTGAACACTTGAATTAAGTCGCCTCTTAATCTGCGCTGGGTTAAAGGAAATAGATTTAATTCTCTAAGACGCTCTTCGTATGGTTTGTTCTTTAGGCTAGGTATCATTTTGGTAACTCTACGTTGAACTCGTTCTAGCTTGTTTATATCTTTTTGGTAATAAGGGCACCAGGATTGAACGCAGTATTCCAGAAGAGGGCGGACTAAGGAATTGTAAAGGGTTAGGATAACTTCTTTGGATTTATGCTCAAATGACCTGCCTATAAAGCCAATTATTTTGTTTGCCTTCTTAACAACTTCTGAACATTGTTGACTCGGTTTTAGGTTACTCGATATTGTTACTCCCAGATCGGTTTCTCTGTTTACATTCTTAAGCTGAGTGCCATTCATCGAATAGTTTGCTTTCTCATTTAGGTATCCGATATGTAGTACTTTACATTTATCCGCATTGAAACTCATTTGCCAAATTTGGGCCCAACATGACAATTTATCTAGATTGTGTTGCATATCGTCAACTTGTTCTTTCGAGAGTACGCTATTTGCAATTTTTGTATCGTCAGCAAATTTTGAGATTGTACAGGTGAGACCCTCATCTATGTCGTTGATGTAAATTAGAAAGAGAATTGGTCCTAGTACCGATCCCTGGGGTACCCCGCTACTTACATTGGTCCATTTTGATGCCTTACCGTTTTTACCGTTGCCACGTGTACATACCATGGGCCCATGGCTAACATCCTAACATTACCTAACCATTCATAATAATCTACATTGTCAACAAACCACAACTTCCTAGAAATCCAACCCTAAACCCACAATATCTTCCCCCAAATCCATTAAATATCAATATACTGTATAATACGTATCCACCTAATAACCACAATTATATATTAGTTATGAATGTATTAACTATAGTATAAGTCAGTCAGTCGTCAACCATTAAATATCAATATACTGTATAATACGTATCCACCTAATAACCACAATTATATATTAGTTATGAATGTATTAACTATAGTATAAGTCAGTCAGTCGTCAACCATTAAATATCAATATACTGTATAATACGTATCCACCTAATAACCACAATTATATATTAGTTATGAATGTATTAACTATAGTATAAGTCAGTCAGTCGTCAACCATTAAATATCAATATACTGTATAATACGTATCCACCTAATAACCACAATTATATATTAGTTATGAATGTATTAACTATAGTATAAGTCAGTCAGTCGTCAACCTAGTGAGAAGGAAAGAGAGAGAGATAAACTGAAAGTCTTATCAATCAAATAATTAATCAATCAACCAATTAATTACTTGATAAACAAGCACATTAAAAGTAAAGAAGCTAAAAATTAATACATTAATATAAGTGTCCTAATTAGCGTACTCAGCTCACAGCCCAGAGAACAAAAGTTTGATTCTCAAGCAGGGTGGGACAGATGGGTGATCTCCCTACACCAGATGCCTCTGTTCACCTAGCAGTAAATAGGAACCAGGGCCGGGATACTCAAAGGTGCCATAACCCCGAATTATTGTTTACTTGTATGGTCTTGGTGATGTAAATACCTACGGGTTCATTATTCGTGTCTAATATGATTAAGGTGATTTAATCCCATGTAAAGGAATAAGTGTTTCTGATATTGTCATGGTGATGTGAGAACATATGGGTAATCGGTCCTAATTTTGCTAAAGTGATTAAGGATAGTTATAGTATAGTTTTGTCAACCATTGTGAATATAGTAATGTGCCTTTGGCTCGAAGTGAGTCAAAACTCTGAATAGCGATTGTCCAGATAGGTTGTGATGGGAATGTAAACATTCTAAAGTGCAATCTATACTGGGCCGTCGTAGGTATTCAAATAAGAGTTTGAACTCATCTTGAATCGAACAGAGAATCCCCTAAGATGTAGGGGAGACATGATAGAGGTATTTAAATGGATAAAAGGTTTAAATAAGGGCGATATAGATGAGGTATTAAAGCTAAAGAACGGCGACATAACCCGCTCAAATAGTTTCAAATTAGATAAGTTTAGATTTAGGAAAGATATAGGAAAGCACTGGTTTGGAAATAGAGTTGTTAACATGTGGAATGCACTGCCCAGAACAGTAATTAGCTCAGAAACAGTTGAAAGCTTTAAGTATAAGTTGGATTCCCATATGGGTGATATGGGCTGGGTGTGAATGGGAGCTGCTTCATGTGGGCCGCATGGCCATATGCAGTTTCCCGCGATCTTATGACCTTATGACCTTATGGATTACGGTTACCATGGAAGTTTGTTAAATAAAGACGCGAACTTCCAAACAACTGTCGAATTATTCCTACCCTAGTAGAGCAGTGAATTTAAGTTTAGGTACAGCAAAAACATTAATAAAAATATATAAAATACCAATAATAATAAAACAAATAATAATAAAAACATTACTACTAATAAAAATCAACTGGTGATCAAATAATCCTAGGTTAGTTAGGACTCCACGACAGCCTCAATCTGCCAACTACCCCCGTGATCACAATGTTCCCCTTAAGACTGGTAAGGGAAGGACCAATGTGTAGAAGACATTGTGGGGACGGGGGTGTAAGTGGTCTTTGCAATGCTAATGCAATTTTGTATATCCTCCCCCAAGCCGTGTGTGTTATTGTTGTTGGTGGTGGTGGTGTGTGTATATGTATGTGTGTGTGTATTGTTGTTATGAGTGCGTTTCTTTTTTGTGTGTGCATGTGTGTGTCTGTAAGTGTGCGTGAGCGTTGTGGAGGGTGGACCTGTCAGGGTTAATTGTATTTGTCTTTGTTGTTTAGTGGTAGAATTGGGTCGTCTGGGGGGTTTTGGTAGCTTGGGATAGTTATGCAGTTTTGTTTTTGTTAGTTGTGGGTCTTCGGATAAAGGGGATCTATCAATATATTAATATTTGTGTGCAGAACATTAAATCAAACCGCCTATTAGGAATGGTTATAAATTTGGAATATAGATTGACGAGAGAGAGAGAGAGAGAGAGAGAGAGAGAGAGAGAGAGAGAGAGAGAGAGAGAGAGAGAGAGAGAGAGAGAGAGAGAGAGAGAGAGAGAGAGAGTTTTTAATGACACACACACACACACACACACACACACACACACACACACATACACACTCTCTCTCTCAGGCAAACTGAACAGTGCCAAACCTACCTTTCGGTACGTATCAAAGGGTTGTCCTGCATTGCATGAATCATAATGTTTAAAATATACGGTATTCTAACATACGTTCGGAGAATAAGTTACACAAGAAAATCCTGTCTAGACCCCATATGTCAGTGAGTCGATCAGCTTTGTTCAGGATTGTCAGTGTGTGTGTGTGTGTGTGTGTGCGTCAGAGAGAGAGAGAGAGAGAGAGAGAGAGAGAGAGAGAGAGAGAGAGAGAGAGAGAGAGAGAGAGAGAGAGAGAGAGAGAGAGAGCGAGAGAGAGAGAACTGCAATCGTTGCCATAACCTTTACTAGTTCTTATCATAATCTCGTTCGTTTGTATGACTGTTCCTTTGTTTATTATTAATGTGCGTGATATTGTATGTATGTGTGTTTGCGTATTTGTGTGTGTGAGGTAGGTTGGTTGTATGTGTGTGTGAGGTTGTATGTATGTGTGTTTGCGTATTTGTGTGTGTGAGGTAGGTTGGTTGTATGTGTGTGTGATATTGTATGTATGTGTGTTTGCGTATTTGTGTGTGTGAGGTAGGTTGGTTGTATGTGTGTGTGATATTGTATGTATGTGTGTTTGCGTATTTGTGTGTGTGAGGTAGGTTGGTTGTATGCATGTATGTTTGCGTATTTTGTGTGTGTGAGGTAGGTTGGTTGTATGTGTGTGTGATATTGTATGTATGTGTGTTTGCGTATTTGTGTGTATGAGGTAGGTTGGTTGTATGTGTGTGTGAGGTTGTATGTATGTGTGTTTGCGTATTTTGTGTGTGTGAGGTAGGTTGGTTGTATGTGTGTGTGATATTGTATGTATGTGTGTTTGCGTATTTTGTGTGTGTGAGGTAGGTTGGTTGTATGTGTGTGTGAGGTTGTATGCATGTATGTTTGCGTATTTTGTGTGTGTGAGGTAGGTTGGTTGTATGTGTGTGTGAGGTTGTATGCATGTATGTTTGCGTATTTTGTGTGTGTGAGGTAGGTTGGTTGTATGTGTGTGTGAGGTTGTATGCATGTATGTTTGCGTATTTTGTGTGTGTGAGGTAGGTTGGTTGTATGTGTGTGTGAGGTTGTATGCATGTATGTTTGCGTATTTTGTGTGTGTGAGGTAGGTTGGTTGTATGTGTGTGTGAGGTTGTATGCATGTATGTTTGCGTATTTTGTGTGTGTGAGGTAGGTTGGTTGTATGTGTGTGTGAGGTTGTTGTTGTTGTTTTTCCCCAAGCTGCCTGGCCGAACAGCCCCAAGGCCCCGAGCAAGGCCAAGGCTGTAACTGAGCACCCCCACAGAACCCTCCCTGCCGACCACAATAAAGCCTGGGTGACCGAAGCCACTCCATGGCGGGGAGGCGAGGAGGGTGCGGAAACGCCCGGGAAACCAAAGCCCCACCCAGGGCCCTGTGTCCCTCAGCAATTATGAAGAGAAAGTTGAGGGGCAAAGGAAAGATGTGACGCTTTGGCTTCCAATCTTGGTAGATTAGGAGGTCAATCCACGCAAGAGACGCCGTCACTTGAGATCTAGAAAATATATAAGTAAAAGGAACAGTCAGAGTAAGCTATGGGTATGGCAGAGATCGCTCAGTTCTCACTCTGATAGACCAGCCCATCACCACATGTGTGTGAGGTTGTATGCATGTATGTTTGCGTATTTTGTGTGTGTGAGGTAGGTTGGTTGTATGTGTGTGTGAGGTTGTATGCATGTATGTTTACGTATTTTGTGTGTGTGAGGTAGGTTGGTTGTATGTGTGTGTGAGGTTGTATGCATGTATGTTTGCGTATTTGTGTATGTGCGTTTGTGTATGTGTGTGACAAGTTGTATGTATGTATATTTGCGTATTTGTGTGTGCGAGGTAGGTTGGTTGTATGTGTATGTGTGTGTGAGGCTTGTATGCATGTATGTTTGCGTATTTGTGTATGTGCGTTTGTGTATGTGTGTGTGAGGTTGTATGTATGTATATTTGCGTATTTGTGTGTGTGAGGTAGGTTGTGTTTATGAGGTTGTATGTATGTATGTTTGCGTATTTGTGTGTGTGAGGTAGGTTGTGTGTATGTATATTTGTGTGTGTGATCATTTGTGAGTCTCTTTGTAATATATCTAGTAAGTGAGTGAGCAGTAGCAAGTGATGGAGGATATAAGCAAGGTAAGTTAAGGGGGCCACCGGCTTTTTTTTATCTCATTTTATCTCTTTCTCTGGCTTATATCCATTCGGCCCCATTCAGCCTACTGTTTTAAGACGTTTATCCCCATCCAGGTGTCGATTTATTACTGGCGAGCGATAGCGAGCCAGCATTATATGGAGAAATCCGGCTTCGCCGGAGAAATTTTTCTATCGAAAAATTTACAAATTTAGCCTGCTGACAAAAAACATTATAACAAATATGCTGGTTTGTTATCGCTCGCCAGGAAAAAATCGACAACTGGATGGGGATAAACGTCTTAAAACAGTAGGCTGAATGAGGCCGAATGAATAGAACCCAGAGAAAGCGGGAGAGAGAAAAAACAAGGTGGGCCCCTTTAAGCCCTGCTGTACCGGCTACGTCTTTTATACAATATTTTGCCTACTATTACACGATTGTATCCAGTTTAAAAAGGGCCTCCAGCATTTGACAGGCTTCAAACTATCTCGCTTAACCCTTTTTACTACCACAGATCCTTCTTAAACTGAACAAAATCGTCTAAGTATAGCTAGAATAAAATTAAAAAGACGTCGCCGGTACATAAGGGGTTAAGCAGTGAATGAGATTATGTGTATGTGTGTGTGTGTGTGTGTGGATGAGAATAAGGGAGTGAGAGAAAGAATGCACGTGAGTGAGTGTGAGCGAGAATAAGTGAACTATTAAGTTACAGAAAGCAAGACAGAGCAAGTGAGAGAAAGCAAGAAAGTGAGCAAGTGAGAGAAAGCAAGTGAACGAGTGAGAGAAAGCAAGTGAGCGAGTGAGAGAAAGCAAGAAAGTGAGCGAGTGAGAGAAAGCAAGCAAGTGAGAGAAAGCAAGCAAGCAAGTGAACGAGTGAGAGAAAGCAAGTGAGCGAGTGAGAGAAAGCAAGTGAGCGAGTGAGAGAAAGCAAGCAAGCAAGTGAACGAGTGAGAGAAAGCAAGTGAGCGAGTGAGAGAAAGCAAGAAAGTGAGCGAGTGAGAGAAAGCAAGCAAGCAAGTGAACGAGTGAGAGAAAGCAAGTGAGCGAGTGAGAGAAAGCAAGCAAGCAAGTGAACGAGTGAGAGAAAGCAAGTGAGCGAGTGAGAGAAAGCAAGAAAGTGAGCGAGTGAGAGAAAGCAAGCAAGCAAGTGAACGAGTGAGAAAGCAAGTGAGCGAGTGAGAGAAAGCAAGAAAGTGAGCGAGTGAGAGAAAGCAAGCAAGCAAGTGAACGAGTGAGAGAAAGCAAGTGAGCGAGTGAGAGAAAGCAAGTGAGCGAGTGAGAGAAAGCAAGCGAGTGAGAGAAAGCAAGCAAGCAAGTGAACGAGTGAGAGAAAGCAAGTGAGCGAGTGAGAGAAAGCAAGAAAGTGAGCGAGTGAGAGAAAGCAAGCAAGCAAGTGAACGAGTGAGAGAAAGCAAGTGAGCGAGTGAGAGAAAGCAAGAAAGTGAGCGAGTGAGAGAAAGCAAGCAAGCAAATGAACGAGTGATAGAAAGCAAGTGAGCGAGTGAGAGAAAGCACGCGAGTGAGAGAAAGCAAGCAAGTGAGCGAATGAGAGAAAGCAAGCAAGTGAGCGAGCGAGAGAAAGCAAGCAAGTGAGCAAGTGAGAGAAAGCAAGCAAGTGAGCGAGTGAGAGAAAGCAAGCAAGTGAGCGAGTGAGAGAAAGCAAGCAAGTGAGAGAAAGCAAGCAAGTGAGCGAGTGAGAGAAAGCAAACAAGTGAGCGAGTGAGAGAAAGCAAGCAACTGAGAGAAAGCAAGCAAGCAAGTGAACGAGTGAGAGAAAGCAAGTGAGCGAGTGAGAGAAAGCACGCGAGTGAGAGAAAGCAAGCAAGTGAGTGAGTGAGAGAAAGCAAGCAAGTGAGCGAGTGAGAGAAAGCAAGCAAGTGAGCGAGTGAGAGAAAGCAAGCAAGTGAGCGAGTGAGAGAAAGCAAGCAAGCAAGTGAACGAGTGAGAGAAAGCAAGTGAACGAGTGAGAGAAAGCAAGTGAGCGAGTGAGAGAAAGCACGCGAGTGAGAGAAAGCAAGCAAGTGAGCGAGTGAGAAAAAGCAAGCAAGTGAGCGAGTGAGAGAAAGCAAGCAAGCAAGTGAGCGAGTGAGAGAAAGCACGCGAGTGAGAGAAAGCAAGCGAGTGAGAGAAAGTAAGCAAGTGAGCGAGTGAAAACAAGAAAGCAACAACGTGAGTGAGTGAGAGAAAGCAAGCAAGCGAGTGAGAAAAAGTAAGCGAGTGAAAACAAGAAAGCAAGAACGTGAGCGAGTGAAAGTGAGTTAGTGAGAGAAAGCAAGAAAGTGAGCGAGTGAGAGAAAGTAAGCAAGTGAGTTAGTGAGAGAAGCAAGAAAGTGAAAGAGAGAGAGATAAGTGATTGAATGTCTGAGTGAAGGAGAGAGAGAAATCAAGAAGTGAGTGAATGCTTGAGTGAGTGAGTAAGTATATGTGTGCTTGCGTGAGTGCTTGTTTATGAGCTCGTGGACACTTACATCAGCAACAGTTACGTCAATACAAGGTCTAACAAGTCCCCCCCCCCTTCTCCAAATCAATGTATTTATCTTAACTGCCACGCTGGTCCAAGCAAGCATTGTCATTAAACCATGTATACTCGTACACATACTCACATGCACGCGAATATATACACCTAGTGGTAGAGCTCTCGTCTCACACACGAGGGGCCGGGGGTTCAATCCCTGGCCGGGCGGAGACAAATTGGGCTTGTCTCCTTTCATGTGTTAGCCTCAGTTCACCTAGCTGTAAATAGGTACCTGGAATAAGTGGACGACGTTGTGACGTCCCATCTGGGGTTGGCAAAAATGGTACAAGGCGAGATGGGTATCATATGGTTCACCTAAGCTGATGGCTACCTAAGCCTTCGGGCGAGACGGTACCGTCTATAGTGAGAATGGTACCATACAGATCCACCCTAAGCCTTCGTTTCCGATGTCGCCAATTGGCTAAAATACAGACTACACACACATCCACAGCCATTCCAACAATACATAAAACACTTAACATGCATTTCACGCAATACATTCCCAGTTAAGGAGGCGCGATAATAATGAGCTTAGCTCGCATTGCGTGGATTCCCCTTGACGAACAAGTAACTGATTAACTACATATACATACAGTGTATACCACCTCCTTTACGTAGGGCACGTAGTACCCGTCTTGCAACTCAATCCCACCCCTACTCTGTGCAACTCTCCAACCCAAGAGTGAAACGTTACTCTCAAACTTTCTTCTACTCAACAGCTGAGCTCTGGAACTTTCTCCCAGAATCAGTCTTTCCCTCTTCCTATGACTTAAATTGCTTCAAACTCCGTGTGTCCCCAGCATTTTGGCTCGAACGTCCCTTGATTTTGGCCCTGTCACTCTTTCAACTATGGGGGAGGCACTCGCTATAGGCAGTTCTGCCTTTTGCCTCTCTCAATCACATAGACAAAAAAATACAATACACAATCACATACATACAGTACACTCAAACGCATGCACTCTATCTCCCACTCTCTCTCTCACTCTCTCACACTCACACACACACACACACACACTTAAGTTGACATCCATAATTATCACCATAATAAAAGGTAACACCAATTCGAGTCTGAACATTTAAAGACAAGTTGTGAACATTTACAGACAAGTAGTGAACATTTACAGACAAGTAGTGAACATTTACAGACAAGTAGTGAACATTTACAGACAAGTTGTGAACATTTACAGACAAGTAGTGAACATTTACAGACAAGTAGTGAACATTTACAGACAAGTTGTGAACATTTACAGACAAGTAGTGAACATTTACAGACAAGTAGTGAACATTTACAGACAAGTTGTGAACATTTATGGACAAGTAGAACATTTACAGACAAGTTGTGAACATTTACAGACAAGTAGTGAACATTTACAGACAAGTTGTGAACATTTACAGACAAGTAGTGAACATTTACAGACAAGTAGTGAAAATTTACAGACAAGTAGTGAACATTTACAGACAAGTTGTGAACATTTACAGACAAGTAGTGAACATTTACAGACAAGTAGTGAACATTTACAGACAAGTTGTGAACATTTACAGACAAGTAGTGAACATTTACAGACAAGTAGTGAACATTTACAGACAAGTTGTGAACATTTATGGACAAGTAGAACATTTACAGACAAGTTGTGAACATTTACAGACAAGTAGTGAACATTTACAGACAAGTAGTGAACATTTACAGACAAGTAGTGAACATTTACAGACAAGTTGTGAACATTTACAGACAAGTAGTGAACATTTACAGACAAGTAGTGAACATTTACGGACAAGTAGTGAACATTTACGGACAAGTTGTGAACATTTACGGACAAGTAGTGAACGTTTACAGACAAGTTGTGAACATTTACAGACAAGTAGTGAACATTTACAGACAAGTAGTGAACATTTACAGACAAGTTGTGAACATTTACGGACAAGTAGTGAACATTTACAGACAAGTTGTGAACATTTACAGACAAGTAGTGAACATTTACAGACAAGTAGTGAACATTTACAGACAAGTTGTGAACATTTACAGACAAGTAGTGAACATTTACAGACAAGTAGTGAACATTTACAGACAAGTAGTGAACATTTACAGACAAGTTGTGAACATTTACAGACAAGTTGTGAACATTTACAGACAAGTTGTGAACATTTACAGACAAGTAGTGAACATTTACAGACAAGTTGTGAACATTTACGGACAAGTAGTGATGCAATGAAGTAAAAGTATCAATGTACAAGGTGGCGCAGTTACCCACCTGGATAAGGGGGAAGGGGTTATTTTTTGGACTATATATTAACGTATTTATTTATTATAAAGTAACCTTGATAGACCACCATCAATCATAAAAAAAAAAAAAAAAAAATTAGACCCCGTTCAAGATAAATTTGTACATTTTTCGATAATTTGTTTTACCGGCCTAAGGCAGGTTACTCCTAGAATTACAGGCTCGCAATTGCTCGCCAGGAAAAAATCGACACCTAAATAGCACTAAGGTCTTTATGTGAACAAATAAATAGGGCAAAAGGTCTTAAAAGCGCCAAACTAATTAAACGAACATCTTAAAATCTCAAAGCTAATGGGACTTAACATGAGGGATAAAAAGCAACTACTGTACCTCCCTCTTAACATTGTCGACGCTGTCTTTCTATATACATCTGTGCAGCCAAATATCGGGCTGCGTGGATCGTCCCATGGATGTTTTGTTTTAACATACTATATCTTCACAACCATTATATACAATGCTTTGTATAATAGCCCATTACACATGGAATAAGTAGTAGAAGCCACTGGTATTTTTAAAAGTTGCAAACCAAATAATTTGATATGAATAATGATGAGTATAAGACGGATAAAATGGTATTAAGTCTTTATTATATAGACAGCATTTAGATAATTTTCCGAATTTCTCTAGAAATAAAAACATTTCCATTACGTAGATACATAGATCCATAAGATGATGATGTTAAAATTGTTGTAATGTTCATACATTCCGATATATCGAACTTGTAATAGAGCATATTTAGTTATTGTGTGATATCATAAATTATATGATTATCATGTCACGCACTACCAAAGTAGGCTAAATTATACGGCTGCTATATCAGGAAATAAACTTACTGCAAGTTTGAAAATACCATCGTATTCTGGATACATATATACAGTATGTACAATTTGTACACTCGCTCCAAGAAGTATCTGCACCCCTATGTTGATCATCTGGTGTGTACAGCTCGGTAGGGTTGGCACCTCTGCCTGCAACTATCTCAGAGACGATCGTCTCTGACACATGGATAGAGTTGCAGGCAGATGTGCCAACCCTATCAAGCTGTACACACCAGATAATCAGCATAGGGGTGCAGATACTTCTTGGAGCGAGTGTACATATGTAGAAAACTTCGGAAATTAATCAATATACCGTTTTAATTAAAAAGTGAAAAATCTTTTGGTATGCATATTTTTTCATAAAAGCATATTTGTATTGCAACTTTAAAACTAGCAGTAGTTTTCATTACTTATGCTGCATTTAATGGGTTATTATAACAAACAATGTATATAATGGTTGTGAAGATATAGTTGGTTCAAACAAACATCAATAGGATGATCCACGAAGCCTGCTGTTTAGCTACACAGATGTATAGAAAGATAACGTTGCCCAATTTCTGCGCCACCCTGTATTGATGTGTTCAACACTGATTGAAATGTGTGCTTCACAAATGATGCCCACGACTGTACAGTACATATCATTTGTATACACCGCTGGCCAATGCAATAACAGCAAATGTATTACATGTGAATGGCAGCTATCACACACAACGCACATACACACACTCACTGTCTCTTACACAAACACACACACACTCAAATATGGCTGAACGTTGAAGGAGAAGAGATTTAGCACATACAAGATCTACTCTACTTGAAACAAATTTCTCACAGAGGTGTAAACACTCCTTCAATACATCATTTAAATAAAGGAGCTAGGAGTCTGCCTACTTTACAATGAGAGTACTACACTAAATACAGTAGCTCTATTGATATTGTTAGTTATATAAATGAGTATTTCCAGGGAATGGGCAGCAAGGTCTTTCAAATACTAACTATTCCTCGTAAATCTCTCTCACTCTCTTTCTCAGACCACTCTCACTCCCTAACATTGACTGTCACCTTAAGGGGAGGTATTTAGTTTGTTCCCTAGACCTCCATCAAGCTTAAAATTACACCCCCTTGAGTCCCTTTCAAGATAAATTTGTACATTTTTCGGTAGAAAAATTTCCCGGCCAAAGGCCGGTTCCTCTTAAATTACAGGCTCGCTATCGCTCGCCAGGATAAAATCGACACCTGAATTGCACGAAAGGTCTTAATATGGGGTGAAAGTTCTTAAAATCGCTAAACTAATGGGGGAAACGTTTTATAATATCAAAAGCAATGGGGCTAAACATGAGGGAGAAAGGGGTCAAGCAAAAAATCCCTCAAGTGGAGACCTCCCCTTAAGCAACCAACATGCAGATCCCCATCATAAAGGAATAGTCTACCATCGACTTCCAATACCATAATAACGTCACAGGTAATCCTTCCGCTGTACTGAGGGAAGCATAAACCGAACACGAAGAAGCGGAACACATTTTAGAAAAGGCCATTTATATATCTTAAGGGGAGGTATTTACTTTGTTCCCTAGACCTCCATCAAGCTTAAAATTACACCACCTTGAGTCCCTTTCAAGATAAATTTGTACATTTTTCGGTAGAAAAATTTCCCGGCCTAAGGCCGGTTCCTCTTAAATTACAGGCTCGCTATCGCTCGCCAGGATAAAATCGACACCTGAATAGCACAAAAGGTCTTAATATGGGGTGAAAGTTCTTAAAATCGCTAAACTAATGGGGCAAACGTTTTATAATATCAAAAGCAATGGGGCTAAACATGAGGGAGAAGGGGGTCAAGAAAAAAATCCCTGAAGTGGAGACCTCCCCTTAAGGAGATATTTGTATATACTGATTGATTTTGTATTATTTTTCTTTAATTTAGATTCCTCCCTTGACCTCCATCAAACATAAAAAAGATACCCCCGAGACCCCTCTTCGAGATATATTTGTGCATTTTTTCAGTAGGAAAATGCCCCAACCAAAGGCCAGTTCCTCTTAAAATGCCCCAACCAAAGGCCAGTTCCTCTTAAAATGCAGATCGCCCGGAAAAAAATCGACACCTAAATGACACGAAAAGTCTTAATATCTAAATAAATAATATAAAATGATTTCTCGTATACTGAGAGACTTGATGAAAAACACTGACCATAATATTATAACCAACCTATCGAAGTGTTCTTACAGCAGAAACGAATCCAAAATTATCAATACAAAGCTAATCAATGCCGTATTCTCGATAGGCCTATTATGTGGACCATCTGCAACTATGTAAAATAAAAAAACACATGAACACATATAAGGAGGAAGACAAATATGGAATAGGAGGAAGAGAAGGATAAAGGAGGAAATAGAGGATAGTCAAATTATTCATGGACCCTTCATATTTTCCACTACGTAAATATATTTAAAAAAAATATTTATGAATATGATTTTATGGGCTTTAATTATGATTTAATTATTTGTACGTCATGTATGGTACTGCAAAGAGAATTAAGGGGGGTCACCGGCCTTTTTTTTTATCTTTCTCTCCTTTTCTCTCTTTCCCTGGTTTGTATCCATTCGGCCCCATTCAGCCAACTGTTTTAATACGTTTATCCCCACCCAGGTGTCGATTTCTTCCTGGTGAGCGATAGCGAGCCAGCATTGGATGGAGAAATCCGACTTCGTCGGAGACATTTTTCTATCGAAAAATTTACAAATTTAGCTTGCTGTCAAAACAAAAATATATACTGTATTTGCTGGCTCACTGCCGCTCGCCAGGAAAATATTGACACCTGGATGGGGGTAAACGTCTTAAAACAGTAGGCTGAATGGTTCCGAATGGATACAAGCCAAAGAGAGAGTGAGAGAAAGAGAAAACAAGCGAGGTGGGCCCCCTTAACATCAAGAACACATAAGAGATCCACGATTTGTATAAGTATTTGTGCAAGCCGAAGAGACAATACTAAATCAACAACAACAGCAATACCAAAACAAAAATAGTACAAGTAAAACAAAACTACACAACATATGAAATAAAATGAAGAAAGACAGCATAGTCTAAGGTGGCTGAATAGCGAAATGGGGAAGGAGAGGCACAGGACGAAGACAACAATAACAACAACAAACAGCAACAACAAACAACAACAACAATAACAAAAACAACAACAATAACAAAAACAACAACAATAACAACAAAAACAACAACAATAGCAACAATAACAACAAAAACAACTTCAAATAGATACGAAGAAAAATACTGGCAGTTAGAGATGTGAAAGAAAAAGGAGACAACGAAATAGAAAGAAAAAAAAATACACAAATAAAGAAGCACAGATATATACACACATATATCCAACTCCAACTCTAGCTCTTCCCAAGCTTTCTGGCATCTAGCCAAAAACCTCTCCAACAATTTCTCTTCCTCGTCTTTCCCTCCCCTTTCCCACTCTGATGGCACAACCATCACTTCTTCCTCTGACAAAGCTAAACTCTTCGCTCAAACTTTTGCTAGAAACTCCACCTTGGATGATTCCGGTGCTATTCCTCCCTCTCCGCCCTCCTCTCTCTTACTTATGCCTAATATCCTAATCTCTTCTAAAGATGTACTTTCTACCCTCTCTGGGCTTAACACTAATAAGGCGTATGGTCCGGACGGTGTTCCTCCTGTTGTTCTCAAAAACTGTGCTTCCGTGCTGACTCCCTGCCTAGGCAAACTCTTTCGTCTCTGTCTATCCTCTAACGTCTTCCCTTCATGCTGGAAGTTTGCTCACATTCAACCTGTCCCAAAGAAGGGTGACCGCTCTCAACCCTCCAACTATCGTCCAATTGCTCTATCTCTTGTCTTTCTAAAGTTTTTGAAACTATTCTTGCTTCCAAATTTCTTAAGCATTTCTCTTCTCATAATCTGCTCTCAGATCGCCAGTATGGCTTCCTTAAGGGTCGCTCTACTGGTGATCTTCTTTCATATCTTACTAACTCTTGGTCATCCTCCTTCCGGGACTTCGGTGAGACTTTTTCTATTGCACTAGACATATCGAAAGCCTTCGATAGAGTCTGGCATAAATCTTTAATTTCTAAACTACCCTCCTTCGGTTTCTATCCCTCCATCTGTGCCTTTGTCTCTAATTTCCTTTCCGGCCGTTCCATAGCCGCGGTTGTGGACGGCCATTGTTCACTTCCTCACCCTATAAACTCCGGTGTTCCTCAGGGCTCTGTCCTATCTCCTATTCTCTTTCTAATTTTTATAAATGATCTCCTTAACTGTACCTTAATTCCCATCCATTCATACGCAGACGACTCAACCTTACACTACTCCATTAGTTTTTCAGAACGCCCCAGCCAGCAATCCCTCAACGACAAACGTAATGAAGCCATAGAACTCTTAAATTCTGATCTAAATACTATTTCCAATTGGGGCAGAGAAAACCTTGTTAACTTTAATGCTTCCAAAACCCAATTTCTCCATCTATCTACCCGTCAGGATCTCCCAGCGGACTATCCCTTATTCTTCAACAATACAAAAATCAACCCTTCATCTTCTCTCAATATTCTTGGTGTCTCTTTTTCTTCTGCTCTCATTTGGAAGGACCATATTACCAGTCTTGCTAAGGCAGCCTCCCAGAAGCTGGGTGTGCTCAACCGCCTTAGGGGGTTCTTTTCCCCTGCACAGCTTCTTGCTCTGTACAGGGGCATAGTGCGCCCTTGTATTGAGTATTGTTCACATGTGTGGGGAGGTTCCTCTCACACCGCTCTCCTAGACAAAGTTGAAAGGAAGGCCTTTCGTATCATTAACTCCCGTCCACTCACCAACTCTCTGCAATCTCTCTCTCTCCGCCGCAATGTTGCATCTCTCTCGCTATTCTATCGCTACTATAATAATCAGTGTTCCTCAGAGCTATCCCAGTGCATACCACCTCCTTTACGTAGGGCACGTGGTACCCGTCTTGCAACTCAATCCCACCCCTACTCTGTGCAACTCTCCAACCCAAGAGTGAAACGTTACTCTCAAACTTTCTTCTACTCAACAGCTGAGCTCTGGAACTCTCTCCCAGAATCAGTCTTTCCCTCTTCCTATGACTTAAATTGCTTCAAACTCCGTGTGTCCAGGCATTTTGGCTCGAACGTCCCTTGATTTTGGCCCTGTCACTCTTTCAACTATGGGGGAGGCACTCGCTATAGGCAGTTATGCCTTTTGCCTCCCTCAATCACATAGGAAAAAAAAAAAAAAAAAAAAAAAATACAATACATACACCGAGAGAAAGAAGAAGTAAAAGAACAAGACGATAATGAAGAAGAAGCAAGCAGAAGAGCAAATGGAAGAAAATCAAATGGAAGAAGGTAATATACATAAAGAGCAGAAGAAATATATAGACCAAAGAAGATCGAAGCAATAAAATTATAAAAATAAGAGCCAATAGAACAACATCAACAACAATTGAGCAAAACAACCCCGTGAATGACAAACCCACACGCTAAGGGAACAGAAGGGGGGGGGGGGTTAATTTATTTGTTAATCGACCTGAAAATCTTTAGTGAGAGAGAGAGAGATATAGTTAGAGCTAGAGAGAGAGAGAGTTACAAGGAATAGTTACTATCTCAGAGACCTTGCGGTCCATTCCGAGGATATACTCAAAGTGGAAGGAGAGAGACTGTTTAGTGCGCTGCACTCTTTACAGAGTGTGCAAAATACTATCTACTCCCTTCTTGAACAGCTCTACTGAAGAATTATTTACAACTTCGGAGGGAAGTTTGCTCCAGGTAGAACAGATCTTATGTGAAAAAGTGTCCACAGATACTAGTGCTGAACCTTTTAAATTCTAATTTCCAGCCATGGTTGCGTGTTCTATTCATATTGAGGCTAAACATTTTGCTATAATCCACATTGTCAAACCCATTAAGTATTTTAAAAACTTCAATGAGCTGACCTCGTAGTCTGCGGGTCTCCAACGGGAAGAGATCAAAAGCTCTCAACCGGTCCTCATAACTCAAAGCTCATAGAGAGAGAGAGAGAGAGAGAGAGAGAGAGAGAGAGAGAGAGAGAGAGAGAGAGAGAGAGAGAGAGAGAGAGAGAGAGAGAGAGAGAGAGAGAGAGAGAGAGAGCGGGGGGGGGGGAGAGGGAGATAGAAAGAGGGGAAATAAAGAGTGAGGGAGGAGATTGGATATGGTAATTGGCGATGTTATTGCTGAAGAGAGAGAGAGAGAGATTTTGTTTAGAGAACTAGGTGACTGTAGCCTATCAGAGTCGGTATGTGTTGTATGACTTCAGAAAAAAAATATATATACAGTATATACATACAGTATATACATATATTTTTTTCTCGGAGTGAAAGTAAAAAGTGCACTGTATCAAGGAATTGTTGTGCCAACAGTAATGTATGGGGCTGAGACATGGGCTCTGAAGAAAAAGGAGAAAAGAGGGCTGGATGTGATGGAGATGAGCTGCTTGAGGAGTGTGTGGAGTTACTCGTAGAGACAGATTGAGGAATGAAGAGATACGTAGGAGAGTGGGGCAGCAGGAACATTTGTCAGCCAGAGTGGACAGAAGGGTGCTGAGCTGGTATGGTCATGTTGAACGAATAGGAGATGAAAGGCTTACAAAGAGAATATGTGAGTCAGGTACAAGGGGAGATAGAAGGGCAGGAAGACCCCCATTGAGATGGAGAGACTGTGTAAGAAAGGCTTTGGATGATAGAGGAATGACTATAGATCAGGCAGGGGAAGTGGTGGTGGACAGGAGTGAATGGAGAATGCTTGTGAATAGTTGAATGAACACGTGGTCATTTGGAGTAAGGGGTCGGGCGCAAGTTGGACTAGATAATAGTCCATCAGGCGCTTGGCCCGGGGAGACGATTAATATGGAGGGTGCGCCTGGAAGTGTGGTGGGAGGGCTTGTGGCTTTGGCTCCGCTGCATGTCTGCCTGCCGAGATCGGAACCTCTCCGGGTGGTCGGGGGCCGGGGGAGTGCTGGAGCGCCCTTGGTGACCCTGGTCTCTGGGTCTTCTCCTGGGTGACCTGGATGTGTGTGAGTTTGTGCTTTTTGTCTGTGTTTATTTGTTGTTTTATGTTGTTTTTGTGTTTTCCCTGTTCTTGCTCTGTCTTGAGTCGGCTACCCCCAAAATGGGGATTGGGCCTGAGAATATAGATAGTACAGTATATACTGTATATCACAAACAAAACACTTGAAGTCATGATAGGTCTTTGGTGGAGAATAATATGGTATACACTTAAAAAACGCTCACCATCATGTTTGGTGGTTGAAATATGGAAGTCAGCTGCCGAAGAAACCTTCTCATGACCCAAATCGTTACTCGTTGAAAACTTCACCTCTGAAACTTTGGCACACAAACACAAATAAGCAAATTAACAAACAGACAGACACTGAGAAATATTATAAATATAAAGAAAGAGTACCGTACGTGTGTGTGTGTGTGTGTGTGTGTATGTGTATGTGTGTGTGTGTGTGTGTGTATGTGTGTGTGTTAGCCGTCCCTCCCTTTCCCTATCTCCCCACAGTATTATCGCTACTAAACCACCGACTCATTTCCAGAGACCCTTGAAGAGTAAATGAACGGGGACGAGACCTTAATCCTATTGTCACACGATCACATTATTCGGCATTTTTTTCCTGATATGACGTTTTCCGAATTTAAATGTTATCAAAATGTAGACTCTTCTGATAATCTACCTTCAGTCTACTTGCCGATATCAGTGTCACAAGTGTCCCGAATGTTGCCAGAATAAATGTGACGATCGAAAATTGCCGGAAAAAGCGTTCGTGTGACTCTGCCTATAATCCGATTGTCATCCCGTGTTGACAGACAGACAGACAGACACCAAGTTAAGGACGTAATGCCGTAAGAACACAGGAATTTGTAGAATGACTATACTCCCTACAAATTAACTAAGCAAAAGATAACCACCCCAACAAATGAATGAACATAACTGGTTGGCAGTTGTGTGTAGACTGGCCTTGAATTTAAACAAATGAAGAACTTTAAATATACCAAAACAAATAGAAAAAAGTAGAACAATTCAGGAGCAACTGATAAGTGAATGGTGGAATAGGCTGTCCAGGTAATTTTAACAGGTTATACTTTGCAGAACCCTATATTATATACAATTAATGGGGACATATGCCATGACGGAGCGTTGCCGCATTCACCTTCCAACTCTAGAATAAATAGCATTCAGCAGGATTCGAACAAATAAGTACCGTAACACCCCGCTCTTAACAGTAATCATCAATTACAAACCACAATGTACTTGAATAAAAAATGAAAGCATATGGTCCTCCCGGGATTCGAATTCGGGACACCAGACCCAGAACATAAGCATCTAAACCATTACACCACCAACACAGTTAGCCACACTGTCACCGAGGTCCGAGTATGCAGTCTTAACCACTTTAATCATATGGACGATATATTTGTTCTATTAATGCTACTTGCAATTTATTTGATTTATCTTAGGAATAACTTCAACAAATTCAATTATCAAGCCATATCTCAAGTGACCCTCAAACTCTGACAGATCCTTCCTAAGTTGATAAAATCGTCTGGGGGTAGCTAGAATGTTAACACAGTCACATTGACGCTTTTCCCAGGAACATATTTGGTGATGGGCTGGTCTATCAGAGTGAGAAGAGAGTGATCTCTGCCATACCCATAGCTTACCCTGACTGTTCCTTTTACTTATATATTTTCTAGATCTCATGTGACGGCGTCTTTTCCGTGGAGAGACCTCCCAATCTACCAAGATTGGAAGCCAAAGCGTCACATTTTCCCTTTGCCCCTCAACTTTCTCTTCATAATTGCGGAGGGGCACAGGGCCCTGGGTGGGGCTTTGGTTTCCCGGGCGTTTCCCCACCCTCCTCAGCTCTCCGCCATGGAGTGGCTTCGGTCACCCAGGCTGTATTGTGGTTGGCAAGGAGGGTTCTGTGGGGGTGCTCGATTATGGCCTTGGCCTTGGCCTTGCTTGGGGCCTTGGGGCTGTTCGGCCAGGCAGCTTGGGGAACAACAACAACAACAACAACAACAACAACAACAACAATAGGCTATTCATAGTTTTCTTACATATACAATATATCGGTAATCACACAAAGTATATTATTATAGAGGGCCGAGTAAGGCTTAACTACCTGATATAATATTACCTCTCCCTCATCACCAGCTCATGTTATCAAGTAGTTTTCTCTTATTTCTGTCATTGTTAGTTCAAAAGTTAAGATTTAAGTGGAACCTTCGAAAATTAAATATAACAGATATAGGATATCTCAAAGTAGGTGTGCAAATTTCATAATAAATCTATTTATATATATCTAAGCATAACATATATTATGTAAATCAATTTCCAAAGCTTAACCATTAGCGGTACAGATATATTTCCAGTTGAAATGGTAGCCATGTAGCTTATTTCACCACAAGGCTTGCTCAGCTGTCAAAGAACCTACCACATCCTCAACTCAGTTTTTTTTCCTTTGTCATGTCAAAATAATAATACTGTAATAATGAAAGTTACAAACTAATTCTAGCTCCCATTGGACGATAAGGATTGTTTTCTGTACATTTGTTTAGGTTTAGTATCATATATATAATCATATCCTGAAGTCTGGCCCACTTATTTGAGCACATCCTGAATAAACGATAGGGGTGGGGTGGGTGGGAAGGGGATGATCGACTTACACAAATATTTCAATAGATTCTATGGATTACAAGTTTACGAATTCATAATACCAGAAAAATGAACCATCTAGCTAAGCATGATATAGTAACGGAGTAATAACTGCTGATTAACAAATTACCCATTCTTTTAAGGTTTAATTCATAAGTTTCCAGATCTGAATTGCCGAAAGTAATATAGTCTAAGCAATAATGCATCTGAAAATAGTATTTAAAGTGTCCATTTAAAGTTATATTGATGGTAATAAACGAATATAATACAAGGGTAGAAGGGTAAATCGCTACCAATATACCCAACTACTTAAGAGTTCTATCTCATACCCTAGGAAACTCCCCCAAACCAAACTAGGCATTAAGTCGCCATCAGCACATACCGGGTTCATTGCTCCCTCTAGTTCATTAAGGGCCCCTAAAGATGGTAAGGGTGTGTGTGTATGTGTGTAGTGACCTGTGTTGTATCAGGTCACCCTACACTGACAGTTCATGCTGGGGAAAGTGTACATGGTGGTGGTGGTGGTGGTGGTATTCATCTTGTATACCATACCATATAAAGTGTACATGGTGGTGGTGGTGGTGGTATTCATCTTGTATACCATACCATATATAGGAGGTGAAGGCTGTTACTAACCCGCTAACTTGAGTCTCACTTTTATTCATCAGTAGGTAGTATTATGCTCACTTTTCAATGAGTGTACTACACTAAAAAAAAAAAAAAAAAAAAAAATCACGTAGAACATCTTTTTCTAATGTTCTTTAAAATGCTAAGTATTCTTTATAACTCCTTGTAATGTTATGTCTGTCTCTGTCTCTCTCTCCACCCCAGTGTAAGTGAAAACCTCCCCTCCTAACAGTAAACTGGATACCTCTTTAGCTCTCCACACTTCACTATGAGCACAACCTGACCCATCATTAAGCTACCCAGAGCTCCCGTCTGGGTTGGATCTGCCGGGACCCTCGTCTGTGCTGGGTTTAGTGAACTCATAGGCCGGTACAACATAATTCTTGAGGCATTATATGATGATTAACGAAGTAACTATGTTTAGAAAACTGGGTGGTTACGTAGCTACAACTATATTCTTAAACAGATACATTGTGAAGTTGAAATTATTTATTATTATTATTATTATTATTATTATTATTATATATATATATATAGCAATTAGTGTTTTATTTTCCTTCCCAGACCTCCATTAAGTTTAAATAATTATCCTCAAGATCTCTCTTCTAGATAAATGTGTACATATTTCGATAGAAAAATGTCCTGAACGATTCCTCCAAAATGACAGGCGCGCTATCGCTCGCCAGGAAAACATTGACACCTAAATGGCACGAAAGGTCTTGATATTGACAAGGAAATGGTACGAAAGGTCTTGATATTGATAAGGAAATGGTACGAAAGGTCTTACAATAGACAAACTAACGGGGCTAAAAATGAGGGAGAAGGGGTTTAATTAAAGGCAACTACCTCCCCCTTAACCTTACCAGCAGTGCAAAGACCTCAGCATTATTAGACCCCCCCCCCCCCTCAACCCTTCCGTAACCTAACCTTCCACAACCTGACCCCCCAGACCCCTGTGTGTGTGTCTGGGTCATGGTAAGAGAGATGACAGGCTTGACACGGGTACATGACAGGGGTACGCTGCTGACTCGACGCAGACCGGCCATTTGACCCTACGCTGAAACTGACCTGACTTCATTAGAGAAGAGGGTGGCGGGGTGGTCTGGTTAAGGGGGAAAGACAGCTATAGGGTTACGTTTATGATGAATGAGAGAGTGTGAGAGTGTGTGTGTGTGTGTGTGGGGGGGGGGGGGGGGGGGGGGCCTTCTTCTTTGATATCCTTACCTTCCACTTACTAGCCAATTTTTTTGAATTAAGTTCGGATTTTTTTTTTTTTTCTATATTCCAACTACTCCCTCTCGGGCATAGGCTGAGAGCCTGTACATTCCACCGCTCAACACGGTGAAGCCCGTGAGGTCTTGTTCCAGTCTGGGGAGTGAGACATGTGAAGCATCCATCATGGCTCGAAGCAGCTCCATCTCTGAAGCGGCCGGTTGCTTCGCTCAAGTGCTTCACCGTCTCACCCTCCAGACTCAGACCCTCACTCTCAGAACGCCACCTAATGAGCAGTGAACTCACTAGGCATTGTCCCCCTGTAACATATTTTGAATATGGGAATATTCATACAGTGACTGCCTAGTAAGTGCTGCAAGGTTTGTGCAGTATGTGTATCTATGTAACTCTTTTTACAGTATCGTAGGCGTTTTTATCTCTCAATCACACATTGATTTCATTAATTGAGTTTAGGAGTAAAGTCGGTTGGTAGAGGTAACATAATAATACGCACTTTCTCTAACACAAACACACACCTTCTCAATAGAACAAACCCATACACATAATTTTGCTCCTACACACACTCACGCTCTTCCACACACACACACACACACACACACACACACACACACACACACACACACACACAGAAAAAGATATAAATCGAGGATAGAAAGGGATAGAGGTGAGCTAAATTGTATAAGGAACACAATGAAGCATTTACTTGAAGACGATGGTCCGGAAATTGAGATAATGGTATATAGAATAATTGGTAAGTACGAAAAGGGAAAGAACAGACCAATTAAAATTACGCTAATGAATAGTCAGATGGCGGAAACCATACTTTAAAATGGTCCAAAGTTAAATGATGTAGAAGCTTTTAAGTCTATTAAAGTGAGAAGAGACCTTTCTAAAGAGGATAGAGAACTACTGAAAGCTAAGTTTGAAGAAGCAAATAAAAGAAATGATGAACGAACTGAGGAAGAGAATGAATCTTTTTTCTTCCGGGTCGTAGGTCTGCAAATACGGAAATGGTACATAAAAAAAGACAAACCATCCCAGGAGCAAACGGGGGAAGAGGAGGTGTAACTGGGTTGACAGGGAATGAATTTTTACATGTAATTTACACCAATGTAGATGGGTTATTATCAAAAATTCTTGAAATAAAAGATGTTATTAATATAAACAAGCCACATGTTCTATGTTT
>CM064498.1:23246936-23256936 GCA_032716605.1 Paralithodes platypus
CTCATTACCTCCCACAAGCTAAAATAAGAAGTAAATGTAATATAAAAATAGTAATAATAAAAAATAACGCCCCCCCCCCCCCCTTATAAATATGTAAACAAAACAAAACACAAACAAAAATCGGTAGAAAAAATGTTCCAGCCGAATATCGGTTACTCTTAAGTTGCAGGCTCACTATCGCTCGTCCAGAAAGTAAACATCGACAGGTGAATGGGATTAAGTGTCTGATAACCGCCAACAAAATGAAGTAAACAGTTATAAAATCTCCAAACAAATGGTGTGAAATAGGGAGGGTCCAAAATGATCCGTCTCGCACCAGATAGTGTTTAGGGGTGAATGTGATAAAGTGGGCAGGTTACCTATCCGGAAGGTTACATTATGTAGCCAGTTAGCCTAGATATTGACAGGTGATGTCGATTGACTTATTTTTTTTTCAGCGACATTAGATTATGATTAGACCTTGGTAAGTAAAGGCAGATTTAACATGATATTGATGATACTGATTATGATGTAAACAACAACAACAAACAACAATAATAATATTACTAAAAATAATAATTATAATAATAACAACAAGAAGAGTGCGTAGTAGAGCCTGTATTTCCGTCATACGTGCAGACATGTGCAAGTGTCATGAACCACGTCCTAAGTGTTTCGTGGTATTGAATGGGCCAAATGGTTACATTGATCCAAATGGGGCAGACTGGTCAAAGCTGAATTGGGTTGAGGGGTAGAAAAGGTCCGAGCCTGCAGGGTGTCAAACGAAAGAGAATTCCTTTCTTTTCAGTCTTTATTATTGTATATGCAAATATATAATTGTGCTTTATAGTTCAAACTATGTCTTTGGAAGTGATGAAATGGCCAAAACAATGCTATTTCATGCGAATTTTCCTGTATTTCTTCTCTTATTCATTCCAGTCTTCAAACTCCCCGGTTTGACACCCTCTAACTGAATGGTCGATGTTCAGTAAAAGTGAGCAGAGTGTATGAAATGAGCTGAAAGTTAAATTAGGTCGAGCAGTCCAATTGGGCGGTCAAATACGCCAATAGTTTGTATTGTTGTTATTTGTTTAAGACCTCCGTCTACGTATTGTGAAAAGCCTGTTAACCTTCGGTAAATTGTAGGGGTAAGTACCGGTAAGTAAAGTGAGAACAAGTACGTTATTATGATGAATACATGTTTTTCATAATACGTGTTGCTAGCCCCAAACTCACTGAATGCAGTTTCTACATTCCACTTATTCAAATACCCATAATTTATGGCGTTTATTTATGCGCGCGCGCGCGCGCACGCGCACACACACACACACACACACACACACACACACACACACACACACACACACACACACACACACACACACACACACACACACACACACACACACACACACACACACACACACACACACACACACACACACACACACACACACACACACACCAGGCCCTTTGATTTACTCCCCTTTGTGGACCACCTCCGACACCTGATGTAAACAACCTGTGGTATGCCGTATGCTGGATAGAAGAAGAAAGTGATGAAGGGTAAAGTAAGCTAGCCAAATTGTACGGCGTGGCCCAACTAGAACGCTATGTCGTAACCAAAAAAAAATAATAAAACAAAACAATACCTACAATAAAGTAGTTGAGTTAGATTTTAAACTTATCGTCGAAATGTACCGTACCTTAACTATGGCACACTTTGTTGCTAAATATATTTATGTAGCTCAACTAATTGTTTGTATGTGGGTAATATCTGCAATCGACTTCGTGTATTAATTGGACCACCACGTACACATTGGCTAGTCTACCTTAGTTGGATCTGCCTCAGGGTTTAGAAAGACACAAGGTACAAGAGGTGAAGCAGAAGATAGTGACATCATTGATAATGGTGTAGTTTAGGTTGCTTGTTTCTGACATTGTGGACTCCGCTGATACTTCTTTGACCGAGTGTACAAGGCTCTCTACCAACCACACCACTAGGTCTCCCCTCTTAGTTGTGTTCCTCAAATACAAACTCCTTAATTATGAAGGGATAGTGGTAGTAGTAAAATAGACTTTAATTATGAGGGGATTATGGGTGTGAAAACTATCTATATATAACTTCGGACTTCCAAAGGTTCTTCCTAATCTAAATTAAAATCGTTTAATGATAGCAAATACTGAAAACGTTAAAAGGTGAAAATTATCTCAAATAATATTCAGACTTCCACAGGCCATTCCTAATCTGAATGAAATCGTCTGATGACATAGGGAACAATATGCATCAGTATATTGAAAAGGTTTTCGCTATTTGGCGAGATATTCTGAAAGTTACTATGATTTTGTTTTCTGTCCTTTTTTAGGTTTTTGATTGATGCCGCCATTTTCGAGCAATACATATTTTTTGTTTGCTACAAAAAAAAAGAAAAAAAAAAGAGAAGGAGCTGCCTCTCATTACCTCCCACAAGCTAAAATAAGAAGTAAATGTAATATAAAAATAGTAATAATAAAAAATAACGCCCCCCCCCCCTTATAAATATGTAAACAAAACAAAACACAAACAAAAATCGGTAGAAAAAATGTTCCAGCCGAATATCGGTTACTCTTAAGTTGCAGGCTCACTATCGCTCGTCCAGAAAGTAAACATCGACAGGTGAATGGGGTTAAGTGTCTGATAACCGCCAACAAAATGAAGTGAACAGTTATAAAATCTCCAAACAAATGGTGTGAAATAGGGAGGGTCCAAAATGATCCGTCTCGCACCAGATAGTGTTTAGGGGTGAATGTGATAAAGTGGGCAGGTTACCTATCCGGAAGGTTACATTATGTAGCCAGTTAGCCTAGATATTGACAGGTGATGTCGATTGACTTATTTTTTTTTCAGCGACATTAGATTATGATTAGACCTTGGTAAGTAAAGGCAGATTTAACATGATATTGATGATACTGATTATGATGTAAACAACAACAACAAACAACAATAATAATATTACTAAAAATAATAATTATAATAACAACAAGAAGAGTGCGTAGTAGAGCCTGTATTTCCGTCATACGTGCAGACATGTGCAAGTGTCATGAACCACGTCCTAAGTGTTTCGTGGTATTGAATGGGCCAAATGGTTACATTGATCCAAATGGGGCAGACTGGTCAAAGCTGAATTGGGTTGAGGGGTAGAAAAGGTCCGAGCCTGCAGGGTGTCAAACGAAAGCGAATTCCTTTCTTTTCAGTCTTTATTATTGTATATGCAAATATATAATTGTGCTTTATAGTTCAAACTATGTCTTTGGAAGTGATGAAATGGCCAAAACAATGCTATTTCATGCGAATTTTCCTGTATTTCTTCTCTTATTCATTCCAGTCTTCAAACAAAATTCCCCGGTTTGACACCCTCTAACTGAATGGTCGATGTTCAGTAAAAGTGAGCAGAGTGTATGAAATGAGCTGAAAGTTAAATTAGGTCGAGCAGTCCAATTGGGCGGTCAAATACGCCAATAGTTTGTATTGTTGTTATTTGTTTAAGACCTCCGTCTACGTATTGTGAAAAGCCTGTTAACCTTCGGTAAATTGTAGGGGTAAGTACCGGTAAGTAAAGTGAGAACAAGTACGTTATTATGATGAATACATGTTTTTCATAATACGTGTTGCTAGCCCCAAACTCACTGAATGCAGTTTCTACATTCCACTTATTCAAATACCCATAATTTATGGCGTTTATTTATGCACACGCACACACGCACACGCACACAGAGAGAGAGAGAGAGAGGAGAGAGAGGAGAGAGAGAGAGAGAGAGAGAGAGAGGAGAGAGAGAGAGAGAGTTGAACTGATCTAAGGAAGAACTGTTTACAACTTTTGAGGAAAGTTTGCTTCGGGTAGAACTGATCTAAGGAAGAACTGTTTACAACTTTTGAGGGAAGTTTGCTTCGGGTAGAACAGATCTTATTATGTGAAAATGTTTCCACAAATACTAGTGATGAATCTTTTCAATTCTAACTTCCAGCCATAGTTGCGTGTTGTATTCATATTGAGACTTAATTTTGTTTTTATATAATCCACATTGTGAAACACATTATCAAAGCTTTATTGAGCTGACCTCTTAGTCTGCGTGTTTCCAACAAAATGAGATCAAGAGTTTTCAACCTGTGTCCATAGCTAAGTCTTCTAATCGATGGAATATACTTTGAAGCCTTAGCTGGTACTTTTTCCAGTCGCTCTACATCTTTCCTGAGTTCTGGAGACCAAAATTAAAGAGAGCCGCGGCGGTCGAGTGTAGAGCATGCTCACGTGTTAATCTGTTTGACCTGGGTTCGATCCCAGCCAAGGCGGACATTTAGTGGGTGTTGTAGTAAGTCCTAGCATGTTTCACATGCTCGCACCCAATAGGGGGACACCTCGACGACGTATACAGGCAAAGTAGAAAGGAAGGCCTTTCATATCATTATTTCCCGCCCACTCACCAACTCTCTCTCTTCGCCGCAATGTTGCATCTCTCTTGCTATTCTATCGCTACCACAATAATCAGTGTTCCTTAGAGCTCTCCCAGTGTATACCACCTCATCTACGTAGGGTACGTGGTACCCGTCTTGCAACACAATCCCACCCCTACTCTGTGCAACTCTTCAACCCAAGAGTGAAACGTTACTCTCAAACTTTCTTCTATTCAACAGCTGAGCTCTGGAACTCTCTCCCAGAATCAGTCTTTCCCTCCTCCTATGACTTAAATTTCTTCAAACTCCGTGTGTCCAGGGATTTTGGCTCGAACGTCCCTTGATTTTGGCCCTGTCACTCTTTCAACTATGGGGGAGGCACTCGCTGTGGGCAGTTCTGCCTTTTGTCTCCCTCACTCACATAGAAATACAAATAAAATAACAAATACACCAAACCCACTCCAACAGTTTCTTTGCTCTCCAACACTCCTTCTCCCCTCTCTACACTATTCAGAAAAAAGGAAAGTAGAAAGTAGCTACGAGGTGCCGTTGTAAAGGATTATCCCTCAATACCTTCGCCTGACCTGACAGCAAACTCCGAGAGGCCATTCCAGAGCGTTGTACAATCGAGGGTATTAAGTGTTGTCATAGATTCCAGTGGTTTTCGCTCAACAAGTGTTATTGGTATCTTTATAGTTACTGGGAAAAGTGCTTATCCCTCAGAGTATTAGTCAGTGTCCGAAACTTTGTGAAATATCTGACAACACTTATTAACCTCGAATGTACAATGTGAGGACTATTTCCATATTTATATACATATATTACTTCTAATTAAAACCCTATAATGTTTAATCTTTCTTTTCTACTTCAATGCACTGCTTGGCAAACTTTAGGTCACTACTAATCAGAACACACAATTCCTTTTCCATGTCAGTCATTTCCAAAGGCATTCGCAATACCGAATAGCCTCACTTGAGGATTGCTTGGCCGATATGCATCACCTTGCACTTTTCCAAGTTTAGTGGCATCTGCCATGTCTCAGATTATGAGAGAGAGAGAGAGAGAGAGAGAGAGAGAGAGAGAGAGAGAGAGAGAGAGAGAGAGAGAGAGAGAGAGAGAGAGAGAGAGAGAGAGAGAGAGAGAGAGAGAGAGAGAGAGAGAGAGAGAGAGAGAGAGAGAGAGAGAATGTGTGAGTGGGTGTTGGATTGTATGTGTGTGTTGAAAGGTAACCCACTCTCTCAGTTCAATACCTCACCACTTTCACCTGTTAAAGATTCCACTTGTGTAGCTTACATTGAGATATACACACCGAGAATACAGTCTTCCTGTACTTGGTGACGCCTTGGGTGGCCTTCAAAGTTATTTCATTAGTATTTATCTTTCGTTTTAAGTTTCAGTTTCTGTGTTTTAAACACGTTTCTTAGTCCTTACGCAGGGTTAAGGGGGGTCACCGGCTTTTTTTTTTATCTTTCTCTCCTTTTCTCTTTCCCTGGCTTGTATCCATTCGGCCCCATTCAGCCAACTGTTTTAAGACGTTTATCCCCATCCAGGTGTCGATTTCTTCCTGGCGAGCGATAGCGAGCCAGCATTGTATGGAGAAATCCGGCTATCGAAAAATGTACAAATTTAGCTTCCTGTCAAAAAAAAATATATATATATGCTGGCTCGCTACCGCTCGCCAGGAAAAAAATTACACCTGGATGGGGGTAAACGTCTTAAAACAGTAGGCTGAATGGGGCCGAATGGATACAAGCCAAAGAGAGAGGAAGAGAAAACAAAAGCGAGGTGGGCTCCCTTAAGGAACCTTGGTCCTTACTCTTAATATTTTCAAGTGTGGCTGCCGCACGCCGATTGTATCAAGCTTACGGGTAGCCTATTTAATTTGAAGTACTATTGACCAATTTCACCTGTCCACTGTTGGAAATAGCTTGATCATTGTGTGAATGTTTATGACAAATGATGGCAACAAATGATATGTTGCACATTAACCCATACCAGGGACGTCCTTTATGACAAATGATGGCAACAAATTATATGTCGCACATTAACCCATACCAGGGACGTCCTTTATGACAAATGATGGCAACAAATGATATGTCGCACATTAACCCATACCACGGACATCCTTTATGACAAATGATGGCAACAAATGATATGTCGCACATTAACCCATACCAGGGACGTCCTTTATGACAAATGATGGCAACAAATGATATGTCGCACATTAACCCATACCAGGGACGTCCTTTATGACAAATGATGGCAACAAATGATATGTCGCACATTAACCCATACCAGGGACATCCTTTATGACAAATGATGGCAACAAATGATATGTCGCACATTAACCCATACCAGGGACATCCTTCATGACAAATGATGGCAACAAATGATATGTCGCACATTAACCCATACCAGGGACGTCCTTTATGACAAATGATGGCAACAAATGATATGTCGCACATTAACCCATACCAGGGACGTCCTTTATGACAAATGATAGCAACAAATGATATGTCGCACATTAACCCATACCAGGGACATCCTTTATGACAAATGATGGCAACAAATTATATGTCGCACATTAACCCATACCAGGGACATCCTTTATGACAAATGATGGCAACAAATGATATGTCGCACATTAACCCATACCAGGGACGTCCTTTATGACAAATGATGGCAACAAATGATATGTCGCACATTAACCCATACCAGGGACGTCCTTTATGACAAATGATGGCAACAAATGATATGTCGCACATTAACCCATACCAGGGACATCCTTTATGACAAATGATGGAAACAAATGATATGTCGCACATTAACCCATACCAGGGACATCCTTTATGACAAATGATGGCAACAAATGATATGTCGCACATTTACCCATACCAGGGACGTCCTTTTCATCATATTCTGGCAACTATTGGACGATTTTATTCAGTTTAGGAATGACCTTTAGCAGTAATAGGGCTTCAAACTATCTCAACCATCCATTTTACCTACCACAGATCCTTCCTATAAGCTGCAAAATGTCGTCTAAATAGAGACAATAAAATATAACACACGTCGCTGGTACTCAAAGGGTTAAGGAATTTCTAAAGTCAATAAGCGAAGTAGCGAGCGACGAAGTATAGGGGAATCACACAAAAGCTTTTATTGTCAATTTCCAATGGCCATAAGATTCCTGGCAATATTTCCATTGGTATCGGAGTAGACAGAAAATATAATGTAATCTAGGTGCATTTAGACAGGAGTTGCCAATAAATGTTAAGGGAAAAACACTCATTTGTAATTAGTTTAACCCTTTCAGTACAGGTGACGTTAAATTCACTTTCTCTAGATACATTAAGACGATTTTATGTTGGTCAAGTAGGTTCTGTGAGAGTTAATAGCAGTATTATAGGCATACCCCTTAAATATCTACAAATAATTCCTAAGCTGAATAAAGTCATCAACATAAGCCATGTGAGCCTATAAGCCATAAGCCTGTGTGAGTGAGGGAGACAAAAGGCAGAACTGCCTGTAGCGAGTGCCTTTCCCAGAGTTGAAAGAGTGACAGGGCTAAAATCAAGGGACGTTTGAGTCAAAATGCCTAGACACACGGAGTTTGAGGTAATTTAAGTCATAAGAAGAAGGAAAGACTGATTCTGGGAGAGTTCCGGAGCTCAGCTGTTGAACAGAAGACAGAATAACTTTTAACTCTTGGGTTGGAGAGTTGCAAAGAGTAGGGTTGGGATTGTGTTGCAAGACGGGTGCTACATGCTCTACGAAGAGGGGGTGGTATACACTGAGAGAGCTCTGAGGAACACTGATTATTGTAATAGAGGTAGAATAGTGAGAGAGATGCAACTTTGCGGCGAAGAGAGAGAGACTGCAGATAATTGGTGAGTGGACGTGAGTTAATGAGACGGAAGGCTTTCTTTTCTACTTTATCTAGAAGTGTTGTGAGAGAGGATCCTCCCCATACATGTGAACAATACTCAATACATGGACACACTGTTCCCCTGTACAGAGCAAGAAGCTGTGCAGGGGTAAAGAACCCCTTGAGGCGGCTGAACACACCCAGCTTCTGGGAGGCTGCCTTAGCAAGACTGGTAATATGGTCCTTCCAAGAGAGAGCAGAATAAAAAGAGACACCGAGAATACTGAGAGAGGATGAAGGGTTGATTTTTGTATTGTTGAAGTATAAGGGATAGTCTTCTGGGAGTTCACGACGGGTAGATAGATGGAGAAATTGGGTTTTGGAAGCATTAAAGGCAACATGTTTTTTTTCTGCCCCAATTGGAGATAATAGTGAAATCAGAAAATAAGTGAGTTTTGGAGTTCATGCTCTGTATGTTGAGGAAGTCTAGTTGAATAGTGTAACGTAGAGTCGTCAGCATATGAGTTAATGGGGCTGGAGGTGCAGTTAAGAAGGTCGTTAATGAATAAAAAGAAGAGGAGCACCGGATTTGATAGGTTGAGGGAGTGAACGGTGGCCGTCCACAACCGCAGCTATGGAACGGCCGGAAAGGAAATTAGAGACAAAGGCACTGATGGAGGGATAGAAACCGTAGAAGGGTAGTTTGGAAATATGGGATTTGTGCCAGACTCTATTGAAGGCCTTTGATATGTCTAGCGCAAAAAAAAAAAAAAGGTCTCACTGAAGTCCTGGATGGAGGATGACCAAGAGTTAATAAGATAAGAAAGAAAATCACCAGTAGAGCGACCCTTAAGGAAGCCATACTGGCGGTCTGAGAGTAGGTAATGGGATTATGGGAAGATAAATGCTTAAGAAATTTTGAGGCAAGAATAGTTTCAAAAGCTTTAGAGATGCAAGAAATGAGAGCAATTGGACGATAGTTGGAGTGTTGAGAGCGGTCACCCTTCTTTGGGACAGGTTGAATGAGAGCAAACTTCCAGCAAGAAGGAAAGACGTTAGAGGAGAGACAGAGACGAAAGAGTTTGCCTAAGCAGGGAGTCGGCACGGAAGCACAGTTTTTGAGTACAATAGGAGGAACATCGTCTGGTTCGTATGCCTGCTTAGTATTAAGCCCAAATAGGGTGAAAAGTATATCCTTGGAAGAGATTATGATGTTAGGCATAAGTAGGAGAGAGGGGGGTGAAGAGGGAGGAATAGCACCGGAATCTTCCAAAGTGGAGTTTTTAGCGAAAGTGTTAGCGAAGAGTTCAGCTTTGGCAGAGGAAGAAGTGACGGTGGTGCCGTAGTGACTACGACACATTTAGACAGTTTATTGCGGCTAGCAATATACGATTTTATACAACTTAGGCTCTGTGGGAATTATAAGGATAAAGACTATCTCAGTAAACCCTCTGACTTCCATATAATCTTACTAATCTGAATACCATCGTCTAATAATAGTCAGAAAGCAGACAAGAAAGGCGCCATCGTATCTTCTAGGGTTAATGAATAATCTTTGGAACAGCCTAACCAGACCAAGCAGTGTAGACTTAACGAACTAGGTCTATCGCCAATATATAGATGATCCAAGTGAAAGGTCATTATCTGGAAAAAAACAACGCGGAAGAGATATATGACCCAGATACCGATTGACAGGAGTTATACAAGCTCTCTAAAGGATA
>CM064498.1:23261936-23364436 GCA_032716605.1 Paralithodes platypus
GGGAGCCAATCTCGCTTTTTTCTCTTTCTCTCCCTCTCTCTTTGGCTTGTATCCATTCGGACCCATTCAGCCTACTGTTTTAAGACTTTTACCCCCATCGAGGTGTCAATATTTTCCTGGCGAGCGGTAGCGAGCCAGCATATATGTATTTTTGTTTTGACAGCAAGCTAAATTTGTACATTTTTCGATAGAAAAATGTCTCCGGCGAAGCCGGATTTCTCCATACAATGCTGGCTCGCTATCGCTCGCCAGGAAGAAATCGACATCTGGATGGGGACAAACGTCTTAAAACAGTTGGCTGAATGGGGCCAAATGGATACAAGCCAGAGAAGAGAGAAAGGGAGAGTAAGAGAAAAAAGCAGGTGATCCCCCTTAAAGAGGCCACAATATCAACACTCAGATCTCATAATATTGTGGTTCCGAGAAAATGTATATACTAGTTATGTAGTCCATATATCCGGAACGAACGGAGTGGCATGCTTTCGGATAACTAGGTCGGTTCGGTACCGGTCGATTCGGAGATTGTGTTTGCGTTTCGGTATGCCATTCTCTTCGGTATTCGGATCTATCATAGGGCCTGGGAATCCTTTGTCCATGTATTTACCGCCCGTAATGTTCTACAGGTCTTCGGATTAAGGGGGGTCACCGTTTTTGTTTGTTTTATCTTTCTCTCCTTTTCTCTCTTTCCCTGGCTTGTATCCATTCGGCCCCATTCAGCCAACTGTTTTAAGACGTTTATCCCCATCCAGGTGTTGATTTCTTCCTGGCGAGCGATAGCGAGCCAGCATTGTATGGAGAAATCCGACTTCGACGGAGACATTTTTCTATTGAAAAATTTACAAATTTAGCTTGCTGTCAAAACAAAAATATATGTATGCTAGCTCGCTCCCACTCGCCAGGAATATATTGACACCTGGATCGGGGTAAACGCCTTAAAACAGTAGGGTCAATGGGGCCAAATGGATACAAGCCAAAGAGAAAGGGAGAGAAAGAGAAAAAAAGCGAGGTGGGCTCCCTTCTACAGTTTATTTTTCTCACCTGCCTGAAAATTCAATCCCTTAGCAGCCCACGTCTCGATACTTAACCCGGGAACTGCGGGAAGACTCTTAAGAGTTCCCCCGGCGGACTGCGGGAAGACTCCTAAGAGTCAGGGGGAAAAAAAATCAATTTAAAACACCGAATTTTTTGTTATTTTTTTTGTTTTTATGTTTTTATGTTTTTTTATTTATTTTTTTTGCCCCTGGGCCATGCCAAATATCACTCTTCCACCTCCCCTCCTTCAGTTATCACCTATTTTCCCTGTTATTCCCTTTTCCTGTGGTCTATTTTCGTGCTAACATTAGCGAGTTGGTAGCAGGGCGTTGTCATCACTGTTAGCAAGCGAGTGCAAGAGAGAGAGAGAGTATCGATCGACAGTCTCTCTCCAGAGGTGGAGGAAAGTGGTGGGCTGGGCGGTTGCCTCAGCCATACATTGTGTAACTCCCGGCCTGTATCGCCGATTTTGACCATCCAAACGCTGTTTCCACTTGTTTTATTGTTGTAACAGGTTACGCTCGACATAACTCGAGTGGCAATTTCAGCACGTAATGTGGCTGAGAGAGAGAGACAAGTGGTTATGTACTGAAAGTACCGAATTACCTGCTTTTTGCACTCGCGTTGCACGGTTATTGCAAGAAAACTATCCATCATACAAGGATCGTTATGGTGTCATTCGAAGGCTAAAAACACCCCGCTGTGCGGTACACATAAATAAACCGCATAGGCCGCTCGTAAGGTGTTAATACCTTTATAACCAACCTATAATAGGTGCATATGGATAAGTATTAATGCTATTTATGGTAAAATAAATATTTTAGCGATGGGAACAGCTCAAATACGTCAGCACAGGAGTGTGGTGTCTCATACCCCCCTTGCGCACTTCAGAGGTTAATAGAATATGATAGCCTACTACTATGCCTTTGCATTATATTAATACAACACAGGGTTGGCATGATTAAAATCAAACTATTTTAATCCAGTGATTTTAATCGATTATAATCAAAGATTTTTTTTTTTATTAAAATCAAAATTGAGTTTTTTTTATTAAAATGTCACATTACAAGTAATTATAAGACATTTTGCACTAATCTTAATAGTCTACCAACATTTTTACCCTCTTAAACATTATATAGTAACCTACAGTATATCAACAATATTTTGCATATTTCTAATACACTTTTGCACTAGTTCAAGAATTTAACCCTTGTTTGGCGGGTCCCGACTTAAGTAGGTTAGAGAACCAAGGCCTAAAGAGCGGGTCCCGACTTAAGTAGCATGCGATGTTGAGCCATAATATAACCCGACATAATCGGCTCTGAGAGAGAGTCCGAGCGGTGGGAGGAGCGCGGGCGGGCTCTGACCGTTCAGCGTGGACATAGTCCCGCCTCTGACACCACCACCACATGTCTCCACCTTCCTGGTCCCGCGATACAGGGAAAAAACAGAAGAAATTACTGTATTTTAGGGTTTTTTCCCTTCGTGTTGCAAAATCGTTGCAAGAGAACCCGTGGTCGTACAAGGGTGGTTCAGGTGTCATTGGAAAGCTCAATTGTCGCCCTTTCACGGATACATAATTGTATTACGCTCTGGCTCTTCATTATGCATGAAAAAGAGCATGGAATGAAGCTCGTTTAGGGTAAATCTGCTCGCTTGGCAGGTAGTAGCGTTACAAAACTACCCGATCGGGAGGTGTTAAGAAATGAAATAAATTGTTCTTTCATAGAAAACTAGTTGATCTTTGCTCCTTAACCCTCCTAGGTTGGACTCGATATCGAGTTTGCCCCATACTGCCCGGCTGGCCTATATAGCTCCATAGCATTATCATGGCTTAAAGTTTTATTGTCTTAGCGGATGGTCCGTATAACCAACAAGAACAAGAACAAAAACACATAGCCAGTCAGTCAGGAGACTCCTTCTTGCGTGCAGGCCTAACGAAAGCTTCTATTGATTTAGTGAGTCTCAAAATATGCATGAATGCAGTCGACAGTGAAATAGGAATGCTTAAAATGGTGAAATAAATCAATAATCAATATCAACCCTCTCAGGTCCAGGGATTGCTGTTTGGTATTCAGAAAAGAATTTTCTTAATCTCATAATTGCCTCTCCAAAATTAGTTTTCTGCCCACAACTCGTTCAAAGACAACTGCAGAGGTTGAAGTAATTAAACTAAAGGTTTCTAAACACCCCTGATGGTCACAAAGGTTTAAAGTATCCTGTACGGACACGATCGCGTAATCACTATGTAACAATCCTAAGCACAAATGGCTAAACTGTACGAAATATCAAACCAATAAAGCCAAATTAGCTCAAGCAAGGAAGCTAAAATTGTGCAAGAGTTGTTTAAGTAAGGCACATGGTATGCAGGGTAAGCGTACTGCTACCTATTTAATATTTAAGGCCCTGTCGGAACTGTGAGGGCCATCATTTTGACAAATTGTGCCCCACAGGTAGTCTAGTTAACCCGTAAATGGCGGAAAAGCTCATAAGAGGTTTTACTGGGCGACGGCGGCAAAGCTCTTAAGAGGGAGGCCTAAAAAAAAACATTTAAATGGCCCCAGTAGCACTTTAAACAAAATAAAAATAAAAAATAAAAAAATAAAATAAATCCCTATACCTCAAATCACCCCTCCTTTCCCCTTCAATTATCACCTATTTTCCCTGTTATTCCCTAATTCATTGGTATATTTTTGTGCTAACATTAGCAAAATGTGTGGAGGATGTGCTTACGTGCCTAGCGGGTGTGTTACATAACCGAGTGTGTGTATGAGTAGGCTCAGTGTGGCTTGAGGCCTCGTGGAGGGAGGGGTTGCCTCAATTTTCTCCATAATTCATAAATGGGCTGGTCCATCTACATTCGCGATTTTGACCAGAATTTTTTTATTTTCACTTGTTTTATTGTTGTTACAGGCTACTATCTTCATAGTGAAGGTAAAATAGGCTCATATGAATAAGTAATAACGATATTTATCGTAAATTACGATTATAGGCCTGAATGGAGCCAATATGCTCGCCCATGGGCAGCTAGTTCAATTAACCCCCCTCGCCGTTGCCGGGTTAAGGAGGATAAGGCAGGGGGTACTGCAACACTGATGCTAGGCAGTAGGAAAGACACCACCATTTTGCCCACAATCACGATACCCATAGAGGGTTATGGCAGGACACAAGTCTGTCGGCTACTCCTGGACCAGGGCTCACAACGATCCTTCTTAAAGAGGTCAGTGCTGGACGGTTTAAAACACTGTAGTAGGTAGTGAGACCCTTCGGTTACAAGGATTCACAGCAGTGACCGACAGTAGAGAAGTTGTAGAGATTGCTTATGTCTACCGTAAGAAGAAACACTTCTTACTGTGTGTGGTGGTAGATGAACTCCCAGACTATCAATCTGTTGGAATTCATAAAGTAGAGCATGCACTTCGTAAGAAAGGCCTCTACCTGTCTGATCCCGTAGGTGACTTGAAGGAGGTGCATATACTGCTGGGCGCAGATCATTATTACGATGTAGTACACCCTGGGTTTAGAAGAGAGAGTGGAGTGATCTTGATCCCCACTAAGTTTGGCTACTGCATGAGCAGTATAGTCCAAATTACCCAGTCAAATATTCTGGTCGACACGGTATCCGTGTTGAGGATGAGCACAACCGCGGCAGAAGAGCTCATAAAAGATGAGACTCGCATTGATGACCCAAAGCTAGCTGCCGAGTTCGATCTAGAAAGACTGGAAACTCGACCACATAGGGATTAAACCTGTGGAGAATGACTATGAATACAAAATTGCGATAGAAAAGTTCTCAGAATCTGCGCGTTACTTGGTCACAGAAAAGCATTATGAGGTTAGTCTACCCTGAAAGAATGATATTAGTTTGCCGACAAATTATGGTTTAGCGTTGGGTAGATTGCGCGCCTTGCAGCGGAAATTAGCCCACGAACCGAGCACCTACAAGGCTTACGACGAGGTATTTAAAAACTTTATCTCAGCCGAGGGTTCATTGAGGTCATCGATATGGATGAACCAAGGAATACCGGGCAAGTCCTTTACCTCGCCAATCATGGGGTAAAGAAGGACAGCGCCACCACTCCCATCCGAGTGGCGTATGACTGCTCAGCCCACCAAGGCCACAGTCCCAGTCTAAATGACTGTTTGCTAACCGGCCTTTCAATGGTGTCGGACCAATCGCAGCAATTGCTGCGCTTTAGGCTGGGGCGTGACGCATTCACCAGTGATATCGAAAGGCCTTCTTGATGGTGAAACTGCAAGAGGGGGATAGAGATGTCACCCGGTTCCCAAGGTTCAAGGACATCGACGACCCGGAGAGTCCCATAGTGACCTATCGGTTTAAAGTACCGTAGTCTTCTTTGGTGCTACGTGTTCGCATTTTTTGTTGAACGCAACCATTAAAAAAAATCTTGATTCCGAAGAAAGCACTACCGAACTCACTCGCGGATTGTACATAGACAATTTGCAAGGGTCTAGTGATAGTGAAAAAGAACTAGTCGCAACCTATAAGCAGGCTAATAGGTTATTCATTGAGGCCCATCTGTTTCTCCGCGAGTGGGTGTCGAATTCTGTAGTACTTCGGGATAGTCTTATCATTGATGGGGTAGCTTGCAATAACCAGGAATATGGCATCCAGAGAAAGACACTCTAATGTACCGGAACAGAAATTACACTCAACAGACAGGGACGCACACTAAACGTAGTCTGTTGAGTAAGGTCGCGCAATTTGATCTAAATTGTAACCATCAGCCACAATAACCTCACGTAAAAAAACAGGGAATTCGTTGGCTGCAGCATGGTCTGCGCTTGCTACCTCTCCTGTAATACGAACATTTTTCATTTTGTTTCGTTTACTGAAGGACACCAACCACCCAACCGGTGCCTTAAAGGGTTTGGGGTTCTGTCCATTGTTCATTCGAGCCACTGCTGCATAATATTTCTTTGCCTTTTCTCTTATCATCCGTCCGTCTGTCGGCACATGATTCTTCTTTTGCCTCTCCAAATAACGCAACATCAGCTTCTCTGTCTTCTTTAGGATAACATTTCCCACTTTTATCGATGCCTGAGTACCCTCTGTGGGGTTGCCCTTCATAATTTTAGCAATCTTCTCTCTATCTTTCCAAATGGTGCGAATTGTACTCTCGTTCACATCATGTCGTCTTGCCAACTCAGCTTGTCTCTTTCCCTTCTCTAACTCCTTTACGATCTCGTACTTCTGTGCGTACGTAAAGATTCGGCGCTTCTTGGGCGGCATGGCGGCGAGGTAAGGTCACAGAAAAAAAAGGAACTTTGAGAACCACAGTCTGTGTTACAACACACGCGGTGGGGGGGGGGGGTACGAGAAGCGAGCAATGGTGGAACTGGAGAAGGACGCTGGGGAGGGAATGACATACCCGGACAAGCCGCAAGTGACGTCACTGGACCAGGGAGGGAGACGGAACAGCCTCACCCAGCCAAGGAGAGAGAAAACCGCCCGGCTGACCCCGCGCCAGTGTGAGTATTGACCGTGTTAGCAAAATTTTGGGATATTTGGGGTGTACCGAGTGCCACCAAATCCGCGCTTCCAAAACGCGTGTTACCGGAGGATTGAATGTATTCCCGATATTTATTGAGTATTTTCATGCGAGAACGGGTGGGAGAGAGAGGGGTGGTGGAGGAGTGTATCTCCGACCCTCCAAGCCAGTTTGAAAGCTCCCCCTGTCTCTCAGTGCCGTCCGAGACAAGAGAGAGGATGGGTGTTTGTCTCTCACCGCTCAAGGTCAGATTACGACCGCGGGGCTAAAATATACGATTTTCACCAGCCAATTGCTGTTACCACTTGTTTTATTGCTTTCCCATGTTCATATGTTCATATTAAAAGTAAAATAGGCGCATATGGATAAGTATTAATTATATATATGGTAAATTAACGATTTTAGTGAGGAATGAATCAGAATACCTTCGCATGGTGGGCACTTTCAAATACCATAGCTGTGCAGTTAAAAGGTTAATGGTGACTGTAAGCAAGGTACCCTTTGGATATTGCTCAAAATCCATGATTTTGGATCTCAGAATAAGAGGCCAGTTCAAGCGATAAATGCGGTATTCTTTCTAGACTAGGTTTTAAATGCCAGTAAGCAACTTTGATACGAGTAAAAAAATCCACCGATAATCCTTTTTGAGCCTTGAACAAAATAATATGCAACATAGTACCAAACTTCTGAAAGAGTACATTATCAATAGAAAAACTACAGTGAATTAAAACGGACCCCAATTTCGAGCTTTCGCTTGAGCCATTTTTTCCCAAAGCTATCTAATAGAGCCATTTTTTCCCAAAGCTATCTAGAGATTCTTGTTTGCCCTGTGATTTTATGTTCTTTCAAAATGAATACTTTGATCAAGTAATTAATTAAGTATATTTAATTATGATCTCAAATTGCTCTATTGTACTAAGTAGGCTACGGTAACCAACATTTCATTAATTACTTGCAATATTTTGCGATAAATTTGAAATAATGTAGTAGCTCACACACCTGCAGGCCAGCTTATCGTATATTTAATAATGTAACACAAATTTTAATCTTATGATTAACCCTCTCACTACCATATGACGCAGAGGTTGCCAGATTAGCAATACTAAATAGAGTTCTCTCACTCTTATAATTACCTCTCCAAAATTAGTTTTCTGCCCACAGCTAACTCAAAGACAACTGCAGAGGTTGAAGTAACTAAACTAAAGGTTTCTAAATACCCGTGATGGTTACAAAGGCTTTAAAGTATCCCTAATAGACTCAAAATTGCGTCAAGAACGTGAGAGGGTTAAATGGCATACTTGAATCTTGAATCTAACTAGAACTCTGATACAACTAAAGCCCAAGGAATATTTGTATAAACAAAAACTATTCAATTCGTGAAATTCAAAAGGAATATGAAGATGGAAAGTACGTGGTTGGGTGCTAGGGTTCTGGCAACGCTGAAGTAGTTATTTCCGCAGTTTATTTGGTGGTGTGAAAAACGTGGCAGAAACTCGGGTTTGGGAGGCCTCCGCTGAAAATGTGGGCGTTATAGCGTGGAAATGGTAGGCCACGAACTTCTCGTTGAAGTGTATTAGTGTACAGTAAGGAGACATGGTAGACATTCGTCTGTGGTGCTTCGTTGATCATGGGTTTTGATTTTGAGGATATTAAGCAAACGGTTCCAGAGGGCCTTCAGCCATTCACCATCACCCAAAATTTTGCACCTACCAAATATAACTTGTGCTACCAGACAAACTGTGTCATTCATCATTTAACAAATTAGGTAAATATCAAGGAAACTGGCCACCTTTTGGAACATATTACCGAAACTACCACTAATTTTCCCATGGTTTTTCTTTTCGGTTTTAGGTAGCTTTTATCATTATACAGTAGTTGAAATTGTTATACCGGTAATCCCCGGAAAAAGTGTTTTCCCCATTAACCAACGATAACCTTGAACAACACTACTGCAGGGCTTTTAGAATCATTAGCCTATAATCCGCGCGGAGGAATTTCGTTATCGACAACTTGGAAAAAAAAAACGATTTCACCGATAAATATTACAAAAATAATAAAAAACCCGATTGTAAACAAAGCATTCCGTCGACTTGACCTCCTTCTCCTTCTTGTTTTGTAACGCGGCAAGCGATTCACCAATTCACCCAATAAATGACACCATCTGACGCCGTATCTTCAGATTGATGGATAATGGGTAAGTTAATGTAAATCCTCCACTCAAACCATGAAAAACAACAATACTGTAATACACTATATTCCTCAAAGAAAAACAAATATAAACATGGTAAATAAGGCTGCAGTAGTGTTATTGAACGCTACCGAGAAAAAAATTAGGGGAAGGATCTAGTATCCGACGGTCATGATTACATAGGTCGATTGCTCGCGGTTAAGTTCCTGTCTATTTTGACGTTTTGTTTCTGTTATTTACCCCTTGCTGACAATATACAGTATATGATGATAATAAGTCATGAGGGGGTGAGAGGTGAAAAGCCCTCGTTCAACCAATTATTGTATCCCACGGCAGTCAAAATAGATGGGAACATGATTGCAAGCGTCGGCGTAGTGTAAACAAGGCAGGCGGTACGCCCGAATACTACATCCTTGCCAAAATTAGGGCAAGGATGTAGTATTCGGGCGTATCACCTGCCTTCTGTTCTACGGAGTATGGAGACTACGCAGACGCTCGCGATCATGTTTCGTCTATTTTGACTGCTGTGGGATACAATAGTAGGGCGAGGGGGGCCCCCTCATCCCCCCATGATTTATTGTCATCATCATATACAGTATATTGCCAGCAGGGGGCAAATAACAGAAAAAATAGCCGTCAAAATAGACGGGAACTTAACCGCGAGCGATCGACCTATGTAAACATTTCGGCCGTACGCCCGGATACTACATCCTTGCCAAAATTAGTGGTAGTTTCGGTAATAAGTAGGCTACCCACCTTTTTTTCATGAATTGTATCTTACAGCCAGCTGTTTGGTAAATTGTTAGGACAATATTTAGGAGACACACCACAGCTATTTTTAAGATTTTTTTTTTTTTTATTTGTTATTTTTTAGGTTTAGAAGTTTAAAATCTTGTCTATTGGGAGAATTTTTTGGATAACAGGTACGGCTAATCAGGATTGCCGTGGGATCCACGATGGGTTGAGGGTGGCTCTGCCCCCCTCACCTCCCCCGTGACTTATTGAAATCATGGTAGCATTCAAGACAGCTAGAGCAGCCTTATTTACCAAGTTTTCTTTATATTTGTTTTCAAGGAATAGTGTTTTATTGTTGTTTTTCATGGTTTGAGTGGAGGATTTGCATTAGCTTACCCAGTATTCATTAACCTGGAGATACGGCGTCAAATGGCGCCATTTATCGGGCGAGTCGCGCTTTTACAGTACCGTAGGTAAGGAAAATTATGGGGTAAATTTGATACACGATGGGCCCCCCTCACCCTCCCTTGACTTATTGCCATCCTCATATGTGTTGAACTGTAAGGGGGCAAGAACAGGTTGCCGGTATTTCGTTTTTGAGTAACGCTCGCGCCATTTATTGGGTGAATCGCGCCCGCCGCATCGTTTAAAATAAATAAGGTCAAGTCGAAAGATGCATTGGACGGAATGCTTTGTTTACGGTCGGGACTGATTATTTTGGTGTTATTTTTCGATGTAATTGGGTTTTTTCAAGTTGTTCATAACTAAATTCCTCCATGCGGACTATAAATAAATAAATATGGCAATCTATAGGTCCCTATTTTCCCTAATAAATGGTTTCTAATAGTGCGGCGCAAGACATAAGAAAATGGAGTCTGCAGAAAGCCGATTGGCCCAAGCAAGGCAGATCCCTAATAAGAACATAAGAAAACATTAGACATCATTAAAGACGTCTTTAATGATATCGAAATCATCATCTATGTCGCCAGTAGGGGGCCTAGAGGTACAGTTATTAAAATGTTTCTTATTTATCTTATAATGAATTTGCCCCAGTAATGACATATGTAGCAAGCAAGTATTCTTTATGAAAGAGCTAGAGAACATATAAACACCGATGGGGCTCGTGTCCGGGTTGTCTTCAAGTCTTACCAAAAAGCTCTATTTGACAATAACCATTTTACGTGGAATACAGTATTAGTTGAGGGGGGGTTCTGCACCCCCCCCCCCCCCCCCCCCCCCCAGGACATATTGAAATTCTCATCTATTTTATCAGTAGGAGGCACAAACCTTGTTTTGGCACTTATTTATGAGACAACCACAAATTTTGTCTCAACATAGGCATAGGCCTATTCAAAATTGTTTCAACCCTCGGTAAAAGAAAGGCCTAAAGAAAAAGACAAGCAATATTTCTACCTACTGTAAAAAGGTTGTCAATATTCTCCTATAGATGGCGCGCAGTCTAGACGAACAGCTGATGGTATCCCTCGATACCTTCACCTGTATATAGGGAGAGTATTTTTTTCGGGATGGATGTAAAATCCGGGCGTACGGTCGTCATGTTTACATAGGGCGATCGCCACGGTTAACTTCGCGTCTATTTTGACAGCGATTTTTTTCGGTTATTTGCCCCCTGCTGGCAATATATATGATGATGACAATATGTCATGGGGGGGTGAGGGGGGGCTTTGCCCTCAACATATTAATGTATCCAATGGCATTCAAAATAGACGGGAACATGATTGCAAAGGTCCGACGCCTCCCCCGCCGCCGTCATGTTTACATTTGTCGATCGCCGTGGTTAAGTTCGCGTCTATTTTGACGGCGATTTTTTTCTCGGTAATTTGCCCCCTGATGACAATATATATGTCATAGGGGGGTGTATCCAATTGTATCCAGAGGCAGTCAAAATAGACGGGAACATGATGGCAAAGGTCCGACGCCACTACGCGTAGTGTAAACAAGGCTGGCGGTATGCCCGCACTTAACATTCTTGCCTTTTTTTCTTATATATCTCTCTTATAATACATTTCTGCTCCTAATGACATATGGCAATAATGTATGCTCTACTGGATATATTCGGCATAAAAAGGTTGATGAGCTAACTGTTGGTGCTAAAAGTCAGTAACACCAAATAGATGAACATTTCTATAAGTCCTGGGGGGCCCTCTCAAATTATTCTGTATCCCAAGGCAAACGGTTAGGTAAGGATGGTGTTAGCGGGCGTACCATCCCATTAGCAAGATTAGGAGTAGTGGGCGTACACATTATTTCCATTAAGTGTAGGCCTATTGCAGTTCCATATTTAAACCCATTACCTTAAGAGTTTGAGAGATCAGTAAAATTCTAGTTTTGGTTTCACAGCGATTTTAGCGTTTTGTTTTTTTAATTTTTCTTTGATATAGGCTAGTGTTGTTTTATACCAAGAACTGACGGAAATGCGTATTTACCCATTATCCAACAATCTAAAAATATGGCCCCCACTAGTGGGGACTGGGGAGTGCTATAAAGATCAGGGAAATTGCGGGGTAAAAGACGAAAAGGCAAGAATGTTAAGTGCGGGCGTACCGCCAGCCTTATTTAAACTACGCGTCGTGGCGTCGGACCTTTGCCATCATGTTCCCGTCTATTTTGACTGCCTTTGGATACAATAATATGTTGAGGGGCCCAGGGGGGCTTTGCCCCCTCACCCCCCCATGACACATTGTCATCGTCATATATATTGCCAGCAGGGGGCAAATTACCGAAAAAAAATCGCCGTCAAAATAGACGCGAACTTAACCACGGTGATCGATATTCCCGTCTATTTTGAATGCCATTGGATACCTCACCTCACCTCACCTCACCTCCCCCCCCCCCCCCATGACATACTGTCATCATATATATTGCCAGCAGGGGGCAAATAACCGAATTAATCGCCGTCAAAATAGAAGCGAAGTTAACCGCGGCGATCACCCTATGTAAACATGATGACCGTACACCCGGAGTCTACATCCATCCCGACGAAAATAAGGGGTAGGCCTAATATTAGCCTAACCTAACCGGGCGAGTGCCCGACCCCGAAAGGGGTTGAAATAGGGGAGCTATCCCCCCGCCAAAGGCGGCTTTATAGGGCCTTTCTTAGCTGATGCTGAGAGGATTGGGTTCTACTCATGTGGTGATGGGCTGGTCTATCAGAGTGAGAACTGAGCGATCTCTGCCATACCCATAGCTTACTCTGACTGTTCCTTTAACTTATATATTTTCTAGATCTCAACTGACGGCGTCTTTTCCGTGGATTGACCTCCCAATCTACCAAGATTGGAAGCCAAAGAGTCACATTTTTCCCTTGCCCCTCAACTTTCTCTTCATAATTGCTGAGGGGCACAGGGCCCTGGGTGGGGCTTTGGTTTCCCGGGCGTTTCCGCACCCTCCTCATCTCCCCGCCATGGAGTGGCTTCGGTCACCCAGGCTTTATTGTGGTCGGCAGGGAGGGTTCTGTGGGGGCGCTCGGTTATGGCCTTGGAATTGCTCGGGGCCTTGGGGCTGTTCGGCCAGGCAGCTTGGGGAACAACAACCTTACCTAACCTATCTTAGTATCATAGGTGGGGGCTGCCACCCCCACTGGTTGGGTATTAAAATAATAAAAGATAGACGGGCGCCAAAAGAAAAGTCGATGAAGTCTACAGTGTTTACTTAACCCTTTCTCTGCGAGCATATTTCCGCCTATTTCCGTAACCATATTAGGGCTCATTCAGGCACTCCTGAATCCTGATTGATTAGGCAAGTGTCTGAATGAAATTAAATTTATTCAGCCAAAAACTAGAAGAAAATACTGTAGCTTCAAAATGACACCAAAACGAGCTCCATAGCTCACAGGGTTCACCCGCAGCGCTATCATAGACATTCGCTAAAATGAGCAATTATCACTAATGTCGCGCTACATTTGCCTTTGGCAGCATTGTATATCTAGCGAAACTCTGACTCAGAGCCTTCAGTGCCACGGCCGCCTGGCTGGGAGAAGGATGTGTGGCCTGCCGCGCTCCCGCTCCCTCGCACTTGATTTTGCAGGTTTTAAAAGCCTGTAAATTGGCATGGCGTTCCGGAACGTCTCCCGCAAGGAAAGGGTTAATACTCTGCAATCTTCAGCTTTGGCTGTCGATAACAGGAGGTAAATATTAGGTAAATCTAGTTATACTACCCCTCCCCCACTACCCCCTCCCCTTCAAAACACGCCTTTTAGCGTGTTTTTGGATGGTTCAGCAGACGCGGAAACTGAAAAAAAACGTATTTTGATAAACATTTATCACCAACCAGATAAGAGTTAGACCTATTCATGTAATTTTTTGTTGTAAACTTATTATTTTGTATTTGATATAGGCCTAGGCCTACAGTGTTGTTTAATACCGAGGACTGTAGCATTTTAGTATTTTTAACATTAGCCTAGCCTAGCCTAGCCTAGCCTAACCTAACCTAAAACTAACCTATCTCGCCGACGGTCTAATCCCAGTTCACGTTCCCTGTTTATGGGTGCGCGACGGTCTAAACCCAGCTCACGTTCCCTGTTTATGGGTTCGCTAAGGTTTGTAATACTTCACTGTATCTATTTCAAGTAAAATATACTTTTCCGCGCATCATCAAACCATACTAAGTCTACTACTAATAATATTAACCCATTAGTACCAACAGAATAACGACAAAATATGGGTAGTATAACTGTAGATTTATAAAATATTATTTTGTTTACAGTAGGCCTAGGCCTAGTTATAATTCCATTTGCGGCGCTACTGACATATACTGTATAGCCTAGGCTAGATAAGATAACCAGGTAAGATAGGAATGAAGTAGGCCTAGCCTATGACAAATTTATAGAAGCCATAGAAAATTATGAGTGTGCTGTGAATCCAAAACTAGAATTAAACCGAGTGATCCTCTACACCTTGATACAATTAAGTAGGCTACAGTATAGGCCTATGGCAGAATATGTATAAGTGTACACTCGGTCCAAAAAAGTATCTGCACCCCTACCCTGATAATCTGGTGTGTACCGCTTGGGATAATATTCAAGACCTCTTTCGCCGCCCATTAGAAATAATTTATTAGGGAATATAGGGACCAATAGACTCGCCATATTTTTCTCATTATAGTCCACATGGAGGAATTTCGTTATCGACACTTGAAAAAACCCGATTACACCGAAAAATAACACAAAAATAATGTCCCGAACGTAAACAAAGCATTGCACCCAATGAATCCTTCGACCTGGGTCCTCTTCTTCTTCTTTTGAAAGATGCGGTGAGTGCAATTCACCCAATAAATGGCTTGAACGTTACTCACAAAAACTATATTATATTAGGGTTAGGTTAGGTTAATCAGTATAACTCCATTTATTGGTCACCAATTATTTTGACATATTTGAAGACAGATATGGAATCTATATGCTCTAAGCATCATATTAAAATTAGTTTCAACCCTCGGCAAAACCTATTAAAAAACCGGTAACAACATGTCTACCTACCGTAAAACGGTTGTCAATACTCTCTTATAGACGGCGCGGCTTTCAGCGACGCCATTTTTTCGTGAACTGGAGAGCTTTATCCTTCAACTTTTGTAATACTATCACGCCATCTGCCAATCCTCATTGGAAATACTGAGTTTCATTTCCTAACTCCTGCGCAATACGTCACGAGACACTTCTGGATTCTTATTGGGGGTTTTTTCTGACCACGTCATTAAACTCATAGATTCCGTCACGCATACAACCAGCAACCTATCAGGTGAGTTTATTGACCTTGATTACGTCATTGCACTGAACCAATCACAGATACACACCTTCATTTAAGTCTCTCCTCACTTTAGTCATGGACGCCACTTGTAATGGTTGTTCACCCCTCCCACATTCAGTGATTATTGACACTACAAGGTACATAGTGCAGCCCTTAAGGTTTTTACTGACCATGGTTGTTTGCCTACCTCTGTTTCCTGCAAACTCTGCTCAAACGAATGTTACTATTATGAACCGGCAGACCAGTGGCGATGCGGTCATTATTGGTTTTGAAATAAAACCACTACTCGTCGTAACTCCTCGTCGAAAACGTGGACGCATCTCTTCCCCACCTACTCCCTCCACATCTCAATAAGGTATGCAATTACGCTTTCATATTTTCGCGGGTTTAAAAACGGCGAAAACAAAATTATGTAAGCAAAACTTGGCTCGTGTTTTAAGGTATTTCCGTAATTGTTTAATCGAAGTCCTCTTTTTTCTAGTTATTAAAAACGTATTCTATGGTGTATTATATGATACATAGAAGCAATAGAACTGTTCAAATGACCTGGGAAGTGTATATTAAACCAAATACAAAACTTTGAATAATGAGGTAAGAGATATGTGTTTTCTATCACTTTTCATCCCAAGACCAGTGGGGGTCTGGGGGCAGCAGCCCCCAGGATGCCCAGGTTACCTTAGGTTAGGTTAGGTTAGGTTAGGTTAGGTTAATGACCAGCTATGTAAATACAGTAGTGAACATTTGGTTTAGTCTGTGCTCAAAAATCCATTTTCTTTAGCAGGCCATACACTAAACAATTACCCCCTTTTCACAGACAAATACACAAACAATCTGTCAAAGATGCAAATAGCGGGGGTGTGGGGGCAGCAGCCCCCACCCATAATACTAGGATAGGTTAGGTAAGGTTGTTAGGTTAGGCTAATGTCCTTTCAAAGGGGTATAGGCTTGCAAACACTATGATAGATTAACATGAGCCAAAAATCGAAATTAGGTTAGTGTAATTTGTTTACTCTTAAAACTCGCAAAATCAGAGCCAACTTTTCCCAAAACTTGGCTCGGGTTTTCCAATATTCGGGTTTTATGGCTTTGCAATTTCGGGAAACCTGAGCCAAATTTCTAAATGAGGTTACTGTCATTTGTTTGTCTACAAACTCGCAAAATCCGAGCCAGCTTTGGCCAAAACCTGGCTCGGGTTTTCCAAAATTCGGGTTTTATGGCTTTGCAATTTTGGGAAACCTGAGCCAAATTTCTAAATGAGGTTACTGTCATTTGTTTGTTTACAAACTCGCAAAATCCGAGCCAGCTTTGGCCAAAACTTGGCTTGGGTTTTCGAAATATTGGGTTTTAGGCCTTTGAAATACCTTCAAACCCGAGCCAAGTTTTGCTTGAATACGTTTGTATCGCCGTTTTACGCATTTAACCCCTCATTTTCCCTGTACTTCATAGCCCTCCCCACTATCGGGTGGCGTGTCTTAAGATCGTTGTATAATGGGGAAAACAGTTTCGCCGAGGGTTCTAATTATTTCTAAACACTATATATTGATGAAAACTAACAGGGAAAAATAAAAAAATCCATGGGAAAATTGGTGACCAATAAATGGAGTTTTTCCGGTTAATCTAATCTAATATAATATAATATTTGTACGTTTTGGAAGCGTGCATGGCCTCCCCACAATTTTCCTTACCTACTGTAAAAGCGCGATTCACCCAATAATTGGCGCCATTTGGCGCAAATTGACGGAGTATCTTCAGATTAATGAATAATGGGTAAGTTAATGCAAATCCTCCAATCAAAATATGATAAACAACAATAAAACACTAGCCTATATTCCTTGAAAAAAATATACAAAACACTAGGATCTATAGGCCTATTCCTTGAAAAATATATACAGAAACTTGGTAAATAAGGCGGCTCTAGCTGTCTTGAATGTTACCCAGCTTGGTAGTATAGGTTGTAGGTAGTAAGTCTTAGGTAGTATAGGTAGACATTAGTATAGGCCTAGGCCTAGATGGATATAGCTACAGGTAGATATGCAAACCCTACCAAGCTGTACATACCAGATTATCAGCGTACGGGTGTAGATACTTTTTGGACCGAGTGTACATAGGCCTATAGGCTAGGGCCTACCTGTAAATGCTGTCCTCCTCTACCGCTCTTCTTTCTTGGGTCAAAGGGCCGGAGGGTCCTTACTCCGTTGGCTGGACCCCTTCTCACCCTGCCGCTTCGACCTCTACCGCTCTTCTCAGACTTCTCTTTACCTTCTTCTTCTTCTTCTTCTTTTGAACCCGCCCGCAGACCGCGTAGATCCACAGGGCTGACCTTTGTATCGGTACTGGCTCAGAAACGTTAGTAAGAGGGAAGGTTTAGAGTAGAAGGATAGTAATTAAAGGGACAGTTTTTTAGACTATCACGTCCTCCCCCCCAAAGTATATATATAAACTTTGCCCCCCCCCCCCTACCCATTTTTCTTCCTCCATATCTTTTCTAGTATCCTCTTCATCATCTCCATGTCTTGCGTTTCCATATCTTGTGTTAACCCCAGCAATGCCCCTACCCCTCTGTCGTCTCTCTGCTTTAATTCTTCCCACCCCATTTCCCCAACTCTATTCCTCATGTAGGCTATCTTTCCAACTCGTTTTTCTCCTCATCATATTTTGTACACTCCGTTATTATGTGTTCTATGTCCTCGACAATTGGGTCTCCTCCCATTTCGCATTGATTACAGTGCGGTCCCATTCCGTTCCATCTCCTTGTTCTTTCATTTGTTTCTAGGGATCCTGTCCTTGCTATAACAGCAATTTAGATCCCCATCCTCCATCATAGAAAAGTTCTCTAGCTGGCTTATCCTTCCCTCTGTAATACGACAGCGTGGCTTTGTTTTCTACCCCTTCCCTCCTCTTTGATCCCTTTCTCTATCTCTCTGATACATCCCCTCCCATTTTCCAGTATGACCCCATCCTCCCTCCCATTTCGTTTTCTAAATTCCCCTCCCACATGGTCCTGTATTATATTTATCCTTCCCAGCCTTCTTTTGCACTCTCTGTTCCATTTACTTTCCTCGCTCGCCCATCTGTATACCTTCTTCGGCCACCTATTTTCCTCCATCCCCTTTAGCCTCACTTTGTACTTCCCCTTTGTTTTTCCTATCCTTTCTTCAAACGTACTCTACCCCATTTCTCCTCGGATTGCTTCTTGTGCTACGTATTTATTTGCCCCCAATCCCGTCCTTCCGATTTTATTCTGTATCGTTTCTGCCTCTGTCGTTTCCACCGCCTCCATGCCGTACATAATTGCAGGTACGCCTAGTCCTTTCCACAGCCCTCGCACTATTTCATAGCTATTCGCTCTTAATCTTGTCGCACTCCATAATCTCCCATGCCATTGTTGCATTTGTCCAATCTTATCGCTTTTTGCCTTTTCAAACCCTTTCTCTGTAATTGTTACCCCCAGGTATTTATATTCTCTTGTCTTCTTCATTCTGCTTCCCTCCAGTGTCCATTCCTCGTCCTCTTGGAGCTGTCCATTCATTTTCATTACTTGGCTCTTTTCTTTACTGAATCTTAATTCTAATTCCTCTCAAATCTCGTTGCTTCCTCTAGCAACCCTCTTCCTGTTTCTGCCATTAGAACTACATCGTCAGCGAATAGGAGTACCCCCGTCTTTCCTTGTTTATCTGAATCCCCTCCCCCACTCTTTTTATCCTGTGTAATTTCTTCCATATAGAGCGCAAATAATAACGGCGATAGTACACACCCCTGTCTTACTCCCCTCTTGCTTTCTACCCATCCCGTTTCTATATTTCCTAGCGCGTACTTCGCCTTGTTCCCTGGTACATCGATGTTATGATGTTGATATACTTTTCTGGTATTCCACTCCTTGCCATTATTTTCCACAGCAGTTCTCTATTTACTCTTACCATATGCTTTTTCTATATCCAGGAATGCACAGTAACCTGTTTTCTTCCCTCTTTTCAATTTCCCTACCACTTCGTTTAGTATATAGATATTATCTGTCCCCCCTCCTGTCTCTTCTAAACACATTTTGTTCGTCACTTATTATTCCGTTTCCCTCTATGGCTCTATTCATCCTTTCCTTCAATATCCCGCAGAAGAGTTTCCCTATTGTGTTTGTCACTGTCACTGGCCTGTAGCTTTTAATTTCCTTTTTACTCTTGTACCCTCCTTTATGTAGTAGCATTACTCTCACTTCATTCCATCTTTCTGAGACTCTCTCGTTTCCCAGTACCTTGTTAAACATCTTCTTCAGCCTTCTTTCCATTTCTTCTCCCCCCTCTATGTACATTTCATTTGGTATCCCATCCGGGCCGGTCGCCTTTCCCCTTTTTAGCGCTTTGATCCCTCTCCTTACTTCCTCGATTCTGAGTTCCCTTTCCATTTTCATCTTATCTTGTTCCGGTAGTTTTCTCTCTCTCTCATTTCCAAGTTCCATTCCTCCCCTCCCCTTGTTCATTTACCCCCCCCCCCTATTTCCTCCCAGTATCGTTTTATTTCAATTTTTATTTCTTCCTCCGTCTTTATTAGTCTATCTCCCACTATTAGTTCCACATTTTCTTCCTCTCTACCGGTCTCACCTCTTACATCCTATACTACTCCTTTTGTCCCTCTTTCCCCTTGTTTCTGATCTTTTCTACTTCTTCTTTCTCGTGTTTAGTCATTGCCTCTTGTATTAATATTTTTACCTTCTTCTTTTTTTCCTCGTATGTCCTCACCGCTTGTCTTTCCTCTCTTTCCCTCTCTCCGCCTTCCCTCCTATTTCTCTCTATCATCCTTCTCCTTTCTCTGTTAGCATTCCTTCTTTCACTTTCTTGCTTGCTTTATTTCCCTATTCCACCATGGTTTTTGTTTTCTTTTTCCTATCCATCTTCTCATTCTTCCTATGCTCCTTTCTGCCGCTCTATTTATGTCCATTATCAACTCTCCGTCCATTTCCTCTATGCTTCCCTCTCTTCTCTCCCCGATTTCTTCAAGGTATCTTCTGTATTCTATCCATCTTTCACTTTTTAGATTCCATCTCTTATCCTCCACATCGCGTTTCCTTTGCTTTTCCATTCCTTTGTGTAGTTTATCACCATGAGTCTGTGATCGCTTTGTATCCCCACTTCATTTTCCTCATCTATCCACATGTTTTGGATCTCTTCCCTTGCTCTTCCATTCGCTAGAAGTCTATCGCCGATCTTTGGCTTTCTCCGTGTCTTACCCATGTCGCCTTCCCCTCTCCCATTGTTTGGGTCAGTATTTCCATGTCATTCTCTTCCGCAAATTGGATCAAGTTTTCTCCAATTCTGTTTATCCTTTCCCCTAGTATTCCATATGTGTGCATTCATGTCTCCCATTATAATTATCTCCTCTTCCTCCCTACCCCTTATAATTTCTCTACATCGTCATTTCTTGTATTCCTTGGTACTTTATTCTGTTTTCTTCTCGTTCCCTTCCACCGTGAAGTACCCTATTATTACTGTTATTTTTTCTTCCCTTCCATTATTCAACATGTAAACAAATCCCATTTAGGCAATATAGGCTACGCTTCTAGTCGCTGTGTAGACATCCGAACACAGTTTTTATCATGACGTCATCTAGAATATAAGTGCTGGATTCCAATAAAATCTCTATAGTCACGGTATGCGCATTTGAGTCATTATTATTGATGTTCTTTTCTTTGTCAATCTCGTCATTTAGGCTAGTCATTTATTGTTTTTCACCGTTCAAATCGCCAGTTGTCATAATGAACGAGTGTGTGAAGGTTAGCCTACTCTCTTATGATTTGCGAAGTTATTGTGCTTTCTGAGGACCTCAACTTATCACAACATTTGGTCAAGGTTCGTAGCTGTTAGATAAAGGCTAGTTGCTGTTTGGTAAAGCGGTAAACATTTATCACCTACCAGTTACGAGTTTTTCAGGTAGGCTAGGCCTATTTTTTTTTTTTTTTTTTTTTTTTTTTTTTTTTAAACTAGGCCTAGCCTACAGTGTTGTTTAATACCGAGGACTGTCGCATTTGGTAAATCTACAGTTATACTACCCCTCCCCCACTACCCCCCCCCACCTCCCCCCTTAAAAAACACGCCTTTTAGCGTGTTTTTGGATGATTCAGCAGACGCGGAAACTGGAAAAAAACTTATTTTGATAAAAAATTATCACCAACCAGATACGAGTTTTTCAGGTAATTTGTTGTTGTTTTTATTTTTTTCTTTGATATACAGTGTTGTTTAATACCGAGGACCATCGCATTTTAGTATTTTTAACATTAGCCTAACCTAACCTAACCTAACCTAACCTAACCGAAAAGTAACCTGTTTCCGCGACGGTCTAAACTCCCCCTCACGTTCCCTGTTTATGGGTGCGCGACGGTCTAAACCCTGCTCACGTTCCCTGTTTATGGGTTTGCGAAGGTTTGTAATACTTCAATGTATCTATTTCAAGTCAAATATACATTTCCGCACATCATCAAACCATACTAAGTCTACTACTAATAATATTAACCCATTAGTACCAACAGAATAGCGACAAAATAGGGGTAGTATAACTGTAGATTTATCTCGCATTTTAGTATTTCCATGGTAGCATTCAAGGAGACTACTGCAGCTGCAGGACTCTTCTTCTTCTTACCGGGTATAGGCTATCCTAGTGTTTACTACCCTATACCCCTTTGAAAGGACATTAGCCTAACCTAACAACCTTACCTAACCTAACCTAGTATTATAGGTGGGGGCTGCCACCCCCACACCCCTGCTTTAACTTAGATTTTTGGTGTATTTGTCTGTGAAGTGGGTATTTTTCAATTTGTTGATAACGAAAATCCTCCATGCGGACTATATGGAGAAAAATATGGCGAATCTATTGGTGCCTATTTTCCCTAATAAATTGTTTCTCATAACGTCGCACTAGTGTCCTTGAATATTATCTTTTCTATTTATCCATCAATCTTAAGACACGGCCCGGTAAAAATTGAAGAGACCCCGGGGCCCGGACAGCCTTTTTACGAATGCTAGACTACTCGGCCCACGGGACAGCTCGGCCCAGTAAAAACGAGACTGCTCGGCCCCGTGTTAATTACGAGACAACTCTATTAGCCTAACCTAACCTAACCTACACATTATGAATCGAGAGAACTAACTTATGACATAGGCTAGGCCTAATTATAGGCTACTAGGCTATAAGCAAACATTTCGCCCACATTACACACACGCCATAAACCCTCCACTTAGCTCTCACCAGTCCCCATCCTATATCCTACTGGTCTCGTCAAATTGCCCCATAGCAAAACATGGGGCCCGGGGCCGAGTTGTCCAAAAGTGGGCCGAGCTGTCCGAGCCGAGTTGTCCCATGGGCCGAGTCGTCCAGTCACCCCTTTTTACTAGGCTAGGTAATTCTAGTTTTTGTTTTATTTTTCTTTGATATAGCCTAGCTTACAGTGTTGTTTAATACCGAGGACTGTCGTATTTTAGTATTTTCAACATTAGCCTAACCTAACCTAACCTAACCTAACCTAACCTAACCTAACCTAACTTAACTTAACCTAACCTAACCGAAAACTAACCGACGGTCTAAACCCAGCTCACGTTCCCTGTTTATGGGTGCGCGACGGTCTAAACCCAGCTCACGTTCCCTGTTTATGGGTACGCGACGGTCTAAACCCAGCTCACGTTCCCTGTTTAGTTTTCGGTTAGGTTAGGTTAGGTTAGGCCAATGTTGAAAATCCTAAAATGCGACGGTCCTCAGTATTAAACAACACTGTAGGCTAGCCTAGCCTATATTAAAGAAAAACAAAAAAAAAGAATTAGGCCTAGGCTAACTAGGCTAGTAAAAAGGCTGTCCGGGGTCTCTTCAATTTTTACCCACGGCCCCCGAATCCCGATAGTGAAGATCTGATAATCAGGGAAATTGCGGGGTAAAAGACGTAAATAAAGGGGTAGCCTAATATTGGAGGAACTCTGAAAATACAATATTTAAAAGTAATAAAACCTGAAAATGGAAAAACCCGAGCCAAATTTTGACCAAACTTGGCTCGGGTTTTTCAAATTTTCAGAGTCCAAAATCACAGTAGGCCTAGGGCTAACCTCATTTCGAAAATTGGCTCGGGTTTTCTTGTTTTTCAGCGTGGACAAACCCAGTAAGAATGGGGTTAACCCGTACAGCCCCAGCGACGCGCCTGACGCGTCGGCGATGTATGTAACGCACAGCCCCAGAGACGCGCCTGACGAGTCACCCTAATTGCGCTGACCGTAACCTCAGGTGTAGCCACTCAAGGGGGCTCAGATTTGTATGGGAACTGTGTACGTATCCCACGCAACTGTGCCGATGGTTGAAAACTCTCAAAGTCCACGTGCGTGCGCGCGAGCGCGCAATAACCTGTGTTTTTGGGATAATTGCCTTCAATTTTTTACTCTTGTAAAATCCGTTTTCGGGGGCTCTGTAGGACCATTTTTTAAGCTTTTTGAGCGGTTTTTCGTGGTTTTTCCTTCATTCCTAACCCATTCGCTATTGTTTCTGGAATAAAACAATTTTTTGAAAACCGGCCGGGTTCTGGTGCGCAAACATTACAAAACTAGCCGGGGCTCCACGGGTTAACATTGGTAAATATATAGGCCTAGGAGACGCAAGTACGCAACAACGTGTTTGGCAAGAGTTGTGTTATCGGACGTATCACCTACCTCTGACCGGGCCCGGGTATATCCTAGTGTTTACTTAGGCTATACCCATTTGGGTCAATATACAGGAGGTGCTACAATATAGGTAGCAATATTATAATGGTAGTTTTGGGTTCCTATCATCATATGCTTCATTTCTATATACTTTTTATCCCCGGGAAAAGAAAAAGAAATCTTGGGATTTTTCATTTATTTTCTTGGGATTTTTTGTTTTGGTCATTAACCTAACCTAACCTAACCTAATAGCCCCCAAATACATTTAGGTTAGGTTAGGTTTTTTGGTTAGGTTAATAAAAAAAATGACAAAAAATCCAAGAAAAAAATAAAAAACCCAAGATGTTTTTTTTTTTCCCCGGGGATAAAAAGTATATAGAAATGAAGCATATGATGATAGGAACCCAAAACTACCATTAGAATTGTGCTACCTATATTGTAGCGCCTCCTGTATATTGACCCCCATTTGAAAGGACATTAGCCTAACCTAACAACCTTACTTAACCTATCCTAGTATTATGGGTGGGGGCTGCCATCCCCGCCCCCACACCCACTCTGTTTGACATCAACTTACGTGTTTACACGATGTACGCCCGGTAACACAACTCATTCTAGGCTAGTGTTTTTTTTTTTTTTTTTTTTTTTTTGTCGAATCTACTGATGAAGTTATATGGGAATTAAGCATTTAACCATTATCCATCAATCTAAAGACACGCCCTCCGATAGTGGGGAGGGCTATTAACCCATTGGCTGTGGCTATGTTTGGGCTATTAGGGCATATTCAGGCACTCCTGAATGATAAATCAAGCATCTGCATTAAATGAAGTGTATTCTGCTGAAAACTAGGCGAAAATAGCTTCAAAATGAGACCAGAATGGGCCCCGTACGTGGTCTGGTTCACCCGCATTGGTGCCAGTGAAACGCGGGAAACCCGCTATTTGGTAGCACTCGCTCGCTTGGCTACACTGTTGTGAGACACAGAGAGAGACCCGCGCGTGACACAGTCAACCTCAGTGAGCCGCTCGCTGCTCTGAGGGTCGGAGGTGGGCCCCTCATGCTCCCGCCCACTGACACTCGATTTTTACGGTTTTTACAGGCTTTTAAAGCCTGGAAATTGCTGTAACTTGCCAGGACGTTCCAGAAAGTCACCCACAATGAAAGGGTTAAGATCAGGGAAATTGAGGGGTAAAAAGCGTATAGGCCTAGAACATGATAATACACATTTGTAACCAAAATTTGGGGGATGGATGTAGACTCCGGGGCCCGGGCGTATGGTCGTCATGTTTACATAGGGCGATCGCCGTGGTTAACTTCGCGTCTATTTTGACGGCGATTAATTCGGTTATTTGCCCCCTACTGACAATATGTCATGGGGAGGGGGGGCAAAGCCCCCCCTCAACATATTAATTGTTTCCAATGGCATTCAAAATAGACGGGAACATGATTGCAAAGGTCCGACGCCTCCCCCGCCACCGCCGCCGTCATGTTTACATTTGTCGATCGCCGTGGTTAAGTTCGCGTCTATTTTGACAGCAATTTTTTCGGTAATTTGCCCCATGCTGGCAATATATATGATGATGACAATATGTCATGGGGGAGGGTGAGGAGGGGCAAAGCCCCCCTCAACATATTATTGTATCCAAAGGCAGTCAAAATAGACGGGAACATGATGGCAAAGGTCCGACGCCACTACGCGTAGTGTAAACAAGGCTGGCGGTACGCCCGCACTTAACCCTTTCACGCACATATGACACAGAGGTTGCCAGATTAGCAATAAGAAATAGTGGCAAGAATGTAGTTACCGGGTGTACTGCCCACCTTGTTTACACTATACGGATGCCTATGGATATAAAAATACATTAGCCTAACCAAACAACCTAACCTAACCAAACCTAGTATTCATGCAGTAATGACAGGGGGCAAATAGCAGAAAATGTAGCGTCGAAATAGACGGGAACGTAAGTGCGAGCGCACAACATGACAACCGTACACCCGGAAACTACATCCTTCCCGAAATAGTTCTCTCACTCATATAATTACCTCTCCAAAATTAGTTTTCTGCCCACAGCTAACTCAATGACAACTGCAGAGGTTGAAGTAACTAAGGTAAATTTCTATAATTGCACCTATACGAGCTAAACAAAATATTATTGTATTTAACAGGAAGGTACAACGAGGTAAGTGATGTGGTATAGGTGGCAATATGCGGAAATGGATTATAAGGGCATTCCGCCCCCCTCTGACAAAAGTCTATCAATCTAGATGTGACACGGATTTACAATGTTTCAGAGAGACATTAGCCTAACCTATCAACCTTACCTAACCTAACCTAGTATTATGGGTGGGGGCTGCCACCCCTACACCCCCGCTGGTTGGGTAAAACGGTAGAAATCCAGTTGGGATGGAGTGAATAACCGTAGATTTTTGTACGGGGGTAAGAGGGGGCAGAATGCCCTCATAATCCATTTCCGTATATTGCCACCTATACCACATCACTTACCTCGTCGTACCTTCCTGTTAAATACAATAATAATTTGTTTAGCTCGTATAGGTGCAATTATAGAATAATACCGTAACTAAACTAAAGGTTTCTAAATACCCTTGATGGTAACAAAGGCTTTAAAGTATCCCTAATAGGCTCAAAATCGCGTCATATGTCGGAGAGGCCCAGAGGGTTAACATTCTTGCCAAATTTGGCTCTGGTTTTGTCAATTTCCAGACCCATAAAACCCGACTTTTTGAAAACCCGAGCCAAGTTTTAACGAAACTTGGCTCGGATTTTACTAATTTTCATGTTAAAATTACACAGTAACCCTAAGTTGGTTTGGGTTTTCATAGGGTTAACATTAGCCTAATCTAACGTAGTAAGAATGGGGTTAAGATTAGCCTAACCTAACAACCTTACCTAACCCATTCTAGTATTATGGGTGGGGGCTACCGCCCCCACACCCCCGCTGGTGGGCAACCAACCATGGGGTTAATATTAGCCTAACCTAGCCTAACCTAGTAAGAATGGGGTTAACATTAGCATGGGTGGGGGCTGCCGAACCCACACCCCCGCTGGTGGGCAACCATTCACTGGGTTATCATTAGCCTAACCGGAATGAGTTGTGTTACCGGCCGTACATCGTGTAAACACGTAAGTTGATGTCAAGCAGCAGGACTGTGGGGGCGGTAGCCCCCACCCACAATACTAGGATAGGTTAGGTAAGGTTGTTAGGTTAGGCTAATGTCCTTTCAAAGAGGTATAGTAAAGACTAGGATATACCCGGTCAGAGGTAGGTGATACGCCTGATAACACAACTCTTGCCGCCTAACGCCCTAACCTAATAACCTAACCTAACCTATCCTAGTAAGAATGGGGTTAACATTAGCCTGGGTGGGGGCTGCTGCCCCCACACCCCCACACCCCCACTGGTGGTCAACTAACCATGGGGTTAACATTGGCCTAACCTAACCTAACCTAACCTAGTAAGAATGGGGTTAACATTAGCCTGGGTGGGGGCTGCCACCCCCACACCCCCGCTGGTGGGCAACCAACCATGGGGTTAACATTAGCCGGGAAGGATGTAGTTACCGGGTGTACCACTACCGACATTCAACATAAATCATCTATAAATACTTATAATAAAATAAATACTTATAAATCTATAATACTAGGTTAGGTTAGGTTGTTTGGTTAGGGTAATGTATTTTTGTATCCAAAGGCAGTCAAAATAGACTGGAACATGATGGTGAGCGTCCGCGTACTGTAAACAAGACGGGTGGTACACCCGCTAACTACATTCTTGCCCATTAGCCTAACCTAACTTAACCTAGTAAGAATGGGGGCTGCCACCCCCACACCCCCGCTGGTGGGCAACCAACCAACTAACCTTAAAGCTCGGTTCACACATGCACGAATTAACGCCCCGTCCGTCCCCGACCAAGAAAATAGGCAGGACGGCATCAATCTGGAGGCCCCATGTGGCCACGATGGCCGTTCCAACAGTTTTTTGCCGCCGTTCTCATCCCGTTAGTTGGCGTCTAGACACCGCCTGCTCCCGTGTGTGTCCCGTGGGTATCCCGACATAACACGTTTTGGGAAAGATGTAGTTACCGGGTGTACCACTACCGACATACAACATAAATCATCTATAAATACTTATAATAAAATAAATACTGTACAGTAGGCCTACTTATAAATCTATAATACTAGGATTACTAGGTTAGGTTAGGTTAGGTTGTTTGGTTAGGGTAATGTACTTTTGTATCCAAAGGCAGTCAAAATAGACGGGAACATGATGGTGAGCGTCCGCGTAGTGTAAACAAGACGGGCGGTACACCCGGTAACTACATTCTTGCCCACGTTTTCTGGCAGTTGCCCCGACCCATGCGTACCATTTTATGCATGCACAAAAAGGACGCCGCCTAGGCGCGGCGAATTAAGGGGTCGGGGACGGACGGGACGTTAATTCGTGCATGTGTGAACCGAGCATTATGAGCAGAGGAGGTAATGGGTTGAGGGTCGTCGGGTTGAGTGGCTGGAGGCTCATCCTGCTCAACAGGTGGTGGTATATTTCTTTTTATTTCTTCCACGGCAAAAAAATGTGCGTGCATTTCCAAACCACCTGTCGGCCGTATTTGGAACACTGGTTATTGAACTTTAGGCAGGTTACACTTATTGGAAGGCAACCATGGGAGGTGAAAATGTCTAAAGTAGCCTTATTGTTTTTAAAGACGGTGGAAAAACTTTGCTCGGCTCCCTCACACCCTATACACAGGCTGCCCATCATCAAACTAAGGGGTTATATCCGGGACCAGCTCTCTTCCCAATCATGGCATCACCTGATTGGTCAATAGACATCACGTGTCATTGGACTGCATCGTAATTGGTCGAGATGCGATTACACTTGCCAAGACATACAGTACGGGGCATTACATTCGCCACCAGATGTCTCAGTTGTTGACTGACAGACACGGAAAAGACCTCTCCCATTGTAAACAAAAACATTGAAAGGTAAATATCCATAGGCCTATAATATTTAGTATGATAGTTTCCTGGGACTGACACGTATATCAGTCATTTAGAAACAAATTGCTTAATCACATGCCATTGAGATTAATGTTTTACCTATATTGTCGCGTGTGCTATATATTGACCTTAACATTAGCCTAACCTAACCTAACCTAGTATCCCGCTAAATCCATTAAATCCGAGCCAAGTTTTGTCATTAACCTTACCTAACCTAACCTAGTATTATGGGGTGGGGGCTGCCGCCCCCACTAAATCCACTAAATCCGAGCCAAGTTTTGTCATTAACCTAACCAAAGAACCTAACCTAACCTAACCTAGTAGGCCTACATGTCCCCTAGATGATAACATACCCTAATGAGAGGCTGAAGAGGTTGATGCAGTAGGTTGAGAGGCTGAAGAAGAGGTTGCAGTAGGTTGAGAGGAGGTTGATGCAGTAGGTTCCAGTGGATCATCAGGGTCGTCGTCGAAATCAGGCGGGTAGAGGTTGGCAGCTATATCAGGTCGGTCTAATAATTATAAAGGCAGTTTTTACACCGTGATCTTCAAAGACTTTAAGGCTAGGTATCCAAATGTGTAGGCCTAGTCTTGATAATAATGTTAAAACGTCGGACTACAGCCAGCACATACGACCTCCATCTTCGAACTGAGCCGGGCCTCCGCTCGGCGAGGGGCGTGACGTTCACTGACGTGACGACTGAAAGACTGTGTGATTGGTTGATAATTTGATGGAAGGCTGTGATTGGTTCCATGAGTGACGGGAAGCATTGTGATTGGTTCATACTATGGTTCATGATTTCTAAAAAGACTGCTAGGTGTATTGACGTTCGACTGATAGGTTGAGGGTAAGAGCTCCCGAAGCCGAAGGACGGCCATTGTGTATTATTGCGGCGGGGCCATTGACAGGGAGGGATGTTTTACAGTTTCTAGTATTTAACTTATAGTGAATTTGCGACGGTAATTACTGTACATGTACACCAACAAAGTATCATTTATGAAAGTGATAACACACTAATAATCATCGATGGGGCCCGTAAGTCCGTAACTGGTTGGTCATAAACTAATACCGGTAAAGCTACTAGCTGGTAGGTTAAGGTTAGTTGTGTATCCCACATACTAGGTACTAGGAACCTGCAATACCTGGTCGGTATCCCACCTACTGGATAGCCTAGTAGGAACCTGCACAGTAGCACTAGCTGGTAGGTAAAGGTTAGTTGTGTATCCCACGTACTGGGTACTAGGAACCTGCACTAGCTGGCAGGTGAAGGTTAGTTGTGGATCCCACGTACTGGGTAGCCTACTAAGTAACTAGGAACCTGCACTAGCTGGTAGGTGAAGGTTAGTTGTATATCCCATGTACTGGGTCTAGGTTAGGTTAGGTACGGTAATAGGTTGCTTGGTTACGTTAATACTCATACTAGGTCTCTGAAACAAGATTCGTAGTAGCGGTCAGCCCATTAATTAAATTAAACCGCCTTCGCAGGTTGGACCTTACCGCCCACGAGTCTGGTTCGGTAAGGTCCTAATAGGCTACCGGTCACACCACTATCGACAGCACATACAGTATAGGCCTATAGTAATGGATGCACTATTTTGAGTTTTCACTAGCATTACCGATATCATTAAAGACGTCTTTCGCCGCACTATTAGAAACAATTTATCAGGGAAAATAGGGACCTATAGACTCACCATATTTTTCTCATTATAGTCCGCATGGAGGAATTTCGTTATCGACACTTGAAAAAACCCGATAATTATAAGGAATAGGCTCGCAGCCTTATTATACATAATTTATTAGGGACAATGTAGGTCTATGGAATCCTTATACTGTACTCATGTATAATCCACTGTGGGAGAATAATTTTGATCACATTTATAAAACCCAATATTAATAGAAAAAACGCCCATTATAATCAATCACAGAGCTCTTTCGGACATCCTCACTGTTTACAAATGCCTTCTTTATGCAGTATAATCGATATTTACCCCCTGCTGGCAACATAGATAACGATTTCAATAATTCATCGGGAGGTGAGGGGGGGGGGGGAACCCCCCCCCCCTTTCAACCCATCGTGTATCCCACATTGGAATTATAACTAAGACCATGATAACACTAATTTCTCAAAATCTGGAGGAAAAAACCTCCCATGGTTGCCTTCCAATAAGTGTAACCTGTCCCAAGTGTAATATTGATGAAGCCACTCAACCCGAAGACCCTCACTCAGCCTGACAACCCTCAGCCTGAAGCCACTCAACCCGACGACCCTTAACCCAGTACATTCTCTGCTCATTAAGGTTAGTTGGTTGGTTGGGGTCTTGGCGAGCAGCGGGGGTGTGGGGGCAGCAGCCCCCACCCATGCTAATGTTAACCCCATTCTTACTAGGTTAGGTTAGGTTGTTAGGTTAGGCTAATGTTAACCCCATGGCTGTTTGGTGAGCAGCAGGGGTCCACCCACAGTAATGTTAACCCCATTCTTACTAGGTTAGGTTAGGTTAGGTTAGGTTGTTAGGTTAGGCTAGGCTAATGTTAACCCCATGGTTGGTTGGTGAGCAGTGGGGGCGCCAGCCCCCACCTACGCTAATGTTAACCCTATTTTTACTAGGTTAGGTTGTTAGGTTAGGCTAATGTTAACCCCATGGTTGGTTGGTGAGCAGCGGGGGTGTAGGGGCGACAGCCCCCACCCATAATATTAGGATAGGTTAGGTAAGGTTGTTAGGTTAGGCTAATGTTAACCCCATTCGTACTACTTTAGGTTAGGCTATTGTTAACCCCATGACCTATCGATTTTAATGATAGTTATAGGGGTAAAGATGGTGTTAGCGGGCATACCATCCGTTTTGTTTATATAAGACGCACGCTCGCAGTTACCGTACGTTCACGTCTAATTTGACATTATTTTTGTTTACAAAATTATCCCACAGCCAGCTTTAATTTGTCCTTTGCTGGTAATATATATGAAGACAATAAGTCATGGGGGGGTGAGACCCATTGTTGTATCCCAAGGCCAGCTGTTGGGTAAATTGTTTTGTTACGGACCATGGGATACAATAATGGGTTGAGGGGGGCTTTGATCACCTCACCCCCATGACTTATTGTCACCATCATTATGTATTACCAGCAGGGGGCAAATAACAGCTGTCTGTGGGATAATGTTGTTAAAATATAAAGTCAAATTAGACATGAACGTAACTGCGAGCGTGCGACTCGTGTAAACCGTCCGGCTGGCTCAGTTGATAGCATGCCTGCTTCCCATCTTACAGGTCTCGCGTTCAATCTCCGCTCAGATTGAAAAGTTTTTCTGAGATATAGCCGGCGGTTACTGTCTTCCCATGAGCAAGGGAGATGGGTAATGGTCTGGTTGATTAAAGAACTGTGAAACGCTTGAGAATCCTCGAAGGAGGAGATACGGGCGCTATATAAGTAACCAGACGATTATTATTATTATTATTATTATTATTATTAACAAAGCGGACAGTATGCCCGCTAACACCATCCTTACCGTTATGGGTTTGTCATAACACATACTTCATTAATATATACAGTAAGTATTACTGTCTCAAATGCATTATATGGGCACTATATAAAAGCAATAAAAAAGCAACAAAAAACTTCTGTATAATTCTCCCTATTGATGGCAGCGGTGCCAAAATTGTGGGTGTAAAACTCTATTAGGCCCCCTACTGTCAAAATAGGCTATATGCTGATTTCAATAATTCACGAGGGGGGGGAGGGGGGAGGTGAGGTGGCAGAGCCCCCCTTAATCCATTCTGTATCCCGTGGCAACCATAATTAGGCGTGTGTTAAGATTGATGGATAATGGGTTAAAGCTAAAATGCGACCGTCCTTAACACTTACGCTGTGGGCATATTTGGGCTATTTAGGGCATATTCAGGCACACCTGAATGATTAATCAAATATCTGCATGAAATTAAATGTATTCTGCTGAAAACTAGATGAAAATAGCTTCGAAATGACACTAGAACGAGCTTCCTAACTCCCGGGGTTCACCCGCAGCGCTGCCATAGACATTCGGGTAAACTCACTAATTATTAGCAAAGTAGCGCTTGGCAACACTGCTGTCCGAGACCACAGTTTCCCTCAGTGCGCGGCTGGCCGTGCTGACAATCGGAGGTGGGCCCCTCGCTGTCCCGCCCTCTGACACTCTATTTTTACGGCTTTTATAGGCTCTTAAATTAGCCTGGAAATTGCCGGAAATTGCCTATGCGTTCTGGAACATCTCCCGCAGTCAGTGGGTTAATATAATTATATAACCATGGTATATGGAAGATTTAATTAAACCAAATAAATAATTAAATAACTTAAAAATACTCTAATCGGGTAGGTCCTAGATTCTTACCATAAAAATTATTGCTTGCCTTACCTTTCCCATATTCATGTCATTTAAGCTGAAAATGATCAGTAATGACGCAGCGAGTGTCTTACTGAAAATTACCTAGGTTTTAAATTAGTCAAAACAATTAGAAAATATGATACTAGTTTTTCACACATCCATATTTAAGTGTAGGCTATGGTATTTTGAAAGTGTTAACCAACATATGAACTAGGGTACACCGCGATGCTCTCATCGAAAATTATTTAACACTTAAGTAGATTGATTGGTTTTGATTTATAATAACACGGTGTAGCTTGAAGAGTACTTTGCAATTTTAGAATGATTTTATCTACAGTACAATTCGTGTTACCAGACTACCGGTTTTTGAAATATCTCTAGTAACTTTATTGTACCCTGAGGAAAGTACAGTAGTGCCCCCCCCCCCCAAAAAAAAAAAAAAAAAATGCTTCCTTAAATGGATATTATAAACTAGTTACATAAGAGTTGTGCATAAAGAGAAAGTGTAAGCTAGTAGAAGGGAGGGCAGGGAAAGGGGGTCAGTTGGGTCACTTTATAAGACCAGGAAACAGTGAGAGAGAGAGAGAGAGAGAGAGAGAGAGAGAGAGAGAGAGAGAGAGAGAGAGAGAGAGAGAGAGGAGAGAGAGAGAGAGAGAGAGAGAGAGAGAGAGAGAGCGAGAGAGAGAGAGAGAGAGAGAGAGAGAGAGAGAGAGAGAGAGAGAGAGAGAGAGAGAGAGAGAGAGAGAGAGAGAGAGAGAGAGAGAGAGAGAGAGAGAGAGTACAAAGGAAATCAAAGGAAATCAAGCAACAACAGGTCTAGTGACCCTTCTAGGTTGCTTGTCCTCCAAAACACTGAGGATCAAGTGTCCAAACAGTGGTTTAGAATGGGTAAGGGAACATTGGAAAGGGAACTACTGCAAGGGGACATATGGGTTAGTAACTGAGGGGAGGATAAAGTTATTCATTTACAAACGCAGTCAGTCGCGGGTTTGATGCGAGATATTTGTCTAGGCGGAATTTAAATGAATCAACGGTGCTGCAGTCTATAACGTCTCGGGGAAGCCCATTCCACAAGTTGACAACTCGATTGAAGAAGAAATTCTTAGATTCGTGCGAGTTAAAAGATTTACCATAATTTTGCAACCGTTTCCCCACGTGTAATTATATTGGTCGATAGTGAAGTACTTATTACAGTTATATGTCGATGCCTTTGATGATTTTGAAACACTTGAATTAAGTCGCCTCTTAATCTGCGCTGGGTTTAAAGGAAATAGATTTAATTCTCTAAGACGCTTCGTATGGTTTGTTCTTTAGGCTAGGTATCATTTTGGTAACTCTACGTTGAACTCGTTCTAGCTTGTTTATATCTTTTTGGTAATAAGGGCACCAGGATTGAACGCAGTAGTCCAGAAGAGGGCGGACTAAGGAATTGTAAAGGGTTAGGATAACTTCTTTGGATTTATGCTCAAATGACCTGCCTATAAAGCCAATTATTTGTTTGCCTTCTTAACAACTTCTGAACATTGTTGACTCGGTTTTAGGTTACTCGATATTGTTACTCCCAGATCAGTTTCTCTGTTTACATTCTTAAGCTGAGTGCCATTCATCGAATAGTTTTGCTTTCTCATTTAGGTAATCCGACATGTAGTACTTTACATTTAATCCGCATTGAAACTCATTTGCCAAATTTGGGCCCAACATGACAATTTATCTAGATTGTGTTGCATATCGTCAACTTGTTCTTTTGAGAGTACGCTATTTGCAATTTTTGTATCGTCAGCAAATTTTGAGATTGTGCAGGTGAGACCCTCATCTATGTCGTTGATGAAATTAGAAAGAGAATTGGTCCTAGTACCGATCCCTGGGGTACCCCGCTACTTACATTGGTCCATTTAGATGCCTTACCGTTTATGACTACCCTTTGCTTTCTGTTGCTGAGCCAATTTTCTATCCATTTCAACACACCGTCTTGTATTCCATGCGCTTTTAGTTTAGCAGTAAACGTTTGTGGGGAACTTTGTCAAAGGCCTTTTGAAAATCAAGGTATATAATATCTACAGCTTTACTCTCATCGTAGAGGTTGAGGATATCGTGGAAGAAGTCTAAGAGGTTTGTTAAACAGGAACGTTTTTTACGAAAGCCGTGTTGAGTATCTTTAAGTATGTTATTTTCCTCTAAGTGATTTACGAGTCTTGTCTCGTATGACCGTTTCTAGCATTTTACATACAACTGAGGTTAAGCTAATTGGACGATAGTTACTGGGTAGGGATTTGCTGCCTTTTTTGAATATCGGTGTTACGTTGGCTAGCTTCCACTGATCAGGCAGAGTTCCAGACTGCAAGGATTTATTGAATAGTAATGTCAGTGGTTTGGAGAGCTCATTCTTAGCTTCCTTTAGAACTCTAGGCGAGATTGTATCAGGTCCTGGCGTTTTATTTACTTGAGTTTATCTAACAATTCAATACTTCTCTCTCTGTAACGGTGATATTGCTTAGAAACATCTGAATTATCAATCTGAATCGGCGATGGGTGTAGGGATATCTCACTGAGGTCTTCTGTTGTAAAAACTGATGCAAAGAAGGTATTGAGGGCATTACTCATTTGTACTTCGTCTTGGTGTATTCTCCTTTTTCAATCGACTAACGGTCCAACAGTTGAAGTAACTACTTTTTTCTTTCTGATATAACTATAGAATTCTTTCGGGTTTGTTTTACTTTGATTCGCAATATGTAACTCTAAGGTCTTTTTACTTTGCTTAATTAACTTTTTGGCTTTGCGTCGTAGCTCTACAAAATTCACCCGTTCTTCGTCATTTTGTGAGGATTTTACTCTATCATTAGCAAATTTTTTTAGCAAGCAGGCAGTTTGAAATATCTTTATTCCACCATTTGGGCTTATTATTATGGCCTGGACGCCGTATTTTCGATGGTATGCAGTCTTGCACGCTTTAGGTAAGTGGTTTCGAATAACTTCCAAGATGTATTTATGTCGTTATTGTTAATTAAAAAGCTCCAGTCAGTTTCTTTAAACATAGCTCTAAGTTTATGGAAGTTTGCTTTCTTGAAATTAGGGACTTTTCGATGCTACTATTTGGTTCGTTACTAGTAAACTTTAAAGTGAAAGTTATCGTACGATGTTCGCTGTTACTGAATTCATCACCAACATTCAAATTCTCTATCAATTCTTCTCTTTGTTGCAAGTACAATGTCAAGAACGTTATTAACCACGGGTCGGCATTCGAACAAATTGATAAAGCGAACTCTCTTGCAAGTTCGTATACAAGTCATGTCCGGAGTGTGAAGTAAGAGTATCGCCCCACTTGGTCACAGGTAAATTATAGTCGCCAAAAATTACGGTATCTTGTGAGTTACTTAGATCTGCAATTTGTTCGTAAATTTCTCGGTTCAGTTTGCACTGATTGAGCTGGAGGTCTGTATATTAACGCAAGTATTATTTTTGTACCTTTATTATTCTTTATTAGCACAAAAGATGTGTCGACGTTCACAATTTGAGGTTTTGACACGAGGGTCGGGTTAAGACTTTCTTTGATATAAAATAAAACGCCACCTCCATTTTTATTTATTCGGCTGTTCTCAAACATTACATAACCGGGAAGTGAATACTCTGCTAAAAAGTCTCTATCTTGTGTATTGAGCCAAGATTCTGTTATGCCAATCACATCATAATTTTCTGTAAACACTAGTTCCTCTAAATCTGAAAATTTATTGCGTATGCTACGAGCGTTTGCATAGAAAACCTTTAAAGTTGCGGTTTTAGAACTCGCAGATCGTTCTTTCATCGAATTTTTTGGTTTCTGGTCGGATCTACATTTACATTCATAGCTGTCCTCGGTCCTCGGTCGTTATCCCTGACGGTTTTGAATTTGGGTCGTGTTGGTGGAGCTTTATCCAAATTCGCGGTTCTTAACGGATTAGTATTAGAGAGAGAGAGAGAGAGAGAGAGAGAGAGAGAGAGAGAGAGAGAGAGAGAGAGAGTGAGAGTGAGGAGTGAGTGAGTGAGTGAGTGAGTGAGTGAGTGAGTGAGTGAGTGAGTGAGTGAGTGAGTGAGTGAGTGAGTGAGTGAGTGAGTGAGTGAGTGAGTGAGTGAGTGAGTGAGTGAGTGAGATAATATCATTGATAGCTGGATACATGGATTGTGATTTGTGACTTACTTGGCAATATTAGTTGACCATTTTGAAGTTATGAGGTGCTGTTATGCTATTTTGTACAGGTATCGGAAGTATAATTTAGAGAGCCTAGTTCCCAAGGGATACAGCAATATGCACGACAGTACCGGTACTGATATTTGTTTGTGTTAAGAGTTAAAATGTATCAAACAGCTTACCGGTAACTATATATCTATATACAGTAAATTAAGCTTGCTAATTGGTATTGCCGCAAACTGTACACCCAGAGAGCATTATCACGTTAGTTCAAGATAAGCTGTAATAAAGACAATACATCCTTCAATTCATTCAAGATATCCAACATACCTGGTAGTTATTAATTCATCAATACTTTACTTACCGTACCATTACTCAGCTCTTGTACCGGTATCTTTAGTTCTGTTAAGTTTGTTGAACTAGCATAACCATACTATTAGGTAAAATATAAGTATAGGCCCTACCGGTAATTATTTATTGACGGTATGCGTCATCATAGGTTCGCCATAGATCAGTACTGGTACTGGTACTATATATCTATACTCACGCCCAATCCCCACTTTTCCTTTTTTGTTTTGTTTTTGTATGTGTGTGTGTTGGGGGGGGGGGGGGGGGGTTGCCAACTCAAGACAGAGCCATAATAGGGACAACACTTTTCAAGCACACCACCCTACTGTTCCTTTTACTTATATATTTTCTAGATCTCGAGTGACGGCGTCTCTTCCGTGGATTGACCTCCCAATCTACCAAGATTGGAAGCCAAAGCGTCACATTTTTCCCTGGCCCCTCAACTTTCTCCATAATTGCTGAGGGGCACAGGGCCCTGGGTGGGGCTTTGGTTTCCCGGGCGTTTCCGCAGCCTCCTCAGCTCCCCGCCATGGAGTGGCTTCGGTCACCCAGGCTTTATTGTGGTCGGCAGGGAGGGTTCTGTGGGGGCGCTCGGTTATGGCCTTGGCCGTGCTCGGGGCCTTGGGGCTGTTCGGCCAGGCAGCTTGGGGAACAACAACAACAACAACAACAACAACAACAACAATGATATGCCAGATAATACTGCAAGATCAGATAAAGTATAACGATTAATTCTTACCAAGTTACAATCATATCCAAATCCTTCTCCACCACCCCCGCATATTATACTGCACATGTTGTCTGTCATATTAATAGCTTTCTTCTGCGATCGCCAAGTCTTTGCTCATTATAATAATGTGAGATAAGTGACTCGCTGTTGACGTGTTTAATAAATGGTTTCCGATATGTATAATTTTGGGTGAATTAATTTGGATATATGGTTGTCTACTATTGATTAAGGGGATATTTTCTGGACCCCTTCTCCCTCATGTTTAGCCCCATTAGTTCGGAGATTTTAAGACTTATCGCCCTATTTCGTGGTCAATTTTAAGACCTTTCTTGGCATTTAGGTATTTATTATTTCCTGGCGAGCGATAGCAAGCCTGCAAATTAGGAGGAATCGGTCTTCGGCATGTAATTTTTCTACCGAAAAATGTACAAATATATCTCTAAGGGGGTCTTGGGGGTATATATGTTTTTTTTTTTTAATCTTGATGGAAGTCTAGGGAGCAAGTAAAAAAAAAAAAAAAAAATCTTTAAACCGTGTGATTTTAATTTTAGCCTTTTTTATGTTAATATAATGTCGGTGATAATCGGGTTCGGTATTGTGACTATTTTTAACATCGTTCTTAACACCAATAACCTCTCCTGTTTCATTTGCTTGGCTTCCCCCACTGCTTCTGTTGTGCCTCACCTACACGGAGAGTAATCCAGTTAACTCTAACAAACACCTCCTATAATTTCATTACACTACAAGCACACCACACTTTTTCCCACACACCTAAATTACCTCTATTGTACCTTGATTTTGGCTCTCTATCGCTCTTTTCTACCTGGGGAAGGGGGGGGGGGGGGGAGACACTTGTTATAGAAGCTTTGCATTTTGTCACCTTCATGAAAATATATATATATATATATATATATATATATATATATATATATATATATATATATATATATATATATATATATATATATATATATATATATATATATATATATATATATATATACTGTATATGGGTTTCTCCCAGGACATCACATACATAACTTACACGTTCTAACCATTACACCATCAAAACAGTTTTTATTAGGTTATGGTTGACTACCTCTTTGATATTATGGTATTAGGTCTAATGGTATGATTATATTTATTATCGCCTCTCCCTTATTCCTATGTCTCCCACTCCCCTCTCCACTCTCTGACTCTCCCTCTCCCCCTATCGCTCGCGCGCGCGCGCACACACACACACACACACACACACACACACACACACACACACACACACTCTCTCTCTCAGTTCTAACTCGCCCATTCACACACACTGGTAGCGCTCGATAAATATTTTCCATCACAGTAAATTACTCTGAATCCTTTCGTAATCAATTGATTAACTTATATATATATTTTGTATTCCAGGATTGTAGAGACTACTGGTGGTGGGTTTCTAAGACTATTACTAAATTCTGATTGATGGATTAGTAGTAGACTAGTCACACTAGACTTGGACTATTACTAACCTCTGCTTCAGGGATTAGTAATAGATGGAAGGCTTAGCGACCTACACACTATACTGTAGTTCGGTGACGGACGCCTTGCTGAAGGAATGCATCGGGGTTGCAGTTGCTAACTTTGCACACTAAGGTCAGTCATTTAGGTTCAATTTTAGCTAAATTAGCTAATTTTCTTTCTTATACGACATTACTTTTATATATACGGAAGCTCATCCAAAAGACTATATCAACCAGTATATCTTAAGCAGTATTAGTAATATGTTATGTTATAATTTAAAAATGTGCCGTAATTTAGTTGGCCTTGATTGAATAGCACTAGTTAGGATCTATTGGTTGAAATGGTCTGTTTAATATATTGGTTGAGTTGCCCAGGAACCGTGTTAAATTGTTGTTTGTAATACAGCACATTTGTACCGGTATATAAATTATATTATGAAGTGAGTCATAAGTCTGATTGCGTGGTACCTTTACATGTCTTTGTTGGAACGGTAGCTGCAATACAAATTCCAAAATAGCATCCATGTTTATGTTGCCGAGTTTTTAGAGAGCCATTATCTAGCGTGCTTCGGAATACCGGTACCGTATACGAGCATGCAACTGTTGGTATACTGGCAGGCTACTGCAATAATTGTAGCATATCATATGGGAGGTAATCAAGGATAGCAATAATACTGATGAGGTGTGGGGGGCTGGCTATACTGTATATAACAGGTAGGGGCAATTTCAGATTGAACATATCTTAGGTTAGCTATAGCATATTTAAGTATTGTTTTTAATTTATATTTTTTTAGTTTTCGCCCGGGTGGATGGAACTCGTTAGCCATGGTGGGCAACCCATCTAGGGGAGACAACTTTATGTAAATCTGGGTGGATGGGACTAATTAGCCTTAGTCGGCAATCTGTCTAGGGGAGTAAACCGTATACAATTCTGTACTGCAGGTTAGTGGAGTTACTGGCCGCACATCACTATAGAAAAATAGTACTCGCCAGGAAAAAATCGACACCTAAATGGCATGATAGTTCTTAATATCGACAAAGAAGTGGAGTGAAAGGTCTTATAATCGCCAAACTATTGGGGCGAACGTCTTAAAATCTAAAACAAATAATGAGGCTAAACATGTGTGGTAAAGGGTATGCTGGGTATTGGTAAGGCGTGGGTGTTATGGTTGGGAGGCATGTTAGGTTGATTGGCAGGTATTGTAGGCAGTTATAACGTACGGTCAATTATGGTTGGTGGTTAGCTTTGGGTAATGCTCTTAGGATTGCTATAGCCTGATAATATGCTGTAGGAGAGGACATATCACATGCTATGAATATAGGAAAGGTGAAACAATAAATCATATTAACCCTGATTAAATTTACACTGGAATACTGTTGAGCCACAGATTTACGTCGCATGTCCTCATTAACGTCTGAGTGAGACATACACTAAGAGGATGGAGCTTGTTTAGTACACTCCATGGACTTTGTCACCGAAGGCTAGTCAGGACCTCGCGCCACCCTTATGTTTACATTTTTTTTTTTTTTTTTTTTTTTTTTTTTTTTTAACAGGAAATAATTTTATTAGATTTTACTTTTGTTTTGCCTTCAGCTGACTGATACCTTAATATATATCTCTGTGCTATCTAGATTCATCAAGTTAACCACTTATGTTTACATTGGTGACATCTGGGTGGCCTGGACGGTATCCTTCCAACTAGCAAGATGTCAACGATAAATTATGTACCACCTGGCCAAAAACACTCAGATTCCCTTAATTTTTTAGTCATTATTATTCGATATACAAAGTTAAAGTTATGTAGTTGCCTGGAAGTTATTAAATGGCCCCAAAAATTAAATATTCAGTTAAATGTTCAATGTTCATGTATTCTCACACTCAAGCCAGTTAAAAAAAAAAAAAAAAAAAAAAAAAAAAAAAAAAAAAAAACGGGCACACCCTGCCAACTAGTACAAGACCGCCAATCCCAGCAAGGACTTCACAATAGTCCGTGTTTCAGGTTCCTATATATACTGCTAGGTGAAATAGAGGCACAGGGTGTAAGGAGACTTGCCCAAATGTCTCTTCCCGAGGGGTAATGGAACTCAAATCCTCTTGGCAGTGAAGCAAGCGGTCTAGCCAATACGCCACGGGGCACCCCACTAGGTAAGGTGTGACATAATGGTTGGAGGTTATTGTCAGATGGAAAATATTCGTGGAATTTTGTTAGCTATACAATACAGTAAGGGAGATCTCAGATGTGGAGCTATAATGTAGATGATGGTGGGAGGTACAGTACGGTAGTCTAAAGTATCTTCATTATAATTCGGCCATAACTCTTTACCACTAACCTTTGTAACTTTAAGAACTGGAGTAATCGAGCAAATATTTCTACCATTTGGGAAGAGTCAGTTGCCCTATCCTCTTTTGAGTTCCAGATGTTAGAGTTAAAGATTTCTGGCCTAATTGTAATGAAGAGGCTATAGGATATCCGTAATGTAGGTGAGGTGCGTAGGTTATAGTTATGTTAGCGCATGGTAGGTGGTGTGTTAAGTGGAAGGGGATATAATCTGAGGGTGGGCATATACGATACTGTGCTATAGCGAAACATAGGATGCTACTATAGTCCATTCATTATAGGTAGGCCACAAATACTGACCACTAACCTCTATACTGTAGCTCTGAAACGACTAGAGTAATCCAGCTCATATGTTTACCAATTGGGAGGAGTCAGCCAAGGAATAGAAGTGGAAATGTACAGCCTATTTACTCAAGCCCTTTTTCAGTTACAGAGGCTAGAAGTCCCAATTTCTGGCCTAACTATAATGAATGGACTATTGGACTATAACTCATGATTGCCAACTTCACCTGACCTGACCTGACCATCTATATAGCCTAAGCAAGAAGGTCATGTATGTATGGTTTACAAATTCTAACTTGACCAATTCCATCCTAGTCCTCCGACTCCCATGACCTTATAATAACTTACTACTGATTGGTTTATAACCTCTGTTGGTCCCAAATTAACTAAATCTGTTGTTGTTACCATATGATTTTGACTGCATATATATTTATTTGATTTTGAGTGACAACAGCCTGGTATTATGTGATAACTGATTATGGAAACATGTAGGCTAATGGGAAGTTATGATTTTATAAATATTTTAAAATAACAAGTAATTGTAATCATGTACCGGTACAGTCATGAGCATAAATACTTGAACACCTCAAAAACAAGGCTGTGAATATGTATTAGTGAAACTCAGTACCGGTACTTTGAATTGTGTGGCATAAGGGAGCCCACCTCGTTTTTTTTTTTTTTTTTTTTTTTTTTTTTATCTCTCTCCCTCTCTCTTTGGCTTGTATCCATTCAGCCTACTGTTTTAATACGTTATCCCCATCCAGGTGTCAATATTTTCTTGGCGAGCGGTAGCGAGCCAGCATATATATACATTTGTTTTTACAGCAAGCTAAATTTGTAAATTTTTCGATAGAAACATTTCTCCGGCAAAGCCGAAGCCGGATTTCTCCATATAATGCTGGCTCGCTATCGCTCGCCAGGAAGAAATCGACACCTGGATGGGGATAAACGTCTTAAAACAGTTGGCTGAATGGATACAAGCCAGAGAAAGAGAGAAAAGGTGAGAAAGAGAAAACAAGCAGTTGATCAATATCGTTCGTCAGAGTATAATAATTGTGACTCCAAAACATATCCAGAAATTCCTCTGCACGACTGTCCGATAATATGAATTATGGATATTTATGGCAATTACTTATACTATAAAATTAGATATTCGCTGAGTATTTAATTGTACGGTCCGGTACGGCTGTTCCTTGAATTTGGCTCTATCACTCTTCCAATGTGAAGGGACATTACCTACAGGCAATCTTGCTCTTTAAATCCTTCTTAAAATATTTCTCTCGCATACATACACAACACACACAAACATACATACACACACACACATACATACATACATACATACATACATACATACATACACACACACACAGTCAAACACACACTAGACTGAAATATTGTAAGTAGTAACGTACCGGTCTAGGTTATAGATTGGCTGTCTTTGTATTTGCATAGAATTGCATACACTGACCACACAGACCATACGATCCAGGTGAGGTGCGGTATTGATAGCAGAACCCCAAATAGAAAAAGGGGTAACAGAGAGAGAGAGAGAGAGAGAGAGAGAGAGAGAGAGAGAGAGAGAGAGAGAGAGAGAGAGAGAGAGAGAGAGAGAGAGAGAGAGAGAGAGAGAGAGAGAGAGAGAGAGAGACTGAATGAGCGAGTGTTAAAAATAACACAATTTAGGACCTAATTACTGTATGTCACAGTACCAATTTTAATTAGTGGAGATTGATATTAAAGAGACAGGGAAACTCATATTCACACTCGCCATAATGTTGTCCCCCCCCCCCCCCCTCTCTCTCTCTCTCTCACATCTCTTCTTTCTTACAAAGTCACACTTAAACCCTTTGTAACGCCCTCTACACGATTTCATATTTTCATTGATCATGTCACACTTATAATACCAGTCAGTATTTCTTTACTTATCACTGCTATTCTCATTTAATAGATTGACAATGTACAGTATATACATATACCTCTGAGCCTCTAACACAGCTTTTATTTAAATAATCTGTTAAGTGCCAATTCATATCCTTTTGCAAGCCAATATACATGACCCTTGCATATGTAAGCAACATAATTGTCCTCAATATTCTTTGCTAATGGTTTGATCTACAATTAAGTACCTTCGGATATGCGGCATATCCATCCCGGAGGACTACTAATCTTCCTTCTGAATATTGTTTTGCTACTAAACTGAATTGAATCTTGATCTTTGCACGTATACAGTTTCCTTCCTTACTTATTGATATGTTGTGTCAGGTACGATGAAGCGATACTGCTGATATCTGTAGACTTGCGTTGAAATTCAAACTTTCCCTTTTAAGATGTTTTTTTTTTTTTTTTTTTTACTACCATATTTATCTTCAGTACTATGGCTGGCCTTAAACAACTTATTTATATGTAGTATGTCCCACCCTCCCCAACACATACACACGCACACACCTCCCCTCTCACACTTTCCTCTTCCCTGGAGTACCTTACCTCCTCCTCCTTCCCCCCCTACTACTCCTCCTCTCCCACCCATTCCTCTACTTCCTACAAAACCCCTAACCATACTGCTGTATTGTCCTCAATATTCTCGGCTAATGGCTTGATGTACAAGTACCTCCGGATATGCGGCACTGTCCCTCCCGGAGGACTACTTGCACCTTCCCTCCGAATATTATTTTATGGAAATAAAATAATTTGAATCTGTATCTGAATCTGTATGGCTGTGTGTTTTGGGTGCTGGGGCAATGCCTTCTCTATACATAATTATGTATAGAGAAGGCATTGGCTAGGGTCTGGTGACTGGGTCACGACGGGTAGGGTCCCTCTAGGATGTTTAAGGAGGGATTAATAATAATAATAATAATAATATTTATTCAGTTAGCAATTTACAGAGTTGGTACCACATAGTATGTTATAAATATGACATGTACCAGCCTTGCATAATTCCAACTAAGGATAGCCCAATAAGGCCGTTAGGCGTATTTCCATTGGGGTCCTTGTGGGATTAGGTTAGCTGGGGAAATGGGGAGGATAAAGAAATAGATACTTTAGAGAAAGTATTTCTAGGGGGTTATTTTAAGATACCTTACATCCTATAGTAAATATCAGTAATCCGTAATCAGTAATCATTTCAGTTTGGTTTGTTTATCTCTTATGTCGTATTTAGTAGTAGACATAAGCTTGGTGCTCCCTTCTCGCAGCTGTCCGGTTCAGGTGTTCCTTCAGGCTACGTCTGAAGGAATACAGTGTTCTCTTTTCACGGACTGACTGGGGTAGGTCGTTCCAGTCTTTGATGGCAGTGAAGAAGAAGAATGTTTGCTTACCCTGTCCTTGGATTCTCGGGACCTTAAAATTAAACATCCTGTTTCTTGTATTATGTCCACTCCTCTCATTTGCTTCAACAAAATCATTCTTTAGATACTCTGGAGCTCTGTCATAGAAAATGTTGAAGGCATTAGTTAGCCTGATTTGTTTGGCCCTGTCAGAGACATTAAGCATACCTAGTGACTGAAGTTGTTCCTGGCCAACATGTGATCTGGGTCCTAACCATTTTATTTTGAGTGACCTGAAGTTTGTGCTGTGCTGATTTAGATGATGCAGAGTACCAGGATGACACAGAATAGTCAAAATGACATTGAACAAGCGCTTGGCAGAGGGTCTTTTTGGTCGCCGCGGGCAAGCATCCCACCTGTCTATACAGGTATTTTATACGTGCTCTACACTTACTCAGGATAGATTCCAAAATTGTTTCACCTGACAAACTCGCGTCCAGTTTCAGTCCGATATATTTAACTTGTGACACTGTTGTTATAGGAATATCATTACAGTTGACCGAGAAGCCCACAATGTCTTTCAGTTTGTGTTTTGTTCCACATAAGATGGCTTCCGTCTTGCCCAGGTGAAGAGATAGTCTATTGTCCACTAGCCATTCACTACATGATGCTAGTTCTTTGGAAAGTGAAGCGGTAATACTTATTGGGTCTTTTCCTGAAACCAGAAGCACGCTGTTGTCTGCATACAGTAATAATTTACATGAGACGCTCAGTTCCATGTCGTTCACATAACAGAGAAAGAGTAAGGGACCAAGGATGCTTCCCTGCGGGACCCCACAGTTAATTGGCATAGGATCAGATATATTATCATCAATTTTGACTCTTTGGGTTCTACCACTAAGATAAGATTTAAACCAGTTCACAGACCCTATGCTCATTGCTTGTAGTTTATTACATAGGATATCATGGTCTACTGTGTCAAACGCTTTTTGTAGATCAAGAAGAACCATACCGGTGTAGTTACCTTTAGACATTTCTTTACGAATGTGATCCGTTAAGTGGATGAGACAGGAGTCTGTCGAGTACATGCATCTGAAACCTGATTGAAACTTATAGAATAGATCATTTTGTTTGAGGTAGTGTTCAATTTGGGTGTATACCGCTCTTTCAAGGATTTTAGATGCAATACATAATATGCTAACTGATCTGTAGTTGCCAACTTCTAGTTTATTTCCTTTCTTGAATAGAGGGGTTACAATAGCTTCCTTCAGTTCAGCAGGTACTGTGTTGGTGTTAATTGACAAGTTGATGATGGGGGTTAGGGGGCCTGCTATACCAATGGCTCCATCTCGTAGAAATTTGGCAGGAATTTTGTCTGGTCCTGTGCTTTTATGTACATTTAGGTTAGACAGCTCGTCAAAAGTGTATTTTGGTGTAACATTTTGCAATCTAAATGTGTTCGGGTGTATATCTTTATCTCTGTAGAAATTACGAAAGGTGGCCGTTGTTGTCGTGTATTTATTGAGAGGTTGAGGTAGGTTCTGTGCAAGTGTGTTTGCTATGGAAGTGAAGAAGGAGTTGAAGTAGGTTGAAATTTGTCATTTATCGTGGCAAACCTGATCATTAATGGTGAGAGCAATATTAGTGTTAGACGAATCCCTTGTCTTGTTGCTGTAGCCTGTTGTTTTTAGGTGCCTCCATAGTTTCTTTGGGTTATTCTGATATTCCTCTGCCTTATTGTGAAAATAATTATTTTTCGCTGATTTCATTTTCCTACTTAGTTTATTCCTGGCCCTGTTGAACTCATGTTTCAGACCTTGATCCTGTCTATGTTTCGCTAGCCTTTTTAACAGATTGTCTCTGTGTTCCAGATGGTGTAGTATGTCATTGTTGATCCATGGGTCTGACCTTGCTTTAATTCGTATGTCTTTCAGAGGAGCTATTTCGTCTAGGATGTTTGTGATGATGGTTCTGAAGCCAACCCATGCGTCATTAACGTTAGTACTTCCAAACACTGGAGACCAGTCTGTATTCCATAAAATGTCCAGAAATGTTTCCTTATTGTAGTTTCTGAGTGACCTTGTTTTGATAACCTTGTGATTCTCTAGGGTAATTTTTGTGGTTTTCCGTGTGCAATATGTGACGAAGTGATCACTTATCCCAGTCTGTATAACCCCTGATTGGGATATTTTGTCCTCTCTGTTACAGTTTATGTGGTCTAATATTGTGGCAGTGTTCTCAGAGATACGTGTGGGGGTTGTGATGAGTTGTTTGTGATTGTGCATTGTCAGTATATGCCTATATTCTCGTACAAGCCTATCATTTTGTTGTTTGTAACACAGGTTAAAATCCCCTAGTTAGTATGATGGATTCATTCCGAGGGTCTAGCGATGACAAAGTTCGTTCAAATTTGGTCAAGAATTGTGTGTCGGCTGGTGGCCTATAGCATACCCCAATTGTGATGGGTCTTGTCCTCGGCAGGTGTAGGTCGATCCACAGAGCTTCGTGATTTTCTACATGGAGGTCGGTCCTAGTTGTGTGTGTGAGGTTGTTTTTTACATACAGACATACTCCTCCCCCATGCCTATTGCGATCATTCCTAACCATGTTGAAACCTTGAATGTTTATTTCACCATCGTTTATACTTGAATCCAGCCAGGTTTCTGTGATTGCAATGTTTTTTTTTTTTTCCTATGTGATTGAGGGAGGCAAAAGGCATAACTGCCTATAGCGAGTGCCTCCCCCATAGTTGAAAGAGTGACAGGGCCAGAATCAAGGGACGTTCGAGCCAAAATGCCTGGACACATGGAGTTTGAAGCAATTTAAGTCATAGGAAGAGGGAAAGACTGATTCTGGGAGAGAGTTCCAGAGCTCAGATGTTGAGTAGAAGAAAGTTTGAGAGTAACGTTTCACTCTTGGGTTGGAGAGTTGCACAGAGTAGGGGTGGGATTGAGTTGCAAGACGGGTACCACGTGCCCTACGTAAAGGAGGTGGTATGCACTGGGATAGCTCTGAGGAACACTGATTATTATAGTAGCGATAGAATAGCGAGAGAGATGCAACATTGCGGCGGAGAGAGAGAGATTGCAGAGAGTTGGTGAGTGGACGGGAGTTAATGATACGAAAGGCCTTCCTTTCAACTTTGTCTAGGAGAGCGGTGTGAGAGGAACCTTCCCACACATGTGAACAATACTCAATACAAGGGCGCACTATGCCCCTGTACAGAGCAAGAAGCTGTGCAGGGGAAAAGAACCCCCTAAGGCGGTTGAGCACACCCAGCTTCTGGGAGGCTGCCTTAGCAAGACTGGTAATATGGTCCTTCCAAATGAGAGCAGAAGAAAAAGAGACACCAAGAATATTGAGAGAAGATGAAGGGTTGATTTTTGTATTGTTGAAGAATAAGGGATAGTCCGCTGGGAGATCCTGACGGGTAGATAGATGGAGAAATTGGGTTTTGGAAGCATTAAAGTTAACAAGGTTTTCTCTGCCCCAATTGGAAATAGTATTTAGATCAGAATTTAAGAGTTCTATGGCTTCATTACGTTTGTCGTTGAGGGATTGCTGGCTGGGGCGTTCTGAAAAACTAATGGAGTAGTGTAAGGTTGAGTCGTCTGCGTATGAATGGATGGGAATTAAGGTACAGTTAAGGAGATCATTTATAAAAATTAGAAAAAGAATAGGAGATAGGACAGAGCCCTGAGGAACACCGGAGTTTATAGGGTGAGGAAGTGAACAATGGCCGTCCACAACCGCAGCTATGGAACGGCCGGAAAGGAAAGTGGAGACAAAGGCACAGATGGAGGGATAGAAACCGAAGGAGGGTAGTTTAGAAATTTAAAGATTTATGCCAGACTCTATCGAAGGCTTTCGATATGTCTAGTGCAATAGAAAAAGTCTCACCGAAGTCCCGAAAGGAGGATGACCAAGAGTTAGTAAGATATGAAAGAAGATCACCAGTAGAGCGACCCTTAAGGAAGCCATACTGGCGATCTGAGAGCAGATTATGAGAAGAGAAATGCTTAAGAAATTTGGAAGCAAGAATAGTTTCAAAAACTTTAGAAAGACAAGAGATAAGAGCAATTGGACGATAGTTGGAGGGTTGAGAGCGGTCACCCTTCTTTGGGACAGGTTGAATGTGAGCAAACTTCCAGCATGAAGGGAAGACGTTAGAGGATAGACAGAGACGAAAGAGTTTGCCTAGGCAGGGAGTCAGCACGGAAGCACAGTTTTTGAGAACAACAGGAGGAACACCGTCCGGACCGTACGCCTTATTAGTGTTAAGCCCAGAGAGGGTAGAAAGTACATCTTTAGAAGAGATTAGGATATTAGGCATAAGTAAGAGAGAGGAGGGCGGAGAGGGAGGAATAGCACCGGAATCATTGAAGCTTTGGCCTTATTAGCTAACAAGTTTATTTCTGACAATTTATGGTACATTGATCTGGCGTTAATGTGGATAAGATGGAGCCCTTTGTTGGTGAACACTCTGTATTCATCTTTGATTTTGAATGTGTCCTGGCTGGATTCTGAGTTGTTAATACTTGGATCATTTACATTAATATTCGGTAATGAATGCAAGGCACACTTATTGCAAAGGAATTCCCGTTCTTCACTGTTGGTCTTCTTAGAGATGCACTTCATGTGAGCTACATGTTTACACTTTACACAGTTTTGGATCTTCTGACGTCGTGTTATGAGTGATTCACAAATAAAACAAATGGTTTCGCGATGTTGCACAGCTGAGTTCCTACATTTAACACATTCAACTTCGTTTCTACTGTTAACGTAAGTACATCGGTTATGAACAATTTCATTACAACTGTTGCATTGTAAAAGTGAACTCCTATTGTTGAAACCAATATTACAGACTATACATAGTTTTTTCTTACTGTTTATCATACTGTTTAACACCGTCTGGGCTCAGTTGGGGGTCTTGTGGGACAGCATGAGTGTTTAAAAACAAAAAACAATCTGATCAAGGTCTATAACGGGGACTCATGTATTTTAGATACCGGTATGTCTTTATTATAATACTGTATATACTAAACTTAGGTAGTGTTAAAAATTATCTTCAATATCAATGTATTACTCATCTAACTATATATGTAATGACATAGTTTAAGCTAGAAATAGGGTGAAGATTGCGTATGCACCTTCGCCCTTTTGAGATTATGTAACTATGATACTTGTGTAACATTTGTACTTTTCTCAATAAAACAATCAAATCAAATCAAATCAAAACCCCCCTCCCTCTCTCCCATAACCACACACCCTACTAAATATTATATTACTCTCGGCATGTAAACTTCTCCACTGGTCATATTGCGCTAACTATCCCCTCAATAACCATTATTGTAATAAGAATTTGAACCATGTAACTCATGTTTGTAAAATATTTGTATTACTATAATTGCATTATAACTTCGGTAGTTGGTAATATTAGTCACATTATGTATGTGACTCTTGTATTCAGCTAACTATGACCTCAATAACCGTTGATGTAATGAAGAATGTGAAGTGTCCCTCATATGATTGTAATATATTTGTCGTACTATTATTGCATAATAATTTATGTAGTTCGAAATATTAGTCACATCATGTATGTAATAATTGTATTCAGCTAACTATGATCTCAATAACCATTGATGTAAGAAAACATGAATGGTCTCCTCATATGATTGCACTAGTTTTGTAGTGCTATTATTTACCTGTCAATTAATAATTCAGTCACATTTTTTTTTTTTTTTTTCCATGAGCACGTATATACAGTACAGCACATGTGGCAATCAAATGAGGACGACGATACTGTAGTCACAGTAGAATAATGGCTCTTTGAGCAGTATGTATTGCCTTACCAGTGGTTGTCCCCTTATTATTATTATTATTTTATTATTATTATTGAAATACCACAGGAACGAAAATTCCTGGGAGTGAAACTTCCACCCCCAACGAGATCCCTCTCTTTCTACCACCTCCCTCCACATGTTACACGTCTCGTTAATCACAGTCTTCTAATATACAAATCACATTTCCTTACCCCCTGACATTCTTGAAATACCCACTAAGTATATTCAATTAGATACCAACCATGCAGACTATAATACGTTCGTTGTGTATGGGTACGAGGCGATCTCAAGACACCTTAGCTCCCAGTGCACAACGAACCGGATCATGATTATGTCCGCCTGTATTAAATTATGTATTATGTTGATTTATACCATTGCCTATTTTTGTAATAATTGTATTCAGCTAACTATGATCTCAATAACCATTGATGTAATGAAAATATGAATAGTCTCCTCATACGATTGCACTAGTTCTGTAGTGCTATTATTTACAACTTGTCAATTAATAATTCAGTCACTACAAGCTTGCTTGCTTGCTTTTTTTTTTTTTTTTTTTTTTTTTTTTTTTTTTTTTTTTTTTTTTTTATACAGACCATGTGACAATTAAATGAGGAAACTATAATAACACATCTGAATAATGCCAACCTGACTTATAAACACAAATATGAATGTAACCAGACGACGATGCTGTTGTTTCAGTGGAATAATGGCTCTTTGAGCAGTATGTATTGCCTTACTAGTGGTTGTCCCCTCACAGGATGGGGGGCGCTGCTCAATAAACTCGCCCCTCGGGGCAAAATCAAAATCAATCTCTCTCTCTCTCTCATATTGTTAATATTAAACTATCTTTGTGTATAACTCCTCCTTTGCGGATAGTAGGTGGCATTCACTTTTCAACACCGTCACCCGAATTCCGTCTAACTCTCTTACCCAAGAGTGAACTGGTTTTCACAGTGCCCCACTCAACCAATAGGCTTAAACTATATACATTTTCTCCTCCTCAAACGTTATAACTGCCGATGGAAATTATGGTTTAACTTTCTGATTTGCCAACGTATAATCGCCTGCAGTGATAAGTGATAATATTTTCATAAACGGTTCTGACACACTAACGTAATGATTTTATATATTCCCTTTAGCCACATATCCAGAGTTAATGTTTTCCTCAATGAATGTTCACAGTTTCAAATTTATCGTCAAATAATATACCAGCCACTTGTACAGATGGCTGTATCTTGAATTTAGCTCTATCACTCTTTGAATGTGAAGGGACATTACTTACAGACAATCTTGCTCTTTAAATCCTTCTTAAAACTCACTCTCACTCTCTTATACACACACTCACACACACACTCACATACAAACATGCATACATACACACACGCACTCACTGACACACATACAAACATACACACTGACACACAAATACTAGAAGACAAGAACACATTATTATGCGGCGACGTTTTTAGAAGGTCTCTCACTCGTTTATCTTATTATCCTTAATATAAATGGAGAGAGCGAGAGCGAGAGCGAGATCTGATTGCGTGACGGTAAGGCCAAAAAAACCTAGACGTCCTTAAATTCTAGACAGTCCCAGAGGTTAGACTGTTATATCTCGGTAAACAGTGACTAGACACTTGATGAAATGTTTTATGTTTGCTATTATGAAAACTATTAACATTACCTTATTATATATGGCATTACGTTTCATTATTTTTGAAGGTAAAGAGGGATGACACTGTGCATAGGAGCCAGTTTCAGTATATTAACCATTATACAACGCGGTGATTGTAGTTGTATTTCTGGCTTGTGGTAAATGAAAAGTGATCCTGATACTCTCCTCAGCCATTATGACATCCTTTTAATTTAACTTCTACCACGACTAGACGATTGTGTTCAGTTTAGGATGCGATTCGAGGGGTCAAGGCCGGAAATAGTTCTTTAGCTGGCTAGCCTATATATATCCTCTGCACTTTCCTGTATAGGCTACCATCAGACCATTTTATTCAGCATAGTTTATAAAGGTAAGTTGTCTGATCTCCGTTTTTTTAAGATCTTTAGTATGTCGTGCTGTGTCCCTTTCTCAAGTCTTCTATAATTAAGGGGGGTCACCGGTCATTTTTTATCTTTCTCTCTTTTCCTCTCTTTCCCGCTTTCCCTGGCTTGTATCTATTCGGCCCCATTCAGCCAACTGTTTTAAGACGTTTATCCCCATTCAGGTGACGATTTCTTCCTGGCGACCGATAGCGAGCCAACATTGTATGGAGAAATCCGACTTCGCCGGAGAACTTTTTTCTATCGAAAAATGTACAAATTTAGCTTGCTGTCAAAACAAAAATATATATATGCTGGCTCGCTACCGCTCGCCAGGACAATATTGACACCTGGATGGGGTTAAACGTCTTAAAACAGTAGGCTGAATTGGGGCGAATGGATACAAGTCAAGGAGAGAGGGAGAGAAAGAAAAAAATGAGAGGTGGCTCCCTTAAAAGAAAACGGAAGCCGCCTCTGCCCTTGTATGCAATTTGTCGCTCGCAAAACAGTGGAAACAAAAACCAAGATCTGAGTCAAGTGGGTACAGAGTTATTTACTCCAGATCTGAGTTTTAATTACCGTTTCTCTTCCTTATATTTGTGTGCTGTTTTGTTTATGGTATTCTCTTTTGTTTTGCTTTATTATCGGGGCTTGTCGTTTGTCTTCGTTTTCATTTATATGTTATGGTGATTCTGGTTCATTTATGTTTTTTTTTGTTTTAATGTTGCGCTTCTTGTTATATTTTTTATTATGGCGCTTCCGGTATATTTTTGTGTGTATTTGTCTATGATTGGGTTTCTGGTGTGTGTTTGTTGACAGGTTTCTGGTTCGTCTTTGTTATGTATGTTTAGTATGAGGGTTCTGGTTCATCTGTGTATTTGTTTAATATGAGGGTTCTGGTTCATCTGTGTATTTGTTTAATATGAGGGTTCTGGTTCATCTGTGTATTTGTTTAATATGAGGGTTCTGGTTCATCTGTGTATTTGTTTAATATGAGGGTCTGGTTCATCTGTGTATTTGTTAATATGAGGGTTCTGGTTCATCTGTGTATTGTTTAATATGAGGGTTGTTCATCTGTGTAGAGGGTTCTGGTTCATCTGTGTATTTGTTTAATATGAGGGTTCTGGTTCATCTGTGTATTTTTAATATGAGGGTTCTGGTTCATCTGTGTATTTGTTTAATATGAGGGTTCTGGTTCATCTGTATTTGTTAATATGAGGGTTCTGGTTCATCTGTGTATTTGTTTAATATGGGGGTTCATCTGTGTATTTGTTTAATATGGGGGTTCTGGTTCATGTGTGTATTTGTTAATATGAGGGTTCATGTGTGTATTTGTTTAATATGGGGGTTCTGGTTCATCTGTGTATTTGTTTAATATGAGGGTTCTGGTTCATGTGTGTATTTGTTTAATATGGGGGTTCTGGTTCATCTGTGGATTTGGTTAATATGGGGGTTCTGGTCATCTGTGTATTTGTTAATATGGGGGTTCTGGTTCTGTGTATTTGTTTAATATGGGGGTTCTGGTTCATCTGTGTATTTGTTTAATATGAGGGTTCTGGTTCATCTGTGTATTTGTTTAATATGGCGGTTCTGGTTCATCTGTGTATTTGTTTAATATGGGGGTTCTGGTTCATCTGTGTAGTTGTTTAATATGGGCGTTCTGGTTCATCTGTGTATTTGTTTAATATGGGGGTTCTGGTTCATCTGTGTATTTGTTTAATATGAGGGTTCTGGTTCATCTGTGTATTTGTTTAATATGGGGGTTCTGGTTCATCTGTATTGTTTAATATGAGGGTTCTGGTTCATCTGTGTATTTGTTTAATATGAGGTTCTGGTTCATGTGTGTATTTGTTTAATATGGGGGTTGGTTCATCTGTGTATTTGTTTAATATGAGGGTTCTGGTTCATCTGTGTATTTGTTTAATATGAGGGTTCTGGTTCATCTGTGTATTTGTTTAATATGAGGGTTCTGGTTCATCTGTGTATTTGTTTAATATGAGGGTTCTGGTTCATCTGTGTATTTGTTTAATATGAGGGTTCTGGTTCATCTGTGTATTTGTTTAATATGGGGGTTCTGGTTCATCTGTGTATTTGTTTAATATGAGGGTTCTGGTTCATCTGTGTATTTGTTTAATATGGGGTTCTGGTTCATCTGTGTATTTGTTTAATATGAGGGTTCTGGTTCATCTGTGTATTTGTTTAATATGAGGGTTCTGGTTCATCTGTGTATTTGTTTAATATGGGGGTTCTGGTTCATCTGTGTATTTGTTTAATATGAGGGTTCTGGTTCATCTGTGTATTTGTTTAATATGAGGGTTCTGGTTCATCTGTGTATTTGTTTAATATGGCGGTTCTGGTTCATCTGTGTATTTGTTTAATATGAGGGTTCTGGTTCATCTGTGTATTTGTTTAATATGGGGTTCTGGTTCATCTGTGTATTTGTTTAATATGAGGGTTCTGGTTCATCTGTTTTTTTGTTTAATTGTGGGGTTCTGGTTCATCTGTGTATTTGTTTAATATGGGGGTTCTGGTTCATCTGTGTATTTGTTTAATATGGGGGTTCTGGTTCATCTGTGTATTTGTTTAATATGAGGGTTCTGGTTCATCTGTGTATTTGTTTAATATGGGGGTTCTGGTTCATCTGTGTATTTGTTTAATATGAGGGTTCTGGTTCATCTGTGTATTTGTTTAATATGAGGGTTCTGGTTCATCTGTGTATTTGTTTAATATGAGGGTTCTGGTTCATCTGTGTATTTGTTTAATATGGGTTCTGGTTCATCTGTGTATTTGTTTAATATGGGGGTTCTGGTTCATCTGTGTATTTGTTTAATATGGGGGTTCTGGTTCATCTGTGTATTTGTTTAATATGGGGGTTCTGGTTCATCTGTGTATTTGTTTAATATGAGGGTTCTGGTTCATGTGTGTATTTGTTTAATATGGGGGTTCTGGTTCATCTGTGTATTTGTTTAATATGAGGGTTCTGGTTCATGTGTGTATTTGTTTAATATGGGGGTTCTGGTTCATCTGTGTATTTGTTTAATATGAGGGTTCTGGTTCATCTGTGTATTTGTTTAATATGGGGGTTCTGGTTCATCTGTGTATTTGTTTAATATGGGGGTTCTGGTTCATCTGTGTGTATTTGTTTAATATGGGGGTTCTGGTTCATCTGTGTATTTGTTTAATATGGGGGTTCTGGTTCATCTGTGTATTTGTTTAATATGGGGGTTCTGGTTCATCTGTGTATTTGTTTAATAAGGGGGTCATCTGTGTATTTGTTTAATATGGGGGTTCTTCTGGGTTTAATGAGGGTTCTGGTTCATCTGTGTATTTGTTTAATATGGGGGTTCTGGTTCATCTGTGTATTTGTTTAATATGGGGGTTCTGGTTCATCTGTGTATTTGTTTAATATGAGGGTTCTGGTTCATGTGTGTATTTGTTTAATATGGGGGTTCTGGTTCATCTGTGTATTTGTTTAATATGGGGGTTCTGGTTCATGTGTGTATTTGTTTAATATGAGGGTTCTGGTTCATGTGTGTATTTGTTTAATATGGGGGTTCTGGTTCATCTGTGTATATGTTTGTGTAAGTGTGTGAGGTTCTCCTACTCTTCATTTTTGGATAAATTTATTAATTATTATTATATATTATGTTATTGTAATTCGCAACCTATCGGAAAGTCTTATTAATGTTTTAATTTTTGTTATTTTACAGACCAAGACATAGATACAGTAAACATTTTTGATTATATTATTAAAATATGGATTTTCTTTTTTAACTTGATTTTTTGTTTTGGAATGGGATATGTAGGGGTTGCGATAGATTGTTCTATTAATGATGCAGTATACCCCTTTTACATGCATTAGCTGTGTCAGATAAGTACCACACACACACACACACACACACACACACGCACGCACGCACGCACGCACACACACACACACAGCCTGTAGCCTAGTAGGTAGAGCTCTCGTCTCACACACGAGGGGTCGGGGGTTCAATCCCAGACCGGGCGGAGACAAATTGGGCTTGTCTCCTTTCATGTGTTAGCCTCAGTTCACCTAGCTGTAAATAGGTACCTGGAATAAGTGGACGACGTTGTGACATCCCATCTGGGGTTGGCAAAAATGGTACAAGGCGAGATGGGTATCATATGGTTCACCTAAGCTGATGGCTACCTAAGCCTTCGGGCGAGACGGTACCGTCTATAGTGAGAATGGTACCAAACAGATCCACCCTAAGCCTTCGTTTCCGATGTCGCCAATTGGCTAAATACAGACTACACACACATCCACAGCCATTCCAACAGTACATAAAACACTTAACATGCATTTCACGCAATACATTCCCAGTTAAGGAGGCGCGATAATAATGAGCTTAGCTCGCGTTGCGTGGATTCCCCTTGACGAACAAGTAACTGAGTAACTGAGTAACACATACACGCACGCACACACATACACGCACGCACACACATACACGCACGCACGCGCACACACACGCACGCACACACGCACACGCACAACGCACACACACCTGGTGATCCTGGTGATAAGTTGAGGACGTCTGGTCGTCCCTCGGTCATGCTGATGCACCACCGCCAGTAGTAGTCATCCACCGCTCGTCCCCGTCCCCAGTGGAAGACACGGGGGCAAGGGGACCAGTAGATGGACTGTCCATGGTAGACAGATCGGTAATAAAATTACCGTCTGCCCTCATCAGGGCAAGCTGATCAGGAATGCTATTACTCAGTGCCCTGATGTTGTAGTGGGGCATTTTTGGCTGGTCAGGGACACTTTTGAGGAACCTGTCCAGCACCCTCTTGAACTGGTCAGCCGAGGAGCACTCTGAGTGCCCTGATGTTGTAGTGGGGAATTTTTGGCTGGTCAGGGACACTTTTGAGGAACCTGTCCAGCACCCTCTTGAACTGGTCAGCCGAGGAGCACTCTGCATCACGCACATATCTTGGAAGCGCGTTAAAGAGTCTTGGGCCCCGGTATGATATTGAGGTAATTCTCTGAGTCACCACTCTGGCCAAGGCTCTAATATTGATGTTTCCCAATTCACAGAGCTTGCCTCGCCTCTTGCTGATTTTCTCACTTATTTTCGACTCATTGTTTAAGTTTGCGGCATGGCCATTTAGCATTTTCCAAACGTATATTATGATGTACCGCTCACGCCGTCGCTCTAACGAGTACAATTCAAGTGCTTTAAGTCTTCCCCAGTAGTCGAGATGTTGCACGGAGGAGATCTTGTTTGTAAATGTACGTTGGACGCCTTCAAGTGATTGTCGTTCTCCAACCCTCCACGGGTCCCAGAGTTGGCAGCAGTACTCGAGGATTGGCATTATTAGAGATTTGTATAATATTATCATTGATTTTTCTTCCCTTGTGGCAAACGTCCGTAGAATCCAACCCATTTGATTGGGAGCAGAACGGACTATGTCTTGGATGTGTTTGGTAAATGTTGCGTCACTGCTTATTGTTACCCCTAGATCTTTAATATTGGCCCCTGAATTGATACTGTTTCCATCATAGGTTGAGTACACAGAATTTTCTTTTAGTTTGACATCAGGTCCATATCTAATGAGGTCAAATTTGCAGCTATTAACCCGCTGAGTACCAGCTAAATATTTATAAATGTACCACCCAGGACCGGCTGATTCTGATTTTTGTTATTTTCCAGAAACAATAGCGAATGGGTTAGGAATGAAGGAAAAACCACGAAAAACCGATCAAAAAGCTCAAAAAATGGTTCTACAGAGCCCCTGAAAACGGATTTTACAAGAGTAAAAAATTGAAGGCAATTTCCCCAAAACATGTTTTTGCGCGCTCACGCGCACGCGGTTGGACTTTGAGAGTTTTCAACCATCGGCATGGGTGCGTGGGATACTTACACAGCTCCCATACAAATCTGAGCCCTCTAGGTGCCATAGGACCGGAGTAATTGGGACCGGAGTGACACTGACGCAAACGTTGCGTCGCTGGGGTTTAGCGTTACATACATTGCTGACGCAAACGCTGCGTCGCTGGGGCTCAGTGGGTTAAAAGACATGTTATTATTTTCCGCCCAGTGGTACAGCACATTCAGATCCTGCTGGAGTGATGCTGCATCGATCTCATTCTTCACTCTTTCAGACACCCGTGTATCGTCGGCAAAAGATGAAACTCGAGCCATCTGAACCTCAGCATCTATGTCTGACAAGAGTATTAGGAACAATATTGGTCCAAGAACAGAACCTTGGGGAACTCCACTGGTCACGTTTGAATCTGTAGACACACATCCACCAACTGCTCCAGACACACACACACACAAACACACACACACACACACACACACACACACACACTATTTAAGCGATTATATCCTTTTCAAGATATGACAAGCACACAGGTAACTTCAACGAGTTGCTGAATCATTATGTTCTCTCCACCAACCAACTCTACTCCTAAAATCGATTAATGAAATTAACAGACACATGTGGCAGTCCGGGGATTCGAACCCAGGATGCTCACTCCGAAAATCAACACACTATGCACTGCACCACGAAGACAGTTAAAGAATACTGCACAAGCCTATGATTTATTATGCAGTTTCGAATCCTGCATACCAATCTTAGCATGTACAATATCCCAACTGCACTATCGGAGGCTATGCATAGGTGAAAGGAAACAGTTGTAAGGAATGAAGCGCCAGCAAACATAGTTGGATGGGGTATGGGAGGGAGAAGAAGAGAAGTGGAGGAGGAGGTGGGGATCAGGAGGTCAGTAGTGTGTGAAGCCATGAAAAGAGTGAATTTGGGGAAAGCACCAGGAATAGATGGAGTGTGTGGGGAAATGCTATTTGGGGAAAGCACCAGGAATAGATGGAGTGTGTGGGGAAATGCTGAGGTATGGATGTGAGATAGTGATCGAATGGGTATTGAAAATGTGCAAAGTAGCATGGGAGAAGTGGAGTGCACCTGATGACTGGAAGACAGGCATAATAGTCCCCCTATATAAGGGTAAAGGGGAAAGAGGAGTGTAGGGTAGTGAATGAGAGAGTAAGAGCAAGAATGGAGAAATGGATAGGTGACGAGCAGGGCGGTTTTAGAAAGGGAAGAGGATGTGTAGATCAGATTTTTACCCTGAAATGTGTTGTGGAGAAATAATATTTGGAGAAGCAACAAAAGCTGTATGTTGCCTTTATGGATTTGGAGAAGGCCTATGACAGAGTGGATAGAGAAGGTATGTGGAAAGTACTTAGAATATACAGAGTAGATGGCAAGTTGCTGAAAGCAGTGAAGAGCATGTATGAAGGTGCAAAGGCGGCAGTACGTGTGGAGAATGAGCAGAGCGAGTTCTTTGTTCTGAATGTTGGGTTGAGACAGGGGTGTGTTATGTCTCCGTGGTTGTTTACTGTATAAATGGATGGAGTCATGAAAGAAATACAAGGAAGAGCAGTGGATGTTGGTGTATCGCTAATAAGGGAGGGAAACGAGTGGAAGCTATCTGTACTGCTGTTTGCTGATGATACAGTTCTGATGAGCGATATTGATTGGGAGTTGCAGTTGTTTGGAACAGTGTGCGAAATAAGGAATCCGAAGGTAAATGCAGGGAAGAGCAAGGTTATGGTCTTCGAAAGGGGTGAAGCCATAGAGTGTGAGGTGAAGTTGAAAGGTCGGGTTTTGGAGTTTGTCAGCTCATTTAAGTATCTGGGCAGTGTGATGAGTAAAGATGGGAATATGGATGAAGAAGTGCGGGAGAGGGTGCAACAGGGGAAGAGGGTTGTAGGAACGCTGAAAGCAGTAACAAGAAATAGGGTGGTCAGTATGGAAGTGAAGAAGTCCTTGCATGACAGTGTTGTAATCCCGACACTGACTTATGGAAGCGAAGCATGGACGTTGGTGGAGAAACTCAGAGCAAGAGTGAGAAGGGTGGAAATGAGTTACTTGAGAAGTGCGTGCAGAGTTATATGGAGGGATACACAGATGAATGAAGAAGTAAGAAGGAGGTATATGCCTCACGCATCCTACTGCATGTCGTACAAGGCGACTAATAGGGGGGATGGTGATAGACTTGCGGACCAAGTAGCCATCACTATACAATGAAGCCTTGTTATTGGCGCTGGCATTGTCTCTATATGACAGTGCTGTGACAGGGCTTCATTGTACTTGCTCCAAGTTGCCTAATGGCGGCACACTGGCAGTGGGTGTCGCTCCCTCTGGACCCGGCCCTGGCGCTCTGGGCCCAACCTGGACGAAATGGATCCAGAGGGTACAGTACGTAGTGTTTCCCCGGACTGGCACTTTCCGCCCAATAGTATAGGGGCCCGAACCTGGTGGTAGCGCTCCAGGAGGCTGCCCTGTCATTTGGCGAAAAATACCAGGCCAGTCGTAGTGCCGTGTACGCGCACGGGGTGCGTCCCTGCGGCTGGTTCTGGTGGGGCGTACCGAGGCCACTGGATCCTACCCCCTTGAAATCACTTGGGGGATGGTGCTGGGAATGGTCCCGGGGTAGACTGGAGCCGGAGTTCTGGGGGGGCTGATGCCCATCTGCCAGCCAAACCTACCTAATTATGACTAAAATCAAAGAAAATAAACGTAAGTCCGATGAAATAAAACCGCACAGGACAATGACAAATGCCCCCCACAAACTCAGACTTGCTAGTGTGAATGTTGGTAGTTTGAATCTGCGTGCGAATGAAGTGGGTGAGATGTGTGAGAGGAGGCGAGTGGACGTCTGCTGTACCCAGGAAACACTCTGGAAGAGGCATGGGGTACAGTGGATTGTCGGAAGGAGGAAAAGATATAGGATATACTGGATGGGTGTGGAGACTGATAAAGCGAAAGGAGGAGTGGGTGTTCTGGTGGCTGAAGAGCTGGCGGAAAGTGTACTTCAGATTACGAGAGTTAGTGAAAGGCTGATTGTTTTGAAGTTGAAAGTTGGTGAAAGAATTCTTAATGTGATATCTGCATATGCCCCACAGGCTGGTTTACAGAAAGAGATAAAAGAGGACTTCTGGAATAACACCGTCAGTGTCATTTCAGGCCTCTCGGAGAACGAAATAACAATCGTGGGGGGGGGGGGGGACCTCAATGGTCACGTGGGAGCATCTGCAGATGGATACGAGGTGGTACATGGAGGAAATGGTTACGGAAGGAGAAATCTAGAAGGCGAATATATATTGGAGTCCTGCGTTGCACTCAACATGGTTGTGTGTAACACAAAGTTCAAGAAAAGACAGAGCCACCTGATCACATATAACTCTGGGGTCTCCAGTAGCCAGATAGATTACTTCTTGGTTAACAGGAAAGACTGGAAACTAGTTCGAGTTTCGAACTATGTAAAGGTCATCCCGAGCGAAGAATGTATCCCCCAACATAAGCTACTTGTGTGCGACATGAGCTTATACAGAGCTCCTAAGCGCAAGAAGGTTTACATACCCAAAAGGAAAGTGTGGCTGCTGAAGGACAAGGAAGTTAGGGATAGGTTTCATAATGAACTGGAGGAAATTAATAGAAATAAGGAAGCTAGGCCTAACGATGTAAATAGCCAATGGAACTTTCTTAAGCATAGCCTTATCGCTGCCACTGACAAAGTATGTGGGAAAACAAAGGGTCACCCCAGGAATAAGACCTCTTGGTGGTGGAACGATGAAGTAGAACATACTGTGAAAGAGAAAAGGAGATGCTTCAAAGCATGGAAGAAAGGAGGCAGCAGGGAGGAATACCAGGCAGCTAAACGAACTGCCAAAAGAGTTATTTACAATGCTAAATATCGCATTAAGGACCTGGTCCTCGAACAAGTGTGTAACACTGACAATCCCAATGGGATCTTCAACCTAGCTAGGCGAGTTAAAAATGACAGTAGGGATATTATAGGTGAACAGTGTGTTAGAGATGATAATGGGAAGATTGTGTATGCAGAAAATGAAATCAGAGAAGCATGGAAGGTACACTATGAACGATTGCTAAATGTAGAGTTTGAATGGGATAAGGAACAGCTTAGTATCGAAAAACCAATATCTGGGCCCCCTCCTTTGATAGCACCAGATGTAGTGAGCGACGCAATCAATAAAATGAAGGACGGTAAAGCTCCAGGTTGCTCCGACATTGTCGCTGAGATGATAAAAGCCTCAGGGGAGATTGGTGTAAACTTAGTCACTGAGTTGATAAACACCATTATTAAAGATGAGAAAATCCCAGAGGATTGGCTCAAAAGTGTAATAGTAAATATATACAAAGGAAAAGGGGATGCGCTAGATAGAGGAAATTATAGGGGCCTGAAAATGCTTGACCAAATCATGAAGGTCTGTGAGAGAGTCCTTGAGGGTTTGATCAGGCAAAGCATCTCTATTGATGCTATGCAGTTTGGTTTTATGCCAGGACGTGGTACAACCGATGCTATCTTCATAGTCAGGCAGATACAGGAAAGATACTTACTAAAAGGCAGGGATCTTTACTTTGTGTTTGTGGACCTGGAGAAGGCCTTTGATAGGGTACCTAGAGATGTTGTGCAGTGGGCTATGAGGAAACTTGGTGTGGAAGAGTGGCTGGTGCGTGTGATAATGAAGATGTATGAGGATTCGCGAAGTTCGGTGAGGGTGAAGGGTGTACGGAGTGATGAGTTCGCAGTACGTGTTGAAGTCCATCAGGGTTCAGTGTTATGCCCCCTCCTCTTTATTATGGTCTTGGAGGCGCTGTCTAGAGTTTTTAGAGGCGGACTCCCGTTGGAACTGTTTTATGCAGACGATTTAGTCCTAATAGCTGACAGTATGCAGGATGCTGAGGCCAAATTCAGAGAGTGGAGAGAGGGCATGGCGAGCAAGGGTTTAAGAGTCAATATTAACAAAACCAAGGTTATGCATTGTAGATTGAGACGAGGCAATATGGAAAAGAGCGGTGCATACCCATGTGCAGTGTGTGGAAAGGGAGTGGGCATTAACTCAATTCAATGTAGCATCTGTCGATGTTGGGTACACCATGGGAGTAAGCGCTGTAGTAGAATAAAGGGGCCCCTGCCGAAGGGTAAGTCAGAAATAGAGAAATTTGAGTGCGTAGTGTGCAAAGGCGAGCTTGTGTTAAGTGATGATCCTGTGGCTGTGAATTTTGGAAATGAGTCTTTGGAGCTGGTGAATAAGTTTTGTTACCTAGGAGATACCATCTCTGCCGGTGGTGGGGCCGAGGCTGCCACTGTTGCTAGAATTAGGTGTGGCTGGGGGAAGTTCAGAGAATTGATGCCAATCCTGACCATGAAAAGAATGCCTCTCCCCCTGAAGGGAAAGGTGTATGCCTCATGTGTTAGAAGTGCAATGACGTATGCCTCAGACACATGGGCCGTTAAAGTAGAGGATGTCAACAGAATGGAGCGTAATGAGATGAGAATGGTGAGATGGATGTGTGGGGCCAGGCTACAGGATAGAATAACAAATGTTGAGCTGAGGAGACGTTTAGGTATAAAGAGTATTAGCGAGGTGATGCGTACAAGTAGACTGGGATGGTATGGACATGTGGAGAGAATGGATGAACAAAATTGGGTGAAAAAATGCAGGTCTGTGATTGTGGAGGGAGCTGCACCAAGGGGTGGACCGAGGAAGACCTCGGATCGGACTATACGCGCTGATCTCAAATCCAAGAACTTGACAAGTGAAGCAGCCCTTAACAGGGTTGCCTGGAACGCCGCCATTAGGACAAGAGACTGAAACTGCACTGATGTGTGGAACACTCGGTCTTAAAATTTTATGTATGTATGTATGTGTATGGTGTGGAGGTAGATGTCCTGGAAAGTATGAAAAGGAAGACCTTGAGATGGTTCGGCCATATGGAACGTATGGGAAGCGAGAGAATGACTAAGAGGGTGTACGAGAGCGAGGTGGAAGGACGGAGAGGGAGATGTAAACCGAAAGAGAGGTGGAAGGATGGAGTGAAGAAGTATATGGATGAAGGCGGTGCTGGTTGGGAGGAGGGGCGTCGACTGACTGGGGACAGAGGTGCATGGGGGCATTTCGTTGGTGGCCACCCCTTCGGGGATCACGGCGTCAGGCAATAGATAGATAGATAGACAAGTAACCTCATCAACACGTACTGTACTGTACATGCATTTTACTCTCTCCCTCACGCTCACTCTCACACATAATTTATAGTTCTTAAACTCCTGTCACGCACCTATTCACTTACACACACCCTCTCCTCCACCACATACCATTTACCCGCCACAACCAGTAAATTATAAGTGAGTTAAGTGTCAGTTTATACGTGTGTTAAGTGGTAGATAGCGGTGCACTTGTCTACAGTCCTGCACTTACACCCTTCAGTACCGTGACGACTTTATTAATTTTGTTCATGCTAATTATAGGTGGTATTTATTGCCTACATTAACGAAGTTGGACGGTGATTATGTTTTTCGCCTCCGTTTGTCTGTCTGTTTGTCTCTAAACAAGATATCTCACAAAGTTATTTGAACCAATTTTCCCGAAATTTGGTGGGCAGATAAGATATGCGCCAAGGAACATTTGATTCAGTATAAGAGGCCATCCAAAGATTTGAACGAAATTTGATGGGCATCTCACAAAGTTATTAACCGATTTTCACTATATTTGGGGGGCAGATAGGATAGGCCTATGCGCCAAGTAAGAAGTGATTCAATTTAGGAGGCGATTCGGATCATATCCTGGAACACTGATGCAGAACAAAATTTAGGCTTATGAATATAATGGTAAAGAACCAGCCTGCGTAGGCGAAGGTATGCGCTCTACCGAGTGCCCCTCTAGCTTACTTTGGGAATGCTGTGTGAAAGAGTCCATTTAATCCCGATACAAACTACCTCAATTATTTCTTGGACGCTCCAGATCTTTCCTAACTTGAAAATGTTGTCTATTTATTGCCATAGTATAAGGAAAAAGCCGTCATGATATACTGAATGGGTTGAGTTCTTTGTAGACCTGTGCTTCCTGGAGGTCCTTCCTAAGCTTAATGACATTTTCTATTGTTAGCAGGAATAAATGGAAACAAAAATGACGTTATCGTACTGAAAGGTTTTAGGTGATGGATCAGGGTTCCATTCTATCTCGGCATTTCTGATCTGGTAGCTTCGGAATTCCATCTTTGCAACAATAAGTCATCAGCTATTACAGGATACCTTTTGCCTAGTTGAAACTTTCGATGTAAGCCAGCTCCATAAGATTGCTAGAATAATTAGCTGCAGATTGAAAATTGCCAGAAAAAGTGATCGTTTATTTCACATTGATATAAATTGCATTTGTGATACTTAGTAGTTTTGTTTAACCGAAGCGAGGTAGTATAATTCGTAAATCTAACATTTCTGCATTTAATATCTGACTAACCTACATATACACAATACTTTGCGTTGTGTGTGTTAAGTTGAGATAGATGCGCTCCACTATCCTTGATCTGTTTTATAGATAACCTCAGAAAAAGTAAGAATATAGGTTATGTTAGATTAGGTTAACTAATAGCGGTGTTACTATTAGTACAGGTGCCCACAGGAATCTGCACCTATGCCATGGTTGTATGTATGGAGAACTAGTATACCTGAATTAGGAATGTAGTTTTTCTTGCAGAAGTTCATTCATATTATCAATTATGGGGAGATTGGCTGTTTTTTGGTCAATTAATTCAATTATTCCTGTATTTCTTAGTTTCTTCGCTAAACCTCCATCAAGCTTAGAAAAATACCCCCTAGACCCCTCTTCAAGATAAATTTGTAAATTTTTCGGTAGAAATTTTTAGGTACGTACGTCGCCGGTACATCGCTATCGCTCGCCAGGAAAAAATCGACACCTAAATGGCACAAAATGTCTTAAAATTGACAACGAAATGGGGTGAAAGGTGTTAAAATCGCCAAACTAGTGGGCCGAATGTCTTATAATCTCAAACCAAATATGGCTTACTACGAGGGAGAAAGGGGACCAGAAAAACGACCTGTGTCCCCTTAACGGTTATATAGCAAATTCTTCTTGTTATGTCGTTTACCTGACTTTTCCTTCCATGAATTAAATCCCGGAGTGGTATACACATCTGTGTGGACCATTGTACACAGAGCCTGTCCTAACCCCTTCTGTACCAGTGACGTCTTTTAATTTTATTGTAGCTATATTTAGACCATTTTGTGCAGTTTCAGAAGGATCTATGGTAGGAAAAATTATTAAGCGAGATAGTTCGAAGCCTGTTAATTGCTGGAGGCCCTTTTAACATTGATAAAATCGTCTAATAGTAGCCATAATATAATTAAAATGACATCGCCGGTATATAAGGGGTTAATATACCCTAGTTTCCTGTTCAGCATCTATATACATGTAATAAATCAATATAAATTAAGAACGTCGGAGTAGGATGTAATGATTTAACCAGAACAAAGTTGGTATTGATCAACGTAAAATGAACATTATTATGTTCTATCCAACAACCAACTCTACTCCTAAAATCGATTAATGAAATTTAACAAACACATGTGGCAGTCCGTGGATTCGAACCCAGGACGCTCACACCGAAAATCAACACCTTATGCATTGCGCCACGAAGACAGTTAAAGAATGGTGGACACTGCCTACGATTTATTATGCAACTTCGAATCCTGCATATCAATCTAAGCATGTACACACATCCCAACTGCAACTCACGTAGGCTATGCATATGTGAATGGAAAGAGCAATTAATGGGGCCTTAACCACTAGGAAAGTCCTCTCGATAAATTACTCCTGAACCAATATCAATTATTATGTTATATCCAACAACCAACTCTACTCCTAAAATCGATTAATGAAATTTAACAAACACATGTGGCAGTCCGTGGATTCGAACCCAGGACGCTCACACCGAAAATCAACACCTTATGCATTGCGCCACGAAGACAGTTAAATAATGGTGGTCACTGTCTACGATTTATTATGCAACTCCGAATCCTGCATATCAATCTAAGCATGTACACACATCCCAACTGCAACTTATCGCTTGCCATGAAACAAATAAAATCGACATCTAAATGGCACAAAAGGTGATAAAATCGCCAAACTAATGGAGCAAACGTCTTAAAATCTCAAAACTAATGGGGCTAATGAGGGAGAAGGGGAGCCAGTGTGTATTTATTTTATTATAGGCTATATATATTTTTAATTACGGTTCAATACAATATTCCCCGGCAGTCGTCATGGGGATAGTTCTATTGGTTTAAGTACCAGACGTATTTATCGAGGTAATGCCCCTCTTTACATTTTACACAAACAAAGCATCAAGGTTTTCACGATTTTGACTATAAAACTGCCCCATCGAGGTATTAATATACTATATACATTTGCTTTTGCTGTTAGGGTTGGGAAGTAGATTTTCGTGTGCCAGTAAGTGGTTAAAGGGGGAAGGGTTTATTTATTGGTCGATATATTTTTGTATTTATTAATATTTGAGTTTCCTCCTTAGACCTTCATCAAGCTTGAGAAAACATCCCCAAGATCCCCCTTTTACAGTAGACACATTTGTACATTTTTCGGTAGAAAAATGTTCCGGTCGTACGCCGGTTCCTTCTAAATTACAGGCTCACTATCGCTCGCCAGGAAAAAATTGACACCAAAATGCCACGAAAAGTCTTAATATTGACAAAGAAATGGGGCGAAAGGTCTTAAAATAACCAAACTAATGGGTCGAATGTCTTAAAATCTGAAAACTAATGGAACAAAACATGAGGGAGAAGGGGGTCCATAAAAAACAACCATCGCCCTCCTTGAGTACTGGCTGTGGGGCCACTTGGGATTGGGATTCATTTTGCCTGCTCTCAAGGGTGGCGGGAATATAAAGGGGATGCAATATATGGTTGGTTGCTCATAGCTATGTAAATAACTCAATGTCATAGCTTTCTCTGTCCTTCCGTCTCACTCTATCTGTGTGTGTGTGTAGTTGGGTGTGTGTGAAATTGATCTACTAATGAATTAAGATGTACAGTATATCTATCTATTGCCAGACGTCATGATCAACAACGCCCATGCTTCACTACTGTAGGCCTACATTTATGTCAGGATTACCACACTATCATACAAGAACTTCTTTACTTCCATGCTGACCACCCTATTCCTTGTTACTGCTTTCAGCGTTCCTACAACAGTCTTCTCCTGTTGCACCCTCTCCCACACTTCTTTATCCATGCTCCCATCTTTACTCAACACGTTGCCCAAATACTTAAATGAGCTAACATTCTCCCCATAACCTGACCGTTGAACCTCACCTCACACTGTGACTGCACTCCTTTCAAAGACCATAACCTTACTCTTCCCAGCATTTACCTTCAGATTTCGTATTCCACACACTGTTCCACACATATTTACCAGACCTGCAACTTCCATTTACTATCGCTCATCAGAACTGTATTGTCAGCAAACAGCATTACAGGCAACTTCCACTTATGTCCTTCCCTTATCAGCGGTCCACCAACATCCTCTGCTATTCCTTGTATTTCTTTCATGACTCCATCCATATACATATGTATATATTGAACAATCATGGGGACATCAAACACCCTTGCTTTAACCCAACATTGATAACTTGCTCTGTTCATTCTCGACACATACTGACGCCTTAGCACCCTCTTACATGCTCTTCAATGCTTTCAGCAACTTGCCATCTATTCCGTAGATTATCAGTACTTGCCACAGACCTTCTCTATCAACTCTGTCATAGGCCTTTTCCAAGTCCATAAAGGCAGCATAGAACATTTGTCCCTTCTTCAGATATTTCTCCACAACACATTTCAGGGCAAAAATCTGATCTACACATCCTCTTCCCTTCCTAAACCTGCCCTGCTTGTCACCTATCCATTTCTCCATTCTCGCTCTCACTCTCTCAATCACTACCCTACTGTACACTTTCCCTACTAAGCTTAGAAGGCATTCTCCGTTGGTTACCACACGCTTCTCTTTCCCCTTTACCCTTATACAGGGGGAATACTATGCCTGTCTTCCAGTCATCAGGTGCACTTCCCTTCTCCCATGCTAGTTTACACATTTTCCATACCCATTCAATCACTATCTCACCACCATACCTCAGCATTTTCCCCTACACTCCATCTATTCCTGATGCTTTCCTCATCTTCATTCTTTTCAAGGCTTCACACACTTCTGACCTCCTGATCCCCACCTCCTCTTCCACTACCGTACTTCTCTTCTTCTCCCTCCCATACCCCATCCAACTATGTTTGCTGGCGTTTCATTCCTTACGTTCAACAATTCATTGAAGTGCTCCCTCCATCTCTCCACTCTCTCTTGCTTCACGGCTAACACTCGCCCATTCCTATCTTTCACACCCTTAATACTTCCTTTGCTACCCTCCCTAACTTTCTTGATCTCTTTCCAGAAGTTTCTTACACTCCTTCCACTTTATACTTAAATTGTGTTCCTCCTGATTTACTAAAGAACTGTGCTTCCGTACTGACTTCCTGCCTAGGCAAACTCTTCCGTCTCTGTCTCTCTTCTAACTTTGCTCTTATTCAATCTGTCCCAAAGAAGGGTGGCCGCTCTCAACACTCCAACTATCGTCCAATTGCTCTCATCTCTTGCATCTCTAATGTTTTTTAACTATTCTTGCTTCCAAATTTTCTTAAGCATTTCTCTTCTCATAATCTATTCTCAGATCGCCAGTATGGCTTCCTTATTAAGGGTCGCTCTACTGGTGGTCTTTTTTCATGTCTTACTAACTCTTGGGTCATCCTTCTTTCGGGACTTCGATGAGACCTTTTCTATTGCGCTAGACATATCGAAGGCTTTCGATAGAGTCTGGCACAAATTTCTAATTTCTAAACTACCCTCCTTCGGTTTCTATCCCTCCCTCTGTGCCTTTATCTCTAAGTTCCTTTCCGGCCGTTCCATAGCTGCGGTTGTGGACAGCCATTGTTCACTTCCTCATCCTATCAACGCTGGTGTTCCTCAGGGTTCTGTCCTATCTCCAATTCTCTTTCTAATATTAATAAATTATCTTCTGAACTGTACCTCCAGTCCTATCCATTCATATGTAGACGACTCTACCTTACACTATTCAACTAGTTTTCCAGAACGCCCCAGCAAGCGATCCCTCAAAAAAAAAATGTAACCTCAACACTCTTCTGATCTAACTACCATTTCCAATTGGGGCAGAGAAAACCTTGTTGCCTTTAATGCTTCCAAAACTCTATTTCTTCATCTATCCACCCGTTGTGAACTCCCAGAGAACGATCCCTTATACTTCAACAATACAAAAATCAATCCTTCATCTTCTCTCAGTAATCTTGGTGACTCTTTTTCTTTTGATCTCTATTGGAAGGACCATATTACCACTCTTGCTAAAACGGCTTCCCAGAAGCTGGGTGTGCTCAACCGCCTCAAGGGGTTCTTCTTGCTCTGTACAGGGGCACAGTGTATCCTTGTATTGAGTATTGTTCAAATGTGTGGGGAGGATCCTCTCACACAGCACTTCTAGACAAAGTTGACAAGAAAGCCTTCCATATCATTAATTCCCATCCACTCACCGACTCTGCAATCTCTCTCTTTTCATCGCAATGTTGCATCTCTCGCTATTACAATAATAAGTTTTCCTCAGAGCTCTCAGTGTATACGGTACCACCTCCTCTACGTATAGTACGGAGTACCCGTCTTGCAACACAATCCCACCCCTACTCTGTGCAACTCTCCAACCCAAGAGTGAAACGTTATTCTCAGACTTTCTTCTATTCAACTGCTGAGCTCCGGAACTCTCTCCCAGAATCAGTCTTTCCCTCTTCCTATGACTTAAATTACTTCAAACTCCGTGTGTCCAGGCATTTTGGCTCGAACGTCCCTTGATTTTGGCCCTGTCACTCTTTCAACTCTGGGGGAGGCACTCGCTACAGGCAGTTCTGCCTTTTGTCTCCCTCAATCACATAGACAAAAATAAAAAAAACATCTGAGCAGATGCTGCCCTTGACCTTGACTACAGCCTAATTGATGTGCAGGTGAGAGGCGCTGGTTGTTGTATTATGATACTACACCACATACTGGTTATTATGCTTCATACTGGCCACTCACACTAATTAGATAGTAGTTTAGGTGATAGTTTTGTTTCGTGTACAGACTTGCCGAGATTTTCACTCACGTTTCTTCCATATGCAGTAGGCCTACTGACTCATATGTTTTCATATTCTACTGTATATTTTTTCATTCTATTATTTTCTTATGATATATACTTAGTCTCCCACATAATGAATCTCATTTACTCATACTCTATTATGCTTCATGCTGTAGGAGTCTACCTAGCAATATTTGTACGAAGTGGCTACGGGACACCACCAGGGGTGTCACGCAGCCCAGCCAGTGAGGCTGGGCTACGGGACACCACTGGTGGTGTCCCGTAGCCCAGCCTCACTGGCTGGGCTGCGTGACACTACCAGTGGTGTCTCGCAGCCCAGCCACACTGAGTAGGCTACGGGACACCACCACAAGTGTTCCACGTATACAAAGCTTATTTTTATAGCTAAATTTATTCATATCGTATTTCCATCTATTTTTTCTTAGTTTAAACTCGTGCCCTTTGATCCTACCGGGTTACCTCACAAAAAAAGTCTTTGTAAATCGTTGTTATATACCCCTCACACGTCTTCTCCTCCAAGCTTGGGAAATTGTGTGTGTGTGTACGTGTGTGTGTGTACAAATGAATGATAACGGTGTGGATTGAAATATTTACGTATGGGTTTGTGAATGAAAGTACGAAATGTTTCTGTGATTGTGAATATAAAGGTGTGTTTGTGTAAGTGTGTGTGTGAGCACGTGATTGTATGTTTGTGAGTAGAAATATACATGGCAGGGTAGGTGCTTTTAATAGTGAATCCTTGTCCACTTGTAAATTAAATGTGTGTGTGTGTGTGTGTGTTGTATAATATATATATATTGCATAATGCATATACTGTATAGCCATGAAAGCTAATAGGTAATATATCTAAATCTGTAATGCATGTTTTGTCTGATTATTGGAATCCAAATATGAAGTTTGGGTAATTTAGGTTACGGAAAGTAATTGGTAAAAATAATAGAATTATGAAACATTTCAAAATCTACCATATATGAGTGCGGCCGAAGAGGGTTGTGAAAAAAACCCCGCTGACCAGCCTCTGGATACCAGCGGACGTGGATCCTTTACCTCAAGATCTCAAGCTAATCCAGAAAATGAACACCTACTTGTAAATTGTACCTGCCAGCATAATTATCTGATGGTGTGGTCTCTCTCTCTCTCTCTCTCTCTCTCTCTCTCTCTCTCTCTCTCTCTCTCTCTCTCTCTCTCTCTCTCTCTCTCTCTCATTAATTTCATTGTGGGTGTTTGGTGTTGTAGTTGGCATAATAAAATATAGATTATACACCAACGTGCTCGGTTATGTATTGGTTGGCATACTTACTTTACAACTAAGAGGAGCTGCGTTCGAATCCCAACCAGGAAAGAGACATTGGGACAAGTCTCCTTACCCCTTGTTTCTCAGTTTTACAAAATGGAATAAATAGAGACTTGGTATAAGGCATTGAGGTAATAAGGCCTTAATACCTAAAGTATGCTGTATATACTTTGTTAATACCTCCATGGTATAAGGGGACAATAATGTGAAGTCCTCTCCGGATTTGACGGTCTGGTACGAGTTGTAATGATACTATACACGTAGGCCTAGATGATATACAGTAATGCGCATAGAGGATCGACCTCACCAAAACGGTCAGAGGACAGACAATGAGGTCCTGTCGAGCGCCGATTGACCCACACCCGACAGATCCCCTTCACACCCAACCCATCTCGTCCATATGCCAATCTATTTTTTTCTTAATGCTCTCTATCGTTCTTGATTCCACTATAGCACTTGGTAGCTTATTCCACCTATCTACAACTCTGTTACCAAACCAATATTTGCCTATATCTTTTCTGAAACGAAAAATATCTAATTTGAAACCATTTGTTCGATTTTTGTTTCGTTATCACTGAACTTGAATACGTAAGGAAGATTTCTATCATGTGTAAGGTCCTAGGACTTACATATAAGAAAATAAGAACATAAGAAAACGGGAGTCTGCAGAAAGCCGATCGGCTCCAATCACACCCAACACTAATTATAAGGCCTAATAATAGGCCCAACTCACTAACACCATGAGGACTGACCTCACCAAACGATCAGAGGTCAACATGGGAAAACGGGGGTCTGCAGAGCGCCGACTGGACAACAACCGGCAGATCCCACTCACACCCAACCTCCATTATAAATACTAAATAGGGCATTAGGATAACACCATAGAGGATTTTTTTAGACGAAGTATATGGATTCATATGGTAATAGTTTGTTCTAGGACCTACATCAAGTGCTTGATTTATTACCAAGATAGTTTGAAATAGTATTAGTAAATAAGGTGAATATGGGCATTGCTCTAATCAAGATGGGTTGGGTGTGAGAGGGATCTGCCTTGTGTGGGCCAATTGGCTTTCTGCAGACTCCCATTATCTTAGGTTGTTCTTATGTTATGCTCTCTCTCTCTCTCTCTCTCTCTCTCTCTCTCTCTCTCTCTCTCTCTCTCTCTCTCTCCTCCTTTGTACTCCTCTTCTAAGCAACATGTGTCATAGTACATATATAAATTCAATAATGTCCAACTCCAATATCAATACAGTTATAGTTTAGTAACTACTTTTAATTACTGTAATTACCTCCTGCTCTACCCTTATATATATATATATATATATATATATATATATATATATATATATATAATTAGTACATATTTTTAATAGCACGTTAGCATCCACTATTAAATATTCAGTTAAATATAGAAATTGTATCAACTAAGGAAAAGAGGTAGTGGGGAATGGGAGGAGTATAAATTGTAATTAAAGGACCAAGGCAGTCAATGGTACCAATTAAATGTGATTAGAGGATCCACCTGGTCCTCTAATCACAGATTATACTCCTCCCACTCACCAATAATCTATTTTTATTCTAATGCTTCACCCATTGTATATTCTAATACATACACACACACATACTATATATATATATATATATATATATATATATATATATATATATATATACCGGTATATATATATATATATATAATGTGTGTTATAAATATTGTAATTAATATTAGTTGTGACTGACTTATTAGTTAATATTGCTATCATATTGCTAGAAAGACGATTATGTAGAGGAAATAATGATAAGAGGTGTTTTAAGTGGATGAAAGGTGATAGAGGTGTTTTAAGTGGATGAAAGGTATCAATAAGAGATATATATATATATGGTATTATAGTTTAGTAACCTGCCTTTAGTCTCCTTCATACGCAGAAAAGAAGAAAAAATAAGAAAATGGGAGCCCACATAAAGCCGATTGGCCCACACAAGGCAGATCCCTCTTACACCCAACCCATCTTGTCCATAATATGTCTATCTAATTGTATTTTGAAGCTCTCTATCGTTCTTGATCGCACTATGGCGCTAGGTAGCCTGTTCCACAGGTACATACAACTCTTAACCACACCAGTATTTGCCTATATTTCTTGAAACGAAATGTATCCCATTTGAAACCATTTGTTTGAGTTTTCTCGCTATCGCTGAGCTTCAGTACATCTTTCAAATCCCCTGTATTTAGCCTATCTCACTTACCCACTTGAACACCTCTATCATATCTATCATATCGTATCATATCATATCTAACTCTGCGTCTGTCTAACGAATGTAAGCCTAGCTTCTTCAACCTGTCTTCATATGGAAGATTTCTAATATTACAGATTATTATTGTCATTCTCGTGTACTCTCTCCAAGGAATCTATGTTCATTCTCTAATAGGGACTCCAATTTTGAACAGCATAATTCATGTGTAGCCTCACTAACGCTAGATAAAAGTTCAAGATTACGTCTGCTGTTCTGTTACTCACACTTCTAGATATACATCCAAGAACTCTAATTGCCTTATTTCGAACACTGATGCATTGATTTCCTGGTTTCAAATCACAGTTGACGATGATTCTCAAGTCTTTTTTCATTATTTGAGTTAGTTATATCCACGTTATCGAAATTGTATCCTGCATTTCCAATCGATTTACTAAATTTTACTACACTGCATTAACCTACATTGAACTTCATCTGCCAATTTACTACCCATTGTGTAATATGTCTAAATCTGTTTGGAGTGTTTTCCCATTTTAGTGTCATCTGTAAATTTACTGATTGAGAGAGAGAGAGCGAGATCAAGGAACTAGAGAGAAGAGAGAGAGAGAGAGAAGAGAGAGAGAGAGAGAGAGGAGATAGAGAGAGACAGAGAGAGAGAGAGAGAGAGAGAGAGCGGTACAATTTACAAGTAGGTGTTAATTTGCTTAGCTGAGATCCCTTAAGGTACGGGTCCATGTACGCTGGTATCCAGAGGTGGTGTTTTTTTTTCGCAACCTTCTTCGCCCGCACTCACATGGTAGCAATATAAATGTTTTATAATGCTATAGATTTACCAATTACAATCCCTATCCTAAATTAACCAAACATCACATTTGGATGCCAATAATCACCAGACAACATATGCATCATCAATTGAGAAATGTTACCTATTATCTTCTATGTTGATTCACTATATAAACACACACAAACTCACATTTTCACGCACAAAATAATTCAGGAACACATCTTCGTATTCCTACCCACAATAAGAACATAAGAACATAAGAAAATGGGAGTCTGCAGAAAGCCGATTGGCCTAAGCAAGGCAGATCCCTGTCCCACACAACCCCAATTACAAAGCCCAATTATAGGCTCAACACTCTAATACCCTGAGGATCATCTTACCAAACCGGTTAGAGATTAACGCAGGATTACGGGGTCTGCAGAGCGCTGATTGGCCCAACCCGGCTGATCCCCCTTCACACCCAACCCTTCTCTTCCATATGCTTATCCAATTTTTTCTTAAAGCTCCCTATCGTTCTTGATCCCACTATATCACTTGGTAGCCTATTCCACCCATCTACAACTCTGTTACCAAACCAATATTTGCCTATATCTTTTCTGAAACGAAATTTATCTAATTTGAAACCATTGGTACGAGTTCTTTCGCTATCACTGAGCTTTAGTACATTTGTCATGTCCCCTTTGTTAATCCCACTAACCCACTTGAACACCTCTATCATATCCCCTCTAACTCTGCGTCTCTCTAACGAATGTAACCTAATTTCTTCAACCTTTCTTCATACGGAAAATTTCTAATATTATGGATCATTTTTGTCATTCTACGCTGAATTCTCCAATGAATCTATGTCCATTCTGTAATAAGGACACCAAAATTGGACAGCATAATCAATATGGGGTCTCACTAATGACAAGTAAAGTTTTAAGATACATCAGCAGTTCTGTTACTCACACTCCTAGAGATGAACCCGAGAATCCTGTTTGCCTTATTACGAACGCTTATACACTGTTTTCTAGGCTTCAAATCATTGCTAACAAACACACCTAGATCTTTCTCGCAGTCTGAATTTTCTAATTCTAAATTAGCTAGTTTATATTTAACATTTGTTTGCATCTTCCCTATCTTTAATACCTTGCATTTGTCAATGTTAAACTTCATCTGCCAATTTACTGACCATTCATGTAAGGTATCTAGATCCCTTTGGAGGCACTCTATATCGCTATCTGAATCAATGTCATTAACTCGCATTGCGTGTATTCACCTTGACGAACAAGTTCGGTGATTTATGTTCTCACACACACACACACACACACACACACACACACACACACACACACACACACACACACACACACACACACACACACACACACACACACACACACAAAACATATTGTACATTCATTATTAATTTTGTACATCCATTATACAAACATATTTCCACTCACAAACGTACAGGCTTTATGTTCGTACATGCACATTCCTACTCGTGCAAGCAAGCTTGCACTGCCCCCCCCCCCCCCCAACTGGCCTACGCAAGGCAGATCCAACTCACACCCAATTAATTCATTAAGCTATTCAGTTTATTCTTGAAAGCCTACTGCTACTGAGCTGATCACTTTACAGTGTACTTTGCAATTTCTTTCACAAATATATAAATTTGTTCCTTCCAAATTATGACCCAAACGTACATGCCATTACAAACGCACATACATACTCATGTAGACATGCATTTGAACATCCATATAACATTCGTAAACAAACATTTATTTACGCACATATACTGTATTTGCATTACTTTATGTAATATAAAGTAATGCAAATACAGTACATATTTATTTACACAAACACATGTAATTATCCACACATTGACGCACTTGTGCTTGTGAACGTCGTCAAGGTGTCTTATAGCACGTTATGCAAGTACGAATGACTTTACTTCTGTTTGATCATTATACCATAATGGTAACAGATGTGTAGACAATAGACATGTGGAATAGGATACCTAGCGCCATTGTGGAATCAAGAACGATAGAGTTTCAAAATAAAATTAGATAAACATATGAACGAGATGGGTTGGGTGTGAGAGGGATCTGCCTTGTGTGGGCCAATCGACTTTCTGTAGACTCCCATATGTTCTTATAAGATGGATATGTAAGACGAAGAATATACACACATTTATAACGGATATATATAACGGCTATATATAATGGCTATATTATAACGGCTATATATAACGCCTAGTTATATGTATAAATAGGTATGTGTGAGTGTGTGTGGCGTAGGGAGTTGAGTGTGGAATAGGTCTGTATATACAACATGTAGGATTATAATTTAATAAAGTCCAACGTTTTTAATGATAATATAAATAATAATCCAAAGAATTTCGATTCAACAGTCTAATTGGCTGAATTATATGGCGATAAATACGAAAACACTTGTGGTGGTGTCCCGTAGCCTACCCAGTGTGGCTGGGCTGCGAGACACCACTGGTGGTGTCACGCAGCCCAGCCAGTGAGGCTGGGCTACGGGACACCACCAGTGGTGTCCCGTAGCCCAGCCTCACTGGCTGGGCTGCGTGACACCCCTGGTGGTGTCCCGTAGCCACTTCGATATTTGTATTAGGACCTTACATATATCATTCTGCCTCAAACTGATTAACACTCATGCTTCTACCACATATATACTGATTAACATTGCTTCAAAATGTACATGCTTTTTGTTGAACGTGTATAATGCACAGTAATATTTTCGTACTATTATTAATGCCTCTCATACTATCATATTGTTTCATATGGTACTAATTCATGCTCTCGGTCTTCTATCAACACCAATTGATATTGTGAGTTACTCGTGGTGCTCTTATTGTAGTATTTTGATTCACATTATGTAATATATTCTGCATGCTGTATAATACAGCACGTAGACTACTACCATTCTGGCTTACGTTGATTTACATACCCAGTCTTCTAAGACATAACTATATTTATTATCATGTTCTGTTTTGCTTCGTAGTATAGGATTCTTAGTCATACGGTCCTCACATACTGTATATTTACACTTTTAAATGGTTTTCACTGATTCGGTTTCACACACACAGCACAGTTTCTTACTGTGTGTGAGTGTCTGGCATAAATGGATTGTAGGTAATATTATTCTCACATATGTTCACACTAAATCATTATGCACATTTACTTATTCACACTATATCACAATATTTCATATTCCTCACTGTCATGGTAACTCACCTCCTACCGTACTAATTCATACATTATCATACTATGTCATACTCCTCACTGTCATGGTAACTCACCTCCTACCGTACTAATTCATACATTATCATACTATGTCATACTCCTCACTGCAACCCACCTCACAATGATTCACACTTCCTCTTGCCATCAGTCATACATATACTATACTCTGTTCCAAAGAAGTAGACCAAAACTCATTAACATTAACCTCTACAACTCATAAACGACTAGAGCAATTGAGCTAATATTTCTAACATTTGCGAAGGGTCACCCAGGGCGTAGCTGTGAAAAATTACAGCCCATTTGCTCCAGCCCCTTTTTAGTTACAGAGGTTAGGGTTCAGGACCTCTGGCCTAACACCTACAGTATTTTGAACAGGGTATAGGATGATATTAACCCCTTCAGTACGATGACGCCTTTTGATATTTGATACCGGTACTGATAAATATTAGACAATTTTATGTAGTTTAAGAAGAACCTATGCTATTTAGAGGGTTTATTGAAATCGTATTTACCCCTTTCAGTCCTAGAAGTAGATTGCAAGCTACAGAAAATCGGCTAATGATAACCAGACTACGATGGAAATTACGACATCGTACTGAAGGTGTTAATTCCTTATTATATTCACATGCTAGTCAATGGTCCACCTCTCAAGTACTCTCCCTCATGCTGATTCACACTCGCATTCTCATCAGTAGCTTGGAGTTCTAGTAGCTTAGCTCATACTAATTCTTCTTCCTTAGTTTACCTCACACTAATTGGGCTTCCTTAGTTTACTTCATACTAATTAGGCTTCCTTAGTTTACCTCATTAAGATAACGAGGAAAATAAATACCACTCCACTACCGCCAAGCAGTTTTCCCGCGCATACCACCACACCCCCGAGAAAGGAAGCCATAACCACCACACCACCAAGATGTGCCAGAGTTGCAACCATAGCTCTCGCACCCCCTCCAACACCCGGCAAAGATATACATGTCACCATTAATAACCCTGATGTCATAAGGAGAAGGAAAAGCACGAAGGAAAGGAAGACCACCAAAAGGCTGCATAGACACCATACCTCCACGCGCCCTTCTTCCTCCAAGCCGCATCACCACCATGACCGAGAAGCCAGGAGGGACTACCCCAACCAACTCAGGGCCTCCTCCCCGCACATATGTCCTTCTTAACCGGAGAAGGGACACCGAGAGGAACTCCGAAAGAGGTAAGACTATTACAGGCAAAATTAAGATGTACACAGTTGAAAAGCTATTAATTACCCTCACTGGAAGGTAAATAACAGCTGGAAGATTTGGGTTTGATACTAAATAGATCCCTGACAGCACTGGTTGTAAAGCTCTATTTAGGATTATTTAGATCTTGGCTCATCAGAGGAATTTGTTATTAGATCTCACTGGAGACAACCTAATATCCGTTCCTCTGCCTTGATTACTGGGCTTTACTGTCAATAAAGAATGCTGATTTGTCAAGTGCTTTATTGGTAGTAAACTGACTTCTAAACCTTACAAAAGTTCATGCACTGGCTGGGCTTTGGAAAGGGCTCTGCGAGATACCATAGCTTTGCATAACGGCACTCTGCATCTAGAGTCCATACGGTACGGAATCCCAGGCACTGGTTCTGGGGTACGTTATACTGTAAAAGGCCCAAAATCACCTCATCCACTCAGTCCCTGAAGAACTCTTATAACGGTCAGGATAGTTAAGAGACGAGACGTTGGTTGCGTTAAAACAGCCCTCTTACGTTAGTTCGATGACATGTTACAGATGCACTGGCATATTGTACATGACATTGAAGACCCAACACCCAAGAGTACTGGAAGGTTCTGCATCAAAACCCTTATGACGGTCAGAGTAGTTAGAGAGCTTCTCTCTACGTTTGCTCGATGATATGTTACAGATGCACTGGCATATTGTACATACCATTTAAGACCCAACACCCAAGAGTTCGAGTTCCATCCACTGTCCACCAGCCACGTCAGGACCACCACCATGGCCAAGACCCTCATCAGAAGACTACAGTAGTGCCTCATGATATAATACTCAGTGTAACCTCAAAGAAGTACTAGTGACGCACCTTATTCAAAGGAAGTACTAAAGTGATGTATATAATTATGAATACATAGTGTAACCTCTAAGAAGTACTAGTGATGCACCTTATTCAAAGGAAGTACTTAAGTGAATAACCTAATATATTAATACGCTATTTAAACTCAAAGAAGTACTAGTGATATACCTTATTCAAAGGAAAGTACTCAAGTGCAATATCCTCGTAATTTCAATACACAGTGTAACTTCAAAGAAGTACTAGTGATATACCTTATTTAAGGGAAGTACTTAAGTGAAAATCTTATGTATACAGTATATCTATACAGTGTAATCTCAAAGAAGTACTAGTGACGTACCTTATTTAAGGGAGTACTTAAGTAATATCAACAGGCAGTGTCTTAAGGTTAATCGTGAGAGAGTATTGTGGATCCTCGCTTGTGCGTCTATATATATATTATATTTTACCTATTACTCTTACTAATCAATATATGTGGGCCTATTAATAAAATTTATGAATGTACGTTGTGCTATATTTATCCTCTATTACCTTTGTGCATGTATTTAAGTGGATTCAACTTCTCCAGTCAAGCAAGAACCTACCTAATTAATCCAAATAACCCCAGCAAAAACCTGGTATAACACTCATACTGATTAGTCTTCCTTAGTTTACTTCATACTAATTGGACTTCCTTAGTTAACTTCATACTAATTAGGTTTCCTTAGTTTACTTCATACTAATTAGGTTTCCTTAGTTTACTTCATACTAATTAGGTTTCCTTAGTTTACTTCATACTAATTAGGTTTCCTTAGTTTACTTCATACTAATTAGGTTTCCTTAGTTTACCTCATACTGACTAGGCTTTCTTAGTTTACCTCATACTGATAATGCTTCCTTAGTTTACTTCATACTAATTAAGCTTCCTTATACCTCTTAGTGCTACTTATTTGGATTGTATCTCATACTATCGTCATAATTAATATTATTGACCTAATTGGCCATTATTTGTTCTTCTCATTCCTTTATATTTCGTTATTGTATATGTAACTCATTCGTGCAATAATTACACCGATTCATAGGTTTTATCTTCTTCTTCCTCACTCTCTCTCTCTCTCTCTCTCTCTCTCTCTCTCTCTCTCTCTCTCTCTCTCTCTCTATCTCCTTGTGTTTGTTTATAGTAATATACTTGTTAGGTCTCCACTGGCCCCCCCCCCCCTCCATTGTCATGCCCTTATATTATAATCTGACTTGTTTTTCTTTTACATTCCTTCTTTCCTCCCCCTTGTTGTGTTCCTCCCTGCTAATACTGTTCTCCTTATTTTTTGTATGCTTTCTTTCTTTTTTATTCTCTCTTCCTTTCTCGATAATTTGTTGTACCTTTCTTATTATTATTATCTTGTATTATCTCTCTACCGCTCCTCTTCTTGCTGGTCTTATTCTTTCTTCCTTTCCTCTGGTCTTCACATCTCTTCTTCTTACTTCTCCTCCCCTCGTCTTTTCTTCTTTCTTCCCTCTTTTCTTCTGCCCTCTTCCCCTCGCTTTCTTCCATCCATTATCTCCTCTTTCAAATTGTCTTCATTCCCTCTCTCCCTCTCTGTATCTTCCTCCTTCCCTCTGTTTCTTTCTTTCCCCTTCCTTCTCGCGTACTTGTATCTCCCCTTACATATTACCGTTTATAGTGTATACTCTTCCCCCGTCTCTATAATCATATTATCTATCCCTCCACCCTTATCAGCTAATTCTTCCTAACCCCTCCCCTCTGTCCTCCCTTTCCCCTCCCCACTTATCGTCCCTCTCCTATCCTTCACTTCATTCACCTTATTTATCCTTTCCTTGACTCTTTTCTCCTCTTATTTGCTTTCCTTCACTCGTATTCTCCTTCCCCCCTCTTCCTTTCCCTGTTTCTATTCCTTCCCCATTTCCCCGTCCCCTCCTTCCGTTATGGCCTGGTCACACGGTCATGTTTTCATGAGTATTGGAAGTGCAAATTTCGCCGAGGTGTCATATTTCACTGGGAAATAGAGGGAACCAACATGTTGGTTTCTTGGCATTTCTCCTCTCCCATTCCACGGTGTATCTATCGATCCAAAGGCTTGGCCGCCTATCGTACGAAACGAAACAAAAACGACGTTCAGTAATGCATGAGTTTGTTTATATTCATCCCAAGGCCCCCACATTCCACGTCAAGAAACAAAAAAGAAAGATACAAGTCGGTCAAACCATTCACGTGAATTAACAAAAATAATTGTAAAGGCAATCTCCCTGACTAAACATCGACCAAGTCATGTACAGTATACCATTCGCGACAACTTTGATTTTTTTCTTCTCTGATTATAATATTTTATTGGATTAACGGTACCTAACCTAACTAACCTATATAACTAATTATATATAAAAAAACTGACAAAATAAAAATATAAAATACTTTAGATCCGAGTGGAATCAAACGCTTGTTTTCCTAAGGGGAGGTGTGGTGGAGGGGTCTTGCCACTGGCCTGGTAATCCAAAGGTCCCGGGTTCAAATCCCGATGTATCAAAGGGAAGATATTATTGGGATGGAATTTGTGCTGTACCTAGTATCAGTGCATTACCACAAAGCCCACCGAAACGTCAATAAAATACCCTGGTTGTTCCCTGATTAAATAGCACTGTATGAATATTCCCATATTCAAAATATGCTATAGGGGTGCAATGCCTGGTGAGTTGTCTGCTCAACAGGTGGCGTTGTGTGTGTGAGAGTCCGAGTGTAGGTAGTGAAACAGTGAAGCACGGGAACGAGATGGCTTCGGAGATGGGGTCGTTTCGGGCCATGAGTGAGCACCGTGCCTCATGTGAAGGCAAGATGGCAGGTGCTCGTTGTACTCTACGTGCTTCACATGTCTCACTCCCTAGACTGGAACAAGGCCTCACGGGCTTCACTGTTCATTGTAAAGCGGTGAATGTTAAGGCTCTCAGCCTATGCCCGAGAGGAAGTAAGTTGGAATATAGAAAAAAAAAAAAAAAAAAAAAAAAAATATACGAGCTCTAACCTCGACCAACTGAGCTATGAGATGGGGTGATATCGGTTTGAAGGCTATATTTAAAAGCGGTTGGGCCTATGGAATTCCTAAGCACCACTAGATGCATTTGGTTTATCTTCTTAACTATGTCTGCCAAAGCAAAACGTATGCGATTTTGTGAGTGGCTTAAAGATGCACTAATATCACTATGTAAATTGATACATGTGCTTTCTGCTGGTGCTTCTCCGTCTACAGACCCACCTATGATTCGGCTATCCCGTGTGAACACTTTTTGCCGGAAATTTTCCAGTATCTCTTCCCCGAGTTCCCCGCGGAATGGAAACTGAAAATGACCGTGTGACCAGGCCTGTATATTTGTCTCGCTATCCTTTGATATTCCCGACTATAATTCCCTTTCCTTCATTTTACTTATTATATTCTTATTTATCTTCATCTCTTCCCCCCCCCTCTCTCTTTCTCTCCTTTTTATGTTACCTGTTCTTGTTCTCCCCTTCTATCTGCACTGTCTTGTTCTATCCACTCCATTATTCTCATTTCTTCCTTTATCCTCTTCTGCCTCTCCCATCTTCACTAACACCTTCGTTTTCCTCCTGTCCCGTTCCTTCCTTATCTCTTTATCCTGGTGTTCTCTTTGTCTACACCTTTTCTCCCTTCCTCTCTCCCTTCCCTATTCTCTTATCAATACCTTCTCTTATTCCCCCCCCCCCCTCTCTCTCTCTCTCTCTCTCTGTGAGAAAAACATGGAACCTTGTTAATTCAATACTGAATCGAACGAAACCGAATCAAAATCCGCAAAGTTTTATATTCAATGATACACCAACTACTAATCCGGAAAGTATAGCAAATGGTTTTAATGATTACTTTAGCTCAGTAGGGGAACAATTGCGCCGTGATATTTCTACAGAACCTACTGATTTCGAGACATATCTTCCTAACCCTGTGAATGTTTCGTTTCACCTTGCCCCTGTATCTGAATCTGAACTAGTTTCGGTAATAACGAAATTTAAAAATACTGCTTGTGGATATGATGATGTAAGTGTGTCGGTTGTTAAAGAATGTTCAAGTGTAATTATACCATTTCTTAAGCATATAATTAATAGGTCATTTATAATCGGGTGTTTTCCAAATTATCTGCAGACAGCCAAAGTTATTCCGATTTTTAAAAAAGGAGATAAAAGTGTTCCCCAGAATTACAGGCCAATATCTCTACTTTCCATATTTAGTAAAATATTTGAAAAACTTGTGGGATCCAGGCTAATAAATGATCTCGAATCACAATCTATATTAACGAAGTGTCAGTTCGGGTTTCGGCCTCGATCTTCTACGGAATGTGCCGTTCATGAGCTAACTAGGGAAATGTATAAAGTTTTAGACACAAAACAATACCAGTTAACGGTTTTCTGTGATCTTTCCAAAGCATTTGACACCCTACCTCATGATATTTTACTTAAAAAGTTACATAACTATGGAATACGTGGCCCTGCCCTTAAATGGTTCACTAGTTATCTTAGTCAAAGGAAGCAATTTGTTTTTTATGATAACGTAAGTTCTAAATGTAAATCTATGACGTATGGTGTTCCACAGGGATCTGTGCTTGGCCCTGTTTTGTTTATATTATTCATTAACGATATTGTATTCTCAAGTACCAAACTGAAATTTCTTTTATATGCAGATGATACAAACATTTATTTACAAGGCAATAATCTAACGGAACTGGTACACCAAATGAACGAAGAAATAGCTAAGGTTTCAACCTGGATTAAATCAAATGGTCTTACACTTAATTTAAATAAAACTCATTATCTTGTGACTCATTTTACTAGCTATCGATTACCAAATATTGAGATTAAAATAAATAACCATGTAATTAATAAAGTTAATGATGTAAAATTTCTTGGTATTACGATAGATGGTGGAATGACATGGAAACCTCATATTAATGACATTACCGTAAAATTATCGAAAATTACTGGCATTCTTTACAAAACTAGAGATTCCTTGAATATTGATAACTTAAAGCTACTTTACCTTTCTTTGGCTTACCCTCATATAATTTACTGTTCTGCTGTCTGGGGAGGAGCAAACAAGACTTACCTGGACTCTTTATTCTTGGCACAAAAGAAAATACTTCGCATAATGACTTACCAATCTTATAATGCTCATACAGGTCCAATATTTAAAGAACATGGTTTACTAAATTTAGGTTATATTTTGTTTGCTCAGGCAGTGAACTTTGTGTATAAATCTTTAAATGGTCTTGTGTGTTTGGAGGGCGATTTTCATATCATGGTCCATAACTTTAATACCAGAGGAGCCCAGGAGTTGCTACGACTCCCATATTGCAGAACATCACATGCACAACGTTGTCTTCGCTATAGGGGAGCTACATTATGGAACACCCTTAACGAACCATTCAGACATGCTGTTTCTATATTTGTGTTCAAAAAGTCTATTAAGAAACACCTTTTAGATCAATACTAAATAGCGATGATTTTATGTAAACCAGTCTATTTCATTTCTCCATTAGTAGTGTTCATGTAACTACTGTCATACCTATTCTTAAAGACTACTGAAAATAATGAACTAAGTTGATTCTTGCTGATTCCATGATAAAGCAGGTAATATACTGTAATGTTTTGTATATATTATATTTTTAATAACCGTGTAACCTAGCATTAAATATTTACTTACGTCTATACGGCTAGCTACATAGAGCTTTTGCTTAGCTAGCTATATATGCCAATCATTCAAATATATGTATTATGATGTATTATTGTATATTATGTATGTAGCCTACACAATTGGCAATAAAAATCAATCAATCAATCAATCTCTCTCTCTCTCTCTCGTAATGCCGAGAGGGTATTCCGGATCTCTGTTATGCTTACTATAGTTGTCTTATATCCTCCCCTTCCTTATACCGGATCCCTCTTACCTTACATACACACATACATGTTAAGGGGTGGTTTTTGCTGGTCCCCCTTCTCCCTCATGTTTAGCACCAATAGTTTTGAGATTTTAAGATGTTCGCTCCATTAGTTTAGTGATTTTAAGACCTTTCGTCCCATTTATTTGTCGATTTTTTTCCTGGCGAGCATTAGCCAGCCTGTAATGTAGGAGGAATCGACCTTTGGCCGGGAATTTTTTCTACCGAATAATGTTACATTTATCTCGAAGGGGGTCTTGGTGGTGTTTTTTAAGCTTGTTGGAGTTCTAGGGAGGACACTTGAAAAAATAATAGTAATAATAACACATCAAATTCAAAGATCTCCCCTTTCCAGACTGAGTGATCCTTAAGCAGTATATACAGTTTCTGTCTCAAGTGCTAACGGCATTCCAAGCAGGACTGTTACACTTATGTTAGGTAAATATATCCTTCTCTTCTTTATATTCTTCCTCTTTATATCATCCCGGTACTCCAACTTCTCATACATTCATGTCCTGTCCCTAAAAACACCACGTCTCTCTCTCTCTCCTTCTCTTGTTTTTGCTCTCTTCCTTTTCTCGTTATCCCTTCCTTCTCTTCTGTGTCATTCCTTTTTTCATTCCTTCTTTGTCTTATTATCTTTCTTCTCTAGTTCTTCCTTCCTTCCTCTCTTCCTTTTCCATTTCTTCCTCCACTTCTGCTTCCTTCTCATTCTCCCTACCCCTTCGTGTATATCCTTCCACTCCTCTAAGTCCTTTTTTCTTTACCTCCTTCCGTCCTTTACGATCCTCTTTCCTTCGTCCTTCCTACTTCTGTTATTATTTACACAAGCCCCCTTCTGTTTCCTTCCTTCTTTCTCCCTTCCAACACCATTCCTTCTCCTTTTTCTCATATATTCTTCTCTCCTCCTTCCCTCATTCTTCTCCTTCACCTGTCCTCACTCTTTATCTTTCCTTCCTTCGTCTTTCCTCCTCCTACTCCTTGCTTCTTAATTTCCTCCCTTCATGAGGAAACTATAATAACACATCTAAATAATGCCAACCTGATTTATAAACACAAATATGAATGTAACCAGACGACGATGCTGTTGTTTCAGTGGAATAATGGCTCTTTGAGCAGTATGTATCGCCTTACTAGTGGTTGTCCCCTCACAGGATGGGGGGCGCTGCTCAATAAACTCGCCCCTCGGGGCAAAATCAAAATCAAATTCTCTCTCTCTCTCTCTCTCTCTCTCTCTCTCTCTCTCTCTCTCTCTCTCTCTCTCTCTCTCTCTCTCTCTCTCTCTCTCTCTCTCTCCTTCAGCTTACGTCAATGGGTTTATGTGACAACAATAATCGTGTGTGTGTGTGTGTGCTGGTCCGATTTGCATAAGTTGTGGATAATATGAATGTGTGTGTGTTCAGGCATAATAGGCTCTATTTTTCTCTTTTGTTTGTATTATGATATAATACTATTTTTGCTCCTGAAGCGTACTTAATGCCTCCCCCCCCCCCCCCCCTCCCTCTCTCTCTCTGGTAAACAAACAGAAGGCAGAGAGTGGTGATAAATGTAGTAAAATATGACTGGGAGCCTGTTTATAGTGAAGTGCCTCAGGCATCGGTCATGTGGTCAGTTATGTTATTTGTCTATATAAATTATATTGATATAGCACCATCTCAATTGTTGCTGATGACACTAAGATAGGGAACTCAGTATTAACCGAAGAGGACAGAACCAAATTACAATCAGATTTCAATAACATAATTGAATGGTCAGAAACGTGAGAGATGCCATTCAATGTTGATAAATGTGAGGTCTTACAAATCGGTAGTAAACACAAATAATATGAATACAGTACCGGTATGAAAAAACAACCAATAAAAGCTACTGCTGCACTAGTTAAAGACTTGGAGGTACTAATTCTTGAAAACATAAAAACCTCAGAACAATGTGCAACAGATTCGAACAAGGCCAATAGAGCTTTGTGGTTTATATAAAGGAATTTTACTTATACAATTAAAATGTAAAACTTGCAAACTAAACAAACCAAAATTGGGACAAGGACAATATAAAGTCAAATTAAATTATCAAAATCGCTATGTGGAAACAACGCTTACTAAAATGAAAATTATTAAATAAAAGAACACAATCCACCACATAGGGTGTACATTACTACATGAACAAGTTAATCTGTTTCCCAAGCAAACTAATCGCACATATAACAACGCACTATCGTCACGTTAAAGGAATCAGTCAAGTTTGGGAAGTCCGGGACGTTCTGGTAAATTTTACTAAACTCTGCATGAATAAAGAAACTACATGTTAAATGTCAAAATATTATTTAAAATCAAATTTGCAACATGACAAGACATTAACAATAGTACAAAATACAAATATTGATAAGATATCTATACTATTACAAAATAATATATAAAATACAGTAGCCTACAGCACTCACTAACGATAGTGCTATCGGGTAGGTACCTGTAAGCATAGCATGCCTCAAGTGACAAATGAGAACATTAAAATACCGTTATACAAAAGGATAGTGAGGCCACATCTTGAATATGGTGTACAATTTTTGAGAGACTCAAGTCAGTACAGCGTAGAACCACATGGTTAATACCATCACTATAAATAAAACATATCACGAAAGAAAAATAAAATGTTCTCACTTAGGAAAAAGAAGATTGATAGGTCAATTAATCGAGTGTTTCAAGACAGTAAATGACTATGACAAAATGTATGCAGAGTCACTGTTCACAATCAATTATAGCTCATCAATTCGAAGAAATGGGATGAAAATAAAAACCAGGATGGCCAAATTCAATGTCATGAAGCATTTTTTCCCCCACAGTGTAGCCAACGAGTGGAATAAGTTGCTGGGGCCCGGGGGAAGTGGTGCAATATAATACAAACGATGCATTCAAAAGGAATCTAGATATTAATTTAGAGGAAATTGGGGTACTATAAGTTAGAAAAAACAAAAACAAACAAGTAAGTTAATATAATTAGTAAACATTTTCCAAATTCAATTTTTGCTATAAATTTCCCAGTAGAAATTTATATCATTCTACTGGTTGCCTTTTTCCCCAACTATATTTCATGCCGATCCTTGGTCGGAGGGAGTGGTGGGTGGGTAGAAAGTCTTCTACTTTGCTAGCCTTGCCTTCCACTTTGTAGAAATTTTGTTAGAATTGAGTCCGGACTGCCTACTGGTTGCCTCAAGGTTTCGTGCAGCCTGTGAACATATATAACTCTATGTAACTCTCTCTCTCTCTCTCTCTCTTTCATATATATATATATATATATATATATATATATATATATATATGAGCAGAAATGTGTGGCTTAATGAACAAATGTAGAAGGCTATATAAATTACCATGAATGTGTTTACAGCTGCTTAGCATATCTGCAGAAGGTCATTACTGTTATTGATAATCGCCGATGCAATAAACCTCTCTCAATATAATGCACGAGTATTTGTACACTAAGTTTAGCATGTAATATATAGCATATCACTGGCAATCTTACCTTTTAGTATGTCATAACAAAATAATCATAGTATACTTGAAAAATTATTAACCCACTGAGCATCAGGCAATAAAATATAAATGTACACTCCAGGCCCGACAGGTTGTCAAAATGTGTGTTTTTTTTCTTCGAGGAAAACACCTGGAATGGGTTAGAAATGAATGAAACAAACACAAAAACCCGACCCCCTAGGTCATTAACCCCTTCTGTACCGGCTACGTATGTTGTGTTTGATTTCAGCTACATTTAGACGGTTTTATGAAGCTTAGGAAGGATATATGGTAGCTAAAAGGACTAATTGAGATATGCTGACATAGCCTTTAAACGGGTAGACGTCCTTCCTAAACTGAAAAAAATCGTCTAATAGTTGCCAGAATATAATTACAAGTACATCACCGGTACACAAGGGGTTAAGGGGACCTATACAATAAATAAATCCCAAAAGTTGGATTTAACATGGGGAAATGGGTACCGTGCGCAAAAACAAGTTTTGCGCGCTCACGCGCACGCGGCTGGACTTAAGAGGGTTTTCAACCATCGGCATTGTTGCGTGGGATACTTACGCAGTTCCCATACAAATCTGTGCCCTCTAGGTGTCATAGGACCGGAGTAATTAACCGCGATGCACCCTATGCGGCTCTGGGGTTTAGCGTTACATACATTGCCGATGCATAACGTGCGTCTCTGGTACTCGAGGGGTTAAGGTCTTCAATTCGAGATCACCCAATATCTTACCTGATTTTATACAATAAGTTTGGAGGCCTAAATTACACTACGCTTGGCTGCGGCGCTCATGTTCTTGTCATTGTCCATTGGAACCTGTGGTGGATAACTTGGGTAAATTATTGAGCCTGGTACACAGGGGCTACTGTATCCAGATTATCACAGTTTACCTCCCCGGATGGGACGCTGCTAGTGTCGACCAACACCAGGTTCCTATATACAGTATACTACTAGGTGAAAATAGGCACAGGGTGTTTGGAGAATTGTCCAAATGTCCTGCCCGAGAATCGAACCACGATATTTCGGTTGTGAACTGAACACGCTAACCCATACGCCAAAGGGCATACTATATGTGTTATAGTTATTAAAAACTGCCTGTTGAATGTAGCTAACCTTGAGCCTTTGTTTAGTATACCTTTATCTGATATGTTGGTAAATTAGGGACCGGATAATCGAAGGTACCCGGTAGTCATATATTTACGTTGGGACTTCTGACGTATGAATCAACAGCTTAAGCCTTGCTTACATCATAACTTGTCCATTCCTAGAAAATAATAGACTTTCGTAAGTTACTATGCTTAGCTATGGCATGCTTTGCTTATTGCTAGTTTAGATAATTACTACCGGTATGTCAGCTGTTGAGTACGTCGTAAATGATTTAGTTATCCTGGACCTGAAATCTTACCTATCATTACTTATAATTGTTATCCCTTACTTGAACTGACAGCAAGTCTAGAATCTTGCGTACACTCGTGAGCATATAATTATAAGGTTACACCAATTCTTATCTTTTAACTTATGAAGCCAAATTATTAAGCGTCTGGAATATATTAAAGCATAGTATTGTCTTATTTGCGTTCGATACTGATTCAATTATATGCGTCTCCAATTATGCTTTTGACTATAGGCTTACCTGCATCTTGAGTTAAAGTCTAGGGCCATATGTAATTCCGTTTGCAATTACATGTTAATATTTGCCAATATATATTTCTATGCTCAGTATTGGTGCACATTCATGAACATTTATGTTGAGTACCGGTATATGATATAATTTGTTGATGATTCTGGGTAAGCTATAAAATAACAGTCAGGATGAACTACTGCTGTCTCTTGGTCGGTAGGTTTTGGGTTATCTAAGAACATTGGGTCAGGCCTTCAGTTTACATTGGTTTATTTCCACATGCATTTAAGGGGAGATAAGCGTATTTATTTGATCATTTATGTATTTTTTAATTTTTGTATTAGTGTCCTCCATAGACCTCCATCAAGCTTAAAAAAATCATCCATTAGATCCCCCTTCTAGATTAATGTGTACATTTTTCGGTAGAAAAATGTCCGGGCCGAAGACCTTTTCTTCCAAAATTACAGGCTCACTATCGTTCGCCAGGAAAATATTGACGCCTAAATACAGTATTTTGCACTATAGGTAGACAGATATTAGGAATACAAAAACAGCGGTCACCATTAATATCACAGAGTTCTGACCTATACCACTACAGCAATAAAGTTTGATATTCACGCAAATAAGTTTAACATCCTAGTTTGCCATTCAGACGAAATAGTTTGACATAGTTGCAGGCTAAATAACACCAAAGCTACAAAATACATTGACATGGAGCTAAATCAAAGACAATCGAAGACATGATAATCACAACTGTATATTTTATTTTATCAATCCAATATACAGGTATAAACATGATTAAACCATTTAATGTTTACATTAAATATCTTGCGTTGTAAACATTAAATGGTTTAATCATGTTTATACCTGTATATTGGATTGATAAAATAAAATATACAATTGTGATTATCATGTCTTCGATTGTCTTTGATTTAGTTCCATGTCAATGTATTTTGTAGCTTTGGTGTTATTTAGCCTGCAACTATGTCAAACTATTTCGTCTGAATGGCAAACTAGGTTGTTAAACTTATTTGCGTGAATATCAAACTTTATTGCTGTAGTGGTATAGGTCAGGACTCTGTGATATTAATGGTGACCGCTGTTTTTGTATTCCTAATATCTGTCTACCTATAGTGCAAAATACTGTACAGTAGCACGAAATGGTTTAATATTGACAAAGAAATGGGGCGAAAGATTTTAAAATCGACAAACTAATGAGCCGAACGTCATAAAATCTGAAAAATAATGCGGCTAAACACGAGGAAGAAAGGGGACCAGAAAAACGGCCCATCTCCCCTTAACCCGTACAGTTGCCAAGCCATGAACCTTGGACAAAAGTGCTGTGGAGGAGAGACAAAACTAAATGCTATAACTTTATTATATATTGTTTAAAAAACTGAGTATATTTGTAATAACTGTTTTTGAAGTTAGCAAGAAGATATATTCTCATTCATACTACCGTATGCATTAATCTGCTTTAATTGTTAAATACAGCCAGCTCTTTACAGTATGTATCCCAGGTTCATGCTTTACCAACTGTGCATTGCTGGCATGTGCAGAATATTGCAGTATTAGCCTACATGTCCATTTGGCATTATGTTTGTGTGTCTGTATGTTCACATGGTATCATGAAAACTAATAATTATTTTTATCGATCTATCTATATAGATAGATAGATCGATAAAAATAATTTTTATCGATCCTTGGTCAAAATCTTGCGATTACTTTCATATGCAAATAATTAAATTTTGGTTACAGTTGACTGAAGACCTTAATACTGATGACCTTCTCTGTACCCTCCCCCCCCCCCCATTAATTACCATAAACAATAATTGCTTATTTTTACTAGTACAGTACGTTGTTTTCATTGATATTCAAACATAGATCTCAGTTACCAAATTTCGTGTTATACCGGCTTTATGTTTTGAGAGATTGGCATTCAAGAACGGAGAGCAGGAGACACATGTACCCCCTAATACATAGTTCCTATCATTGTTGCCAAAACTTCCTTATGGATTTTGTGAGTTACCAAAAAGCACCATAGCCAATATTGTGAATAGCGAGTTCAAGCTTCTGATTAAATACTATACCTTTAATTAACTCGCATTCCTTGATAACATAAATAATAATTCCCAAAATTACTAATATTTTTTAGTATTTTTGTTAAGGCCTAATGTTGGTATGTATTATTATTCAGTGCACATTGACCCCCTATTTTACGACATATGGCCCTCGACTATTATTAATTGTCCCTTACATAACCCTTTCGCCTCTTACATGTGTGTATGTATGTATGTATGTACTTATAAGTAATTGTTATTCAGGCGACCCATCAAAATAACCTTGGGTCCTTTTGTTTGTGTATCTCGTCTCTCTGGGGTGGGTGGTGTGGGTGATCTGGGGTATGGGTGTGGGTGATCTGGGGTATGGGTGTGGATGGTCTGGGGTATGGGTGTGGATGGTTTGTGGTGTGGGTGAGGAGGTGGGTGGGGTAGAGTGATCTGGGGTGTGGGTGAGTAGGTGGGTGGGAGGGAGGGAGAGAGGAGATAGGAGGTGCCGGAGGAGAGGTGAGGTAAGAAGCGATAACGGGAGAGGTGAGAGAAGAGGTACAGGGAGGGTACAGGCTATCAACAGGAATAGTGAGAGGTGAAATAAGAGCCACAAAAGAGATGAACGGTAAGGAAACAGAGATGAGGACTGAGGGTGAGAAGTGCTGCTGATAATCTTGAATGGTCATATAGAACAGTAGATTAAGGGGGGATGGAGGTATTTATTTGCTCATTTGTGTATATTTTTATTATTATTTTTTAGTTTCCTCCCTAGACTTCCATCAAACTTAAAAAACACGCCCCCAGACCCTCCTTTAAGATAAATTTTTACACTTTTCGATAGAAAAATGTTCCAGCCGAAGGCAGATTTCTCTTAAATTACAGGTTCGCTATCGCTCGCCAGGATTTGTTTTACACCGAAAGACATGACACGTTTTAATATTGACAATTAAATGGGGCGAAAGATCTTAGAATTGCCAAACTAATGGGCCGAACGTTTTAAAATATGAAAATTAATGGGGTTAAACATGAAGAAGAAGGGAGACCAGAAGAACGACCCCTCTCCCCTTAACCCCTTCTGTACCGGTCACGTTTTTTTTAATTTAATTTCAGCTACATGTAGACGATTTTATGAAGCTTGCGAAGGATGTATGGCAGCTAAAAAGATTAATTGAGATAGTCTGTAGCCTTTTAATGGCTAGATATCCTTCCTAATCTCTACAAAATTGTCTAATATTTGCCAGATTATAATGGCAAAAATATAATCGGTACAGAAAGGGTTAAATAACACAAGTTCTTTAAAATATTCAAACAAAATGTTGTGGATGCCAGACTCATACATTTCGCTGCTAGAACAACCCGTGTGACACCCTTCTCCCTCTTGTTTAGCCACACTAGTTTTGAGATTGTATGACATTCGCCTAATTATGTTGGCGATTGTAGTACCTTTCGTGCCATTTAGGCTTGGGCAGATGATGTCTGTATGTGTGTTTGAGAAAGGGAGAGAGAGGGGTAGAGGGAGAGAGGAAGGTTGTTATGAATGAATAGAACACTGAACAAGTAAACTGTGATTATTTTATATCCCCCTCCCCCTTTGTTATTAATATTCTTGCCCCATTTACTTAGTATCATTATTTATCAGTTGAATTCTGACAAACTTTATCTGGGTATAATTGGCCACCTGTTGTATTAATTATTGAATCATCTATTGAAATATAATCAAATGGTGCAATTTACACTCATATACTTTTGTCTTTTTAAATAAATTGTGTTAGTTGAATCTCTATCTCTTAATATTGGTATACATGTTCGTGTAACCACTACTGTATATATTTAGGTTTAAATTAAACTATTAGGGCTATTATAGACTGGATTTCCAGAGATCATAGTACAGTGCCTTTTATAAAACATAACGATTTAATTATCAATATGTATATATTTTTTGTTAATATATGAATTAACTGTTACAAGTAAATGAATCAAATTAGTAACAACGTAGCTCATAAGATGATATAGTGTGATTCCTATTTGTTGCCATAGTAATAATCTTAGCTTAAATGAACGAACTATGTCGATAGACCTACTTCTACGTGACATTTTCTGAATATATCATTCGGACCTTTTATATTGGATTTGTTTATTTTCACTTGGCTGACATTTTAGTCCCTTATCCCCTGATGTCTCAATAATTAATACAACAAAAGAAGAAAAGAAAAAAGAAAAACGCCTATACAAAACCAACCAAACAAACTGTTGTGCCGCTATTTTAGAGCCAATATGGGTTACTCAATCGTCTCAACCGGATACTTAGTACAATGGACTTGGGGCAAGAGTACTAGGGGGTACGATTCAATTGGTTATATTTACTTAACCTTTAACATACATAGACATAGTGGCTACTGGCTTGTCAGTTGTATTTAAGTAGATTCAGATCAACAATATACATAAATAATATACGGACACAATACATATAAAAACACCATCCGAATATCCGAATTGTCTAGGAGGCAATGGTCACTAGGTAGTATAGGGCTGGACTGTTCGTAAAACTCTCATTAAAATACTTGTCAAACAGGGGCCACCTGTATAGCGACCTGACTGGCTACACACGTGTACACCTTCAGTCACGCACACAGGTACATACAGGAAGATGGAAAGAAAATGGCATGATGGGTCGGACTGTAAACAATAAACTGAGGGATTGATAAGGAAGTGTTAACTAGCTCAGGGCAGGAGGAGAAGGAGAGATTCCGTGGGAATCTTTAGAGCGTCACTCTAACGAATTCAAATAGAACAATAGCTGGCTGAATTTAAATAGAATATAAGGCAAGACGCTGGTTTAAGCTGGTTTGATCTTTACTACACTTGGACAATCTCTGGGACTTTGCTTCCTCGGCGCTTCAATTCATAAATAGGCAATAAGAAAACATACAGAAATACATATACATATAGATCTTTTTATAATTATACCTTCACAACTCTTAACTCTTAATACAGATACTTCAAGCACAGGTTGACGGTACCCAACTACGATTACGCATACTAGTTACGTACTGGCCTCCCTCATGAAAGTATCTGCTGAAGTTTGATGAAGCCTTTAGGTCTTATTTTTTACTTATTGACACGCTGAGTACTTTAGGTGAGCTCTTCGATCAATGAATGTGTTACTTGAACATCTAAAAGTAATTATAACTAGCGAGAACACTGAACATATACCTGTATCAATATTATCCTTGGGGCGTTAATAAATGTAACGCCGAACTCACAATTACGTATATATAAATATATACACTATGAACACTGGGATGAATAGTCTCAGGAATGCATTACTACCAATCTTCGGGGATATGTGTATCACTGTCTTGGTCGACTACACATTACACTTATCCAGATTATCACCGATTTGGCAACAGATTGCACAATCACAGGTATTACCAATGTAACGACTCTTGGACTTGCCTCGTACAAAAAATTGTTACTTTGGTCTTAACCGACCAAACCCTAGAATTGCTGCTTCGCAAGGGGGTACTCTCACTAAGGTTAATTACAAAATTACCGTTGCTATCAATGAGAGATACACACTTCAGAATCAAGCAGGAACTTGCGTTATACTGATTACAAAAAGCTTTCTCCCTAGGCATGGGACACTTGGCGGGCAGAGAGGAATTCTTGAACCTGTCACAAGGGGCGACTAATACAGCAAAGAGCTATAGATACCTTCATGACAAGATTGAACACTGATAATTCTTGATCACTTTAGGGTTAGCACAAGGGGGACAGTTAATTCTGACATCTCTGTCTGCACGCCATCATGACAATCAAACACTAGAAAGGCGAGAGCACATACATAATAATTTAATCAATACTGCTATCACCAGGGTCAACTAAATGGGTTGGTGATGGGCTGGTCTATCAGAGTGAGAACTGAGCGATCTCTACCATACCCATAGCTTACTCTGACTGTTCCTTTTACTTATATATTTTCTAGATCTCAAGTGACGGCGTCTTTTCCGTGGATTGACCTCCCAATCTACCAAGATTGGAAGCCGAAGCGTCACATTTTTCCTTTGCCCCTCAACTTTCTCTTCATAATTGCTGAGGGGCACAGGGCCCTGGGTCGGGCTTTGGTTTCCCGGGCGTTTCCTCACCCTCCCCAGCTCCCCACCATGGAGTGGCTTCAGTCACCCAGGCTTTATTGTGGTCGGCAGGGAGGGTTCTGTGGGGGCGCTCGTTTATGGCCTTGGCCTTGCTCGGGGCCTTGGGGCTGTTCGGCCAGGCAGCTTGGGGAACAGCAACAACAACAACAACTAAATGGGTTACTGTAGGGTGGCGTGCGAGTCTAGGGTCTAGTACTGATGGAGAAATGGGGGGTTGGTCGTACTTCAGGTCGACCTCTGCTTACCACAGTTGCATGAATGGGGGTCTCACCACACTGCAGTGCGATGTCTGCTGGACTCGATCTGTACACTCGTGGGCCGACCACACCTTAGGTCAATGTCTGCATACCACAGTTGCATGAACAGGAACCTTATCACACTTCAGGGAGATGTCTGCTGGCCTCAGACTGTGCCCACACACGACAGCGATCAACCACACTTCAGGTCAACTTCTGCATACCACGGTTGCACGAACGGGGGTCTCACCACACTCAAGGTAGACTCTTTCGCCACAAACTGTACTCTAGATTGTCTTCTCTCCACTCCTTCAGCCTAGTTGCAAAGTCAACTTCCCACTTTCGTTGAGCTGGACAAAGTAGTTGTCGGGGGCTAGGGAGATCAGGTCCTTCAGGGTTTTGAATTCTTTATACCCTTCAGGAATTATTATAAGATCTGGACTTCTGGCAGGTACTGGGCGGGCTTCTAGGAACTCTACTTCCGGGTTCTCCTGTAGGACGGGGCTCGGGGCTGAGGTCTGGGACTGCCGTGGAGATGGCAGAGAGGAGCTTTAGAGTGGTGACTGCTGTAGCTGCAGTGGAGAGGGAGAGAGAGAGGGTTGTCGACTTGTTGGGAGTTGTCACTTACTAGTTCAGTCTGTGTCGGTGGGGTTCTAGGTTTCTTCCTGGTAAATGTTTGCACAGTGGCCAGGGGGCCAATCGTGTGGTATTTACTTTTTTGTTTGACATGTTGGCCAATCACGGTCTTAATTTTCTTCCTGTTGTCATTCGAGACCTCTCGTGGGTCGTAATGTAGGTGTCCTCTAGGCTCAGTTGCAGGTGTGGGGGGGGGAGGGGGGGGGGGGGGGGGGGGGGCTCCACTGTCAGGGACATGAGGGGTGCCGGACTTGTGGCAGCCAGGGCATTGGCCGAGGCTACAGGATAGGAAGCCCAGGACGGTTTGGTCCAGAATACTGCATCTGGTGAGGGTTTAGGGGTTGGAGTAGAGGTGTGACGTATGGAGAGCAATTGCATGATCCTAACCGCTGAGGATCCTGTGAAGGGTGGGGGTATTGTTGGCAGCGTAACAGTGATCGGTGTCACGAGATGCGTAAAAGGTTGTAGGGCCGTCTCCGGTGGAACATTCCCAACACAAACAAACATAAACAATGAATTACCGGTACCAGGTTTGACTTTCGCTGTTGCTATTACGGTACTAAAATTAAAATAAAAATGTTTGGTGAAGACTCATTGTGTGCTAATGCTGTCCCCATGGATACTGGTGAGGGTGGTGGATCACTTAGTATGCTGTCTTCATCCTGTCTCACTGCCGACATACCTTGCCTCATCTTGCTTCATAATAACATACCAAGGTTCACCCTGCTTATTTATAACATCCTTTGTTTCATACTGTTTTATCTATCATACCTTGCCTCATGTATTTGTCACTCTGTTTCACTCTATCTCCCCTTGCTTCATTCTATTATACCCTACCTCATTCTGTCTAACTCTGCCAGCAAAGTCTGTCTTATTTTGCTTGATTTTAATATACCGGTACCCTACCACACAATGTCTTCACTGTTTCTCTACCATATTACTAGCTCCCTTGCTTTATTTTAATATACCCTAGCTCACACTGTCTTCACACTTTCTTATTTTATCATCATACCTTGTCTCTCATGGCTTCATTCTAAATTTCTAGCCTGTTTCACCCTGCTTATATCTATCATACCGTACCCTGCTTTCACACTGTCTCATCCTGCTTCATGCTGTCTTCACACTTTCTTCTCTCTATCTCACATTTTCAGCATACTCTCTCACATTTCTGATTCCAATCTAATATGCCTCACCCTACATATTTCTAACATACCGGTACCCTGTTTCATCCTCGTTAATGTTATCACATCCTGCCTCATAATGCCTCACCTGTATGCAATTTATACGGGAAATCATGATAATATACACGCAAACCATAATTAGAGTTAGGTATCAACCAAATTTTCAATAGTTAAATTATGTTTTAACTGTTATTTAATTAATCTACCTGTACTAATTTTGGGGGAGTATGGTGTTTTATCGATATCGCGTAATAAATGTACCACTGTGTACAAATGTCCTGAATAATCCTTCTCGGTTTCATTTTATCATACTGTCTTCCGTCTCACACCGTCTCCTGCTGTTTCATCCTAACTCACTTTGCCTCACACTACCTCCTTATCCCACTCTGCCTCACAGTACCTCCCTATACCACTCTGCCTCACACTACCTCCCTATACCACTCTGCCTCACACTACCTCCCTATACCACTCTGCCTCACACTACCTCCCTATACCACTCTGCCTCACACTACCTCCCTATACCACTCTGCCTCACACTACCTCCCTATACCACTCTGCCTCACACTACCTCCCTATACCACTCTGCCTCACATTACCTCCCTATCCCACTGCCTCACACTACCTCCCTATACCACTCTGCCTCACACTACCTCCCTATACCACTCTGCCTCACACTACCTCCCTATACCACTCT
>CM064498.1:23368797-23416297 GCA_032716605.1 Paralithodes platypus
CTCTGCCTCACACTACCTCCCTATACCAAATCTGCCTCAACACTACCTCCCTATACCACTCTGGCCTCACACTAGCGCCTCCCTATTACCACTCCTGCCCTCACACTACCTCCCTATACCACTCTGCCTCACACTAGTAACGCTTCCGCTATACCACTCTGCCGTCACACCCTACTCTTCCCTATGACCGACTCTTCTGCCCTCACACCACTACCTAAACACCGCCTCTATATCGCACTCTGCCTCACATCTACCGTCGGTACCTCCCTATCCCACTCACTGTCCTCTCCCACTCACCAATTGTCCCTATATACTCACTCTGCCTCACACTAGGCTACCTCCCCTATACCACTCTGCGCTCACACTACCTCAGGTCCTCCCTATACCACTCTACAGGAGTAACAACAAAGGGTAGTGACAAAAAGGAATATGCAGCGCAACAATCAGGTCTAGTGGACCCTGGGGGGGCTTAGGCTGCTTGTCCTCTGCAAAACACTGAGGATTCAAAGTGTCCAAGATCAGTGGTTTAGAGTGGGAAAGGGAACTACTACTGCCCTGGAACTAAGGTCGGCGTGGCAGGATTAGGAAGTTTAGTAGGGGACAGATGGGTTATGTAACTGCGGGATAAAAATAAAAGTTATTCATTTAGCAAACGCAGTCCGATCGTCGGGTTTGATGGTCGAGATAAAATTGGTCTATGTGACAAGCTTAAATGAATCAAACGTGCTGCAGATCTGCTCAGGCAACTACCCTAATCCCTATCCCACTCTGGCCTCACACTACCATTCTCTATAGGCCACTCCATCTCTGCCTCATTGTGCACTACCTCTGCTATAGACCACTCTGCCTCATCAGAATGGCTCCACCTCTGGCCTCTATACCATTCTTTACTTACAGCTTGTGACGCTTCGCACTACCAGTGCGCCATATACCACTTTACCTCACACTACCTGTCGATAACGCACTTTAGCCTCATCACACACTACTCCCTCTCTTATACGATCACTCTGGCCTCACACACTCCAAAGCCTCCTATATACCACTTTGACTCTCACACCTACCTCCCTATAAAGCAAGCTCTGGCCTCAACTCATACCTCCCTATACCCCTGCCTCAATACTACCTCCCTATATACCATTCTGCTGAGCTCACACGTCACCGAGCTCCTCCTATCCCTCCTCTGCCTCACACTGTCCCTCACAAGGGCATGTATATACCTTTTATTTTGTCCTATGTACATACTTGTATAAATAATTGTAATGTGCTTAAGTAGCCTAGTACGGATCAACATTCCCATCTTTTGATTCTCGTATATTGTTCTTACGACTAGTTTTTTTTTTAGAAAGTTTCCTGCAGGCAGGATTTAACAAAGACTCTGCTGGGAGTATTGATACATTAAAAAAAACAAGCTGGACAGAGGAGAGTGTGCCGTATAGTGGTGGTTCATATTCGACCCTTAGCCGCATAATTATCGCTGTCCGCTCGGCCGCATTTTCAGTTGCGCTCGGTGACCACGGGATTGGGCCCGACTTAGGTTAGGTTTAAGGTTGAGGGTCCAATCCCGTGGGCCCATCCGCGTATGGGCCGCATTTTCCGTATATTCGCGTATGGGCCCAATCCTTCTATGAACCGCAGTTTGGTCAATCAATCTAAATTCTGACCACTTGTGCTATGGATATACAAGGTGGTGTGGTTGAGATGGATAGAAAAAACATTAAGGGCTCACACACACAAGTGAAAGAAAGCAAAAGGGTAGTTCATAAATGTTAAAGGCATCGGAAATGAAGCCAGGCTGTAACTTGGGCGCGGGGGGGGGTGGGGTAGCGTCCCCTCCTAGGCCCGGAATCGGTACTGTACTAAGTGGGGCCACGTTCTCTCTTATTTTACATTCAGGCGACTTAGTGGAGGGCCTGGCCTGCTACCGATCTCATAAGTTTGGGCAGACACATAACAAAATTAGCAATGAATAACCGGTTCTTCCCAATGAACATGTAAAAGATATGCAAAATAAGCTGTCTTGTTAGTGCTCAAATTTGTGCAAATACGCTTTTTATGCGGATAAGATGTAAAAGTACTCCATAGCGGTGAGTGTCAAAATGGAAAGTAAACTATTCAGTGAATGACACTTGCAGGTTGCTTAAGAGTATCCAGACAGAGAACCAGGCAAGTATTAGGGTATATACAGTATCGAGTTACCTAAAACCGCAGTCAACATAACAATGTACAGAGAGTTGTTAAGTAAAGGCTAAAACAAACTAATTGGCTTTAAATAGGCAGGACTATTTGGGAGCATAATTATATCCGATAATATGTAACTCCTCACTACGCAATTCGCCTTAGTCACGGTCCTCTTGCTAGAATATTGTCGTTCAATCCTGGCACCCCTACTAACGGGCAAAAAGATCTTGACTAAACATATGGAAACGAGTTTCAATGGTAGAGTTAACGCAAATTTATACTTAATTCTGAAAACAACGAGACATGTCGAGGCGGCGTCTTAGAAAACTTAACATGTATATTTCACTTTAACGCCAGGCGCAGAACGCTATATTCGAGTTCTTTTTAACATCGATCAAAACGAAATCGCGACAATCATTGAAAATTTACATCGACCAGGGGAAAATGGTTGTAAGATTATTGTATAGCTTCTTTTTAACTCGCGATTAAAAAAAAACTGAGTCTAGAGAATTTCTTCTTCAAATCTGAGTTGTACAAATTGTGGAAATGGGCTTCCTCGAGATATTATAGAGCTGCAGCATCCCGTTGATTCCTTTAAACAGACAAAACCACCTGGCTTAAACTAAGACCCTCCTGGCCGGGCTGGTCCTCTCCGTAAAAAAAAAAGGACAGTTGTGGGGCTACCACCGTGTGCGAGTCTTGGGCCGGCGAAAAACGTCCTAGGCCTGAGGCTTACGCCGTACTTTTTGTTGTAGTTTTAACTGCTAGAAATTTCCCACGCGCACGTCCTCTATAAACGTAGTGAGGCGCGTTTCGCAATCTGTAGGACTGGCGTTGAGTTAGAGCTCTTTCTAAGTCAACTGGTTCAGTTGTGATTGAGACGATTTTCCAGTTGGAGCTAATTTTTGTCCGTTCGATGTTGATCATATCGGAGCTTTTGGCACAACACTAATTTCTGTCCTGACAGTGCATCAACAATAACATTGATCGCGACGTCTCTCCTTCCTTATTGTTTTCGTAGGTGTGGTGACGCAAGCGATCGTGCTTTGTTTTACATGCGTCCAGGACGCACAGCTTCATTCAGTAACGAACGCTCTGAATATGCTTTGCAATACTTACTATCCTCGCTGAAAGGACACCCGGGCACCTCGCCTGCTTATTTCGTGGTGTCCCTTTCACACGGACACCCTTGGGTTTGAGGAAGCCTGGTTAAACGCCGCCAGGGCTGCTGGCGTTTGGTAAATTATAATTGGGTTTGTCTCGCTTTTTCCGGCTTCGCTCAGATACATAAAAGATCACTACATGTATCGATAAAATAACTTAAGATGTTATTTAAATTTTCGGCCCAGATATATATTATGAAGGATGCACCTTATAACTGTAATTATGTTTATTACACCCTACTAACATCCCCTAACGCCCTGTCAGGGGCTATTACTCCTAGGAGCAGTTCGCTCCCGCTTCTTTGCAAATTAGATCTCATTACCCTACTTTCTGAAACGTGGCACTGTTTGGGCACTCCTGAGCAGCCAGTGATTTAGAGGGTAAGCAGCATCGAGGAGCGCCATTAGACCTATTGTTGCTCTCCACTCCCCAGGTCAGATACCATAAGTCTAAGTACAAGGAGCACCCGTAGGAGTAAAATAGAGTACAAATGGTTGAGATGCAGAGAGAGGAGATCGACGTAGAGACGAGGAGATTAGAGAGAGAGAGAGAGAGAGAGAGAGAGAGAGAGTAGCGAGTTAGAGCAGTAGAGAGAGAGTAGAGTAGAGAGAGGATGAAGAGAGAGATAGAGAAGATGAGAGTAGTAGAGAGATAGAGAGAAGAGAGAGAGAGAGAGATAGAGAGAGAGAGAGAGAAGAGTAGCTAAAGAGAGAGAGAGAGAGAAGGATGAAGAGAGAGAGAGAAGATAGGAGACGGGAGAGTAAGAAGAGAGAGTAGAGATAGCGAGGTGAGAAATGAGGAGCCTAGGGTAGTAGTAGAGTAGAGAAGATGAGAGCAGTAGAGAGAGAGAGAGAGGGAGAGAGAGAGTAGAGAGAGAGAGAGATAGGGAGAGAGAGAGAGGAGATGTATGAGAGAGAGAGAGAGAGAGAGAGAGAGCGTAGAGAGAGTAGAGGAGAGAGAAGTATAGTTAGTAGAGAGAGGGGAGAGAGAGAGAGAGAGAGAGAGAGAGAGAAGAGAGAGAGAGATAGGAGAGAGTAGAAGAGAGATGCAGAGATAGAGAGAGAGTAGGAGAGAGAGAGGGTAATGCGTATTATATAATCACTGTATGTTAAATTTGTTCTTGGATTGTTCACTTCAGTATTTAGTCATTATACTAGTTTGATAGACAGACTGACAAGCTGACGTGCAATTTAGTATATAGATATATAGACTGGTTGATTGATGGGTAGACAAATAGATAGAACAATAAGTAGCTAGATAGAAAGATAGATAGATAGATAGGTAGGTTGGTATGTAGGTAAGTGGGAGGGTAGGTACAGTAGGTAGGTAGAAAGATAGATAGGTAGGTAGATTGGTATGTAGGAAGGTGGGTGGGTAGGTAGTTAGAAAGATAGATAGATAAATGGGTGGGTATAGATACAGTAGATAAATAAATAAATGTATATATATATATATATATAGATAAATATATAGGTTGGTGAGTGAGTAGGTACAGTAGGTAGATATATAGATAGATAGATAGATAGCTAGATAGACAGATAGACAGACAGACAGCTAGATAAACAAACATATAGCGAGAAAAGTGAAAGGGGCACCAGTAGCCTTTCGATATATGGACAGAGGACCCATACAAATCTCCCTTACTTGACATAATTATGCACAACCCTCTATTGTCCCTCTATCTGTCTGTCAATGTCCTGGCTCTCTCTCTCTGTCAGCTCGGTAGCTATCTCGACCCTATTTGTCAATGTTTAAAGGTGGCTATGTGCCCAGTTGTCGAGATTAATTGAGCTGGGATATATTTTTGCACGGATGCAAGTAGCGTACACAGATACACACACACATAAACAACAAAACACAAACATGTATGCACTGACAGTCATAATTTTTTATTTTTTTATTTTTTTAAAGAGACAATGAACGGAGGAAGGAAAAACACAGATAAAACAAAAAGGTCCATGTGCCTAAAGGCATCCTCCATTCATAAAATGTTTGTAACAACTGGATTTAAACATTTGTAGATTGTATGTTTGTGGAAAGCAATTCGAGGGAAGTGAATTCCAAAGAGTAGTAGCTCTGGGGATAAATGAATTCTGATAAGCAGAAGTTCTGCATTGTGGAGGAGAAAGTGTAAATTCATGGGCGCTCTCAGCTGCCCTAGTTCTACGGGGAAAGATGTGGAGAGGCGGCACAATTGAAGCAAGTTCCTCGGAACAATTGCTGTGAAAATATCTGTAGAATAATGCAAGGGATGCAACGTTTCTTCGTATGGATAATGTAGGAAGGTCCTGTGTGATTGCAGGGTTATTGATTAATCTAATAGCTTTATTTTGAATTTTGTCCAACTGCCTCAATGCAACCACTCCACTTCCACCCCACAGAGGTGAACAGTAATCCATCTGAGAACGCACATGACTTTATATATTACGGCCAACTGCTCGTCAGTGAAGAATTCTCGAACTCTGTACAGGAGTCCCAGTTTTTTAGAGGCATTCTTAGCAATGCTTCTAACATAATGTGTCCAGCTCAAGTTAGTAGTTAATGTTACACCGAGAATGTCAATACTAGGGGAAGTGAGAATATTTACATCATTAAAAAATATATGGGAGTCAGTGAGATTCTGTCGTTTAGAAAATTGAATGTACTTGGTTTTCTGTGCATTAAAGGAAACTAGATTCTCTTGTCCCCATCATTAATTCTAGAAAGGTCCTGGTTCAGAGAAATTGCAGTGTTTATTTTTGAATTTATAAGATCGGGTTGGGTGAAAGAATTGGTAAATGTGAAGGAACTGTGGAGTGTTGAGTCATCTGCGTAGGAATGTATTGGATTATGAGTGGTAGATATGAGATCATTGCTATGAATGAGGAACAGAGTTGGGGCCAAAACTGATCCTGGGAACACCAGCATTTATTGAGTGAAATTGAGAATAAAGGCCATCTACCATTACACATATTTTTCTGTTATGAAGATAAGAAGAAATTAGTGGAACTAATGATGCAAGGCCGTAGTGTGACATCTTCGACAATAAGGATTGATGCCAGACTCTATCAAAGATATCCAGTGCTATTGTATGTGTTTCACCATGTTGGTCTGTAGCTTGGTTGATTTGATGCGTAAGAAGGCAAAGAATGTCTGCAGTTGATCGACATCGTCTAAAACCATATTGCCTATCACTGATTAATTTATTATTCTCCAGATGCTTAATTATGTGATTATTTAATATAATTTCAAAGACTTTGCCAAGAGTGGAAGTTATAGCTATTGGTCTGTAGTTTGATGGATCTGAAGAGGCACCTTTTTAGGAACTGGATGGATGTTTGCTTCTTTCCACGTCACTGGGAAGCATGAGGTATGAGTACACAGATGGAAAATTTTGCCAATAGCAGGAGCGAGCACCAAGGAGCAATTCTTAAGTACTATTGGAGGAATTTCATCTGGACCTGGAGCCTTATCTACTGAGAGATTCTGCAAAATAGTTTTGACATGTCTGGTGTGGATCTTAAGTGAGGGAATTTCAGGCGAATTAAAATTAAGTACAGGGACATCTTGATTTATTTCATCTAAGGTTGAGTTGGTGGAGAAAATATCCGCAAGAAGGTTAGCTTTACCTCGTGGGTCACTTACAAGATTGCCAGTCGGAGATTTTAATGGTGGAATGGATGAAGCAGTAGTGAAGTTGGATTTGAATGAGTTAAGAGTAGACCAAAATATTTTGTTATCATTTGGATTATTTAGAAGTTTATTTGCCTGCTTATGGAGAAAGTTTGATTTAGTTAGGTTTAATACAGTTTTGGCATGATTTCTGATGTTTCTAAAGTAATTAAAGGCTTCATGTGTTTTTGATCTTGTGTATCTATTGCTTTTTGTTCAGTTACTCTAGCACAATTATGGTCAAACCATTTAGGTGAATTAGATCTTTTACTGTACTTTTGATGAGGAATAAAAGTTTCCATTCCAATTTTTACAAAATCTTGTATGTGGCTCAAGGTGGAGTGTGCATCATTAGAAAAGAAAGAGGTCCAGGGAATATCAGTAAAGAAACCTTGAAGACCCTCCCAGTCTGCCCTATCGTAATGCCATTTAGTCACCAAAACAGGTTCAGAGTGGGAAGGTGTGGTAGGTGATAGACAGGTGGCCTGTATCAGACAGTGATCAGAAGATCCAAGCGGGGACCTCACTGTAACATCATAATTTTCTGAATTCGTTGTTAAAAATAAGTCCAGTAGGTGGGAATTATGATTAGGATTATCTGGTACACAGGTGGGTTGGTTGACTAGTTGAGTGAGATTAAATGAGTCTGCAAATAGCTCACATTCAAGACCAGCATCATCAGTCCTGGCTGAATGAGTGAGCCATTCAACATTATGGACATTAAAATCACCCAACACAGTGATTTCAGAAGAAGCATTTAAGTGAGGACACTGAGTTGTGAGGACAGAGAATCAAAAAGACTTTGCTCTGGAGGAGTATTTGGGGAACGGTAGATGCAACATATGTATTTAAATTTACCAGCAGAAATTAATTTGTATATAGAATAATCAAAATAAGGACAATTGAAACCAGTAACCTCCTCCAGGGCAATTTCAGATTTTGCGAAGCAACATACACCTCCTTTAGGTCTGAAATTTTGGAGCAGTTGATAACCTGGAAAATTAAATCTAGACGTGTCAGATGTGGATGTTACTTGAGTCTCTGTCAAAAAAAGGAGAGTAGGGGATTCTGCTTGAAGAAATTGGTGTACAGAATTGATGTTAGAGTGAAGTCCCCTTATATTACTAAAGAAAAAGCTGCACCGACGAGCAGCTACTCGTATATATATACTGTAGAAAGCAAAGGGGTAAAAACGGTCTCAAGCAACCCTATAAATTCCACAAGTTCTTCCTGAGCTGAATATAATAATCTAATGATTGCCAAACTAAGGTGAATGCATGCGTAATCGTATATACCGGTACTGAAAGGGTTAATTGTATTTCACAAATGTCTGATGTTATTAGTTGCGTGTGCTGTATGCTGGTATTGATCTATTAAATATGAATTTATCACTTGGCAAAAATACATGATTTATCTTCCGAAAAAGTTAAATATATATATCTTTTTCTGTCTTAACTGTTTTTACTTTTTTTTTTCAGGCAAAACTTTAAAGAAAAGAAAATTCAATATAAACATTATCGCTAAAACTATGTTATTTTTGTAATTAATGTAACTGTATTATGTACTATAAGTATGTAACCTATGCCATATAGCTTTAGGATTAGGTCTAATTGGGTCTACTAATTTTCTTATGGCAAATACGTTTAAGATTGAATTCTTTCCTAAAATTAATTGATATTTTAATTAATTGGAAATATCAAATTTGTATTATATATTTTTTGCAATATTATTAAATGTACCATTAATTTGCTTTGTTAATCTATTGCTATTGAATTAATGACATATCATAATGGCATAAGAAAAAGAAGCACATCACTGATTACAGTGTACTGTAAGTGTAAGTAAAATAACAAGTACATAAATTTATTGCAAAACTGAAGAATAATTAATTAATGTTCTAATTTCTTAAGTATTGATATATACTGGCAGCTAACTCTTTGTCTACGACCGCCTTTGATTTATAGAAAATCGTTAAGTGTTAGCCAGAATACAAGAACATTGGCCATCAGTTTACTGAAAATGTTACTCGAGGTAGTTTTGTATCCCTCAACTAGGAAACGTTTATCTTGAGCTAAATACAATTACTTAGTGTGAGCTAAATTTTAAGTAGCATCATCAAACAGAAAGGTGTAATGTCTTTGGAAGTTATAGATAAAACAGATCATAGCGTCATTTACTTTGAAGAGCTCTACATATAATGGTGTTCTTTACTGGTTATGGTGCTTCATCAATGTGGTATGGAGTGTCTAGAATAAAATGTAATAATGACGAACATATTGTCGTCTTCCAGCAACACTCAAACAATATTTACAGCTTACCAATGATTCTCTATTGCCTGATGCCGTTTATATCAATCTATTTATTACCAAACGCCTTTATCCCCGAGGGGGTGGCCAGAAATAAATCGCCTCCATGCTTCTCTGTCATCCGTAAGCCTTCGCCCCTCCCAAAGTATATACACTCTAGCAATCGTTGCAATCCTGCAGACTGTTGCAGGTTCTGGCCTAACACTAATATTAGACGATTAATATTAGCTAAAGAAGGATCTGTGAAAATAGATTAATCATCACTTTAGTATGTTACCTTTATTTGTTCTAGCTAACATTAAACTATTTGACTAAGCTGAAGAAGGACCTGTGAGAGTACATTATCTATCAGCCTCCCATTTGTGAATAAATAAAATAGTATCCCCACATGATAGCCAAAATTATTATTGATGGCTTTTCGTGTTTTTATCATTTACCATTTAAGAACATAAGAACATAAGAAAATGGGAGTCTGCAGAAAGCCGATTGGCCTAAGCAAGGCAGATCCCTGTCCCACACAACCCCAATTACAAAGCCCAATTATAGGCTCAACACTCTAATACCCTGAGGATCATCTTACCAAACCGGTTAGAGATTAACGCAGGATTACGGGGGTCTGCAGAGCGCTGATTTGCCCAACCCGGCTGATCCCCCTTCACACCCAACCCTTCTCGTCCATATGCTTATCCAATTTTTTCTTAAAGCTCCCTATCGTTCTTGATCCCACTATATCACTTGGTAGCCTATTCCACCCATCTACAACTCTGTTACCAAACCAATATTTGCCTATATCTTTTCTGAAACGAAATTTATCTAATTTGAAACCATTGGTACGAGTTCTTTCGCTATCACTGAGCTTTAGTACATTTGTCATGTCCCCTTTGTTAATCCCACTAACCCACTTGAACACCTCTATCATATCCCCTCTAACTCTGCGTCTCTCTAACGAATGTAAACCTAATTTCTTCAACCTTTCTTCATACGGAAAATTTATAATATTATGGATCATTTTTGTCATTCTACGCTGAATTCTCTCCAATGAATCTATGTCCATTCTGTAGTAAGGACACCAAAATTGGACAGCATAATCCATATGGGGTCTCACTAATGACAAGTAAAGTTTTAAGATAACATCAGCAGTTCTGTTACTCACACTCCTAGAGATGAACCCGAGAATCCTGTTTGCCTTATTACGAACGCTTATACACTGTTTTCTAGGCTTCAAATCATTGCTAACAAACACACCTAGATCCTTCTCGCAGTCTGAATTTTCTAATTCTAAATTAGCTAGTTTATATTTAACATTTGTTTGCATCTTCCCTATCTTTAATACCTTGCATTTGTCAATGTTAAACTTCATCTGCCAATTTACTGACCATTCATGTAAGGTATCTAGATCCCTTTGGAGGCACTCTATATCGCTATCTGAATCAATTGATCTCCCCATTTTAGTATCGTCTGCGAATTTACTTATCCTACTAGTTATACCTAAATCTAGGTCATTTATGTATATAAGAAACAACAGGGGACCTAATACCGATCCCTGGGGGACACCACTTTTGACTGCTCCCCACTCTGACTTGGTACCATTTATGCTGACTCTCTGTTTCCTACCAATTAGCCATGACCTAATCCATCCCAACAACGACCCTCCTATTCCATGTGCCTCAACCTTTCTCATCAATCTCTCATGAGGGACTCTGTCGAAAGCTTTACTGAAATCTAAATATATAATATCATATGACTTGTCACTATCTACTGCTTCATATACCTCTGAGAAAAAGCTAAGCAAATTAGTAAGGCAAGAACGTCCCTGAGTGAATCCATGCTGAGAAGAATTTATTAAGTTAAATTTTACTAAGTGGCTTCTAATTTTGCTAGCAATAATGGACTCTAGCAACTTTCCTATGATTGATGTGAGACTAATGGGACGGTAATTGGATGCTATCGATTTATCACCTTTTTTGAAGATCGGAACTACATTTGCAAGCTTCCAAGCTTCTGGAACTAAACCTGTTTCTAATGACTTGTTAAATATAAATGCTAATGGGCTACTTAACTCATCTCTGCATTCTTTTAATACTCTAGCATATACCTCGTCAGGACCAGGCGATTTTTGAGGTTTCAGTCTGTCAATTTCCTTAAGCACATCATTTCTACTTATACTAACTGTACTTAACATATTTTCTATACTATCACTATATACCATATTGACTTCTGGAATCTGTGCCAAATTTTCATTAGTGAAAACGGAAAGAAACTGACTATTTAATGTACTGCACATTTCTAAATCATTTCTGTTATTTCTCCTATTGAAGTTTTTAGGGGGCCTATTACATCTCTAACTTTAGATTTATATAGTTGGTAAAAAGCTTTAGGGTTATTTTTTGAGTCACTGGCTATCCTTATTTCATAATTTCTTTTTGCTTTCCTGATTTCCTTTTTGACCTGTCTTGATAGAGTCTGATAGTATATATGTAAATGATTTTCACCTTTCTTTATTTTTCGATATATTCCTTTCTTTTTTCCTATAAGATCTATTAGCTTGTTAGTCATCCATTTTGGTTGGTTCTGCGTCGATCTAAATCTTCTTTGGGGATATATTTATTTTGAGCATTGTGGAGTGAAGCAATAAACTGGTTATATGTAGGTGGCAAGTTTAACTCTGGCATATCCTGACTTAATTGCTTAACAATAGGGTCCACCCTTAAGTCTCTTCTTAGCCCACCATAATCGGCTTTTCTGAAATCTGGGATAAGTGTCGTATTCTCTTTAGCATTCCCTGTCCATTGTATATTAAAATAAATAGATTTATGATCGCTATTTCCTAGGTGGTCACCAATCTCTACATTATTTATCATATGTTCATTGTTACTGAAAACTAAATCAAGAATATTAATACCTCTAGTCGGCGTATCTATGAATTGAAATAAAAAACTATCTTGTACTACCTCAATAAACTCTACTGAATCGGAGTCGCCTATTTGGTGCTGCCAATCAATGTTCGGAAAATTAAAATCCCCCATAATGCACACATTGCTAAACCTTGATGCTATTTTAATTTCCTCCCATAACGATTTTCCGCCATTTTTACTCATATTAGGCGGTCTATATATAACTCCAATAACTATGGTCTCACTACCTTCGTTAACCTCTACCCAAACACTTTCATTATCATTATTTAGTCTAATACCTGATTTAATACAGCTTTTTAATGTACTCCTGACAAACACTGCTATACCCCCGCCCCTCCTACTTGTTCGGTCATATTTAAACAAACTATATCCTGGAATATCAAATTCTGCTAAAAAATGCCTAGATTCTGTATTAATCCACGTTTCAGTTAGCGCTATTATGTCTATATTTTCTGTGCTAACGAGTGCTCTAAGTTCGTTCATTTTGTTACATAAACTCCTACAATTTGTATAATATACCCTCAACCTATTACTTTCATTTGCAACTAATTTTCTATTTTGTTTAGCTAACTTATTATTTCCTGTTGAACTACTAGCTCTAGACGGAAATTCTACTCTATCAGTATTCTCATCTTTACTATCAGTTACATGTGTAGTGTTATCGATACTACTATTACACATCACTATATCCGCACTATCTTGACTGATTATTTCTATTTTACTCACTGGTTTGTCACATGAAGTACCTGCTCCATATGGAGACGGTATTTTACTTACACACCCAGGTTTTTTTAACGAAACCCCGCAACAATCTTGTCGAGTGAGCTGGCCAAGGTCGAAACTCCTAGTCGAGAGAGATGTACTCCATCCTGGGCATACAGTTCATCCTTACCATAAAAGAGGGACCAGTTATCCAGGAATGGAATAGTATTTGCCTTGCAGTACTTCTCCAGCCGGCTATTTACACCAATAGCCCTGGAGGACCATTCCTTCCTTACCCCTCTTCTAGGCAGGATACTGTTTACCACAGGAACTCCACCTTTTTCCTTGATCCTCTCCAACATTTCCTGATACTTGGAGAGCAACTCCTCAGTCCTGCATCTCCATATGTCGTTGCTCCCTGCGTTGAGGAAGATGATGGGGTCCTCCCCACTCACTTCCATGACAGCATCTATCTTCTCAGCCACCCTCCCGACTCCGGCACCAGGCACGCAGACAACTTTACCAACCTGAGTGTTTGTTGCCCTGCCAAGGTATCTAACCAATGAATCACCGACAATGAAAACAGACTTAGCTTTTTCCTTTTGTCGGCGTGTAGCAGCAGTTGTTGCAGCAACAGCAGCAGACTCCCCCCCCCTCCCCTCTCACTGCCTCGATGATCGCCACTTCATCGCCATCACTCTCATCAGCCAAGGTGCTGAAGTTGTTGTGGGTCTTGACTGGCTGCCTTTTCAGCTTGCAGGCCGTTGCACTAGTTGATACCACTTTCCAAGGGGTTTCACGATCCCTGGGAACACTTCCGGTAGCCTCACACTTCTTTTCCGCCATAGCTAGTCTCAAGGCCAAATTTTCATCTTTGAGACACTGAATCTCCTGCTCCACACTCTCCAGTCTTTCTTGCAAAGCAAGACAAAGCTGGAGAGTATGGGAGGAGACAGCAGACTCATCAACAACAGCCATCACTAAGAAAGTTCACTAGGACCTCACTAAGGGTAAACCGGTTCACTAGCGGTCACTGGGGACGTCCGCACAGGTCAGGGGTCAGAGGGCAACTGAATATTTACCTTATTTACCTTATATTTACCTTATATAATTTACCTTATAGTCAGGGGTGTTAGGGCATTATAAGGTCTGTTTGGTTCAGATTCTTCTAATACCACTAAATTTGGCCAAGATACTACCCATACCATGCTTTATCAATTGGTGATGGGTACGGTACCAAGACGCCCCATGCGACGGTCATATTGTCAAAATCCAATATGGCCACCCACCACCAAAAAATATCTAAAAACCCTAGAAACATAAATGATACACCATTTTAGGGGTTTAGGGGTTTTAAGGTCAAGTTTACCCCTCAAAGTTAATATGAAAGTCATTTTGGGTTTAAATTCGGTATTTTTGCTGTATAATTCCAGATTCCCCCCCCCCCCCATTTTGTTTTGTTTTTTGATTTTGTTTTCTCCATTATAAACAGACACCAGTATCCTCCTGCATCTGACACATGCAGCGGAGTAGGGGCATACAACAGCCTTTGTTTGCACGGTAGAAAGTGATGTCATAGTTTTGGCTATCCGTGTTTTCAGGATCCTTGATTTATCGGAGCTCTGGGTGAGTTTTGGTAGTGGTAAAAAGTACCTTGACATACCAGTCCATACCATCTACTCTGATCTCGATCCGTCAAAGTCCTTGACACTACCCCTCTTCCACATCATAAGAGAGGCCGACACAACGTCACAGTTTCTTGGATGTGTGTGTGTGTGTGTGTGTGTGTGTGTGTGTGTGTGTGTGTGTGTGTGTGTGTGTGTGTGTGTGTGTGTGTGTGTGTGTGTGTGTGTGTGTGTGTGTGTGTGTGTGTGTGTGTGTGTGTGTGTGTGTGTGTGTGTGTGTGTGTGTGTGTCTGTCTGTCTGTCTGTCTGTCTGTCTGTCTGTCTGTCTGTCTCCACCTCGCTCTCGTGCTAAACACATTCAATAATAATTAACGAAATATCCAAATAACGTCGCAGCAAATAGTGGCGTTCAACATGTGACCATCTCATGTGTACATGTGTACTGTAAGTGTAAGTAAAATAACAAGTACATAAATTTATTGCAAAACTGAAGAATAATTAATTAATGTTCTAATTTCTTAAGTATTGATATATACTGGCAGCTAACTCTTTGTCTACGACCGCCTTTGATTTATAGAAAATCGTTAAGTGTTAGCCAGAATACAAGAACATTGGCCATCAGTTTACTGAAAATGTTACTCGAGGTAGTTTTGTATCCCTCAACTAGGAAACGTTTATCTTGAGCTAAATACAATTACTTAGTGTGAGCTAAATTTTAAGTAGCATCATCAAACAGAAAGGTGTAATGTCTTTGGAAGTTATAGATAAAACAGATCATAGCGTCATTTACTTTGAAGAGCTCTACATATAATGGTGTTCTTTACTGGTTATGGTGCTTCATCAATGTGGTATGGAGTGTCTAGAATAAAATGTAATAATGACGAACATATTGTCGTCTTCCAGCAACACTCAAACAATATTTACAGCTTACCAATGATTCTCTATTGCCTGATGCCGTTTATATCAATCTATTTATTACCAAACGCCTTTATCCCCGAGGGGGTGGCCAGAAATAAATCGCCTCCATGCTTCTCTGTCATCCGTAAGCCTTCGCCCCTCCCAAAGTATATACACTCTAGCAATCGTTGCAATCCTGCAGACTGTTGCAGGTTCTGGCCTAACACTAATATTAGACGATTAATATTAGCTAAAGAAGGATCTGTGAAAATAGATTAATCATCACTTTAGTATGTTACCTTTATTTGTTCTAGCTAACATTAAACTATTTGACTAAGCTGAAGAAGGACCTGTGAGAGTACATTATCTATCAGCCTCCCATTTGTGAATAAATAAAATAGTATCCCCACATGATAGCCAAAATTATTATTGATGGCTTTTCGTGTTTTTATCATTTACCATTTAAGAACATAAGAACATAAGAAAATGGGAGTCTGCAGAAAGCCGATTGGCCTAAGCAAGGCAGATCCCTGTCCCACACAACCCCAATTACAAAGCCCAATTATAGGCTCAACACTCTAATACCCTGAGGATCATCTTACCAAACCGGTTAGAGATTAACGCAGGATTACGGGGGTCTGCAGAGCGCTGATTTGCCCAACCCGGCTGATCCCCCTTCACACCCAACCCTTCTCGTCCATATGCTTATCCAATTTTTTCTTAAAGCTCCCTATCGTTCTTGATCCCACTATATCACTTGGTAGCCTATTCCACCCATCTACAACTCTGTTACCAAACCAATATTTGCCTATATCTTTTCTGAAACGAAATTTATCTAATTTGAAACCATTGGTACGAGTTCTTTCGCTATCACTGAGCTTTAGTACATTTGTCATGTCCCCTTTGTTAATCCCACTAACCCACTTGAACACCTCTATCATATCCCCTCTAACTCTGCGTCTCTCTAACGAATGTAAACCTAATTTCTTCAACCTTTCTTCATACGGAAAATTTATAATATTATGGATCATTTTTGTCATTCTACGCTGAATTCTCTCCAATGAATCTATGTCCATTCTGTAGTAAGGACACCAAAATTGGACAGCATAATCCATATGGGGTCTCACTAATGACAAGTAAAGTTTTAAGATAACATCAGCAGTTCTGTTACTCACACTCCTAGAGATGAACCCGAGAATCCTGTTTGCCTTATTACGAACGCTTATACACTGTTTTCTAGGCTTCAAATCATTGCTAACAAACACACCTAGATCCTTCTCGCAGTCTGAATTTTCTAATTCTAAATTAGCTAGTTTATATTTAACATTTGTTTGCATCTTCCCTATCTTTAATACCTTGCATTTGTCAATGTTAAACTTCATCTGCCAATTTACTGACCATTCATGTAAGGTATCTAGATCCCTTTGGAGGCACTCTATATCGCTATCTGAATCAATTGATCTCCCCATTTTAGTATCGTCTGCGAATTTACTTATCCTACTAGTTATACCTAAATCTAGGTCATTTATGTATATAAGAAACAACAGGGGACCTAATACCGATCCCTGGGGGACACCACTTTTGACTGCTCCCCACTCTGACTTGGTACCATTTATGCTGACTCTCTGTTTCCTACCAATTAGCCATGACCTAATCCATCCCAACAACGACCCTCCTATTCCATGTGCCTCAACCTTTCTCATCAATCTCTCATGAGGGACTCTGTCGAAAGCTTTACTGAAATCTAAATATATAATATCATATGACTTGTCACTATCTACTGCTTCATATACCTCTGAGAAAAAGCTAAGCAAATTAGTAAGGCAAGAACGTCCCTGAGTGAATCCATGCTGAGAAGAATTTATTAAGTTAAATTTTACTAAGTGGCTTCTAATTTTGCTAGCAATAATGGACTCTAGCAACTTTCCTATGATTGATGTGAGACTAATGGGTCGGTGACGCTGAGGCTAACACATGAAAGGAGACAAGCCCAAGTGTGTGTGTGTGTGTGTGTGTGTCTGTCTGTCTGTCTGTCTGTCTGTCTGTCTGTCTCGTGCTAAACACCTTCAATAATAATTAACGAAATATCCAAATAACGTCGCAGCAAATAGTGGCGTTCAACATGTGACCATCTCACTGTCAACATGTTAGCAATAAACATCAATAGCACAGAACCATACCAATACTGTTAATATGTTGTGTGTTGAAGGAAATACGGTTGGTCAGACGTTATGGAAAGTTTGCTCACCCCCCCCCCCCCCCCCTCCCTCCCTCTGGTGATCCTGGTGATGAGTTGAGGACGTCTGGTCGTCTCTCGGTCATGCTGATGCACCACCGCCAGTAGTAGTCATCCACCGCTCATCCCTGTCCCCAGTGGAAGACACGGGGGCAAGGGGACCAGTAGGTGGACTAATGGTAGACAGATCGGTAATAAAATTACCGTCTGCCCTCATCAGGGCAAGCTGATCAGGAATGCTATTACTCAGTGCCCTAATGTTGTAGTGGGGCATTTTTGGCTGGTCTGGGACACTTTTGAGGAACCTGTCCAGCACCCTCTTGAACTGGTCAGCTGAGGAGCACTCCGCATCATGCACATATCTTGGCAACGCGTTTAAGAGTGTTGGGCCCCGGTACAATATTGAGGTCATTCTCTGAGTCACCACTCTGGCCAAGGCTCTATTATTGATGTTTCCCAATTCACAGAGCTTGCCTCGCCTCTTGCTGTTTTTCTCACTTATTTTCGACTCATTGTTTAAGTTTGGGACATGGCCATTCAGCATTTTCCAAACGTAGATTATGATGTACTGCTCGCGCCGTCGCTCCAACGAGTACAATTCAAGTGCTTTAAGTCTACCCCAGTAATCGAGATGCTGCATGGAGGAGATCTTGTTTGTAAATGTACGTTGGACGCCTTCGCACCATTAGGATGGCGATTATAGGGCCCCTCGCCCCTTTGAAGTGTCAATGTTTTTTCTTAGTGAGTTTTGCTCCCTTGCATTTTAGGAGATACTGGTTTTTGGTCAGGACAGTTTCCTAAAAAAAATAAAAAATAAAAATAAAATAAAATAAAAAAAAACATTGAGGGGGGGGGGGGCTTGTAGAACGTCTGAGAGAAAAAAAAAAAAAAAAACCACACACACACTTTCCCGTAGAGTCGTAGACAGACCACATGATCTTAACCAATTGTGTATTCTCCCTTCATCGTGTATATCATGAATATCTGTAGTCCTTCCAGGGGCCTTTATGTATTCCTGGCCATCACAGCACTCCCTAGCACACCTAATGATTTTGGCCAGCCTTGTACACATTGGCCTTATAGGGACATACAAAGGCTTTACTGAATTACTGAGTGATATCTCGGGGTGAGGTATGGTATATAGTCCAGTAAATCTAGCAATCATTTAACTGGACCTAGAACAAATTGCAATAGAAGGTTTTTTGGCTTTAACTTGTTTATTAGGTCCCTCTGATGAACATATAAATAGTCTCCAACTTTTGGACACTGGGAAAGTGGTTAATTTGCATAAATTCAAGATGGCCGCCGTCCAAAGCTTCAATTTACAGATAACTTTTTTCTGGTTGCTCCTAGACCCTATAAATGTATTACAAACAATGTTTTTTGGCTTTAACTTGTTTATTAGGTCCCTCTGATGAACATATAAAAAGTCTCCAACTTTTGGACACCTGGAAAGTGGTTAATTTACAGCCGAAAAACCTTACAGACAGGCTGAACTGTCTCTTTCACAAGGGGTGACACAGGCACTTTGTGCTTGTATGGGTTTTTTGACCTGTTGTCCCTCTTTTTTATAAAAAAAAAAAAAAAAAAACATGACGTAGTATGACGTCATTCAGAGCCAATTATGTAATTCATGATAGGAGTTCGTATTCACTTGGATCATCGGTGCTTGCATCAAAGTTGCTATTTTGACAGAGTCCTTTACATTGACCACATGCACTGGAACATTCAAGCTCATTCCGTTTGCAACTACAGCGTTGAGTGTCACAGTTGCCCTTACACTGACATCTGACCAATTTCAGTAGTGAATCAGGAGCCACTGGCGAATCCATCGTCTTCGGTTCAAGCTGTCCCTTCCGCAGACACCAGCCCCATTTCTCGGGGTCCACACAGTTCCCCATCCATTCCTGGACCTGACAATAAACTCGGAACGAGTGGTATTTGGCTGCATCGGTTGTTGGGGGAAGGCTGTGAACTTCAACGTTAGTTGAACTTTTTGCCACCTTGTTGCAAAACTTTGTCTTTCGCAGTCCGTCAAGGGTGTCATTTCCTTTTCCCCCGTACAAATAAACCAAGGCCTTTTCACCAGCTGATGATATCGCGTCTTTACTTCCACTTTGGCAACAGAATGCTTCTATACATTTCAAGAAACCGTTGTCTTCCCTCACTTTCCTCAAGGCAGCCCCTTTACCAATACCATACAGTCGTGAGGTTGTGTCACATCCACAGAGTGCATGGACAACTGGCAGGACACGACAGATGCTTTCACCGAGAGCTTCTGCTACTGAGTTAATATGCCAACATTTCCCACCTTCCTTGCTCGACTTGAAGTACAAATCATTCATCCCTCGTTCCGCATAATGACACAACAGCACCAACAAGTCTGTGTCCTCACCTATCACATATGTCACGGTTTCCCTTGCATGCTCAATTCCCTTCTTCGCAATCATGACATCTGCATCTGTTGGCGCATTGACACAGTCAATTCCATTTGCCTTGAATGTTTCACACAATAAGTCAATGAAGTTTTGCTTATTGTCCGAGTTTGACAAGAAGTTTTCCTTTTTTGACCGAAGGGGCATGATTGGAGTGAACATCACCTTTTGACCAAAGACTCCTTTTGATCGTCGATTGTGTGTCATGTCCTTGGTAGTAGGTCCTGATTTATAACCGTCGAATACAACCACCGGGTTGAGAAAGTTTTTGGAAACATGCTTCATGTACATGCTTGCAATGTCCTCAAATGTGTCACCCTTCTTCCATGGAATCCTTTGCAATAAGGAACCACCATCCAGAACATGGGTCACAGTCCTTTCTTCCTCAAATGATTCCAATGACGACTTGGGAACAACAGCAGCTATCTCATCTCCTAGCTGTGGTTTATTGGCTTCCCTGAGCCTCCCCCACTTATCGAACAGAGCAGTAGGGTAGCTAGACAACTCATACGCAAAGACCTCTTCAACACCTAAGTCCCTGTTATTAGCAAAGATGAGGAGCCTCTGGAAAAGGAGCTGTGGGTCGATTGGTACTTTTTCAGCACTGATTGTAACCTTTGCACCCAACGACTCAACTTGATCTTTCTTCCTAAATGAAAAGTCAAAAGCATTGCTACCTTCCATCTTCTGCACAATGTTCATACCAACCTCATACAGTAAATGAGGATTGGCCGAGGCTGGTCCTGTCACACCGTTGGCAATATTCCTGAGTTCATTTGATTCTTGAAATGGATCATAATCCTTGAAGAATGCGAGAACCTTCTCTGTGTCCTTCCTATCTCGTTCACGCCTTGCTTCAGTCATTTCTTTGTGCTGCTCAGAGGTGTGGAAATGCTTCCCTGTCAGTTCTTGCATAACTTCACTCACCTCAGCGCAGGCTGGCATAGCAAGTAACCAGCGCAGGCGTTGCGTTTCCTCCATGCCCCTACCACGTGTCAATCCACCATTCGTTTTCAAAGAGCGCATCAAAACCTGCTCTATAACCAAGTCGCTTGGCAGTCCTGCCCACAGCCGATCACTTCGGCGGATCACAAATAGACCGGAGTTCAATTGACAGAACATGTCTGGGTTGAGCTGCTCAAGTTCAATCATGTCTTGAATGGGCTGACTTGGCATAATTGTTATGACCACACGCTGCAAAGTACGGCAACATCTCCTGGAGTGTTCCGAGGTACAGTAGGAAATCGCCCATTCTCAGTGCCCTCAGGAAGCGACGCAGCAGGTCAATCATGTCCATGTATTGAATCCATAGCTTTCCCATCTTATGCTCTGCTAAGGAGCTCTTCTCAGCTTTAAGTTTTTCAGAAATTCTGTTGAAAACATCTTTACTGCAGACTTCATCCGGTGAAACATCTTCACGCAACAGCTTATCCAAAAGATCTGCAGCCTCCTGGAAGTCCTTGCATGCGTCACTTTCCTCATCTACCATTGAGAGGTTGACACCGTATGCCCTGCCTAACACAATCGAACTCAAGGCTGTGTCAACCAAGAAGTGGCCTCTGATTGCTCGTGCATAGGCTTTCCCACTCAGCATTTGGGTCACAGCATTTTCAGCGTATATAAGTTCCAAAACCTCCTTAAGCCCAGATGCTTCCATAACATGGCCCATGCATCCCAAAAAGCTCATCACAGAGTGAAAGCCACCAAGGTTCAAAACAATGGGTTTCAGTTCGCTTCCTTCCTTCTCATGAACAATGATCGTCTTCGCTTTCCAATAAAGCGGTTGGTCGAATGTCAGCATTGGCGTCGTTCCCTGGCGATGGCTTTCCGCAGCAACGAAGTGAAGTGTTGAGTAAATACAACTCATGTCCGTAGGGTCCATGTCAATCATGGGCAAGAAATGGACGGATGATTTCCCTGGGTGTGGTCCATGGCACACACTCTGCATTAAGCCGGACCAGCCTGGTCGTTTTGGTCGAAGCAACCATGACGTTTTCCACAGTATGTCCAGATTTTCAAGCTTGTCAGATGCTGAAATGGGGTCAAGCTTTCTAAATTCGAGAGAGATGGGATTAGTATAGGCCTAGGCAAAATGTAATAGACAATAATGTGCAGTAAAGGTAGGGCTTGACCTAGAACAAATTGCAATAGAAGGTTTTTTGGCTGTAAGGTTTTTTGGCTGTAAATTAACCACTTTCCAGGTGTCCAAAAGTTGGAGACTTTTTATATGTTCATCAGAGGGACCTAATAAACAAGTTAAAGCCAAAACACGTTGTTTGTAATACATTTATAGGGTCTAGGAGCAACCAGAAAAAAGTTATCTGTAAATTGAAGCTTTGGACGGCGGCCATCTTGAATTTATGCAAATTAACCACTTTCCCGGTGTCCAAAAGTTGGAGACTTTTTATATGTTCATCAGAGGGACCTAATAAACAAGTTAAAGCCAAAAAACCTTCTATTGCAATTTGTTCTAAGTCCAGCCCTACTTTGACTGGTCTAATAGGCTAGATGATGTGTGTCTGTATATATATATATATATATATATACGTGCGTGTGTGTGTGTGTGTGCGTATGGGTATGTATTTATCTTTATTGTTTTTGGTTTAACTGTAGGCCGTTTACGTTCGTTGCCATTTTGGTCCGGGGTTATCGAATATGGTGGACTGTTTTGATAATTTAGCGTTTTGCTCCGAAGCCATTTTGGTCTGCTGCTGTTTTAGTCCCCGGCCGTTTTGGTCTGATGCTCGTATGGACCATAACCCACATGAACAAAGTCAAACAAATAAATGATCTAATCGGTATTTTTCAACTGTCCGTTTTGATCCGCAGCCGATTTGTCAGCGACCAGTTTGATCCATGGCCGCTATGGTTCAAGCAGTTTAATTTGAATGGCCATTTTGGTCTCGGCTGTTTTAGTCCGTGGTTTGTTTTGCCTGCAACCATTTTGATATACGGCCATATGGGCATAGTCGAGCGGTCAAAATAATCCAATCGGTAATGGTTAGGTGACCGGTATGGTCCGTGGCCGTTTTGGTTCAAGGAGATTTTTGTTTGTGTTTAATTCACGATCAATGTGAGCCGAGTGGTTACATTTTGAGGGCCGTTTTGGTCCGTGGCTGGTTTTGTTTGCCACCGGTTTGGTACGGTCCGTAGCCGCTTAGAGTCATTGGCATGCAGCATACAAATGTAATCATATTTCGATCTGTATTGTAGAGATAATAACATGTTAAAGTTTAGGGGTTAATTCCTTAAGTCTCAATTTGGGGTCATCCAATCACATTTTGTTTTGAAATATTGTGTGCAATTTATTAGTAACTTATGTTTCGTAGCGTTTATCATGAACAAGACCATTTGGAAAAGGGCGAGGTGTGCAATAGGTTATCGTTTCAATTTGGGTATCACATGGAGGTACTGGCGAAATACCATATTAATCCATCCATTAGTATTGAGAAATTCTGCTGACAAATAGGCAAACAAACAGCCAGTGAGAAACGATCATACACACACACACACACAAATACACACTCACGCACACACACACACACACACACACACATGACAAACATGCACTCACTCTTTTAAATGAAGCAAGCACCTCTCTCTCTCTCTCTCTCTCTCTGTGCCTTATATGTTGGCAGAGAATAGCGAAGGTGAGAGCCAAGACAAGCAAGAGAGCACTAGTGTCAATGTCAGGGACCAAGGGCACACATGACTCCTCCACCTTAACATAAGAGGTCGTGTAATTATTGTTAGTACCGGTAACTGAACTTTAGTGTGCACAATTATCTGAACACTTGAAACTGTATATTTATCCTACATAACATTTGGTGATATTTATTTATTTATTTTTATTTTGTTCCCATGAACAAGGGAGGGTCACTAGCTCACCTGCCCATTAAATTTATGTTTAATTTCTAATGCATTAGATTATCTATCTATCTATCTATTGCCTGACGCCGTGATCCCCGAAGGGGTGGCCACGAACGAACCGCCCCCATGCACCTCTGTCCCCAGTCAGTCGACGCCCCTCCCCCCAACCAGCACCGCCTTCGTTCATGTACTTCCTCACTCCATCCTTCCACCTCATATTCGGTCTACCTCTCCCCCTCTGTCCCTCCACCTCGCTCTCGTACACCCTCTTAGTCATTCTCTCGCTTTCCATACGTTCCATATGGCCGAACCATCTCAAGTTGTTCCTTTTCACACTTTCCAGCACATCTACCTCCACACCACACCTCCTTCTTACTTCCTCATTAGTCTGTCTATCCCTCCATGTAACTCCGCACGCACTCCTTAAGTAATTCATTTCCACTGCTCTCACTCTTGGTCTGAGTCTCTCAACCAACGTCCATGCTTCGCTTCCGTAAGTCAGTGTCGGGATTACCACACTGTCATGCAAGGACTTCTTCACTTCCATACTGACCACCCTATTTCTTGTTACTGCTTTTAGCGTTCCTACAACCCTCTTCCCCTGTTGTACCCTCTCCCGCACCTCTTCATCCATAGTCCCATCTTTACTCAACACACTGCCCAGATACTTAAAAGAGTTGACGATCTCCATAGCCTGACCGTTCAGCTTCACCTCACACTCTGTGACTTCACCCCTTTCGAAGACCATAACCTTGCTCTTCCCCGTATTTACCTTCAAATTCCGTTTTTCGCACACTGTTCCAAACTCATTTACCAGACCCTGCAACTCCCATTCATTATCACTCATCAGAACTGTATCATCCGCAAACAGCAGTATAGGTAGCTTCCACTCAATTCCCTCCCTTTTCAGTGATACACCAACATCCACTGCTCTTGATAGTATTTCTTTCATAACTCCATCCATATATACAGTAAACAACCACGGGGACATCACACACCCCTGTTTCAAACCAACATTCAGGTCAAAGAACTCGCTCTGCTCACTCTCCACACGTACTGCCGCCTTTGCACCCTCATACATGCTCTTCACTGCTTTCAGCAACTTGCCCTCTACTCCGTATATTCTAAGTACTTTCCACAAACCTTCTCTATCCACTCTGTCATAGGCCTTCTCCAAGTCCATAAAGGCAACATACACCTTTTGTTTCTTCTCCAGATACTTCTCCACAACACAATTCAGGGTAAAAATCTGATCTACACATCCTCTTCCCTTCCTAAAACCTCCCTGCTCGTCGCCTACCCATTTCTCCGTTCTCACTCTCACTCTCTCAATCACTACCCTACTGTATACCTTCCCTACTACGCTTAGAAGACATATTCCTCGGTGGTTAGATTATATATATGATTAATTTGGTAATGTGTATAGCATTGCAATAGGAAACATTATATTTGTTATATTTGTACAATGAACAGCAAAAGAGGTACAGTTATCACAACATGATCCTGGAACAAGTGCTGTGAATGAGTGACCCTTAATGCTCTCCCAGTATAGTATAATTATATTGTACAGTCGATGAGCCAGATCATAAAATCACAGGAAACGGTACCATCAAATGGGGTCCAACTTTCTCTCGTAATCTCCAATAAACGGTTATGTGATGTGGGAACTTGTTGAATAGGTTATTGTACCGAAATTACATACCCAGAACAATAAGCTAAAGCCTTGTAGATTATAATTGTAGGTAACATCCTTCTCTGGTGGAACAGATTTTCACCCTGGCCCATGGACTATAAATTTAACCTTCTGTTGTACTAATGTGTGAAGTGGGTAAGACTGTGATGTCCACATCCCCAAAACCAAAACCCACCACATCACCTACGACAACAAGGATAGCTTCCATAAGGACGCTAGCCAGTGGAAAATATAATAGAGAAGTCATACTCTATGGGACAAGAGAACTATACCTCGCAGAAACTGGTATCTCAAAATCAGACACATGCAACAACATCAATATGGTCACCAAGAGAGACATCAACAATAAGGAAACCAAATAATCTTGAGATGCTAGGAACCAAGAAGCAAAATAGGACAGTACACCCTACACCGTCATCTACCAGTAAGCGAGTTAGCTCCGCCGCCCCTCGTGATGTTACACCACCCAAACTACCTGCCAGCTGCACTCAGGTAGCATCTTCAAAGGAGCAGACTACTTCCGGACAGAAAGGCACTAAATTCACCGCCTCACAGTTGCCCCTGTTACATGGTTACCGAAGAAGAGCAGGAGGAACAAGAAAAACAATGAGTATTGGATGAAGGAATTGTTCGGAATCTTCTCACCTCTTTGGCGCTACCAAACGCTGAGCTATAGGTGCTTCCCAAGACCTACTTTTGATCACAGGTGCTTCCCAAGGCCTGAAGAGTGCTTCCCAAGACTGGAAGCACAGTTCTTCCAAAGACTGCCATGGTGCTTCATAAAGCCACCAGTGTGCTTCCCAAAGCAGCCCAGTTGCCCCCATAGGCCATGCAGGTTATTCCAAATACTGTCAGAGTGCTCCCCAAAACCGCCACTGTTCTTTCAATGGTCAACCTAATACTTTCCAAGATTGACCCAGACCACCCAGGGCGCCTCTTGACGAAAACGTAAATGAAAGCTAGATGCTAAGAGGAGGCGCCGCTCACGACAGTCCAGCCCAGCCGTCCTACGCCTGAGTCTTCCCGCAGAGCCAAGGACAGTTAGCTCCCCTATCTCCGAGCTGGCCTACCCTGAATATTGAATTCCTACCACGCCAGGGAAACCTATTTATTAACTTTGCATAAATAAGATATCAATCCTTATATTTAGATACAATACACACTCTGTCATTGCTACCTGACCAGAAGTAATTATACCTTGAATACCTGAAAGATGACTGCCTTTGTTGGTAAAGATTATAACTATTTACTGTAATGTTAAATCTGATGTGACACCCACCATTTACACTCATAAACTCAACCGCTCGGAAGACCAATTGTTACTTAATTCTTCCCACAGGTTATAACATGTATATTACGTTAACTATAGCCTTTTCATTTTGTATGCAGTATGTATTATCATAAATGTTAGACCAATTTTTGTTGTGCAACCAGAAGTGTTAAATTACAAAGTGCCTTTAAAGAGAGTTCTACTCACAAAAGGCTCCGCCTTTTAAATCTTTATATTGCAAATTATATTGTATTGTATTTTCTTGGATAAATACAGATTTGTTATTTTACTTTACTTTTACTTTACTTTTACTTTACTTTAACATGTATATATAATCTTTGTATGGCACTTGCTATTTTCTTAAGGCCATTATTTATCTTGTCTTTATTGTCCTTTACATGTTGCTCTGTCTATTCTATATTAATAAACCCATATAATTTACCTCTGCAAAATTGTTTTTATTATACAGTAAGTAACCTCCAATATAGTATACGAGCCTATGCCTTCTTTATTATACAGTAAGTAACCTCCAATATAGTATACGAGCCTATGCCTTCTTTATTATACAGTAAGTAACCTCCAATATAGTATACGAGCCTATGCCTTCTTTATTATACAGTAAGTAACCTCCAATATAGTATACGAGCCTATGCCTTCTTTATTATACAGTAAGTAACCTCCAATATAGTATACGAGCCTATGCCTTCTTTATTATACAGTAAGTAACCTCCAATATAGTATACGAGCCTATGCCTTCTTTATTATACAGTAAGTAACCTCCAATATAGTATACGAGCCTATGCCTTCTTTATTATACAGTAAGTAACCTCCAATATAGTATACGAGCCTATGCCTTCTTTATTCAGACCATCCAGTAAATACTAACAAGACAGTTTTAGCTGGTAAAATAAAGACCATATTATATTCATTAATGTTATATATTTACTTCTCATAGTGGTTAAATGCACCCAGCCCTCTACACACTTTGTCCCAGGTTCAAGTCTTTAGAACTGTACGTGAAATTATATAGTAATTCATTAAATGTTGGAAATCTCTTAATATTTCACCTTACAAATATAACGATTGGGATTGATTTATGGCTGCAATTCGAAGTATATTAAAAGATGTATATGTTTTTAGAATGTATACTGTTCCGTATATAGAAGTACTGTAGATGTGTATAAAAAGTGTCTATTGATATACTTCAATAATGAGACGCAAGAAGGGTCTGGATAAAACGTGAGTCACATTTGATTAAGTTAATGTCTCTACCATTATGTGTAATGAAGAAAATAAGATGGATAGTAATTATAGTATTAATCAGTCAATAAATTGCCTAATCAATCCATATATTGCATAGTCAATCAACAGCTCTGTACAGTCGTGCTAATAAGTGAAGTCTCAGCACCTAGTATGTTTTGATCAATAATTGGTATCAGCAATATTTAAACTTCATTTCTTCATATCGAGTGAAATATACAAATATGTCCCTACACTTACCCACCCTATTCAACATCTGACAGACATTAATACAGCACAGAACAAGCCAAACGTAATGACTGCTGAAACATGACTTATTAGCGCGACTGTACAACAAGTTACACCCACCTATGGCCACCAACTTATATATCTGCTCCTCTCAATAGCGGCCAGTGTCACATACCAACCACCCATAATCATCCAATCACCGCGAAATGGCTGCTGATTGGTTGAGGAGCCTGTCAATTGCGCTCTGTGCGGGATTCGAACCTCCTTGTGGTCATCAGGGTTGGCGCCAGTTCGGTCTGTCACAGTGGGGGTTGGAGAGGTTGGGGAATGGGTGGAGGAGGAATGTGGTGAGGGGGGTATAGATAGAGGCTTGTCTTCTACTCTCATTTCTCACATATATTGTATCCCTTATATTATGCCAGGCATCTGCTCTTTCAATCTGTTTTTTGTGTAGGTATGAAACAAAAGCTAGCCTTATGTATTTTTTAAGATATTTGAAAATTAAAGACGGATCATTGCGAAATATGGTTGGTAACTAAGTATCCAAATGGGAAATTTATATTATTATTATTTAGGATTTCATGGCCTCCCACCCCTCAGCCTCCTTCTCTCCACCACACACACACACCAACAATACTAATCTTCGTACTTCGTTTTTTATGATATTTATTTTGTTAATTGTCAGTTAACGATATGTTAAACGTTTTGGCATTGATTGCATTAACTTAATAAGGGTAGTTTTTTGTCACCCCTTACGACACTATTATAATGATTATGATCCCCAAACATTTCATATGTATTAACACTCACTTCTATTTGGTGACCACCTTTATGTTTTACCTACTTTGGTGTATTCTCTAAAAGTTGATGATCTCCACCTCCTTTCACTGCAAAGACACAAGCTTCCCCTAGAAATTATATATAAGCTGTTTTTGCTCTGTCTTAACAATATTCACTATGCTACTTGCTGGCTACTCAAACGACATTTTTTCAGGAAGTTATTTTTGGACCGGTCATACAAAATTAAATTGGGAATCATGCTCGACTACTTTTGATATTATTATGATCCATATTATTTACTTGAGGAGATTTAATGTAATCGTAGCACCCATATTTCAGAATTCACTACTAAGGATTTTTGCAGTTAACTCCACACAGCTGAAAAATGAGCTTGTAGTCAACTCTGAAATATGTGTCATACGACTTGGTATGGAGTTAAATTTCCCCAAGTAGGATTTCCCAACTTGTATGTATACGGGAGAGAAAATTGATGGTTAACTTTTCAAACCGTGTCTAAGTTGGTAAAAGCGTGGTATATTATGTATGCCCGGTATATATATATATATATATATATATATATATATATATATATATAGTGTGTGTGTGTGTGTGTGTGTCTTTCTGTGCATAGGGAAGATATGTGGCCCAAGCACCCCTCAATTTGTCATACTTTGCTCTACTACTCATTTTACGAGTTGCTTCACATCATGTTCTCTGTCTCAATTCGTTGACCAGTAAACCAGTAAACCATTTCAACCAGTAGGCTATATGTGCCCTCTCGATCAGTACTGTCAGGTTAGGTTAGATTTAAATTAGGTTAGGATTGGTTGCCACTGGTCAAATTGGCTATGGTTGAGCTGACACTGGTTAAGTTGATCCTGGTTGAGTTGATCCTGGTTGAGTTGATACTGGTTGAGTTGGTACTGGTTGAGTTGGCCCTGGTTGAGTTGGTACTGATTTAGTTGATTCTGGTTGAGTTGGCACTGGGCTAGTGTGTCTTGGTTGAGTTGGCCTGGTTGGTTTGGCACTGGTTTAGTTGGCCTTGATTGAGTTGGCTCTCTTGAGTTAGTCCTGATTAAGTTGGCCCTGGTTGAATAGGCTAGTCCATAAAAGCCCCATGTCCGACATTTGTTGTATGATTCGTTTGATTGATGGTTAGATCTACTGGTTAGAATAGTGTACCGGTACTGGTAAAGTTGAATTGGTTCCGCATGTTTTCCCATTTTCTCTGGTCCCTCCCCGTGTGAGTAGTTCGATATATGAGGCCCTTGTGTGTGCCCCCTGCTAGAGTCTGGTCACGTCTGCCCGGCCTCTTGGGAAGCAGTGTTATTTATATTCAGGTGTGGCTCATGGCATTAATTGGGGACTCTTGGGCTGCTTTGGAGTGGCTGACTAGTGCTAGGTCGGATTAAGAGTCTTATTCTTAAACGTGTGGGAGGTTTGTTGCCTTCCCCAATCATCTTCTTCTATTGAACCCGCCTGTAGTCTTCTTAGGGACCACAGGGATCGGCGCTGGCTCATAGTATGTTAGTAACAGGGAAATTTAGAGTGGAAGGATAGTCTTAGGGACAGTTTGCAGGGCCCCACCTATCCCCCTCCCCCTACTAATCCCTCTTTATGTCTATATCGCCCTCTCCCATCAACCGAACGAATGCTCTGGGAATGAGTTTTGTTTAAAAAGAGTGTATTGTTTATCGTTCTCTGTTTCTAAATGTAACTACATATTCAGAACAGACAGACAGACAGACAGAAAGTTTATTTGCTCAGACTTCTTCGCGTCTCTGCGGCGCTCATGTGCAACATTCAATTTACTATCTAAGACTAACTCAGTAAAAGTATTTATGTAATTATAATATAAACATTCTTTAATTATCCATCAAATCAAGGGACTGGAGTTCTCGAAAAGGGGCTCCAGTCCTGACGCTATTCTTGACTTACAGTGTGCTGGCATACTAATCCAGAAGGTTGATAGCCTCTGAAGTCCTATTTTGAATATCCATCAAATCACTAAACCGAAATCCTGCAATTACACATACTGTATACAGTAACAAGAATACATACAGTACAGTATGTTCTAAATATATTTCTTGCATTACCATACAATATAAGAATGCCTGAATTTGAATACTGTACATTGACTTTATCCATATACTCAGTTCAAATTGTGTATGAATACTCTTAAAGACGCTCTAAATACTAACCAAGGAACAATTATTACCTTACGTTACCATAAACTAAAAATACAAATGATTGAATTTGAATAGTCGACATTGCCTTGATAATAAAATCAGTTCAAATTATATATGAATAATCTGAATTAATACAAAGGCACTTTAATAAAGACTAAGATATTCAGTGATCCTGGGTTAGTCTTTAAAACGTCTTTGTATATGTAGAATATCCATATAAAATGTCAACTGATTTTATGTCCTTTTCCGCCTTTCCCTCCTATTATGGAAGCTGCGATGCTCTAGGACTAGGTTATCAGCTGATGTAATGTTTACTGTACATATATATATATATATATATATATATATATATATATATATATATATATATATATACCGGTATATATTGCATTTCTCTTCTCATAATCTGCAAAAAAAAAAAATATATACATATATGTGAATGTATGTTTGGTTTGCATGGAGGATAGGAAAAAGTATCCATTGGATAATATCACCCTACAAGGCCTTATACGGAAATGGGAAGTGCTTTATATACTGTACATTATTTCAATATTACTTAATTCATGATATACAAGCAATTTAAATCTCTCTCTCTCTCTCTCCATATTCTGGAGACATTCAGTATCCCTCAACCTTCCTCCTTTCACTTCTCCCCCACAGAGCCTCCCTATCACCCGCTACCCATATTATTGCTCAACTTTCACTTCTCCCCCACAGAGCCTCCCTATCACCCGCTACCCATATTATTGCTCAACTTTCATTTCTCCCCCACAGAGCCTCCCTATCACCCGCTACCCATATTATTGCTCAACTTTCACTTCTCCCCCACAGAGCCTCCCTATCACCCGCTACCCATATTATTGCTCAACTTTCACTTCTCCCCCACAGAGCCTCCCTATCACCCGCTACCCATATTATTGCTCAACTTTCACTTCTCCCCCACAGAGCCTCCCTATCACCCGCTACCCATATTATTGCTCAACTTTCATTTCTCCCCCACAGAGCCTCCCTATCACCCGCTACCCATATTATTGCTCAACTTTCACTTCTCCCCCCACAGAGCCTCCCTATCACCCGCTACCCATATTATTGCTCAACTTTCACTTCTCCCCCACAGAGCCTCCCTATCACCCGCTACCCATATTATTGCTCAACTTTCACTTCCCCCCACAGAGCCTCCCTATCACCCGCTACCCATATTATTGCTCAACTTTCATTTCTCCCCCACAGAGCCTCCCTATCACCCGCTACCCATATTATTGCTCAACTTTCATTTCTCCCCCACAGAGCCTCCCTATCACCCGCTACCCATATTATTGCTCAACTTTCACTTCTCCCCCACAGAGCCTCCCTATCACCCGCTACCCATATTATTGCTCAACTTTCACTTCTCCCCCACAGAGCCTCCCTATCACCCGCTACCCATATTATTGCTCAACTTCCGACCACTATTTAACCCCTTCACTCAAACATCACGCTCTCTATCACTTTATTTTGGCTAGCATAGAGATGATTTTATTCGGGTTAGGAAGGGCTCATTAGCGACAGCAGGTTGATTTAGATAGTCAATACTCAAGATACGAGGACGCCTTACTTCCTTATATACTGGCTAGTAGTAGACGCTATTATTCAGCTTAGAAATGAAAAGTGGCAGTGAGGGTTAATTGATATCAATTTTACCAATTTGATTCCTTAAGGGACTTCCAAACCTGAGTAAAATCGGCTAATGTTAACAAATTAAGTGAAAAAGCCTCCTCGAATACTGAAAGGGTTAACAAAAGATAACACACCCTAAGAGCATGTGCAGTATACGTGATCTTAAATATTGTCACATGATTACATTTCCTGTCAAATTTCAATTGAAGAATATTTTTCTGGTAATATTTAACCATTTCAGTAAGAGGACGCATTTCTTCCTTATATTTTGGCTACCATTAGACGATTTTATACAGCTTAGGAAGAGCCTGTGGGAATCAGAAGATTGAGTTCGATTTTACAGCTTTGATTGCTAGAGTTACTTCCTATGTTGTATAAAATCATCTGGTAATAGCCAAAATAAGGTTAAAATGCGTCGTTGTATTCTGAGAGGGTTGTGGAATATTTTGCAATGGTATCGGGAACTTAACTGATGGTAGAATATTTAGGCATACATTTTCATCAAGCTTTAATTCCGAAGCTGTCGGAAAGAAGGTGCTAAAAATAATGCCAGAAAAAGCGCTGGTGTGCTTTCTCGTTAACCCTTCAATACGGTGACACAATTCTTCATATTATCCGGGTTATTTTTATTAGATGGTGTGCACGGAAGTAAAGAAGTAACTGCAAGATGTTTTGGTAATCCAACATTAACGTACCTACAGGAGTGAAGCATGGACGTTGTTGGAGAGATATATATCAAGAGTGACCTAGATGGAAATGAGTTAATCGAGAAGTGCGTGTGGAGTCACATGGAGAGATAGACAGACGAATGGTGAAGTACGAGGGCCATGTGTAGTGAATGTGGACCTGCTGGAGAGTGTCAAGAACACCTTGAGGTGGTTCGGTCATGGGGAGTGCATGGCAAATGAGAGAATGACAACAAAACAAAAAATATAACAAAAAATAAACAAATAAAGGAAGTGTACAAGAGTGAGTTGAAGGACAGAGAGGAAGTGGCAGACCGAGAGTGAGGTAGAAGGATGGAGTTGCGAGGTATACGAGTGATATATGAGAGGTATGTGATAAACTTGAGACAGTTAACAATGAATGAGGGCATAATTAATTTAGGTATGTGTTTAAAAGAAAATTTTCAATATATTTCATCAACGTGTCAAATTTGTTCGATAGCATTGTACCACCTTTCGCTGAGACGATTGTACCCCCTGATTCCTAGAGATTCTTTCTGTGTACAATCGTCTGGTGAGAGCCAGAAAAAGCAAAACATGTTCGATGGTGTACGGAAGAGGTTAACTTCGCCATAAGTATATACTCAACACTCGCTTTAAGGGGGGGGGGTAATTTTTTATTTTTTTATCTTTCTCTCCTTTTCTCTCTTTCTCCGTATTGTATCTATTTGGCCCCATTCAGCCAACTGTTTTAAGACGTTTGTTCCCATCCAGGTGTCTATTTTTTCCTGGCGAGCGATAGCGAGCCAGCATTGTATGGAGAAACCCGGCTTCGCCGGAGACATTTTTCTATCGAAAAATGTACAAATTTAGCTTGCTGTAAAACAAATATATATATATATGCTGGCTCGCTACCGCTCGCCAGGAAAATATTGACACCTGGATGAGGGTAAACGTCTTAAAACAGTAGGCTGAATGGGGCCGAATGGATACAAGCCAAAGAGGGAGGGAGAGAAAGTGAAAAAGAGTGAGGTGGGCTCCCCTAAATGGTGTTGTTTTATTAACCCCCTCAGCACCATGACGCCTTTTTACCTTTGATTCTGGCTAAAATGAGAGAATTATATGCAGGTTAAGAAGGACCTATGTTATGAAGAGATTTTATTGAGCTCGTATTTTCCCATTTGAGTCGAAGAGGTAGGTTATAAACTAAAGACAATTGTCTAATGGTAACGAGAATATAATGGAAATTACGTAATGGGGTGAAGGGGTTAAAATTACGTAATGGGGTGAAGGGGTTAAAATTAAACATTTGCGTCAGTAACAAAGCCAATACAAATTATTTGACCTTGAAGTTGATGAGATAAATATCATATTTATTATGTCTAGTTAAATGGTGGTAATATAATAGTTATAGGGTAAACAGATGCGCGAAATGTCAGTTGATTATTGATATTAAAAGACATAAAATACTTTATACATTTCGTGAAGTAGAGCATATAAGTCATTATATGCATTTGTACACATACTCAGACTTATATATAGGTACACAGACTGATACATACAGTACACATAGATAGATAGAGAAAAATGAAAACAAATTAACCCACACCGGAATTGGAATAGGTACTGAGCAAGGAATGTTCGTCCCAGGCACACAAAATACCCCCCCCCCCCCCCCCACACACACACACACCACATACAGATTAACACAAATATGTACAGCTGTTGACGAAAGCTTGTCAGCTGTTTCGATGTTTTTTTATGCAAATATAAACATTAACATTTACTTATGTAAGGTGTAAGGAATTAAATCATTATTTAATATCGAAGCGTTGGGTCAGTTGGGTCTGAGTACATGATTAGATTGATGTCCAAAATTCGAAAATGGGTAGCAATCGTGATCGTGTACTCAACCTTTACCTGTGTTGGTGGTGTAATGGTTTAGGTGCTTATATTCTGGGTGTGGTGTCCCGAGTTCGAATCCCGGGAGAACCATATGCTTTCATTTGTTTATTCAAGTGCACTGGGGTTTGTAATTGATGATTAATGTTAAGAGCGGGGTGTTACTTATTATAATAATATATAGCTACAGACGTAAGCATCAATCCGAGTGGCTATATTAATGTTAAGAGCGGGGTGTTACTTATTATACTAATATATAGCTACAGACGTAAGCATCAATCCGAGTGGCTATATTAATGTTAAGAGCGGGGTGTTACTTATTATACTAATATATAGCTACAGACGTAAGCATCAATCCGAGTGGCTATATTTACCTAAAGAATATCGTGTATTTGCCTCAGGAAGTTCTGTCAACAGCTGTACATAGCTTCTTATATAGTACAATTATATTACGTATTCATGCACTTATTATCATTAGATAATGTATATACTAGCTTTGTTTATTGCCGATATCTATCCATTATTTGATAATTTGTGTAAATGCAGATCCTGGCTTTGCAAAATTATTTTGTATCAGTGTCATTTTTAATGGCAATATACATTTGAATTATTTTGTATCTGTGTCATTTTTAATGGCAATATACATTTGAATTATTTTGTATCTGTGTCATTTTTAATGGCAATATACATTTGAATTATTTTGTATCTGTGTCATTTTTAATGGCAATATACATTTGAATTATTTTGTATCTGTGTCATTTTTAATGGCAATATACATTTGAATTTGAAACAATAAATTGAACGTGCCCATTACTTTTTTACATTTTTGACTAAAAACTGTTAATTAATATTGCACACGTAACCCCGCCTCTCTATCTATATATCACACACACACACACATACGTACACACACATACGGATCCAACACCTTTAATTCCACTTATTCTGCATTAGCGAGAACAAACACCTCTGGGCTGTGTGTGTGTGTGTGTGTGTGTGTGTGTGTGTGTGTGTGTGTGTGTGTGTCTGTTTGTGTAGTGCTTGTGGACGGTACACACTCACGATGTTTGAGAGAGACAGAGAGAGAGAGAGAGATAATGAGATAATGTAATTAGACGAATCGGTTAAGTACAGGACTAAGTGAATCATGTGAGATGTACTGTATAGTTCGATTGTGAGAGAGAGAGAGAGAGAGAGAGAGAGAGTTACACAGATACTCAGACCTTGTGGTCCCTACTAGGTGGTCCGGCCTTAATACTAGTTAATACATGGACAGTTTATAGGAGAAGGATAGGATAGCAAAGTAGAAGGCTCTTTCCCCACCCTCCGCCCCCTCCGGCAATAAAGCCATATCGGAAAATAGGATGAAGTGTAACCTTGGGGGTCAGGAAATGCCCACAAGAAAATAAATTAACCTGAAATCTTACATACCTACTGATTAATTCATATTCATCCAATCTCCATTATATGTTGTAAAGAGAGAGAGAGAGAGGGATCATTTGTGCGTGTGTCAGTGTGTTCAATTGTGTTATCGTGTGGCTATTTTTTGTATTTATTCTGCCTATCATTACACGATCTTATTTAGCTTACGAAGGATAACTAGGAAACAGAGGTGTAGCAACTATTTCAATTTACGTTTCCCTTTCCATAGGTGTATCGTAAGTTGAAATCGTTTAATGATAACCAGAATACAAAAATCAAAGGTGTCTTCACATTCCTGGAGTTAAGTAGATATAGTTATGGTATGTACGACTATCATTATCAATGCACACAAATATAAACACACACACACACACACAAACCGTCCTGGTGGTGTAATGGTTAAGGTGGCAAAAATATGTGTGTGATAACCCGGGTTCGAATCCCGGTGGATCATATATACTTTTAAATAAACCGTCCTGGTGGTGTACTGGTTAAGGTGGCAAAAATATGTGTGTGATAACCCGGGTTCGAATCCCGGCGGATCATATATACTTACACACAGCCCGTAGCCTAGTAGGTAGAGCTCTCGTCTCACACACGAGGGGTCGGGGGTTCAATCCCCGGCCGGGCGGAGACAAATTGGGCTTGTCTCCTTTCATGTGTTAGCCTCAGTTCACCTAGCTGTAAATAGGTACCTGGAATAAGTGGACGACGTTGTGACGTCCCATCTGGGGTTGGCAAAAATGGTACAAGGCGAGATGGGTATCATATGGTTCACCTAAGCTGATGGCTACCTAAGCCTTCGGGCGAGACGGTACCGTCTATAGTGAGAATGGTACCATACAGATCCACCCTAAGCCTTCGTTTCCGATGTCGCCAATTGGCTAAAAATACAGACTACACACACATCCACAGCCATTCCAACGATACATATAACACCTACACATATAGGAGGCGGGAAATAACGAGCATGCTCACTACCGCAATACAACTAGAGTAAGTACAACTAGAGTAAGTACACACACACACACACAAGTTAAGTAGATATAGTTATGGTATGTACAACTATCATTATCAATGCACACAAATATAAGCACACAAACACACACACACACACACACACACACACACACACACACACAGCCCGTAGCCTAGTAGGTAGAGCTCTCGTCTCACACACGAGGGGTCGGGGGTTCAATCCCCGGCCGGGCGGAGACAAATTGGGCTTGTCTCCTTTCATGTGTTAGCCTCAGTTCACCTAGCTGTAAATAGGTACCTGGAATAAGTGGATGACGTTGTGACGTCCCATCTGGGGTTGGCAAAAATGGTACAAGGCGAGATGGGTATCATATGGTTCACCTAAGCTGATGGCTCTCTAAGCCTTCGGGCGAGACGGTACCGTCTATAGTGAGAATGGTACCATACAGATCCACCCTAAGCCTTCGTTTCCGATGTCGCCAATTGGCTAAATATACAGACTACACACACACCCACAGCCATTCCAACGATACATATAACACCTACACATATAGGAGGCGGGAAATAACGAGCATGCTCACTCCCGCAATACAACTAGAGTAAGTACAACTAGAGTAAGTACACACACACACACACACACACAAACAATTCCAAAAAATGAGGGTACGAAGCCAGAAGCTTTATATAGTAACAAATAATGATAATACTACTAATAATATTATGTATAATAATAATACAAATAATAATAATAATAATGATGAGGATGATAATGATGATGATGATAATAAGATAAGAACAATAGTAAACTGCAGAAGGCCTATTGGCCTATACGAGGCAGAGTCCTTCTTCCCAACATCCTTATATCATTATCACCATCATCATCATCACCATCATCATCGTCACCATCAACATTATCACATCATCATTATATCATCACCATCATCATCATCATTAAAATCCTCCTCCTCGTCATCGTCATCATCATCATCATCATCATCATCATCGTCAGAAGCCAACTCTAAGCTCACAACAAATATCACCTAAACCGAATCGAATTATTTTATATCTATTCACCAATCGGGAATCTCATACACGATTATTTTGATGCTTTGGTTTTGAGTAGTCATTCCTAAAGCTTCAAAAACCGCCTTGTATTGCCCAAATATTTAGCAAAATTACCAGGTTATTCAAATAATGAATGGTTATAGAGTATAGGAGTACAGGAAAAGGTTGAGTGAAGACCTCAGGTTGGTGACTGGTTCATACTTATTATTACAGATATTAATTTGTTTGTATATGTGTACCGGTATATATATATTTGTTTTCTATCTGGATGAGGGAGACAAAAGGCAAAACTGCCTGTGACGAGTGCCTCCCCCAGAGTTGAAAGAGTGACAGGGCCAAAATCAAAAAATGTTCGAGCCAAAATGTCTGGACACACGGAGTTTGAAGCAATTTAAGTCATAGGATGAGGGGAAGATGGGTTCAGGGAGAGAGTTCCAGAGCTCAGCTGTTGAATAGAAGAAAGATGGGAGTATCGTTTCACTCTTGAGTTGGAGAATTGAACAGAGTAGGGGTGGGATTGTGTTGCAAGACGGGTACTACGTACCCTACGTAGAGGAAGTGGTATACACAGAGAGCTCTGAGGAACACTGATTATTGTAGTAGCGATAAAATAGTGAGATAGATGCAACATTCCGGCGAAGAGAGACAGATTGCAGAGAGTCGGTGAGTGGACGGGAGTTATTCGAGATCAGCAGGTTATGTTCGTGAGTGTTAATGCCCCTGTTGACTGCACTCTCCCTATATTATGAGGCTCCTCCGCCCTTGTATTGCTAAAAGAGGTCAAGGGTATTAGGTTTGTAGAAGGGTTGTGGCGGAGAAGTAGATCCCGTTACTGTTACTATCTGTTGCCTGCCACAGAAGGGAGGGATTCACACTATAGGGACGGTTCTTTCATATCCTGCTCTTTGTTGTTTCATTTTTTTTTCTTCGCCCCTATATGACTTCTCAGCTCTTGTCATCTAGGCTATAGTGTTTTTTTCTATTAGGTTAGGTTAGATTTTAGTCCGGTACACTTATGTCATTTATAGCGCCATGTTGTACTTTGAATCAGTTCTGGTTAGGTAAGCTTCATTTTTTGGCCAAGGTTATGTTACGTTACATAATACTACGCCCGTTTTATATATTTGATGTATGCTATTTCATTCTAGGTGTGGGCGAATCGATGGTGGACTAGTTGACTGTGGCCGAAATGACTCATGGGCAAAGTCACCAGGATCCAGGGTGAGTAATGAAATGTTCTTGTTAGGGGGAAAGGAAGGCGAACCAAGTGGGGTCAAAAGTATGATCAACAGTGTGGTTATATATGTGGTCAAAAGTGTGGTTAAAAATGAGGCAAAGAAAGTGGTACAAAGCGTGATCAAAAGTGTGGTCGAAAGTGTGATCAAAAGGGAGGTAAACAGTTATATAATAAATGTAAAAACTGAGTAGGTCAATCTTGGTGCTGAAAGGAAGTGGGTGCAGATGTGGGAGAAGAGAGCACTGGGAGTTGAATGCTGTGACGGCTGTAAACTAAAGATGTATTGGTCGAAAACGGAAACATCAATCATAACTCTCAACAATACTTTAGACAAATATCCAAATAAACCCCCAAGACGTCGCATGAGATAATGTTACGAAGCAGGGTGGTATCAAGTTCTCCACCTCCATAAACCAACATTCGGTTGTTCACGCTCTAAAATAATATGTGTTTGAAAAGGGTATATATAGTAGAGCGTCCATAACAATATACCTTTGCCAGTTGGGTATATTGGCAGAAATATATCAGTTTCATACAAGGATAGAAAGGTATATCACTATCAATATACCCAATGATGTAATGTACCTTATTTTTACATTCCCATTTCATACTATAGATTGTTTACAGTGTGGGCCAAAACGCGGACTGCACTTTTTTGTCCTTTTGAAAATATGAGAGTCCTTCCTTGTCCATCTCCTGTAATGTAAGAGTACCAAGGGGGGAGTGAGAGAGAGAGAGAAAGACAGACAGACAGACAGACAGACAGACAGACAGACAGACAGACAGACAGACAGACAGACAGACAGACAGACATAGTATACTGTATATATATATATATATATATATATATATATATATATATATATATATATATATATATATATATATATATATATATATATATATATATATATATATATATATACCGGTATATATAGTAATTACAGAAAAAACTAATTGCAAACCAGGAGTTTTCATGGTATAGCCACCTTATTGTGTTTACCATTCTCAAAAGTACTAGTAAAGATTTGAGCAACTATATTTTATTTAAATGGTGCAATATAAATATAATTACACGCAATTTCAACATATATTTTAAAAAAGCAAACCCGACTTTGCTGAAAAAATGTGTTATAATAAAAGACCACTTCCCTTATCTCTCCAACCCCCTACTCACAGTTAGGGGTAAGATACGGGCTTCTAGTGTTTCTTAATTATGGGGTCTTAGGGCTTTATACTTGAAACCCTAACCAGTAGAATCAACAGGACGTAATCTTGCTGCCTAACCCTTTTAATCAAACTACTAATTCGTACTTCATCAATGTTACTCCCAGATAATGTTACTATTAAAGAAGAGGGGCACTCGGTAGAGTGCATACCTCCGCCTACCCTGGCTTTGTCACATGATATAATCCGGATTCCCTTCTAAATTGAATCACTTCTTCCTTGGCACATATCCTATCTGCCCACCAAATTTTGCGAAAATCGGTTCATAACTTTGTGAGATATCTTATATACAGTCAAACAAACAGACAGACACACAAACAGACAGACACACAAACGGAGGCAAAAACATGACTTCCGCCCAACTTCGTTGACGGAGGTAATTACATATAACAAAACCCTTAAAACAATCCACCATCATTCCTTTAACAGCTACCTCATCACATATGCAACCACTATTAAAATATTACGGCTGTCAATATTACTACACTTTATAACTATTATTTTCTGTTATAAGAATTCTGTCATCTATATTACCTTCAATCTATAACCATCGATACCAGTTCAAAATAGTCCTGAAATGATGACAAAATGAAGTCGCCGATCAAAAACTACTGGTGTGAGACTGGCATATAGACGATTGTGGGATGAAGCTCTCTGCCCTGCTCTGAAGACTACGACGATTGGTGATTATAGGGAGGACTCAACACGACAACCATGGGCCTGGCATCCCCTCTGTCCGTATGATGAGGCTCTCACGAGAATGCGGGTATGCCATACTGCACTGTCAGCGCATCTCCATCGGCTTGGCATAGTAAGAGTGCGGATGGTGTGGACAGCCTGAATCAATCATCCATGTCTTGGGCCACTGCCCACGTTTCTACTCTCACCGCATGATACTTAAGGACGGTGTTTGAGTGATGGGCGTCAATGGCATACATCTACCTATACCCTTGGGCGGCAGGGGCCTCTCGGACGGTGCCAGGGTGAGGGCCATCCACCTGGTGTGCTCCTACCTATGCACTACTGGACTTTTCTCTCAAATGTATGTAATGTCTCTCCTGCTCTCTCTAGGACAGGGTCATTAACTGGCGGAACCTTTGCCTGACTCGCCTTTAAAAGCCACCATGAATCAAGAACCAAAAACTACCGGTAAAAGAGTTCATGTAACTCCTTCAAAACGAATGCTTCATATTCATCATTCTGGTTAACACTAGACTCTCATTTTAGGAAGGACCTACCAAAATTAAGAGGGGTAAAATTGATCCAAATTAACTTATGACTCCCACAGATCCTTCATAAACTACATACAATCGTCTAAACTAGGCACATAGACATCACAAGGCGGAAGTGACTGTCTATATATGGTCATCTTCACTAACCTTTAATATGCTATCTTCAAGAAAGGCGTCATCATACCGAACGAGTTAGTTACCACACATGTTAAATGAGACTCATACAAATTACATTGAATGCAGCCATCCCATTTACATACGATTACAAAGGCTTTCATTATCACTAACTGTATTATTTACCATGGGTATATTATTATGTCTAGCCCATTCATTACTCACTAGTCTATAATAACCAAAAATAACAGTGCCAAAATGAGACTAAAGGGTTAATTTAGATTGTTCTTACCCTTTTGATTCCAAGAGATCCTTCCTAAGCTGTATAAACCCACCCAAATATAACAAGAATGAAATATGAAATAGCGCCTTATAGGTACTCAAGGCGTTAACTTGCCCTAGCGAGAAAATATCAGGTTTGAAATTCGTTCTTGTCATAAAGAAAATACAAAATAATGTTAAAGAAATAGTCCCTGAATGTCTACCTCCTATATACTCAGTAACCTCCTTATATTTATGTGACCCTCGGCGCTATTATGTTAATTATACGATATACCGTAACTCCTCTGCGGCTGCTTCATGCTTTAATTGTGGGTTCCTAAGAGCGATTAAATAACTAATAACAGGGGAATGGTGTGACATTGCACTTCTTGCCCGGTTTTACTCAAGCTTCCTGGTTCAGTGTTGTTGATCTAAAGGGCTGTGAAAGTAAGAATGCACTATAAACCCCGCCGTAGATCTTTTCAACACTTCCTGGTTGATTCGTGAGTGGATTGGGACCTTCAAATTTTTGAGCGGCTGGTAGAAAATTGGCACAGGGAAACAACTATACCCTGTTCCAAATAGGTAGTCCAGAACTCGTGAACCCTCACCTCTGTAACTCAATATGACTAGATCAAATGGGTTGTAAATACCCACACCTATTCCCTAGTCTGACCCTTTCCAAATGGTAGAAATATTAGCTCAATTAATCTAGTTTCTTTCTACATGCCACAATGTTGCATCTCTTTAATTCTTCTATCGCTATTACAATGATCAGTGTTCTTCAGAGCTCATTCAGTGCATACCTCCTCCCTTATGGCGAGTGGGCACCTGCCTTTCAACACAGTCCCACTCCTACTCTGTCCAGCGCTCCAACCCAAGAATTAAAAACATTTCTCAGTCTTTCTTCTACTCAACAATTGAACTCAGGAACTCTCTCCTTCAATCACTCTTTCCTTCATTCTATAACTTTGATTGCTTTAATCTCAGTGTGTCCAGGCATTTTGACTCATGCGTACCTTGATTTTGGCTCTGTCACTCGTTCAACTTTGGGGGAAACACTCACTCACAAAGAAGAACAAAAAAGTGGATTACGAGTTATCAAAGGTTAGTGGTCAAGAGTTTGGGCCTACTTAGTTGGAATAGGGTATAGGACATGCATAATCTTTACTGAGGGCCATAAAGGTCTTCCAAAATCAAAAGGGTAGAAATAATAAAGACTTTGAATGTCAGGATGTGCTGTGATACGGATTTTGAACGGATCTGATGAAGCACTGTACAGTCACAATCCATATTTTGCCGATAACCTCTCTCATAAACTGTCATTGGGTAAGTTACTATTACTTTCCTTTGACAATGTTTTTGTGTTTCTAATAGCCGGTAACTTGAACTATATTTGTCATTTAGTAGATGTGTTAAATTATTGTCCCTCTCGGTAGATATACAATTATCATCAAGGATTTCGGTGAAATATTTATTTTGACTACACTCTTTTCTACTTATTGGTCATATGATTAGGATACAATGTTCAACAGTGTGAAGGCCCCAGATGACCGAGTTTTCGTGAAAGGATAATGAGGTCAAATTACTTCTACTGAATTTCTTCTACAAATACTTGTCACAGGCTCTGGTTGCCAGAATAACCAGGACTCTTTGGCCAAGGGTTGTTGTCGGAATTAAGACACCAATCACAACAATAACAACATAAAATGGACGAATCCACAGTAGAGACATCTGGTGTCGAAGTTGAAGAATACTGAGTTATAGGTTAATGGAGAGAGTTACATCGATACGCATACTACACAGACCCTGCGGTCCCTTTGAGGTAGTCCTGTCAGTATTCTAGATAAAGTAGGCACTAGTTAATAGATAACAAGTATAACAAAAACGAGACGGCGGGTGCCCAACCCCGAAAGGGATTGAAATAGGGGAGCTATCCCCCCGCCAAAGGTGGCTCTCTAGGGCCTTTCCTAGCTGATGCTAAGAGGATTGGGTTCTAGTTATGTGGTGATGGGCTGGTCTATCAGAGTGAGAACTGAGCGATCTCTGCCATACCCATAGCTTACTCTGACTGTTCCTTTTACTTATATATTTTCTAGATCTCAAGTGACGGCATCTCTTCCGTGGATTGATCTCCCAATCTACCAAGATTGGAAACCAAAGCGTCACATTTTTCCTTTGCCCCTCAACTTTCTTTTCATAATTGCTGAGGGGCACAGGGCCCTGGGTGGGGCTTTGGTTTCCCGGGCGTTTTCGCACCCTCCTCAGCTCCCCGCCATGGAGTGGCTTCGGTCACCCAGGCTTTATTGTGGTAGGCAGGGAGGGTTCTGTGGGGGCGCTCGGTTATGGCCTTGGCCTTGCTTGGGGCCTTGGGGCTGTTCGGCCAGGCAGTCTGGGGAACAACAACCACAACAACAAAAACGAGAGAGCGAGAGAGAGAGATATAGATAGATAGATAGATAGTCAGTCAGTCAGTCATAATTTTATTTCATAAAAAGACATATACATACACTTTTTACAGAGTTAATTACGTAATCTACATTAAGCTAAAAGTCCTTAGCGCATAGTTGGTTCTGTGTTCTGTACATAAACAATTCTTGATCTGATAGCATTGATATCATTTAGCAATAAGTTAGTAAATCCATACTCATGTAGGATTATTTTTTCAACATCCTTTACAAGAAAAGATCTATGTAACATGTAATACATGTTCTTCTCTATAAAACTACATGGCTTTATGGGATTTCTATATACAAATCTTATTTTCATCCAGTTAACCAAATGCCTAAACACCATCACTCCACATTCTCTACAAGCACTGTGGTTGCTCCCAGTACTTCATATTCATATTTTCTTTATTGCCTTGTGGTATCCAATGGAAAACTGCTTAAACGGTATATAACATTTTATATTATTAAACCAAAGTTCAGCGCCATAAAAATTCAAACAGTAGCTTTGAAATAAATTAAAAAATACTTCAGTACTCGTGTTGCTAAACTTTCTTAAAAGACAATTAAACTCATTGTAAAACTTATTTCTGCATCTTATCATATCCAAGTCATTATTAAGATTACAATCAATTATAAAACCCAAATATTTGTATTCAGAAACAATATTTAATTTGTTATTGTCTAAATATATGAAAGGATTCATTTCCTGTCCATACTTATATTTAAAGATCATACATACTGATTTTGCAGAGTTAATAGATAAGTCTAGTTGTTTAATTTCATGATCCATAATATCTATCAATGTTTGCAGACCTCTAACCGAAGGAGCCAATATTACAAGATCGTCTGCATAGGCGATCACATTGCTGACTTGTAAACCTAGTCTACAGCCTACATTACTCGCAGATAATTTACTTAATAAGTCATCAATATAAATTGAAAACAACAAGGGAGATAAAACCCCACCCTGTCTCACTCCATTTTTCATAGATAGATAGATAGATAGATAGATAGATAGATAGAGAGAGATAATATGATATAGGTCGGTCTTCAAAAACTGCATCCACAACTGCGCCCTCTGTTATCCCTCTGTGTTCTGTTCGTTTGTTGTGGCCTTGGAAGTGGTGTGTGGGTGTGTGTGTGTGTGGGTGTGTGTGTGGGTAGGTGTGGGTGTGTGTGTGTGTGTGTGAAGAGGCGACTGTTTGGTGGAAGTGGTGGAGGGAGATGGGTGGAATAATGAAGAAAGGAGTGGATAAAGACAAATATAATGTGGGAAGGGGGAGGCTAAGATGAATATACCCTTCCAGTCTTCCAGGATGCATTTTCAATTACTTTTGGTTAACATTAGACGATTTTACTCAGCTTTGGAAGATCCTCTAGATATCGAAAGGGTAAATTTTATCTCGATAATCCCCCTGACTCCTTCACTTCCTTCCTAAACTGAATACAATCGTCTACTAATAGTCATACTAAAAGGAAGAAACGCATTCTCGTATCTTGAAAGGGTTATGCAAGAAGACCAAGGAGAAGAAGCAGGAGAGGGAGGAGTGGGTGGAGGAAGATGTGGAAGATGGAGAGTTAGTGGAAGAAGTAAGAAGAAGAGGTGGAGAGAGAGGGTAAATGGATAAAGTGAAAGATGAAGGTAAGAAGGAGGAAGCGATGAAGATGAACAGTTAATAAGGTGAGAAGGAAGATACAGAAAGAGAACGAGGAGAAATAGGAATAGAAGATGCAGCGAAAGGGGAGGAATAGAGTAAGAAAGGACAGGGGATTCAAGAATAGAATAATAATATAACAAGAACAAGAAACAACAGACAAGGGTGGGTAGGAACAAATAAAAGCTTATACGAAAGGGAAACGAAGAAAATGAGTAAAACAGAAATTAAGAAAGG
>CM064498.1:23418797-23478636 GCA_032716605.1 Paralithodes platypus
CACACACACACACACACACACACACACACACACACATTGCTTGTTTGTGTCTATCTAACCCCCATTCCTTTAGAGATTATGGAGCTGAAACTTAGCAAGGGTACTCAGTGGGTCCCAGGGATAATATTAAGCGAAGACATTCCGAAATCTACATTGTTTTGAATAATATTTAATCATCACCTTCGGTTAGAGTAGAGTATATTATCAGAGTGCTATTTCGTGATCTGGATGAAAACATGAGTGCAGGTACTTTGGCTAATTTTAGATATTCGTGGTATGCTAACTCGATTGTATATCGCCTTGTAACTATCTCCCTCCCTCACTCTCTTCTATTAAATCTCTCTCTCTCTCGCTATAACGTCTCTAGCTCTGACACTGAATCACTTTAAATTTCCCCCTTGATTACTCATATCCTCTCTATCACTTACTGTAATTCATCCTCTCTCTCTCTCTCTATCTATCTATCTATATATATTTGTATGTGTCTGTTATTTATACCCAGCTAGCCAATTATGTGTTTACTATTCTATCAATCTGTCTCTTTAAGTTGTGTTTTGTCTGTATATGAGATTGTTTAATATCTATATATTTTTTCATCTACCGGTACCTATTTATCCATCTGTCTGATTCTCGGGCGGTATCTCTGTCCATGGCAATATTTGTATATATTTATATACAGTACTCTATTGTTACTAATGTACAGTAGATTATAATATTCTCATCAGTACTGTACGGTCATTTACAAGAATTACATGTGTTATTGAATGTTTTTTTTTCCAAGAGTCCCTTCCTTAGCGGATGAACTAGCTTGGTGATACTTGGAACAATGTAAGTAATCGAATTATATGCGTAAATCCTGATGTACAGTCCGGATAAAATATCATGGAGCACAACCACAATTTGGACTTATCTGTCTACCCAGGAAAATAATTAGTATGTTACTTAACCAATTCGACCAAACTTGACCACCAGTTTTTGTTAAGGTGTTATTTGGAGTACTTTTATTTTCACTTGAATATATATATTCAAGTGAAAATAAAAGGACATATATACCGTATATATATATATATATATATATATATATATATATATATATATATATATATATATATATATATGAGAGAGAGAGTGAGTGTGTGTTTGACCGCTTTAACTTGTGACTCAATAATTGACATCATTCTAGCTACTAAGGTAATATATTTGCAAATAAATTACATATTGCATGTAAAAGATTGAACACCTTCAGTAGTTCTGTGGGGGCGCTCGGTTATGGCCTTGGTCTTGCTCGGGGCCTTGAGGCTGTTCGGCCAGGCAGCTTGGGGAACAGCAACAACAACAAAAACCACCACTTCAGTGTTTGAGGACACCTTTTTCCATATTAATTTAGTTATAATTAACCTTTGTTTCAATTTATAAATGGAAGTCAGAGGGTAAACTGAAACATTCTTTAACCTATTGACTCACAGAGTCAATAGAGTCACAAAATATGTTATTAAGATAAGAAGGGACTTCTTATCTTAATAAAATCTTCTAACAATAGCGAGGATGAAATTATAACGGCATCCTAATAGTATGTATGTATGTATGTATGTATGTATGTATATACTCAGCCCAATCCCCACTTTTCCTATTTTTTTTCTTTTTCTTCTTGTTTTCTAGTAAAAGGGTTAATCTAGTTCATCGTAGTACCTAACACCCAACTAGCCATTATCTACATCATATATCAACTACAATCAGATGCATTTGATCTGCTTAGGGATGACCTCTCTTATAAGATACATATGACAGACATATTTGACGTAGGATAACACATGCCCAAATTTTTGACATAGCTAACCCGACTTTTGAAATCGGCGATGGGCTGATCCAATCAGAATGGGGGTTGAGCGTGCCCTGCCTCCCAGAGCTCTATCTCTCTTTATCTCCTACTGAACCTCTTTCTCGTTCTGGCATTTTTGACTTAACCGATTTTTTGTTACTCGATTATTGACAAAATGCGACTTTATTTATGCGACCCTATTTATTGACTGCACGACATGCGGCATTACCCTTACTACTATGCTACTTTTTCTGAGCGGTCAAACATTACACACCAAGTATTATGGAGACACCCGGTTCGCCACAGTTGCAACAGAAAACCAGTTATGGCGGGTGGCTGTGGCCTGATTATCTCCTAGTTGTCCTAATCTCAACTATTGTCACTGTGTGTGTGCGTGTGTTAATTGTGTGTGTGTGTGTGTGTGTGTGTGTGTGTGTGTTTGAGAGAGAGAGAGAGAGAGAGTGTGTGTGTGCAAGTGTGAAATGTGTGTGTGAGAATGTATGTGTCATGACCCTTGACCCAGATTATACAGTTGACCAGAAACCGGAAGATAACCATAATAATAAACTGTAGTGTAGACATTAATACTAAGGACAATGTAGCAATACCTCCTCATTGTAAACGAACGGGGACTGAACCCTGGTTTCTTAGAACACTTGGCCAGTCCTGAGTCACTCTTATCCTGGTTGGGTTATCTTGATTAGTTCTTACTGTTTAGCCTTGAATTTATACATTCTTGGAGCAGACACATATGCTTTCATACATTCAAACCGTTTATTTTATCTCTATCTATCTATCTATCTGTCTGTGTATAAGCACACACATACGTACTGTATAATACATAGTACAATAGATACACTTTGACTACCACACACTTTAACTATAAGACAAAACACACACAAATATACTTCTACACATATTACAACCTCACTACTTTTCGTCTCTCTTTTCTGGCTTTCTATTAAATGCTGGCTTATGTCCATGTATTTATTCCGAGCTTGGTATTGATTCCGAATATTCCTTCCTTCCCACTTTTCCATCCTTTTTAATTTTCCTTCATTTATAATTTTTCCTTCCTTTCTATTTTCCTTCCTGTCTCGCTTTTCATTCTTTAAATGTTCTCCTTCATTTAAATGTTCTCCTTCATTTAAATGTTCTCCTTCATTTAAATGTTCTCCTTCATTTAAATGTTCTCCTTCATTTATCAGGGTTTGAATTTGTCAGGTGAAAAAATCGAAGAGAGTTTAACCCTTAGAAGTTATGATGACGCATTTATTTTATTATTATTATTATTTATTTATTTATTTTTTGCTATTATTCGATTATTTTATTCATATTAGGAAGGGTATATGAAAGTTAAAGAGTTAACTGAGGTAATCTTTACCCATATAATTCCCACCGATCCACCCTAAATTATATACAATCTTTAACGATAGCCAGAATAAACTGTCATAATACGTCATAATCTTCAAAGGGTTAACAATATCAATCAGCTAAAGTCTAGTCAGAGGATTTTGGATAACCCTGATCACTTTATGTTGTTTGTAATTATGGTTTACTATTATTATAGGGGTACGGTCTTGTTATTCGTTCTTTATTCCTCTCATGTCTCTGTTTTACACTTGCACTGCCTTCAATGGTTCAGTTATCTCTAGTGCCAGTTAATTTTCATATATATCCAATGGATATTATTTATATGCATAAATATATCAAGTTAATATTAATTTTCTCCTGACATAAATGGGCAAACTGTAGTAGTTGTTTATCATATCTGCTCTAAAATACCCACTAGCAGATCCTAGCCTTGTGTAAATCTTCATATACAGTATATATCATAAGAATGTACTATTTTTTTCCCCCTTTGGCATTAAACATTTGGAGTTTGAATTAAAATTAAAATATATATTTCAACCATCCAGACAGACGTTCTAGCCTGTGAATTCTATTACCGGCGGCCAACATCACCTTATTCCATTTCTGAGAGGTTAGTTAGTTCCTTCATGCTTCATAGAATTTTGTTTTGTTCGATTGTATTTGTTATACCAGCTTTTTGCTGGGGTTGATTGGTTTAAATAGGTAGGTTCTACTTGACTGGAGAAGCCGAATTCGCCTAAACACATACACAGAAAGTAATAGAGGATAGTTATAACAATACATCCATTCATATTATGTTTATTGGCACAAGGATATTGCATACGTAATACTAGAATAATGGTAAAGAACAGTAGGCCCTATATAAGACGCACGAGCGAGGCTCCACTAGTTTTACTCGTAAGACTGTTACTTCTACAATATAGTATAGTGACCCCTTGATTCAAGGTATTTACACTAAAGGTCATTGCACACTGACACGAAAGCCCCTCCAGGCGAGTTCCCGACTCGAAATTTCAGCTTGATACGGCGAATCGGCAACATAATCGTGGATATCGGAAATTAGCCGTGGGTGACTCTCACGGTCCAAGCGACGTATCGGGGGTCGATACGAGATTTTGAGCTGTTCAAAAGTTTGTGGGAATCCCCCGGCAACTGTAAAAAATCGTCTGAGTCTGGTCTCCATCGCGAACTCACCGTATCACAATCGTGTGGTCCGTATCAAAGACGTATGGTCCGTATCAAAGCCGTATGGCCCGTATCAACGTTGTCTGGTGCGTAAGCCTGCCGTGCGGAAAATTGGCAACCGCGCGTTTAGCCTCAATCCGGTTGCATGTTTCACGGCGTCGATATGATTCTTTGAGTTGTATCGCAGTCTTTTGGGTCGTATCTTTTCCGTGGACTAGTCGTGTATTCTTTGCATGACTTTTCCTATCTTCTTCGTAGCATTCGTTTCTCCACCGTAGCGACATCGCTAGAGTCTCATCAAGTCGTGCGGAAGAGATACGGTAGAGATACGACTCTAACGATGCCAGCCATTTTCGCCGCGATCTCTAGTAAATTCGGCAAGACACAGGATTTGTATGTGTCGTTGGTGTTCGTGCCAGTCTTGAAGGGCCTGTCGTGTCAGTGTGCAACGACCTTTACACTCGATACGATAGTTAATTATAAGGACTGTCTTCTAATTGAAGGATTACACTTGTCCTGTTATAGAGATCATTAGATAAGAATAGCACTTCCTTCAACTGAGGTATTATACTTGTGCGAAAATAGCTTTTAGATATGAATAGCTAGATGCGCAATATATTGGGGTAAAATGCGTAAAGTTATTTTTAATGAAGTGACTAATGAGATTATCTTTCTAGTTTCATTTTTAGGTAGTTAAGATTATAATATTTAACCCCTTCACTACCGGGGATGTCTTTTTTTCTTATTTCAGCTATATTTAGACGATTTTATACAACTAAGGAATGACGTGTGTTAGTTAAAATAATGAATTGGGATACTTGGAAGCCTTATAATTAGTGCATACCCTTCCTAAGCTAAATAAAATCGTCTAACAATTGCCAGAAAATAATGAAAAGACGACCTCGGTACTGAAGGGGTTAATATTCACTTGGTATTAATATGATCAGATTTAATATTAGTACTTCCCTAATTTAATTGGGCATCACTAGTACTTTTGTTATATTTTAATTTGCATAAGAATCAGAGAATATGATTTCACTGTAGTACTTCGTCATATATAGGCACTTCACTATAGGTAGCGCCAGCGAACTTGACAATAATCTTGACCCCTTAACTTCTTATAACTCAATATGAATGAAAACAATCAGGCTGAAATTCCTCTCATTTGGAAAGAGTCCACCAGGTAATAGGTGTGGATATTTACAGCCAGTTTGCTCTAGTCTCTTTTGAGTTACAAAGAGGTCAGGGTTCGAGATTATTGTCAAGTTCGTTGATGCTACCTATAGTACTCTTCGCTGTTGATCATTTAATATATATTCTCTCTAAATAACACTTAGTATAAATAACTTCTCACAGATATTTCTCCTGTGTATTTTCAACAGCATAATAATCTCACTATTTATTTGTAGAGTATAACTGATAGTCTTCGGTATATAAGTTCTGCCGTGGTGGTGATCCTGACGTGGCTAGTTGACAGCAGTTGTACTCGAACTCTTGAGGTTGGACCTTGAATAATACCTACCATATGCCAGTACATAGGTAGAGTACAATCGAGTTAACGCAGGAGAGAACTCACTGACTACTCGTGGTCTTTATAAGAGTTTTGATGCAGAACTTCCAGAGTCTTGATGTTGGGTCTTAAATATCGTGTGCAAATCTGCCAGTGCAGCAGCAACACATTATCGAACTAATGTAAGATAGTTGTTTTTGACGCAACATGTCTTAACTGTTCTGACCTTTATAAGAGTCTTTCAGAACTGGGGGTGATGGAGATATTGTGGCCTTCTCCGAGATATTTCTATCTCGGAAGGACTCCCTGATGAGTGCCGTTATGGGTAGACGGTATCTCACAGAGCCCTAGTTTGGTCTATCCCAGATAAAGCGCTTACCATGGCAGCATTCTTTATCCACAATAGTGCCTAGGTTGGGGTAGGGAAGGATATTAGTTACAACCAGTGAAGTGTCTAATAAAGCTTTCTTGTTGATACCCACAACAACAAAAACATTCTCTTGAAGTAGACTTCTAAGTACCAGTGCACCTAGTGTATCAATACTATCAAAAGCAAGCAGGGGGGGCCCAAATCTTCCAACTTTCTTACATCCAGTGATAGTAAGAACAGTTTTCCAACTGAGTGATGATCTTAAACTTTCCTGCAGTGGTCATACCTTTTCTCACGGTCATGGCGGTGGTGTGGCTGTGCTGTAGAAAGGCGCCTGGACGTATGATGTTTATGGTGGTTGTTTCCTTGTGGCTTGGAGGTGGGGTGGGGTATTAGGGGTAGTCCTTTTTGGCTTCTTCCTCATGGCGGTGGGGTGGTTGAGAGGTAGAAGGACGCCTGGACGTATGATGTTTATGGTGGTTGTTTCCTTGTGGCTTGGAGGTGTGGTGGGCAGAGAGGAAAAATGCTTGGTGGTGGTGGGCAGAGAGGAAAAGGCTTGGTGGTGGTGAATGTTTGGCGAGTTGTTTTTCTCATTATTTTTGTATTTAGTTTTATTCTGAAATCAACAAACTTGAGAAGTCAATATGGAATATGATGACGACAACGGTACAGTGTCACACGAGAGACTGCTCACCCCTGGCCTAAAATGGTCTCTTAATTTTAGTCATTATTATTAGATATACAGAGTTTAAGTTACGTTGTATTATTGCCTTTATAATACCACTTGCAGTGATTAAAGGGCCCAAAACAATGCAGCTTCTTTCAAATTATTAAACGTTCCCTCTTAATTCTCAGACCAGTCCCAAAACAAAGTTGCCGCGGTTTGACAACATGGGCAATGGTGGTGATGAGATGATGATGGTGTTGATGATGAGATAATAATGTGATGATTTTGATGATGAGACAATGTGATGATGAGATAATGTTGATGATGATGGTAATGATCTGATGCAGATGATGACTGACAATGTTTACGATAGTGATGATGATGGTGAAAATGGTGATGATAATTGTGCTTGTGATATGAAACACTATTATATGTTCGAATCCTTGCTGCCATTAGAGGCCCTTTTAAATGTATTCCTGTTCCGAATTTTGGAAACATGATATGTAGTTTCATAATTGTTGTTGCCTAAGCATTATTAACATTTGTCGTAAGTATTTAGTTATATTTATGTTTTTTGTGTAATTATTATATCCTCTGAGATTAAGGCTTGCTATTATATAATTTTATCTCAAGGAAACTCACGCTTATTCTCTCTCTCTCTCTCTCTCTCTCTCTCTCTCTCTCTCTCTCTCTCTCTCTCTCTCTCTTTCTCTCTTTCTCTCTCTCTCTTTCTCTCTCTCTCTCTCTCTCTCTCTCTCAGAGTAAGCACTCGTAAATTAGGGTATATCTTCTAACCACCAACAGTTTGAAGTGGTCCTGACAACTTTTGACTGCCTCAGATATCTCGCTCTCACTTTCGCGCACACACACACACACTTTCTCTCTCTCTCTCTCTCTCTATATATATATATATATATATATATATATATATATATACTGTATATATATACTGCATATATGTTTATATCTGACTGTCTCTTCGTGTGTGTATGTTTGGCGTGTGTATGTGTGTAAGTTTATGTGTTTATTTGTGTGTGTATGTATGTGTCAGATATATGTAGAGAGAGAGAGTAATTAATACGTGTGGATGAGTAAAGAATATAGAAAATGTGACTGTCTGTGTGCTTGGTGTTTGTGTTAGTGCGTACGAACTAATATGACTAATACCAGGGTGTGTGAGTGTGTGTATTCATCAGAGAAAGAGAGAGAGAGAGAGAGAGAGAGAGAGAGAGAGAGAGAGAGATGATGATGAGAGTCTTCAATAAGTGTGCCTGAGTAAAGCACATAGTGAATACGTTTCTGTGTGTCTGGTGTTTGTGTTAATACGTACCAGCTGATAGTAAATGACCGGGGGGGGGGGGGGGGGAGGGGGGTGGGGGGTGGCAGTGTGTGTGTGTATGTGTGACTGTTTTAGTGTGTGTGTTGTGTGTGTGTGTGTGTGTGTGTTCGTGTGTACTATTAACTCGGCGCCCACACCTCAATAGCCGGTTTACAAGTGTTTGTTTTACTCGCAACTTAATACTGAGGATGGAGTTAGAGTTGTGTATGTGTGTGTATGTGTGTTAATAAGTTTGTGTGTTTGTTTATGTGTGTGCCTATGTGTATGCCTATGTGTATAAGTTCACATTTGTAGGCCTATATGTATTTGTTTATATGTGTCTGTCTGTGTATGTGAGTATTTGTGGGTATGCTTGTGTGTGTGTGTGTGGCTCTGTGTGTGCGTGTGTGTGTCCTTGTAGTTGGTACAGATCTTTGTTTATGTATTATTGCGAGAAATATCAGCATTATTTATTTAGTGTCTATTACATACAGTAGGTAATGTATTTTTATGGGTCCTTATTATGTAGCCGTAATTAAGCTGTTATATATGTACGTATATACTCAAGCACATACCCCATAGCTGGGGGTGGCCGACTCGAGACAGACCTCGAATAGAAATCACGCTTAAGGTTCCAATTCTTAGGTTCCGGGACCACTTTCGCGTTCCCTCGCTCCTATCTCTGTCTTGACGAGTACCCCTGCCCCCAGAAGGAAAATTGGACGGTAAACGAGAAAGACAAACGGCTGAGGTTGTGTAGAGGATGCCAAACCTCACTCTGGATAGCACCAGCCCTCACTGTTGTAACATGTAGTATTTCATATATGTAATACTTCTATTAATGTTCGCATGTAATACTATAGATATAAAAGTTTTCAATATCCCTAGCCTAAGATACATATAACTCGTGAATATATTAGTACTTAGGCTAATCAAATGTTTGAAAATGCAAATGCTAATCCCACATTATATATACAGTACATAATTATATATATATATATATATATATATATATATATATATATATATATATATATATGTATAGAGAGAGAGAGAGAGAGACACTTGGTCCTTGTGGGCAGGTGCAGAGCTTCCTTGGACCTACGTGCTGTAATGTGAGAAGATAAGGGGGGGGGGGGGGGGAATAATGAATAGGAGGGAGGGAGTATAGTAGGTGAATGGAGGGGGGGATATGAGTAGGGAGGGGGCAGTAGGGGAATGGAGGGGGGGATATGAGTAAGGAGGTGGTTAGGGGAATGGAGGGGGGATATGAGTAAGGAGGTGGGTAGGGGAATGGAGGGGGGATATGAGTAGGGGGGGCGCAGTAGGGGAAAGGAGAGGCATATGTGTAACGAGGAGGGTAGGGGAATGGAGGGGGGATATGAGTAGGGAGGGGGCAGTAGGGGAATGGAGGGGGGGGAGTAAGGAGGTGGGTAGGGGAATGGAGGGGGGGATATGAGTAGGGAGGGGGCAGTAGGGGAATGGAGGGGGGATATGAGTAAGGAGGTTGGGTAGGGGAATGGAGGGGGGATATGAGTAGGGAGGGGGCAGTAGGGGAATGGAGGGGGATATGAGTAAGGAGGTGGGTAGGGGGAATGGAGGGGGGATATGAGTAGGGAGGGGGGCAGTAGGAATGGAATGGCGGGGGGATATGAATAAGGAGGTGGGTAGGGGAATGGAGGGGGGATATGAGTAGGGAGGGGCAGTAGGGGAATGGAGGGGGGATATGAATAAGGAGGTGGGTAGGGGAATGGAGGGGGGATATGAGTAGGGAGGGGGCAGTAGGGGAATGGAGGGGGGATATGAGTAAGGAGGTGGGTAGGGGATGGAGGGGGGATATGAGTAGGGAGGGGGCAGTAGGGGAATGGAGGGGGGATATGAGTAAGGAGGTGGGTAGGGGAAGGGAGGGGGATATGAGTAGGGAGAGGGCAGTAGGGGAAAGGAGAGGGGATATGAGTAAGGAGGTGGGTAGGGGAAGGGAGGGGGTATGAGTAGGGAGGGGCAGTAGGGGAATGGAGGGGGGAATGAGTAAGGAGGTGGGTAGGGGAATGGAGGGGGGATATGAGTAGGGATGGGGGCAGTCAGTAGAGGAATGGAGGGGGAATATGAGTAAGGAGGTGGGTAGGGGAATGGAGGGGGGATATGAATATGAGTAGGGAGGGGGGGCAGTAGGGGAATGGAGGGGGGATATGAGTAAGGAGTGGGTAGGGGAATGGAGGGGGGATATGAGTAGGGAGGGGGCAGTAGGGGAATGGAGGGGGGATATGAAGGTAAGGAGGTGGGTAGGGGAAATGGAGGGGGATATGAGTAGGGAGGGGGCAGTAGGGGAATTGAGGGGGATATGAGTAGGGAGGTGGCAGTAGGGGAATGGAGGGGGATATGAGTAGGGAGGGGGCAGTAGGGGAATGGAGGGGGGATATGAGTAGGGAGGGGGCAGTAGGGGAAATGGAGGGATATGAGTAAGGAGGTGGGTAGGGGAATGGAGGGGGATATGAGTAGGGAGGGGGCAGTAGGGGAATGGAGGGGGGATATGAGTAAGGAGGTGGGTAGGGGGAATGGAGGGGGGGATATGAGTAGGGAGGGGGCAGTAGGGGAATGGAGGGGGATATGAGTAGGGAGGGGACAGTAGGGGAATAGAGGGGGGATATGAGTAGGGAGGGGGTAGGGGAAAGGAGGGGGATATGAGTAGGGAGGGGACAGTAGGGGAATAGAGGGGGGATATGAGTAGGGAGGGGGGTAGGGGAATGGAGGGGGATATGAGTAAGGGGAATGGAGGGGGCACTTGAGTAGGGAGAGGGGGTAGGGGGATATGAGTAGGGAGAGGGGGTAGGGGAATGGAGGGGGGTAGAGGAATGTCGACAGTGAAAAGGGCTAAGGCCTTTTTTTTTTCTTGCAGTCAAAAAGGGCCGAGGAATACCTACAAAATGAATAGGTATTCAGACCAGGTTAGGTAAAGTATGTCACCTTCCCTCCTGAGTCTGAGTGTTTATAACCTCTCTAGATGTTCTACGTGACCCTAAGCTTAGTGTGGTGACTAATTATGTGTTGTAATTACCCTACCTGTAAACGGCTAATCCCAACAGATGTTAATCAGGAGTATCTAAGATCTCCTAGTATTTTGGTCAGCCTCACTGAAGAAATACTGCTAGCTGACGCTTATACTATCCGTGGCCAGTCTGTCCCTTACAACGTAACATTTAATTCAATCAGTTTGACTTTATTTTTGCACTCAGCACGCTACATGTAAAGTAAATAGCCATCTATAGGTATACTGTTACATGTTGCTCGGCCACTCAGCCGCCCAACCGCTGGCTTACCTATAGATGACCTGCTCTGCCTTACATCAACACCATATTAGAGTCAAGCTAGCTTCCCCCACGCACCCTTACCACACTCACGAGCACTGCTAGGATTTTTCACCTTATCACCCTTATATATATTTCTTTGTATGTCGTGTATTCCTTATGTATCTATGTTGTTCATCATTGTTATCCAAGTCTTTGGGCATGAGATGTAATTACTTGTATAAAGACATATTAGTAACATTGCCCTATACTTATGAATGTATATTTTCTAGATGTCCTTCTGGCATGTTATGTAATTACCTGTATAAATCCATAATAATAACAATGCTCTCTATTTATACAAGAATCATTGTTGATGTCCTTCAGGCAAGATATGTAACTACCTGTACAAATATATGAATTTAGTATTATTCTAGGAATATGACTGTATAAGACTCAACTCTTACTATCCCACCCCTACAATAAATGTGTAAACCTAACTCGAGTATTCACTGAAACATTTCTCCCTTGTAACACACACGGACCTTCCGTTTGACACAAGTGGTATATATATTTATGTCCAGAAGTTATTACAGGACGATATCTCAATAATATTGTCCCGGTAAGGTGTTTTCCTTATTTTTAAGTGACCAACGGGAGTATGAGTCTGGCACCGTGGTATTGAAACTGTTTTAACCGGAATATATGATGCAGGAGTGAAATGAGGGTGAGTTATGACCCGGGCGTTTTGGGGGCGGCTGGGTATTTGAAACAGTGTGCGACAGAGGAGGACGGGGATTGTTGTAGACACGCAGGAGAGGACGGTGATTGGAGGAGCCGCTCGGACTACCAAAGTGACAATTTTGTTCAATTTTCCTGTGACATACCTGGGAGAATTCTACCTGGGGATTGGCTCATGGAATTATCTCTTTACCACTGGAAAAGACAATGGTGTAATTGTCTGGCTTGAGTTTGGTTGGGTAGTGCCGTCTTGGCGAGCAACATCACATCAGGCTGTGTAAGAAGCTCCTGCAACGCCTGAAAGGACTGCACTCTCTGCCCCTTCCCGCCTACAATCGCTACAAGTCAACGGAGTCTATACTCGGGGTTGTTAGCGAGAGGCATATTACCTTTGGACTGAACTGATTCTCTATGGATGCCCTTTTTATTTCCGGTTCCCGATACCTGATTGGTGGACGACTGACACAGCCACTGCGAGTAATTGTTTCTGATTGATTAGTGTCCTTTCTAGGCTTGTTTTCCTTATTGCTGTTTCATTGCCTACCGGTAACCGATTTTACTCGGTTGAACGAGGCCCTGGGTTTATTTTCGGGTTATTTGTGTTATCTTGGCTCATCTCCTCTGATTCCCCCCATTCCTTTTAAAAGTTTGGTCCCCTCTCTTAACTTTCTATTTCATTACTATCACCAGGAAAATTGAAATCTGCACTCGTTTTGAACTCATCTTTTCTCGGTCCGTAGATTTACCGGGGCTACGAGGCTCTCTGGTTTCTCCCTCCCAGTCTGTCTTGGTCCTTTTGGTTTCTCTCTCATCTACCGAAGCGTCTGTTTCAGTGCCTTATTCCAAATAATTTTCCCCCTTTTTACAGGATTGCCAGAAAGTAGAGGGCTAGGTGTAACTATCCTCAATTTGGGGAGGCTCAGATTCTCGGTGGAGTGGATACCTTCTTCCCTCACTCATATCAGATTCTATTCATTTTTCACTCTCCTCACTCCTGCTCCATTCATCTGTTTCCGGAGGGAGAATTCCTTCATACCTCTTAGTGTGGCGGATACGTGTAGCTGAAACGATATCCCCATCGTGTAAGTACCAAACTTGATATGGTCCGTTAATCTCCACAACTCGAAAGGGACCCTCATATGTTTCTTTGAGTTTGCCCGCTCGAGTGGGGTCATGTCATTTTACCAGGATATATTCTCTTTTGTAATATGGGTTTTTCAAGGTCGGCAAATTGGGTTGTCAGGTAGATATATGCATTTGTATCTCTTTGCGTCTCTCATCCTGGTCTTGATAGTATTGTTCGGGTCTAGAATATGATTTGTTCTTAGTGGTGTAGGGTAATAGCCGTTCCTGGGGGAGTTTTGGCGTAGTACCGAAAATAATTTCATATGGAGAATATCCGGTAGATCTACAGACTGTAGTGTTAACTCCCCAAATTATATCTGGTAACAGTTCTGGCCATTCTCGAGTTATCTCGCCCCCTTGTGAACTCAAACTAGCCCTCACACAGTTTTCAAGTAATTGGTGGTTTCTTTTGCATATAGCATTCCCTTGTGGCCAGTATGGTGAGGTATGTTTGATCCGGGAACCCAAGGTGTCTCCCAGGTGGTGCCAGATTTCATTGTTAAATTCTCTACCTCGATCACTCAATATGCAGTCAGGGATGCCATACACGAAAATAACTCGGTCTAGTATACAACTTGCTACGGTTTGGCACGGGCAATGGTGTACTTTGAAAACACGTCCACACAGGTCAGTATGTACAGTCTACCGCACAGATAGCTCGTACAAAAATGAGACGGAGAAAATGATTGCTGGAAACCTTTCAGAATACACCCACCCACTACCCTCCATCCCATCGTAACTCGACCAAAAGGACTTACCGGTATTGTTTCGTTTTGAATTGTATGTTAATTCCCCTATGTGATAGCAAATTATAAAAAAGATCTACGTTAACCCTTCTTTGGCGGCGCGCAACTTATGTCGTGTGAAATAAATATGGACTAAGTGGCGGTTCACAACTTATGTCGTGTACCATTTTCACCACGTAATGTTGCTGAGAGAGAGAGATAAGTGGTGGGAGGAGAGTAGCAAGCATATGACTGCTCCAGACCACCTTGGCGGACCTACTGACATGAATCCCACCCTCCCCCACCCTCACGCACTCGCTACACAGGGAATTATGTAGGGAAACTACCTAATTACATGGTTTTTGCACTCATGTTGCGCGATCGTTGCAAGAAAACTAGCGGTCGTACAAGGATGGTTGGGGTGTCATTGGAAAGCTCTGTTTATGCCCTTTCAGGGATAGATACTTGTTTTACGCTCTGGGTCTTATTTAGGCATGAAAATGATCATGTAAACAACCCTATTTAGGGTAAAAACACCCCGCTGGGCGGTACATATAAATTACCGCCTAGGCCGCTCGTAAGGTGTTAAGTATCACATACTAAACCAATATACCATTATTTATGAGTTCCCTTTGCCTAGCTATAACAAGAGCTGAAAGAGAAAATATATAAAACCTGCATATTATATCTTACATAGTTGATTAATAAATAACTGATTTGATTCAAAGATAACACTTGAAAGGTGCTATTACTATGTCTTAATCATATTGTGGTAATATGATTGTAATATCCCTTGATGATCACTATGTGCTCCTTTCACCTATGATGCGTTTTTCGAAATATTATTATTAATTATATAATTACTATATCCTGTTCCAAATATGTAGGCCAAAACTCTTGAACATTTACCTCTATAACTTAGAAACGACATAGAATAATCAAGCCTATATTTATACCATTTGTGAAGGAGTCAGCCAGTGATTAGGTGTGGAAGTTTACAGCACATTTGCTCTAGCAGTTTTTGAGTTACAGAGGTTAGGGTTCACGATGTCTGAACTACTTTCTTAGATTTTGTTTTTATAGTATTAATAGTGATATAATATTATGTTGAGCTGGAGTTTCAAATATATAATATTACGGTAGAGTTTAAAGGGGGGCTTGGAATCATCAATCCGGTGAGGAGGGCGACGACAGAACACCAGAACTCAGTAAAGATAACAGAATCTCTCACTGAACGCATCGTAGCGCAAGATCCTGACGGCGAAGTCGACCAGGCGGACATCTACAACATCAGAAAGACCATCACGTCAGAGAGGCAAAACTCACAGAAAAATGACCTGGCACAATTGATGCGACAACTATCCCCGAGACTAACAAGAAAAGTACAAATAGCACAAGAAACGGGTGCTTCAAATTGGCTGACAACACTACCAATCAAGGAAAAAGGCTTCAATCTAAACAAACAAGAATTTAATGATGATATTGCACTGAGGTATGATTGGCCGATTGAAGGACTGCCCGATCGATGCGTTTGTGGAATCAACAACGATGCAGACCACAGCATGATATGTAAGAAGGGAGGATTCATCAGCATCAGGCACGATGAAGTAAGAGATGTAACGGCGAACATGCTCAGGGAGGTGTGTCGAGATGTGGTGTGCGAACCATCACTCATTCCCTTGGAGGGAGAGATCTTGCAGCACAGGACGGCCAACACATCCAACGAAGCACGAGTGGACGTTAGTGCAAGAAGTTTTTGGACAAGAGCACAGCGAGCGTTCTTTGACGTAAAAATATTTGACCCAATGGCCCATAGCTACAGTGGGCTGTCTCTGGATGCTGCACACAAGAGGAATGAACAAGAGAAGGTCAGGGCATATGGGGCAAGGATCTTAAATATCGAACATGGGAGCTTTACCCCACTAGTCTTCACCACATCTGGAGGTATGGAACCTAGGGCCCAGTGCTTCTATTCAAGGCTTGCAGAGATCATCGTAGAGAAGAAGAAACAGCCCAGGAGCCACGTTGTAGCCTGGATGAGGTGCCGTCTATCTTTCTCATAGCTCAGATCAGCACTACTATGCCTGCGGGGAACAAGACTCTGCATCACAACCAGCGACGGTGGCAGAAGTGGACTATGAGGCAGCAGTGGCAGAGGGTCGCATAGGGGGGCGACTGGATTGAAGTTGCATGGTGTAGAGTAGTGATATAGTAGAATAGTAGGAATAGACTAATATCTGATGTTTGTAAAATATAATGTATGTACAATATTAAATAAAAATCAAAGTAGTAGTAGTAGTAGTAGTAGTAGTAGTAGTAATAATAGTAGTATCCGAGACTAACAAGAAAAGTACAAATAGCACAAGAAATGGGTGCTTCAAATTGGCTGACAACACTACCAATCAAGGCAAAAGGCTTCAATCTAAACAAACAAGAATTTAATGATGCTATTGCACTGAGGTATGATTGGCCGATTGAAGGACTGTCCGATCGATGCGTTTGTGGAATCAACAACGATGCAGACCACAGCATGATATGTAAGAAGGGAGGATTCATCAGCATCAGGCACGATGAAGTAAGAGATGTAACGGCGAACATGCTCAGGGAGGTGTGTCGAGATGTGGTGCGCGAACCATCACTCATTCCCTTGGAGGGAGAGATCTTGCAGCACAGGACGGCCAACACATCCAACGAAGCACGAGTGGACGTTAGTGCAAGAAGTTTTTGGACAAGAGCACAGCGAGCATTCTTTGACGTAAGAATATTCGACCCAATGGCCCATAGCTACAGCGGGCTTTCTCTGGAGGCTGCACACAAGAGGAATGAACAAGAGAAGGTCAGGGCATATGGGGAAAGGATCTTAAATATCGAACATGGCAGCTTTACCCCACTAGTCTTCACCACATCTGGAGGGATGGGACCTAGGGCCCAGTGCTTCTATTCAAGGCTTGCAGAGATCATCGCAGAGAAGAAGAAACAGCCCATGAGCTACGTTGTAGCCTGGATGAGGTGCCGTCTATCTTTCTCGTTGCTCAGATCAGCACTACTATGCCTGCGGGGAACAAGACTGTCTGCACCACAACCAGCGACGGTGGCAGAAGTGGACTACGAGGCAGCAGTGGCAGAGGGTCGCATAGGAAGGAGACTGGATTGAAGTTGCATGGTGTTGAATAGTAATATCTGATGCTTGTAAAATAAAATGTATGAACAATATTAAATAAAAATCAATGTAGTAGTAGGAAAAAAAAAAAAAAAAAAAAAAAAAAGTAGTAATAGTAGTAGTAGTATTTATATAGTGCAGTAGGTGGAGGTGGAAGAATGCAAATACTATACGATGCTGGCGGCAACACTAACAGATCTAGTAATATCATCAGTTCTTAAGGTGTGTGAGAGACTGTTTTGACCGTGGCAACAAATGTTTACATTTAACATATTACTGGTATATATTTCGTAAATTCACTATCATACTTTATTACGACGACTATTATGCACATTATATGGAGCTTTCCAACTATTTTATTCCACATTCATTCATTTTTACACCATCTATACTAATATATAGTTCATGGGGCATATATAGTTCATGGGGCATATATAGTTCATGGGGCATATATAGTTCATGGGGCATATATAGTTCATGGGGCATATCCTGAGATAGCGCATATCTACGGTGCTCGTCCCCGACACCCCACCTTTGGAGCCTGTGGTAACTACCCCAAAGCAGGGGTGCTACATTCTACGGGTTACCACAGTCTGTCCTCCCAGATGGGACGTCGCAAAGATCCAGGTTTCTATTTTGCTGCTTGCTCAACAGAGGCATTTGGGTGTGAATAGACGGCCCATCAGTCTCGCACCGTGCGGGATTGAATCCCCGACCTCATGAATTTGGGTCCACTACACCACGGGTCACTATCTATACTGTAGATCTTCCTCATATACTAATATGACAACCCTTTATACAATTAGTAATTAATGCTTAAAAGATAATAAATAGAATACGTTGATATAGTTTTATTTTCAACATTTCCCCCTCCTCTCCCTCTCTATATATGTCCCTATGTCTTACTCTATAATCTTCTCTCTTCCTTATCAGATACTCACCTTTGTCATCCTAGAGTAGCGTGGCAAATCTAGATTTTGTTTTGTTTTGCAAAGCAACAACAGTAGGCCTATTTAATAAAAAATAATGTATAGTGTATATGAAATTGTTATGACATTGCAACGTCCGTTTAAGTTTACTAATGAGCAAACGAGTTGGTTTGGGATGCTTTTGTGTTTTCACAGTGATTCTGAACCTTGTTGCCAATTTAAGGATGATAATGTGACCAAGTAAATTAGTTACTTATATTTATTATATTATTATATTTAATGTAACCCATTAGTCTTAGACAGACAATATTGTACACCAACCAAATTATATCAAAATATGATGTGTATATGCAAGCTTAATGTTTGCAAATGCAACCGATCAGTTGTTAATGATTTTCCTGTAATTTACTCATAACAAAAAAGGGACAATCATAATAACACACACGCATACTGTACTATTTATCCATCTATCTATCTATAGATAGCTTAATACAGAGAGACGGAGAGGGAGACAGATAGTTGTATACATTTGATATAGTGTGTGTGTGTGTGTGTGTGTGTGTGTGTGAATACAATACAATACAATATTTTTATTAGGCTCAGACTTTTACACACACACATTACAAATTAATTATATAATTTGTTTTATCTAAAAATACCAAACACAGCTCTATAAACAATGCTAACTTATTCAGTACATTAACATTATTCGTTTGCATCAACAACTTAAAATGAGTTGGTCTACGTCTAAAGTAACTGATTTATCAAACTAGTCACTACTATGTACATAACAGTTTCAATATCATATTATTAAGATATTTCTATTTACACTTAATAGCCTTAATTAATCATGGGAAATAGTTCACAATAAAAGTTTACTATTTCTAATATACATATATACACGTGTTCAAGTTAGACGAAATAATGCTATAAAACTTAAGTTTATTTCAAAGGAATAATATTCATAATTAATGATAGTGTGATAACAGTCTATTAACGAAATAATATTTCGATAAGCGGACCAATATTAAAATGTATCTTTTATATAAAAGAAAATATATATATACATAAACAATACATGGTATTCGTCACCAACAACACCAGCCTCACATTTTCCACAGATACGATTTTCTCTACTAATATCCTGATATCTACCAGCAGTTATAGTCAAGTTATAATTACTGGTTCGTAGTTTAATCACCAGTATGTGATTACCTTTGCGTAGCTTTAAAAGATATGCCTCCAAGCCATACACTTTATTTACTCTATAATTACTACATATAGATTTGGTTAACAAGTTACTGTTCCAAGTAATACCGGTAATCGATTGATCTTTCAACCTTAATTCAATTGCCTTTTTGAACCATACTGGATTAGCAATATTTTGTGATAAGATACACCTGCCATTCCTCAGTGTGTGTGTGTGTGTGAGTGTGTCTGTGTGTTTGTAAGCAAGCTCGAGAGAGAGAGAGAGTTACAAGGAGGTACAAGGAATAGTTAGTATCTCAGAGACCTTGCGGTCCATTCCGAGGAGATACTCGAAGTGGAAAGAGAGAGACTGTTTAGTGCACTACACTCATTACAGAGTGTGCAAAATACTATCTACTCTCTTCTTGAATTGTTCTATTAAAGAATGTTTACAATTTTGGAGGGAAGTTTATTCCGGGTTGAACAGAGTTTTCATAAATACTAGTGCTGAACCTTTTCAAATTTATTTCCAGCCATGGTTGTGTGTTGTATTCATATTGAGGCTAAGCATTTTACTATAATCCACATTGTCAAACCCATTAAGTATTTTAAAAACTTCAATGAGCTGACCTCGTAGTGACGTAGTCTGTGTGTCTCCAACGAGAAGAGATCAAGAACTCTCAACCGGTCCTCATAGCTCAGTCTTCTAAGCGATGGAATAAGCTTTGTAGCCCTAGCTTGTACTCTTTCCAGTCGCTCTATATATTTCCTGAATGCTGGAGTCCAGAATTGAACAGCATACTCCAGGAGAGGCCGTATCGGAACATTGTAAAGTGTGAGGACTATTTCCTTATTTATATAATTAAATTGCCTCTTATTACAGCCCAATAATTTCTGAACTTTCTTCTCTACTTCAATGCACTGCTTGGAAAACTTTAGGTCACTGCTAATCAGAACACTCAAATCCTTTTCCAAGTCAGTCACTTCCAGAGGCATTCCCAATAGCGAACAGTCTGACTTGGGGTTTGCTTGCCCGATATGCATCCCTTGCATTTTTCCAAGTTTAGAGGCATCTGGCAGGTCTCCAACCATTCACCCAGTCTGTTGGGGTCCATCCTGAGCTGTTCAACCTCTTGGGGTCTTTAACATTCATTCCAAGCTTTATGAAGAGAGAGAGAGAGTACAAAGGAGTACACAGGAAATCAAGCAACAACAGATCCAGCGACCCCTCAAGGCTACTTACCTTACCTTTTGATACCTTTTGATACCTTTTGATGTGTTCGCCACTCTTCTAGCGGCACCAAGGAGCGCGACGCCCCTCGTTATGGGTGGTGATTTGGTGCAGTAGACTGTTTGAAGCGACAGCTCGCTCCCTTGCGAGGATGGGCTCGTCTGGCACTTTTTGCAGTTCGACATCTAGGGCTCTCTTGAAGTTGTCTAACGAGATGTCCCTCATGTCTCTTACTCGCCGTGGGAGTTTGTTGAAGAGACGTGGGCCTCTGTGTGATAACCAGCCCTCTCGCAGAGAGCCCATAGCACCCCTGTTATTCATCCGGGGGATTTCGCATTCCCAGCCTCTCCTATCACTGAATTTCATGACTATCGGAGTATGTAGGTTTGGTACTAAACCCTCTGCGATTTTCTACGTGTATATTATTAGGTAACGTTCTCTTCTACGTTCCAGTGAGTACAGATTCAGTGCTCTTAAACGCTCCCAATAGTGTAGATGTTTTATCGAACTTATATGCGAAGTGAAATTTCTTTGTACACTCTCTACGTCATTTATTTCACCTGCTTTGTATGGGGATGTTAATACGCTACAGTATTCAAGCCGCGGTAGCACTAGAGATTTGAAGAGCGTTATCATAGGCAATTCACCGTGTGTTTTAAAAGTACGTAGAATCCAACCCGTTAGACGTTTCGCAGCCGCCACTTTGACCTGGTTATGCACTTTGAAACCCATACTTTCAGACATTAATACCCCAAGGTCTTTCACACTGTCTTTCCGTTCTATTATGTGGTTAGATTCTGTTAAGTAATTTGTAATTTCTTTAACACCATTATTATCTCCGTACCGTATTAATTGGAATTTTTCCTCATTGAATTGCATGTTGTTTTCCCTGGTCCACTGGAACACTACATTCATGTCTTCCTGCAGTCGGCCCGTGTCCTCTTGTGTGTTTACTATCTTGCTTAATTTTGTGTCATCAGCAAAAGACGACACCGTACTGTGTCTGGTGTTGGTATCTATGTCGCAAATTAGTATGAGGAACAGAAGGGGCGCTAGCACTGTTCCTTGGGGCACTGAGCTTTTGACATCCGAAGGCTCAGATGTGACTTGGTTTACTGCTACTGATTGTTTTCTGTTTACGAGGAAATTGTATATCCACCGTCCGATTTTCCCAGTTATACCTTTTGCTTTCAGTTTGTGGGCTATTATACCATGGTCACATTTATCAAATGCCTTAGCAAAATCGGTGTAAATGACATCCACGTTTTTCTTTTCTTCTAGCACTTTAAGAATTTTGTCATAGTGTTCCAAAAGTTGTGAGAGACATGATCTTCCCGCTCTGAACCCATGTTGACCAGTGTTGTGTAGTTCATTTGTCTCCATGAATGTTGAAATTTTGCTTCGCAGGACTCGCTCGAAAACTTTAATGATGTGAGAGGTTAGAGCTACCGGGCGGTAGTTTTTTGGTAGTGCTTTACTCCCTCCTTTATGCAGTGGGGCAATTATTGCGTTTTGCAAGCTATCTGGTATGTCACCAGTGTCTAGACTCCTTCTCCACATTATAGCCAGGGGTTTTGAGAGGTTTTCCTTACATTTCTTCATTAGGATCGAATTCCATGAGTCCGGGCCTGGTGCCGAGTGGGATGGCATGTTGGAAATGGCCTCTTTTATGTCTTTTGGACCGAAATCAATATCCAGCATCTGAGGGGTTTCCGTGGGGGAGGTTTCCATGAAAAATATATTTTGGTCTCTGATGACTTTTGTTTCATCAGGCTCACTGAATGCCATTTCATACTGCCTGCTTAAGAGTTCGCTCATTTCCTTTTTGTCCCCTGTGAAAGAGCCGACTTGTCCTCCAAATCACTGATGGTCAAGTGTCCAAGCAGTAGTTTAGAGCGGGTAAGGGAAACAATTTTTTTTTTTTTGTTATTCATTTACAAATGCAGTCAGTCGTGGATTTAAGGCAATGTGTTTGTCTAGGCGAAGTTTAAAAGAATCAACGGTGCTGCAGATTAACCATTTCAGACTCATATGACGCAGAGGTTGCCAGATTAGCAATAAGAAATAGAGTTCTCTCACTCTTATAATTACCTCTCCAAAATTAGTTTTCTGCCATAACGAGGGGCGTCGCGCTCCTTGGTGCCGCTAGAAGAGTGGCGAACACATCAAAAGGTATAAAAAAGGTATCACAGCCAATAGTCCAGTAAATCTAGCAATCATTTAACTGGACCTAGAACAAATTGTAATAGAAGGTTTTTTGGCTTTAACTTGTTTATTAGGTCCCTCTGATGAACATATAAAAAGTCTCCAACTTTTGGACACCGGGAAAGTGGTTAATTTGCATAAATTCAAGATGGCCGCCGTCCAAAGCTTCAATTTACAGATAACTTTTTTCTGGTTGCTCCTAGACCCTATAAATATATTACAAACAACGTTTTTTGGCTTTAACTTGTTTATTAGGTCCCTCTGATGAACATAAAAAGTCTCCAACTTTTGGACACCTGGAAAGTGGTTAATTTACAGCCGAAAAACCTTACAGACAGGCTGAACTGTCTCTTTCACAAGGGGTGACAGGCACTTTGTGCTTGTATGGGTTTTTTGACCTGTTGTCCCTCTTTTTTATAAAAAAAAAAAAAAAAAAACATGACGTAGTATGACGTCATTCAGAGCCAATTATGTAATTCATGATAGGAGTTCGTATTCACTTGGATCATCGGTGCTTGCATCAAAGTTGCTATTTTGACAGAGTCCTTTACATTGACCACATGCACTGGAACATTCAAGCTCATTCCGTTTGCAACTACAGCGTTGAGTGTCACAGTTGCCCTTACACTGACATCTGACCAATTTCAGTAGTGAATCAGGAGCCACTGGCGAATCCATCGTCTTCGGTTCAAGCTGTCCCTTCCGCAGACACCAGCCCCATTTCTCGGGGTCCACACAGTTCCCCATCCATTCCTGGACCTGACAATAAACTCGGAACGAGTGGTATTTGGCTGCATCGGTTGTTGGGGGAAGGCTGTGAACTTCAACGGTAGTTGAACTTTTTGCCACCTTGTTGCAAAACTTTGTCTTTCGCAGTCCGTCAAGGGTGTCATTTCCTTTTCCCCCGTACAAATAAACCAAGGCCTTTTCACCAGCTGATGATATTGCGTCTTTACTTCCACTTTGGCAACAGAATGCTTCTATACATTTCAAGAAACCGTTGTCTTCCCTCACTTTCCTCAAGGCAGCCCCTTTACCAATACCATACAGTCGTGAGGTTGTGTCACATCCACAGAGTGCATGGACAACTGGCAGGACACGACAGATGCTTTCACCGAGAGCTTCTGCTACTGAGTTAATATGCCAACATTTCCCACCTTCCTTGCTCGACTTGAAGTACAAATCATTCATCCCTCGTTCCGCATAATGACACAACAGCACCAACAAGTCTGTGTCCTCACCTATCACATATGTCACGGTTTCCCTTGCATGCTCAATTCCCTTCTTCGCAATCATGACATCTGTATCTGTTGGCGCATTGACACAGTCAATTCCATTTGCCTTGAATGTTTCACACAATAAGTCAATGAAGTTTTGCTTATTGTCCGAGTTTGACAAGAAGTTTTCCTTTTTTGACCGAAGGGGCATGGTTGGAGTGAACATCACCTTTTGACCAAAGACTCCTTTTGATCGTCGATTGTGTGTCATGTCCTTGGTAGTAGGTCCTGATTTATAACCGTCGAATACAACCACCGGGTTGAGAAAGTTTTTGGAAACATGCTTCATGTACATGCTTGCAATGTCCTCAAATGTGTCACCCTTCTTCCATGGAATCCTTTGCAATAAGGAACCACCATCCAGAACATGGGTCACAGTCCTTTCTTCCTCAAATGATTCCAATGACGACTTGGGAACAACAGCAGCTATCTCATCTCCTAGCTGTGGTTTATTGGCTTCCCTGAGCCTCCCCCACTTATCGAACAGAGCAGTAGGGTAGCTAGACAACTCATACGCAAAGACCTCTTCAACACCTAAGTCCCTGTTATTAGCAAAGATGAGGAGCCTCTGGAAAAGGAGCTGTGGGTCGATTGGTACTTTTTCAGCACTGATTGTAACCTTTGCACCCAACGACTCAACTTGATCTTTCTTCCTAAATGAAAAGTCAAAAGCATTGCTACCTTCCATCTTCTGCACAATGTTCATACCAACCTCATACAGTAAATGAGGATTGGCCGAGGCTGGTCCTGTCACACCGTTGGCAATATTCCTGAGTTCATTTGATTCTTGAAATGGATCATAATCCTTGAAGAATGCGAGAACCTTCTCTGTGTCCTTCCTATCTCGTTCACGCCTTGCTTCAGTCATTTCTTTGTGCTGCTCAGAGGTGTGGAAATGCTTCCCTGTCAGTTCTTGCATAACTTCACTCACCTCAGCGCAGGCTGGCATAGCAAGTAACCAGCGCAGGCGTTGCGTTTCCTCCATGCCCCTACCACGTGTCAATCCACCATTCGTTTTCAAAGAGCGCATCAAAACCTGCTCTATAACCAAGTCGCTTGGCAGTCCTGCCCACAGCCGATCACTTCGGCGGATCACAAATAGACCGGAGTTCAATTGACAGAACATGTCTGGGTTGAGCTGCTCAAGTTCAATCATGTCTTGAATGTACACATGGGCTGACTTGGCATAATTGTTATGACCACACGCTGCAAAGTACGGCAACATCTCCTGGAGTGTTCCGAGGTACAGTAGGAAATCGCCCATTCTCAGTGCCCTCAGGAAGCGACGCAGCAGGTCAATCATGTCCATGTATTGAATCCATAGCTTTCCCATCTTATGCTCTGCTAAGGAGCTCTTCTCAGCTTTAAGTTTTTCAGAAATTCTGTTGAAAACGTCTTTACTGCAGACTTCATCCGGTGAAACGTCTTCACGCAACAGCTTATCCAAAAGATCTGCAGCCTCCTGGAAGTCCTTGCATGAAACAAGAAACAAGATGATGGGATTAGTATAGGCCTAGGCAAAATGTAATAGACAATAATGTGCAGTAAAGGTAGGGCTTGACCTAGAACAAATTGCAATAGAAGGTTTTTTGGCTGTAAGGTTTTTTGGCTGTAAATTAACCACTTTCCAGGTGTCCAAAAGTTGGAGACTTTTTATATGTTCATCAGAGGGACCTAATAAACAAGTTAAAGCCAAAAAACGTTGTTTGTAATACATTTATAGGGTCTAGGAGCAACCAGAAAAAAGTTATCTGTAAATTGAAGCTTTGGACGGCGGCCATCTTGAATTTATGCAAATTAACCACTTTCCCGGTGTCCAAAAGTTGGAGACTTTTTATATGTTCATCAGAGGGACCTAATAAACAAGTTAAAGCCAAAAAACCTTCTATTACAATTTGTTCTAAGTCCAGCCCTACTTTGACTGGTCTATAACTCAAAGACAACTGCAGAGGTTGAAGTAACTAAACTAAAGGTTTCTAAATATCCCTGATGGTAACAAAGGCTTTAAAGTATCCCTAATAGGCTCAAAATCGCGTCATATGTCGCAAGGGGTTAAGAGTGTTCAAGTGTTCAAAATCATCAGAGGCATGACAATATGAACTGTAATAAGTACTTCACTATCGACCAATGAAATTACACGTGGGAAAACGGTTGCAAAATTATCAATATATCTTTTAACTCACACAAGTCTAAGAATGTCTTTTTCAATGAGTTGTCAACTTGTGGAATTGGTTTCCCAATTCCCCCTGGACATAATTGTTATCATCATATTCATATATAATGCCAGCAGGAGGCAAATAACCACTCGCAGAGGGATGATTTCAGAAAAAAAGTGGCAAAATCTGACGCATAGAGCGTGCTAATATTGCCGCAGTGTCTGCTTGAATATTGTCATCATATTAGCCTAATCAAAACAAAATCCCTTGAAAAACATATTTGTAAACACTAGCCTATTCAATACTATTGGTTGTGAGTACAATTATAGGCTACCCTAATTTTTCATTACAGTATATCCTAGCCTAATCCCTCTACTTTCTTTAAATATCCAAACAATATAACTTAACCTGAGAACCTAAGATAGGCCTAGGCTATGCTAATATACAGCGTTTGATTATGCCGAGTGTATAGGCTAACTTACTAACATTGGTAGTTGCTAAAAGTCTGGTAGGCTAAAAGAAAATTTATAAGATTAGAGCCCAAAATTGCTAATGAAAAAATGTGGCTACTTATTTTGGGCTGTATACAGTATGGTATGAGATTTTGTTGAAAACTTGGGATTGTTCTTGATCCCTGGCAAGCCTCAAAACCTGAATTTTCAAACTTATTACATTAACATGTGTCAAAATGTAGTCACACTGTGCACAATATTAATGCATTGAAAGGACTGAATCAGCAAAGCAATAAGAGTCAAATATAGCCTACTCAATGTTTGTAAGGAAAACCCCACTAGTCACCAGAGTCACACTGTTTCAAATAAAATTTGTGGATTTTCTGTCTGAATTTACTTTACATCCTTAGTATTCTCTAGTCTTGAAGGTTAGGAATAATTATGGTATTATTACATATAGTACATACAGTGTTGGAACACCAGTGCTTCCAGCAGCTGTGGTGGGTGGATCGGTATCAGTCATTATTATGATCAGTATGGCAGTGGTGGACAAGTCCCCGTCAATTTTTAGTGTGTACGGGTCAGCGAAAGAACGTGACACATGGATCTAATTGCACATTATATTGGGCTGCACAAGGAAGGCCAGTTAGTGAAACAAATAGTGCAAGCCACTGGTGTATGTGAGTAATCGGTAAGAAATTGGGCGAGGCCTTACAAAGATATTTGCCTAACTACATGATAACCTAGCCTTTGCCAAACTATATGATAGCCTAGCCTTTGAGGGGAGTAAAGAACATAAGAATATCACCCAATCTTCAAAACTATACTAATGGATAGCTAATATGATGAATAACCTACTCAAGAACATTATGTTCTTATGTTCTTATGTTCTTATTGATGCCTAAATCATAACTATTGGTGATTCATCTTTTATTCAGATTACCCAAGAACAAAAATCAATTTAAAAATTGGAAGAATCTTATTTAAAGGTTCAGTATTATCCAAGCAACCTTCCGCGTCGATTTGCACGCTCTGGGCCATGACCGTTAAGTTCACTTCTATTATGTCCGCTTCTTAGGTTGAGGGGGGCCTCGCCTTCCCAGGAATTATTGTCATCAATATACAGTATATATTGTTTGCAGAAGGGCAAATAACAAATAATGGTAAGGGTTGTGTTAGCGGGCGTACTGTCCACTTTGTTTACAGTCGCACGCTCGCAGTTACATTCGCGTCTAATTTCATTGCTGTTATTTGCCCCTGCTGGTAATATGTATGATAATGACAACAAGTCATGGGGATGATGGGGGGTGAGCCCCCCTCAAACCATTATTGTATCCCACGGCAAAACAATTTACCCAACACCTGGCCGTGGGATACAATAATGGTTTGAGGGGTGCTATGTCCCCTCACCCCCATGACATTGTCATCATCATATACAGTATATTACCAGGGGCAAATAAGAGCAGTCAAATTAGACGTGAATTTAACTGGGAGTGTGCTAATATGGAAACAAAGCAGGCGGTACGCCCGCTAACACAACCCTTACCAAAATAGGGAAGGATGTCATGTTGTGCGCTCGCACTTACGTTCCCATCCATTTCGACGCTATATTTTCTGCTATTTGCCCCCTGTCATTACTGCATGAATACTAGATTAGGTTAGGTTAGGTTGTTTGGTTAGGCTAATGTATTTTTATATCCAAAGGCATCCGCATAGTGTAAACAAGGTGGGCGGTACTGCCGGTACACCCGGTAACTACATTCTTGCCCAAAATAATGTATAAAAATAAAAAACGGTCAAATAAGATAATTAATAAATAAATATCGGTAGCCTAAATATAAACATTGAAAAAAACTAGTTTCAATAGCATAGTAAATCTACTATGGGCCATGAATTGCAATTTTTACCAAATTGGGCCAGATCAAATATAGCCTAGCTTTTATTTTTTGTTCACTGAATAGAAAACAAATCTATCTTAGGCCTATATAATATATAGGCTAGGCCTACAGAAGTTCAAGTTAGTATTTGAACTCAGCACACCAGAATATGTCAGGCTATAATGTGTATTGAACTTTGAAGGTAAATACTTCTCAATAGTGGGTTATTGTGCGATTCCTATAGCCTAGTTGTTAAGTTTTGGTCAGAAATGGAAGACTTGACCTTGTAATTGAAAAGTTCTCATGCTTGATATACGGTACACTAATTCGCACTACATTCGGCTAATCTAATTTATCTCCATCCCTGTTTCTTATCATATCAGTTTATATGTAATTATATTCTTGGATAATAGCCTATAGGCTAGGTCTAAATACTACAACAAAATATGGCTTGTTGGTGTACATGCGCGATTTAGAGCTAGGATCCTGTATTTATTAATATCATGTTGACAATTCATTCTTGTGTTTGTGCAAGTCAACATAATATGCTTTGAAGACAATATTTGTGGTCTAAATCATGTTTTGGGCAACAATAATGCAAGTCAACCCTTGGAAACGTTTGTTTGACAAGGTTTGTTTACTACTTCAGGGAGTTCAGGCATACCAACTGGTACGCGCCTAGCTTCGCCTGTGGAACAGAGCTACCAACACTTCCGAAAAAATTTCCTTCCAAGGAATTCTTTAAGAATACCGAAGGGAAAGAAAATTCCTTGGAAGGGAAAGGAAAGTTAAAGGAAGGTATGGGTTTTTAAGAATACGACTCTTAATCTGCACTGGGTTAACCCCTTCGAACTCATGGACGCATGTTATGCGTCGCCTATTTATGTAACCCACAGTACCAGCGACGCAACAGATGCGTCCGCGTTAATTACTCTTGTCCTATGGCACTTAGAGGGTTCAGATTTGTGTGGGAACTACTTTAGGATCCCACGGAACAATACCGATGGTTGGAAACTACCGAAGTCCAGCCGCATGCATGTGGGCGCGCGCGGGAGTGATTTTCCAGTATATTGCCTACCCATCACCCCATGTTCATTGTGACTTTCCCCCGCCCCCCAGGACCCCCAAATGACCTAGATGAGCGGGTTTATGTTTTTTCCCTGCTTTACTAACACATCCCATGTGTTTTCAGGAAAAAATAAAAAAATAACAAGTGGCTGGTCCTGGAGTGTACTTTTTTTTATTAAATCGCTTGGGGTTCAGGGGGTTAAAGGAAATATATTTAATTGTCTAAGACACTCCTCGTATGGATTTTTCTTTAGTCTAGGTATCATTTTGGTAACTCTACGCTGAACTTGTTGTAGCTTGTCTATATCTTTTTGTTAGTAAGGGCACCAGGATTAAACACTATATAAATATCTACATGGAGAGAGAGAGAGAGAGAGAGAGATATGTATATGATAATTAGTATTGATAGGTAGGTAGGCTAGATAATACACTAAGGTATTGTATGTACTATGTTAGAAAACGTATATAAATGTTAAATACATTCTAATACATAATATGTGTATGGGTAATTAATATTGGAGTAGACAAGACAATGATTGGATTAAGGGGAGATGGGCCGTTTTTTTGGTCCATTAATTAATGTATTCCTTTATTTTTTAGTTTCCTCCCTAGTCCTCCATCAAGCTTAAAAAAACACTCGCTAGACCCCCTTCAAGATTAATTTGTACATTTCTTCGATAGAAAAATGTCCCAGCCTTTCTCTTAAAATTACAGGCTCGCTATCACTGGCCAGGGATAAATCGACACCTAAATGGCACGAAAGGTCTTGATATTGATATAGAAATGGAACCAAAGGTTTTATTATCGCTAAACTAATGGGCCGAACGTCTCAAAATCTGAAAACTAATGAGGCTAGACATGAGGAAGAAGGGAGACCAGAAAAACGACCCACCTCCCCTTAAAAATGTGTGAATTATATATTTATCAATAGTGAAGTTGAGTCAGATTTGATTTGATTCCGTTTAAGTTTAAGAGGTGCGGGGAATGTAAGACCTTGTTAACCCTGCCAGAGATTATGCATACCGGTACTTCCAACCCTATAGAGACCCATAGGTTTCAAGTTAAATAAAGTCCACACTCCTAAACGGTCATAGCCAGTAGGGTCGGTCTCCTAAACCTAATCTAATTCAATTTAACCTAACTAAATATATTCTGAAAATACTTTCAGTTTACCTAACGGTCCTAACCTAAACCAAGCTAACAAAGTCTAACCAAACCCAGTCTAATCTAACCTAAAGTAACCTAGGCTGTTTCGGGTTGTGTCCATTTTTATTTAGATTGTTTCGGAGTGGTCTTTATTACATGTTTCAGAGGTATATTAGCTGCCCACCAGAGTTGGCGAGGCAATTGGCTTCACTTCAAGACCAATCACAGAGACAAGAGGACCCCTTCCCCAACAACAAGCAAAACACATTTATGAAGTACATCACAATTGAGAGCAAATTGCATGATAATGTGTCTTAATTAATCCTTCATATAATAAGTACTTTAAAATCATCTGGTCATAATAACGTCGTTGTTCTACACTTAATATTATGTTTTACTAGCAGGAGTACCCGGCGTTGCCCGGGTTTAAATTCTACTACCATAATCACCATCATCAATCACTTCTACCACAATCATCACACTACTACTACTACCATAATCACTGGCCTCGACCTCCCTGTGCCTCATTAAACGGCGACCTCGATTTCGGCCGCTAAATGACCTCCGATTTTGGATCTGACCTCATCCGTACCCCCATTTTGGGGGGCTGCGAACAACTTTCGTTCCATAGACCTTTTCGATCGGAGGCCTCCTTCTGCCCCAAACGGCCATTTTTGTTTATTTATGTTTTCAATTTCGGCCTCGAAACGACCTCCAATCGTGGCCTCGCCCCCTCTATGACCTGACCCAGGTCAATTGACACCCACATGCAAAGTTTCAGCTCCCCAGGTCCAAAACTGCGGCCGCCTATGAAGAACAGACACACACACAGACAATCGAAAATATTATATAGATTAATGGCATCATAGATACTATTATAGAATGTGTATCAAAGCTCTTTAATTATTGAAGCTTCTTGTACTAGTTTAACAATAAACACAGACATATTTGTTTTCGAATTTGCATTCACTATTTTTGCTACAATGTGGAATAGTTAATGTACACTGTGAGTACTGGTGAAGCTGTTGCAATGTAATGGAAGCGTTGTTGAGATACTATAAAAGTGTTGTTAGTGAGGTGGGTGGTAATGTGACAGGTGGAAGTGGTTCATGATGGAGTAGCTTAGGTTAGAGACCCTCTTACTACAGGCTCTCTAGTTTACCTGTGAGGGCTTCAGTCTTCAAGTGGAAAACACAGTTGCTTCTTTTAGGATATTTACTTCCGCTAACTAATTATTTTAATCATAACTAACACCAAGTGATGATGATGATAATCATAATCATCATCATTGTCGACATCGTCGTTGTTGTTGTTGTAAGAAATGTTAGTTGATATAATACAAGAGTGTTGGCAGTGAGGTATGTGGTAGTGTGACAGGTAAAAGTCATTCATGGTAAAGTAGTTAACACTGTCTAAACTAAGGGTTGTCTATTTAAATAACCTTTAATTTGCACATTATTTTGGCGATTTTAAGACGTTTAACCCCATTATTTTGGCGATTATAAGACGTTTCGCCCCATTCAGGTGTTGAATTGTTTTATGGACGACCGATAGCAAACCTGCATTTTAGGAGAAATCGGCCTTTGATCGTGACACGTTTCTACCGAAAAATTTCCTCCAAGTTTAGCTTCAAGGGGTCTGGTGGTGTTTTTATTCTATTTATTATTAATAATGATAATAATAATAATAATAATAATAATAATTGTTATGCCACGAAGTAAGGCAATACCCCCTCAGCCACGATATACAACAATCCCCCTCAGCCACGATATACAACAGTTCCCCCCTCAGCCACGATATACAACAGTCCCCCTCAGCCACGATATACAACAATCCCCCTCAGCCACGATATACAACAGTTCCCCCCTCAGCCACGATATACAACAGTCCCCCTCAGCCACGATATACAACAATCCCCCTCAGCCACGATATACAACAGTCCCCCTCAGCCACGATATACAACAACCCCCCTCAGCCACGATATACAACAATCCCCCTCAGCCACGATATACAACAGTTCCCCCCTCAGCCACGATATACAACAGTCCCCCTCAGCCACGATATACAACAATCCCCCTCAGCCACGATATACAACAGTTCCCCCCTCAGCCACGATATACAACAGTCCCCCTCAGCCACGATATACAACAATACCCCTCAGCCACGATATACAACAGTTCCCCCCTCAGCCACGATATACAACAGTCCCCCTCAGCCACGATATACAACAATCCCCCTCAGCCACGATATACAACAGTTCCCCCCTCAGCCACGATATACAACAATCCCCCTCAGCCACGATATACAACAGTTCCCCCCTCAGCCACGATATACAACAGTTCACCCCTCAGCCACAAAGTAAACCACGACTGGCAACTATCGCCGAGCGAGTAGCCATCTTGATACGTCACTCGGCAGCCGTGACATCACCAGCCACCACCACGCCTGATTGGCTGCTAGAGGAAGTGCGGCAGCGAATGGTAAGGCCGCTACCACTCGCCACACCCCCCACCACCCACATCACAACGAAAGGGACACATCAGCCACCAGTACCTCCCATCGCTGTGCCCTTTTTGTTGTCAAGTTGACGGAGCCCAGCACAGTCAAAAATTGGAATAGGATGACAGAGGAGCATCGCAAAAGTATCTGTCACCTACCCCCAGAGACCAGAGTACTTTTGGCCTCCAGAGTGCCTCTGGCCTCAACCCCTGAGTGCTTTTGGCCTCTCTTGAGTGTCTCTGACCTCAACAGTGCTTCTGACCTGACCCCTGAGTGCTTTTGGCCTCTGAGTGTTTATTGACCTCAACAGTACTACTGACCTGAACCCTGAGTGCTTTTGGCCTCTGAGTGTTTATTGACCTCAACAGTGCTTCTGACCTGAACCCTGAGTGTTTTTGGCCTCTGAGTGTTTATTGACCAACAGTACTACTGACCTGAACCCTGAGTGCTTTTGGCCTCTGAGTGTTTATTGACCTCAACAGTACTACTGACCTGAACCCTGAGTGCTTTTGGCCTCTGAGTGTTTATTGACCTCAACAGTACTACTGACCTGAACCCTGAGTGCTTTTAGCCTCTGAGTGTTTATTGACCTCAACAGTGCTTCTGACCTGAACCCTGAGTGCTTTTGGCCTCTCAGTGTTTATTGAACTCAATAGTACTACTGACCTGAACCCTGAGTGTTTATTGAACTCAATAGTACTACTGACCTGAACCCTGAGTGCTTTTGGCCTCTGAGTGTTTATTGAACTCAATAGTACTACAGACCTGAACACTGAGTGTTTTTGGCCTGAGTGTTTATTGACCTCAATAGTGCTTCTGACCTGAACCCTGAGTGTTTTTGGCCTCTGAGTGTTTATTGACCTCAACAGTACTACTGACCTGAACCCTGAGTGCTTTTAGCCTCTGAGTGTTTATTGACCTCAACAGTGCTTCTGACCTGAACCCTGAGTGCTTTTGGCCTCTCAGTGTTTATTGAACTCAATAGTACTACTGACCTGAACCCTGAGTGTTTATTGAACTCAATAGTACTACTGACCTGAACCCTGAGTGCTTTTGGCCTCTGAGTGTTTATTGAACTCAATAGTACTACAGACCTGAACACTGAGTGTTTTTGGCCTGAGTGTTTATTGACCTCAATAGTGCTTCTGACCTGAACCCTGAGTGTTTTTGGCCTCTGAGTGTTTATTGACCTCAATAGTGCTTCTGACCTGAACCCTGAGTGCTTTTGGCCTCTGAGTGTTTATTGACCTCAATAGTGCTTCTGACCTGACCCCTGAGTGTTTTTGGCCTCTGAGTGTTTATTGACCTCAATAGTGCTTCTGACCTGACCCCCGAGTGCTTTTGGCCTCTGAGTGTTTATTGACCTCAATAGTGCTTCTGACCTGAACCCTGAGTGTTTATTGATCTCAATAGTGCTTCTGACCTGACCCCTGAGTGCTTTTGGCCTCTGAGTGTTTATTGACCTCAATAGTGCTTCTGACCTGACCCCTGAGTGCTTTTGGTATCTCCGAGTGTCTCTGACCTCGGCAGTGCTTCTGGCCTCAACTCTTTACCAGCTATACCTGGAAAGGATCTAGTTAAGATATATAGAAGAATTAACATAGACTTGTCTGTCAAGCCCCTTCTCGAATTCAATTATAAATAACTTACCTCTAATAAAATACACTTACACACTATCCTTCATTTAGCTTCCTTCATTCCTATATATATATATATATATATATATAATATTGTAATGCGTCTGATTGACTGCTCAGCCACCAGACCTCTAAATATATATAAACGAAATTAACTCTGTCCTATACCCGCACGCTACACCATAATTTAGAATCGAGTATTGTCCTCCCACACCACTATACTGTACACCTACGGTCCCTTATATACAGTATGTAGTCCCCATCTTTATGTGTAACCCTGAGTGTTTCTGACCTCACCAGTGATTTTGACCTGACCTTTGAGTGCTCCTGGCCTCAACCCCCTTTACCAGATAAACCTGAAAAGGAACTTGATTAAGCTTCATCTGTATATCACGTACCTTTGATAAAATACACTTACACACTATCCTTCATGTTGCCCTTCGTTTCTATATATCCCTTACAGTACCGGTGACATATTTGTTATTACATTCTGGTAACTATTAAATCATTTTATTAAGCTTAGGGAAGGACCTCTAACCATGAAAAGGCTATAAACTCTCCATTAATGTTTTAGCTATCACAAATCCTCTTTAAGCTGAATAAAACCATCTAATAATTGCCAGAATATGATGATGAGGACGTCCCCGGTTCTGTATGGGTTAAAACAAATCATACGTCTGACTGACTGCTCAGAAACCCAGACTTCTACGTATATATAGGCTAAATTAACTCTGCCTTATACTCGCACGCTACACTAGAATTTAGAATCAAGTTTGTCCCCCCACACTATATTGCACACATGTTCTCTATAACTATATGTATCCACCGTCTCTATACTGTGTAATTATGTAAATAGTTTTTGTATTGCTCGTCTATGTTATAATGATGACTTTATGCTTATTTATTTGTATGTAACTGAATAATAATCAGTGCCAGTCACTTATTGAAACTTATCAAATAAAACCTATAAGACTTGTACACCCATCCTTGTATTACTTTTGCTCGCCATTCCCTCTCGATATAGGGACCCCATGGTATACGGTGAAGTATACTCAACCCCCCTCATCGATAAAAGGGGTTGGTATCTAAATAATAATAATAATAATAATAATAATAATAATAATATCTCCAGGTTGAACTATATTGGCTTACTGGAAGTCAATAATTGCAGTCTCAATTGCACCTCCCAGAATTCACGGTCGGGTTCATTGTGTTGGCGTTCTACATGAATCAATTAGTTGAGCAGTATTCAAAGAACACCTAAATCCGAATGCGTAGCCAGCTATAATTCGATGTTATGTAAGCATCCAGGAACACTCCGAAAAGCCCAATTGCCTCAACACATCTCTTTTGTATTTGTATTATTACTATTATTACTAATATTGTTATGTTCAAACTCTACTTCCGGACATAGACTAATAGCGTGTTGATGTGATCGCTCAATACGATGAAGTTTGGAAGTCCTATTCCAGTTGAAGATTTTCGGAACCGGCTTATTCGTGGTGTTACCTACAGTGCCTGGTTGTCACCTCCTGTTCTATTGCATTTTCGACTACTCGAAGCTGCATCACCACTCGTCTCGCTTCCTATTGAGCTTCTCGGTCACTAAGCACTGTACCCATTGCATATTTTCAACATGAGAATATCCATACAATGGTAGTGTATTGAAAATAGTGAGGGTGTGTTTATGGTGTGTCGGTGTACTTTGTGGTAATGTACTGACACTTAATATAGCACTCTATCCCACTAAAAACTCCCCATGACACTTCAGGATTTGAATCCCGGATTTTAAGATTACCAGCCCTGTAGCAAGACCATTCTACCACACCTACCCTACCAATTTATTAGACTTGAAACTATTAGGTACAGTCGTGGTATCGAATGATAATGTCGGACAGGTTGGGAGAGAGGTATCCTGACCAGGATTCGAACCCACTCACTCCAGGTATATTTGGGAGAGTTGGGTACTGTAACCACTCGGCACTGAGCGGATATAAGGGCAGCAACCTTAGTTCATATTTGGGAGAGTTGGGTACTGTAACCACTCGGCACTGAGCGGATATAAGGGCAGCAACCTTAGTTCATATTTGGGAGAGTTGGGTACTGTAACCACTCGGCACTGAGCGGATATAAGGGCAGCAACCTTAGTTCATATTTGGGAGAGTTGGGTACTGTAACCACTCGGCACTGAGCGGATATAAGGGCAGCAACCTTAGTTCATATTTGAAGAACCAGGTTTCAGTCTCGTGGAGGACTATGCCTTCTTACACTTGGCGATTTTTTTTTTTTTTTTTTTTACTTCAATCATGACTATTTTACACATTTCCCCCGCGCTAACTCGGCTAAGTATTACGATTGTAATCGTCCTGGTACTATTATGAAAATAAAAATGTGCGTCATCAAATTGAAAGGGTTAATTAAACTCCCGGAAGTGAGAGATTGGCCCCTTGTGGTTGGTCCCTCACTGATGGAGAGCCTTGAAGCAACACAGTGATAAAAGGAGTCATTGTATTAAGGGACCCCACCTCGCCTTTTTTGTTTTTCTCTCCCTCTCTCTCTCTGGGACTGGGTTATATCCATTCGGTCCCATTCCGCCTACTGTTTTAAGACGTTTATCCCCATTCAGGTGTCGATTTTTCACTGGCGAGCAGTAGCGAGCCAGCATATTTTCTAAAATGATTTTGTCAGTAGGTTAAATTTGTAAATTTTTCGATAAAAAAAAAATCCCTTTTCTCCCCTTCTCCGGCGAAGCCGGATTTCTCCATACAATGCTGGCTCGCTATCGCTCGCCAGGAAGAAATCGACACCTGGATGGGGATAAACATATTAAAACAGTAGGCTGAATGGGGTCGAATGGATAAAACACAGAGAGAGAGAGAAAAAAGGAGAGAAAAAAAATCCGGTGACCCCCCTTAACCCTTCCGCTGTGAGAACCAACACCACACCTTACCCCACCTCACCTCGTATATCAAACTCTACTTATAGGCTGGACATGAGGTTATTATTCTTATTATTATGATCGGTTTTCTGGAATTTTATCTGTAAGACCTCCCTACACCCCCAAGACCCCCTTTGAGATATTATTTTACATTTTTCGGTAGAAAAAAGTTGTTCCTCCCAAATTAAAGGCTCGCTCTCACTCGCCAGGAAAAAAACGGCACCTAAATGGCACGGAAGGTCTTAAAATTGACAAAGCAATGGTGCGAAAGGTCTTAAAATCGTCAAACTAATGGGGAGAACGTCTTAAAATCTAAACAAATAATTAGGCTAAATATGAGTGAGAAGAGGTTACAGAAAAATAGTAAATCATGAGACAATACAGTTGAATACACCATGGGAAATATCCGCACCATTAAGGGGAGATGGGTCGTTTTTCTGGTCCCCCTTCTTCCTCGTGTTTCGCCCCATTGGTTTTCAGATTTTAAGATCTTTCGCCCCATTCTTTGTCATTATTAAGACTTTTCGTATCAATTAGGTATAATTTTTTCCTGGCGATCGATAGCGAGCCTGTAATTTAAGAGGAATCGGCCTTCGGATGGGACTTTTTTCTACCAAAAAATGTACAAATCTATCTTGAAGGAGGGTCTTGGCGGGGTGTTTTTTTAAGCTCGATGGAGGTCTAGGGATGAAACTAAACAAATATTTAAAAGATACATACATGAACAAACAAATACACCCATCTCCCATTAACAAGCCAAGACGGCAATATGCAGTCAAAACTAGTCATGTTGATCAGTTATGCCCATCTCCCATTAACAAGCCAAGACGGCAATATCCAGTCAAAACTAGTCATGTTGATCAGTTGTTACGCCCATCTCCCATTAACAAGCCAAGACGGCAATATCCAGTCAAAACTAGTCATGTTGATCAGTTGTTACGCCCATCTCCCATTAACAAGCCAAGACGGCAATATCCAGTCAAAACTAGTCATGTTGATCAGTTGTTACGCCTATCTCCCATTAACAAGCCAAGACGGCAATATGCAGTCAAAACTAGTCATGTTGATCAGTTGTTACGCCCATCTCCCATTAACAAGCCAAGACGGCAATATCCAGTCAAAACTAGTCATGTTGATCAGTTGTTACGCCCATCTCCCATTAACAAGCCAAGACGGCAATATCCAGTCAAAACTAGTCATGTTGATCAGTTGTTACGCCCATCTCCCATTAACAAGCCAAGACGGCAATATGCAGTCAAAACTAGTCATGTTGATCAGTTGTTACGCCCATCTCCCATTAACAAGCCAAGACGGCAATATGCAGTCAAAACTAGTCATGTTGATCAGTTGTTACGCCCATCTCCCATTAACAAGCCAAGACGGCAATATGCAGTCAAAACTAGTCATGTTGATCAGTTGTTACGCCCATCTCCCATTAACAAGCCAAGACGGCAATATGCAGTCAAAACTAGTCATGTTGATCAGTTGTTACGCCCATCTCCCATTAACAAGCCAAGACGGCAATATGCAGTCAAAACTAGTCATGTTGATCAGTTGTTACCGCCATCTCCCATTAACAAGCCAAGACGGCAATATGCAGTCAAAACTAGTCATGTTGATCAGTTGTTACGCCCATCTCCCATTAACAAGCCAAGACGGCAATATGCAGTCAAAACTAGTCATGTTGATCAGTTGTTACGCCCATCTCCCATTAACAAGCCAAGACGGCAATATGCAGTCAAAACTAGTCATGTTGATCAGTTGTTACGCCCATCTCCCATTAACAAGCCAAGACGGCAATATGCAGTCAAAACTAGTCATGTTGATCAGTTGTTACGCCCATCTCCCATTAACAAGCCAAGACGGCAATATGCAGTCAAAACTAGTCATGTTGATCAGTTGTTACGCCCATCTCCCATTAACAAGCCAAGACGGCAATATGCAGTCAAAACTAGTCATGTTGATCAGTTGTTACGCCCATCTCCCATTAACAAGCCAAGACGGCAATATGCAGTCAAAACTAGTCATGTTGATCAGTTGTTACGCCCATCTCCCATTAACAAGCCAAGACGACAATATGCAGTCAAAACTAGTCATGTTGATCAGTTGTTACGCCCATCTGCCATTAACAAGCCAAGACGGCAATATGCAGTCAAAACTAGTCATGTTGATCAGTTGTTACGCCCATCTCCCATTAACAAGCCAAGACGGCAATATGCAGTCAAAACTAGTCATGTTGATCAGTTGTTACGCCCATCTCCCATTAACAAGCCAAGACGGCAATATGCAGTCAAAACTAGTCATGTTGATCAGTTGTTACGCCCATCTCCCATTAACAAGCCAAGACGGCAATATGCAGTCAAAACTAGTCATGTTGATCAGTTGTTACGCCCATCTCCCATTAACAAGCCAAGACGGCAATATGCAGTCAAAACTAGTCATGTTGATCAGTTTGTTACGCCCATCTCCCATTAACAAGCCAAGACGGCAATATGCAGTCAAAACTAGTCATGTTGATCAGTTGTTACGCCCATCTCCCATTAACAAGCCAAGACGGCAATATGCAGTCAAAACTAGTCATGTTGATCAGTTGTTACGCCCATCTCCCATTAACAAGCCTAGACGGCAATATGCAGTCAAAACTAGTCATGTTGATCAGTTGTTATGCCCATCTCCCATTAACAAGCCAAGACGGCAATATGCAGTCAAAACTAGTCATGTTGATCAGTTGTTACGCCCATCTCCCATTAACAAGCCAAGACGGCAATATGCAGTCAAAACTAGTCATGTTGATCAGTTGTTACGCCCATCTCCCATTAACAAGCCAAGACGGCAATATGCAGTCAAAACTAGTCATGTTGATCAGTTGTTACGATTATGATCGTTAACCCATTCTTTACCAGCGACGTCTGTTATATTTTATTGAAGCAATATTTAGATTATTGTAGATAATATACAAAATAATGTCAAGGAAAGGAAAAGGGAGGGCGATATCCAGCGAGGGAACGAAACTGGTGGAGGAATCGGAGAAAGATAATGTACCATATATCTCCTATTATATATAAAGCAATATTGTTATGTCACATGCATATAGGTTTGCAACACTATTCACTTGTGAACAATGAGCACCTTGAATGTAGGTGTAAACAGATTATTGCAAAGAATAAACGAAAATAATGTTGAGGGAGGCAAAATAATTCAACACTAATATTTTCCTTTATACCTACGTTCAGGGTGCTCATTGTTCACATGAGCCTAGTACTACAAACCTATACACATGTGGCATAACAACATTGTTATATATGGTAGATATATGGTATATTATCTAACACCCTCCTCTTTCCTCTTCTTACTCCACCACTGTTTCGTTCCCTACACTCGGCCACAACCATGTATTTCATCAGCTGACCGCTAATACTTATGTTATACTGTATTTAGGTTTGTGTTTAGAATAATGGTAAATACAATTTATTTTACTGTTTTACAATGAAGCCTGTTGTCTTTAGCATAGTTGTATATAATTTAGCTATTCATTACAAGAATGCACTAAATCGAACAGTTTGGAAGACGGTTGCCAAACAGGAATTTATTTTCTTCTGTGACATAAGAGTATAGGACAGCTAGGGCACCCTTATGGGGAAATACATAGGACAATACCATTTTCAATATGTAATATTTCAATACTGGTTGAGATTTGGAATACGTCTTATAGAACAGTTTAGGCTCAGAATATCTTGTTCTATGATTTTCTAAAGTTATATATATATATATATATATATATATATATATATATACTGTATATATATATATATATATATATATATATATATATATATATATATATATATATATACTGTATATATATATATATATTTGGATATATGTCTACCTACCTAACTAAATATCTATTCTATCTACCAATCAATTAATATATCTATCTGTCTGTGTACTATAATTCTGTATACATATCTCTCCGCCTAATTAAGTTACATATCTTTCCCCAGCCACCCTCACACCCTGCACATGGTAGACGCACCCTATAGGACGCCCGGAAGGTTAGTGCTGCTGACGTACGCACAGGGCAGAAGAAGGCAACCTGACGATGTGGCCTGCAGTATTAATGATGGTAGGTAGGCTTGTTGTTAGTCACTCCTTACCTCTCTCTCTCTCCTCCCTCTGCTTATCTATTTTTGTCTATCTATCCATCTATCATTTGTGTTTCTATCAACGGTTCTACCTATGTATATACTGTACAGTATATATATATATATATATATATATATATATATATATCCCATCCCTATCTATAATTATATATATACTGTACCTATACATCTACCTATTTATCACCTGACATTTAATGAAGGATAAATAAAGCCATTGGTTTAAAACTCTTATAATGATTATACATGTGCTAAACAGGTAATGTTTTTTAACCTTGTACAGCCTCTTATGAACATTCGTGGGTGTTTCATGTATCATATGTTACTAATTTTATTCCTCACAACTATGGATGTATTGTAATTTATTGACTGAAAAAAATGTGTATAATGTATTTGGTATTTTAGATTACACTAATAATCCCTTCTAGAAGAGCCTCCCGTTCTCTGCATAATAACAAACGTAAAGATACCACAATTGTTTATCAGGGACTATATTCAATAATTGCATCTAGCACTTCCCAGACGTGATTTAGGTACTGGGGGGGATCTTTCAACGACTTTTAATATAATTCGTATTCATCAATTGGCATACATTGGTGCAGTGCAGAACAATCACATGAACATTTGGTCAACTATTCATCAACTTTGGGCGTGAATTTTGTTCTTCAGAAAAATCGTTGACTTTACTTTTATATGCTTGGAGACTATTTTTTTTTCTCGAAATCTTAATAACTATTATATTGTTTGTCTTTACAATATACGCTATATTAGATTTAATGTGGCGTCTGTCCAGCCCTAAACCGGCTCAGGATGAAGACCTGTTGGATAAGATTATAGTTTGCTACTCCACCACCTTTCTTCGCTCCTTTCCTTTAATGACAACTCCCACAGAATCGCTGCACCCTCCCCCCCCCCCCGCCCCGTCTCTCACACACACACACACACACTCTCTCTCTCTTTCACACATACACACACATTCACTACAATCACATATTACAGTATAACCACGATTATGAATACATTTGTTCAGTGATAAAGAAATCCTGCAGTTATCTTTCCCTGGTTGTTGATTACAATGTCGTAACCAAACAATATCACAACAAATATTGTAGTTCCCTTTCCCTCTGTGTTGACCAAATACCAACACCAGCCACCACAACCCTCCACACCCGTACCCCCAGTGAGGGACGGCACAGGCAAGTCTTACAATTCACTTAAGGGGAGGAAGACCGTTTTTCTGGACCCCCTTCTCCCTAATGTTTAGCCCCACTAGTTTCGAGATTATAAGACGTTCGGCCCATTAGTTTGGCGATTTTAACACCTTTCGCCCCATTTCGTTGTCAATTTTAAGACCTTTCGCTCCATTTAGGTGTCTATTATATCCTGGCGAGATATGGCGAGCCTGCAATTTTAAGAGGAGTCGGCCTTCGGCCGGGACATTTTCTACCGAAAAATTTACAAATTTATCTTGAAGTCTAGGTGTTTTTCTAAGCTTGATGAAGGTCTAGGGAGGAAACTAAACAAATATATCAATAAATTAATTAATAGACCAAACAAACGGTCAGTCTCCCCTTAATGTTCGAATAACCAAGTACATTCTTATCTATTACAACCCAACCAGTAGATCATCTCGAACCAGTGGATCTCAACCAGTTCCAGCTCATCTGTACTAGCCACCTAATCCAGTGCTAATGTAAATTTCGAACCTATCCTAACAGTACTAATTGAGTTGATGCTTAATTAGATTTACTGGTTGAAATGATCTATTGGTTGAATTGCCAGGACACCCCCAAGCAGTAGACTTTCCCAACTAATATACATCAACCATTACTTACGCAGTCAACACTATTAGGTTAGGTCAGGTTAGGAACTTAGGACTGGTTAAGTTGGCTATGGTTGATTGGTGTATTGGCGATTGGTCCCCAAAGATGGCACTGGTTTAATTGAGTTGTAACCGTTTATTATACATTATTATACACTAAAGAAAACGTTATAATAATAGATGATAGATCAAGGTATACAACGCTGACAATAAATGTACTCACAAATTTAATCGGCAATACTGAAGAGAGAGAGAGAGATAGAGAGAGATAGAGATGTACCTCTAAGTAAAAAAAAAAAAAAAAAAAAAGTAAGAGACAATGAACGGAGGAAGGAAAAACACAGGTAAAACAAAAAGGTCCATGTGCCTAAAGGCATCCTCCATTCATAAAATGTTTGTAACAACTGGATTTAAACTTTTGTAGATTGTAAGTTTGTGGAAAGCAACTCGAGGGAAGTGAATTCCAAAGAGTAGTAGTTCTAGGGATAAATTAATTTTGATAAGCAGAAGTTCTGCATTGTGGAGGAGAAAGTGTAAATTCATGGGCGCTCTCAGCTGCCCTAGTTCTACGGGGAAAGATGTGGAGAGGCGGCACAATTGAAGCAAGTTCCTCGGAACAATTGCTGTGAAAATATCTGTAGAATAATGCAAGGGATGCAACGTTTCTTCGTATGGATAATGTAGGAAGGTCCTGTGTGATTGCAGGGTTATTGATTAATCTAATAGCTTTATTTTGAATTTTGTCCAACTGCCTCAATGCAACCACTCCACTTCCACTCCACAGAGGTGAACAGTAATCCATCTGAGAACGCACATGACTTTTATATATTACGGCCAACTGCTCGTCAGTGAAGAATTCTCGAACTCTGTACAGGAGTCCCATTTTTTTAGAGGCATTCTTAGCAATGCTTCTAACATAATGTGTCCAGCTCAAGTTAGTAGTTAATATTACACCGAAAATGTCAATACTAGGGGAAGTGGGAATATTTACATCATTAAAAAATATATGGGAGTCAGTGAGATTCTGTCGTTTAGAAAATTGAATGTACTTGGTTTTCTGTGCATTAAAGGAAACTAGATTCTTTTGTCCCCATTCATTCATTCTAGAAAGGTCCTGGTTCAGAGAAATTGCAGTATTAATGTTATTAATAGTCTGTAATCACAGAAGTTCTGTGGCCAGCCTTGAATGCCTTGGTGAATGAAGTGCATGCTAAGTGAGCTACATATGACGTATAAACCAGATTTTTTTTTTATTGGATAGTTAAAACATGTGTGAGTATTGGAAATGCGGATACGATCATACATGTTTAACCTTGATTTCTATAGTGTTGTATAGAAAATAATACCTAGTTCCTGTATTTTGGCATATTGAACCAACTGAGAGGTTTTTTTTGCTAACAAAGAACGTACCGATATTATGTTATAGTTATCAATGTCTCAGATGCTGACATGGAAATCATTATTAATCTTATAACCAACTTCATACTAAAGAAGAATTCAGATGCTTGGTACAATTAATTATATTTGTTTTCTTATTATTATTAGCCTAATATTATTATTAAATGAACCCCTCTCCGATTATATTAGGCAAAATACAAGGTAAATCGACCAAATACAAAGTCGCCCTCCAGGAAAACCTAATCTAACTGGAGGCCGGCTTCTCCTGGAGGCCGGCTTCTCCTGGAGGCCAAGTTCTCCTGGAGGGCGAGTTCTCCTGGAGGCTGAGATCTCTTAGAGGTCGAGTTCTCCTAGAGGTCGAGTTGACCTAGAGGCCGAGTTCTCCTGTAGGCCGAGATGCCTTAGGGGTCGGGTTATCCTAGAGGCCGAAATCTCATAGAGGTCGAGTTCTCCTAGAGGCCGACTTCTCCTAGAGGCTGAAATTTCTTAGAGGCTAAGTTTTCCTGGAGATTGAGTTCTCCTAGAGGCCGAATTCTCTTAGAGGTTGAATTTTCTTAAGAGGCCGGGTTCTCCTGGAGGCTGAGTTCTGATACCCTCACCAACTCTCTCTCTCTCTCTCTCTCTCTCTCTCTCTCTCTCTCTCTCTCTCTCTCTCTCTCTCTCTCTCTCTCTCTCACACACTTCTAACCCCTCTATTACCAGAAGCCATTTTCAAACTGAAAATAGGTATATGTTATCAGCTGGGAAAAAGTTAACCAAGATACTTACCTATGAACCCTTAATTATTTTAAGAACTCCTCCCGAATCTTAAAATAATCGTTCAATGCTGACTATACTCGATACTCACTGATCCCACGCTTAGTATTGTGATGTTATGTTTTTTTATTATTTAATAATTATATTATTTCTGTATTTTCGAGCATTTTTTGTCCTCAAGATAACTACTTTCTATCCTTATTTTAGATAGGCTTATTACTACCAATGTACCTGTACAAGAGTAAATCATTCTGGACACTTTTATTGCCGTCCCATACCTTCTTTAAAACGATAAATGTCCACAATGCATTACGTGTGAGCCACCAAGTAAGAATACAGTATCAAAGGCCTCTTTTAGTTCGCTTTTGTGTGCCAAACAAAAAGCAAACAAACTGCTGTTCTCTGATTGGTGACGTACGTAAGGTGGTATTAGTTGAAGTCTAGATCCTGACTATGAGAGGTCTGAAGAGGGATTAACTAACTATTGACCTCTCTGGTAAGATGAGTGTACGCTTCCTCTATAGGGACACTTTGGCAATCTTGTTTGTGTAGCTTCCGTGTTGCGTATGCCCTCACACTGCCTTCTGCTCTCTGACCAAGGACATGTTTGCCTCCGTCAGGAACCAACAGAGGCATATTGCCAGTTGTGTTACTTGTGTTGTTGTTGTTGTTCATTTGTTGATCTGGATTACCCGAGAGTGAGAGAGTGAGAGAGTGAGTACACGGTACATACCATACGCACTGCGTATACCAACACATTACATATATTAAATGCATACTTACATCAATTGCATAAATTGCCCTCCTGCACAAAATAGTTTACATCTACAAAATTGCCCATACTGTAAGTCCCCACATATAGCCCAAAATTGCCCACATGCCCAAAATTATCCACAAGCCCAAAATTGCCTGTTTACAAAAATTTGCCTATAAGCCTAATATTGCCCACAAGCCCAAAATTGTTCACATGCCCAAATTGCCCACATAGACAAGATTGTCCACATTCCCAAAATTGTCCACTTGCACAAGATTATCCACATTCCCAAAATTGTCCACTTGCACAAGATTATCCACATTCCCAAAATTGTCCACTTGCACAAGATTATCCACATTCCCAAAATTGTCCACTTGCACAAGATTATCCACATTCCCAAAATTGTCCACATTCCCAAAATTGTCCACTTGCACAAGATTATCCACATTCCCAAAATTGTCCACTTGCACAAGATTATCCACATTCCCAAAATTGTCCACTTGCACAAGATTATCCACATTCCCAAAATTGTCCACTTGCACAAGATTATCCACATTCCCAAAATTGTCCACTTGCACAAGATTATCCACATTCCCAAAATTGTCCACTTGCACAAGATTATCCACATTCCCAAAATTGTCCACTTGCACAAGATTATCCACATTCCCAAAATTGTCCACTTGCACAAGATTATCCACATTCCCAAAATTGTCCACTTGCACAAGATTATCCACATTCCCAAAATTGTCCACTTGCACAAGATTATCCACATTCCCAAAATTGTCCACTTGCACAAGATTATCCACATTCCCAAAATTGTCCACTTGCACAAGATTATCCACATACACAAGATTGTCCACATACACAAAATTGTCCACTTGCACAAAATTGTCCACATGCACAAAATTACCCACTTGCACAAAATTGCTCACATGCACAACATTACCCACATGCACAAAATTGCTCACATGCACAAAATTTCGCGCAAAATTTCCCAGATGCACAAGATTTCCTATCTATCTATCTATCTATTGCCTGACGCCGTGAGCCCCGAAGGGGTGGCCACGAACGAACCGCCCCCATGCACCTCTGTCCCCAGTCAGTCGACGCCCCTCCCCCCAACCAGCACCGCCTTCGTTCATATACTTCCTCACTCCATCCTTCCACCTCTCTATCGGTCTACCTCTCCGTCCCTCCACCTCGCTCTCATACACCCTCTTAGTCATTCTCTCGCTTTCCATACATTCCATATGGCCAAACCATCTCAAGTTGTTCCTTTTCACACTTTCCAGCACATCTACCTCCACACCACACCTCCTTCTTACTTCCTGATTAGTCTGTCTATCCCTCCATGTAACTCCGCACGCACTTCTTAAGTAATTAATTTCCACTGCTCTCACTCTTGGTCTGAGTCTCTCAACCAACGTCCATGCTTCGCTTCCGTAAGTCAGTGTCGGAATTACCACACTGTCATGCAAGGACTTCTTCACTTCCATACTGACCACCCTATTTCTTGTTACTGCTTTCAGCGTTCCTACAACCCTCTTCCCCTGTTGTACCCTCTCCCGCACTTCTTCATCCATAGTCCCACCTTTACTCAACACACTGCCCAGATACTTAAAAGAGTTGACGATCTCCATAGCCTGACCGTTCAGCTTCACCTCACACTCTGTGACTTCACCCCTTTCGAAGACCATAACCTTGCTCTTCCCCGCATTTACCTTCAAATTCCGTTTTTCGCACACTGTTCCAAACTCATTTACCAGACCCTGCAACTCCCATTCATTATCACTCATCAGAACTGTATCATCCGCAAACAGCAGTATAGGTAGCTTCCACTCAATTCCCTCCCTTTTCAGCGATACACCAACATCCACTGCTCTTGATAGTATTTCTTTCATGACTCCATCCATATATACTGTACAGTAAACAACCACGGGGACATCACACACCCCTGTTTCAAACCAACATTCAGGTCAAAGAACTCGCTCTGCTCACTCTCCATACATACTGCCGCCTTTGCACCCTCATACATGCTCTTCACTGCTTTCAGCAACTTGCCATCTACTCCGTATATTCTAAGTATTTTACACAAACCTTCTCTATCCACTCTGTCATAGGCCTTCTCCAAGTCCATAAAGGCAACATACACCTTTTGTTTCTTCTCCAGATATTTCTCCACAACACAATTCAGGGTAAAAATCTGATCTACACATCCTCTTCCCTTCCTAAAAACCTCCCTGCTCGTCGCCTATCCATTTCTCCGTTATCACTCTCACTCTCTCAATCACTACCCTACTGTATACCTTCCCTACTACGCTTAGAAGACATATTCCTCGGTGGTTACCACACACTCCAAGATTTCCCACATGCAAAATATTGCCTGCATGTATAAAATTACCCACATGCCCAATATTGCCACAAAAATAACCTACATATGTATGAAATTCCAAACCTATGGACACAGTGCACAGTTACTTAGGAAGAAGCAGGGTTTGGAAGTGCTGGGTTGTTTGCAGCGTTCGACGATGCCCTTCAGTGCTTTGTGAAGTGACGGGGTTGGGAAACACCTGTAGGATTGCCAGCCTACAGGTGAGGAGGAAGGACAAACGAAGACATAAACAACCAAGACACCACTCCATACCAGTCCCCCATGATGAGGAGAAACGAGAAACAGAGGAGTACCCCATTTTACCTGGTCATTCCCGTTTTCTGACTACCAAATCACCTCTACTAAAAAATGGGAGTGTCAGCCAATCACCATCCAGGTTTCAAACCCTCTCCACCAATCACCAACCTTCATTGCACTAGCAGCCAGATTTGAAGTACACCAAGCAAATGTTTATGCAAATTCCACATCAAAGACCTGAGTGCTACCAACTTAAGTGGGGATATTAGAATCTACAATACAAGACTGTGACGAAGAACTCTGGACCAACCCAGGAACATAGAGAAGACCAGAGTTATTCCCGGATTCACAAATAACCCCAAATTATAATAAAATCACCAGAACTGCTATTATATCCTTCCTAGACTTAGTAGCTCCCCCGAAGTATTAAATAAAATACTTTAAATGATTAGATACCTTATGATAGCCACCATGTATTTTTAAGCTAAGTATTTACTTCACTATTGATGTCACAACGATTCACTATATCCCTTTAACATTGAATTACTATAAGTTGAAGCTCAGAAAATATCTGAACATGTACTCAAAAAAATTGTGAGAGAGCAAGCATTTCCACCTCGGTATTGTTCTTAAGTCTGAAAAGTCCGGAGCATCTAACTAAAAGTGGCAACTGCATTCCCCTCCCCCTCGAGCCTACAACGAGCCCTGTTGTGTGCCTCTGACGTCTGGACGTGGGATTCCTGACGGTGCGAAGCAGCCCTGAAGTCTGGCCAGGCGAACCTACGTTCTACGTCGGCCAGAACTTGTTTTCGAACCTCAACCCCCCCAGCTCCCCCTAAGTGTCTCTGAGTATCTTACATTGTGATTATTGATGTGAAGGTAAGGTAAAATATGTGAATATTCATGGTTAATCTCTGTGCTTGATCTGTGCCTAAGATCCTTCATTTATTGCGTATGCATTAATCCTGTAGTAACCAGATTAAACCTTGTGTAGATCTGTGCCCAAGATCTAGTGTTAATTTCTCTGCTAAATTCATAACCCACATTCATTCTACGCATACATTACATAATAGTGTAACTTCATAATCAAGCCGAATACTCGAGATTTTCCTTGTGTATGTCCATTCTATTTTATGTGTGTACCAAGTTGAAGCTGAAGTGTATACTGTGAATTGATTCCCTTCTAAGACCCTCACTTTTACCTAGAATCTATGCTCAATTTCATACCTATTTTTGAACTCAGTCTCGCCCCCCCCCTATTACGCCTGAATTCGTTGTGCGTTAATAGTGTACTTTGTGAATAAGGTATTAGTTTATGAAATAGATCATTTCGATCCTGCTCGTCTAGGAATTCTAGTTTCTGTGTAGACCTATTGTCTAATTATTCATCAACTCGAATACAATGCCAATTGTTCTGTATTCCATATAGGAATCTGCTAACCAGTTCAGACCTCCTTCATACCTTATCTGGTATTTCCATCTAAGTACAACTTCGTCGTGTATGCCATATTTACCTTGTAGTCTTATTGTCACTACTCATATACGTATACACCATCTAAGTACAACTTCGTCATGTACGCCATATTTACCTTGTAGTCTTATTGTCACTACTCGTATACGTATACACCATCTAAGTACAACTTCGTCGTGTACGCCATATTTACTTTGTAGTCTTATTGTCACTACTCGTATACGTATACACCATCTAAGTACAACTTCGTCGTGTACGCCATATTTACCTTGTAGTCTTATTGTCACTACTCAGATACGTATACACCATCTAAGTACAACTTCGTCGTGTACGCCATATTTACCTTGTAGTCTTATTGTCACTACTCATATACGTATACACCATCTAAGTACAACTTCGTCGTGTACGCCATATTTACCTTGTAGTCTTATTGTCACTACTCATATACGTATACACCATCTAAGTACAACTTCGTCGTGTACGCCATATTTACCTTGTAGTCTTATTGTCACTACTCATATACGTATACACCATCTAAGTACAACTTCGTCGTGTACGCCATATTTACCTTGTAGTCTTATTGTCACTACTCATATACGTATACACCATCTAAGTACAACTTCGTCGTGTACGCCATATTTACCTTGTAGTCTTATTGTCACTACTCGTATACGTATACACCATCTAAGTACAACTTCGTCGTGTACGCCATATTTACCTTGTAGTCTTATTGTCACTACTCGTATACGTATACACCATCTAAGTACAACTTCGTCGTGTACGCCATATTTACCTTGTAGTCTTATTGTCACTACTCATATACGTATACACCATCTAAGTACAACTTCGTCGTGTACGCCATATTTACCTTGTAGTCTTATTGTCACTACTCGTATACGTATACACCATCTAAGTACAACTTCGTCGTGTACCCATATTTACCTTGTAGTCTTATTGTCACTACTCATATACGTATACACCATCTAAGTACAACTTCGTCGTGTACCCCATATTTACCTTGTAGTCTTATTGTCACTACTCGTATACGTATACACCATCTAAGTACAACTTCGTCGTGTACGCCATATTTACCTTGTAGTCTTATTGTCACTACTCATATACGTATACACCATCTAAGTACAACTTCGTCGTGTACCCCATATTTACCTTGTAGTCTTATTGTCACTACTCGTATACGTATACACCATCTAAGTACAACTTCGTCGTGTACGCCATATTTACCTTGTAGTCTTATTGTCACTACTCATATACGTATACACCATCTAAGTACAACTTCGTCGTGTACCCCATATTTACCTTGTAGTCTTATTGTCACTACTCGTATACGTATACACCATCTAAGTACAACTTCGTCGTGTACGCCATATTTACCTTGTAGTCTTATTGTCACTACTCATATACGTATACACCATCTAAGTACAACTTCGTCATGTACGCCATATTTACCTTGTAGTCTTATTGTCACTACTCATATACGTATACACCATCTAAGTACAACTTCGTCGTGTACCCATATTTACCTTGTAGTCTTATTGTCACTACTCGTATACGTATACACCATCTAAGTACAACTTCGTCGTGTACGCCATATTTACCTTGTAGTCTTATTGTCACTACTCATATACGTATACACCATCTAAGTACAACTTCGTCGTGTACCCCATATTTACCTTGTAGTCTTATTGTCACTACTCGTATACGTATACACCATCTAAGTACAACTTCGTCGTGTACGCCATATTTACCTTGTAGTCTTATTGTCACTACTCATATACGTATACACCATCTAAGTACAACTTCGTCGTGTACCCCATATTTACCTTGTAGTCTTATTGTCACTACTCGTATACGTATACACCATCTAAGTACAACTTCGTCGTGTACGCCATATTTACCTTGTAGTCTTATTGTCACTACTCATATACGTATACACCATCTAAGTACAACTTCGTCATGTACGCCATATTTACCTTGTAGTCTTATTGTCACTACTCATATACGTATACACCATCTAAGTACAACTTCGTCATGTACGCCATATTTACCTTGTAGTCTTATTGTCACTACTCATATACGTATACGCTGATTTATTGACGCGTTCTCTAATCTACTGTAATCAAACTATTGCCTGATTCAGTTAGGTTAATTTCAACCTTCGAGCATACTTCAGTAGATGTAAATCATTAAATCTGAATTCTTCGACCCTTGAGATTATCTTTGCATATAAGTAATTATTAATCGTATGCTCATGATATAAAGTCTCACCTGATAATTTAAGTATATCATTAATAGTAAAATCCCCTCCCCTCTGAAGTTCAATACATTTCCCCCCCTTCATCAGAATATTATCGCACTAACTATATTTACTATTTTGATCATCGCAGTCAAACATATGACCTGAGCGACCTACCTAGCCAAAAATAATCCGTGTGCGAGAGCCCTTTAAATCCCCCCCTTCGCTCCCCCCCCAATTTTTTTTTTTTTTTTCGTTCAATCTGCCTGAAACTTACTATTATCAAGGGTTTTATCTATGTGTATGTTTGTCTGATTATTATTGCATACTTCCACCATAATATTATTCCTTGACATATATTCATTGTGTGTTATTGCCCGACCTTAAAGTGTGATACCCATTAGTATTTGATCACTGGCTATTCTTTATAATAGTACGGTAATCATCTCTCCACACTGTCGGCCTATTTACATGTGCAACATATCTGTCATATTGTGTATATCTATGCCTCTACATTCCTTGCTATTCCCTCATAATAGTCAAGGAGTATTCAACCATACCTATATGTTCATTGAATAAATAAGAGTGTATACTTGCCAGTGTGTATTTATTGTGTCAGTTTAACCTGATTGAGTACCTAATTTGTGAATAAGGACGTGTTCGACGTGACCATGTTGCGAGGCTATGGAGTCTAAAAGTCCATAGTTGGATTTGAGTAAAGACCCAGAACTAAGCTAGGTTGTATTATAACCCGGCATAACACTTTGCAACGCTTGTTTGATACATATTTATCGTTTTAATAATTACATAAACGAATGTTGATCTATTGCCAGATGTCTTGATTCCCTAAGGGGTGTCCACGAATGAATTGCCTCCACACTCCTCTGTCATCCAGCAGCCTTATGCCACCCAATACTACTGTACTTACACATTCACCTCTCAACTCCATCTCTCGCTCTCATACACTCTTCTAGTCATGGTTTGTTTTAGACTGCATATAGATAGTGAGAAATATATTAATTCTCAAAGCTCAAGAGGAGGCTTTTGTAACTGAATCTGTAATATATAATGCGATGAACTAATATTATAATGCTTGAAAATACAAAGTGTTTTCTAGGACTTAACTCTGAAAAAAACTAACAGAGATAAATCCGGCCATTACTACAGTGCAGGGTGAGCAACTTATCAAGGGGGAGGGTTTATTTATTGGTCGATTTGTTAATATATTTTATGTTTTTTTTTTAGTTTCCTTCCTAGACCTCCATCAAGGTTAAAAAATATCCCCAAGATCCCACTTGTAGACAAATTTGTAAATTTTTCGGTAGAAACATTTCCCGGCCAAAGGCCGGTTCCTTCTAAATTACAGGCTCGCTATCGCTCGCCAGGAAATATCGACACCGAAATGGAACGAAAGGTCTAAATATTGGCAAAGAAATGGAGCGAAAAGTCTTAAAATCGCCAAACTAATTGGCCGACCGTCTTAAAATCTGAAAACTAATGGGGCTAAACATGAGGGAGAAGGGGGTCCAGAAAAATCAACGATATCCCCTTAACCCACCCCTACTCTGTGCAACTCTCCAACCCAAGAGTGAAACGTTACTCTCAAACTTTCTTCTACTCAACAGCTGAGCTCTGGAACTCTCTCCCAGAATCAGTCTTTCCCTCTTCCTATGACTTAAATTGCTTCAAACTCCGTGTGTCCAGGCATTTTGGCTCGAACGTCCCTTGATTTTGGCCCTGTCACTCTTTCAACTATGGGGGAGGCACTCGCTATAGGCAGTTATGCCTTTTGCCTCCCTCAATCACATAGAAAAAAAAAAAAAAAAAAAAAAAAAAAACCCATTAAGTACTAGGATGCTATTCTTCATTGGATTCTGGGTATTAGTAGACGATTTTATACAACTTAGGAAGAAGGTGTAGGAGGTGATGGGTTAAATCATATCACCAACCCACCAATTAACTTACAAAGAAACCTAATTAATGAAATCAATGAAACTATTGAATACATGTGGTACTCCAAGGATTCGAACCTAGGATGCTCAAACCGAAATTCCGTGCACTAACCATTAAGCTATCAAGAGATCGAGTTAACCCCCTGTATTGCTCGAGATCCTTCCTTAACTGTATGATAGCCAGAATAAGGTGACAAATGCATCCTCGTATACTGAAAGGGTTAATAATTGTAACGTGATCTATTTACTATCTATCTATCTATTGCCGGACGCCGTGATTCCCAAAGGGGTGGCCACGAACGAAACGTCCCCATGCACCACTATCCCCAGTCAGTCGACGTCCCTCCTCCCATCCCGCACCAGTTTTACGCATATATTTCTTAACTCCATCATTCAAACTCTCACTCGGTCTGCCTCTCCCTCTCTGTCCTTCCACCTCACTCTCGTACACTCTCTTAGTCATTCTCTCGCTTCCCATACGTAGTCATTCTCTCGCTTCCCATACGTTCCACATGGCCGACCCATCTCAAGGTGTTCCTTTTCACACTTTCCAGCACATCTACATCCACACCACACCTCTCTCGTACTTCCTCATTCATCTGTCTATCCCTCCATGTAACTCTGCACTCACTTCGCAAGAAACTCATTTCCACCCCTCTCACTATTGGTTTGTGTCTCTCCAACAACGTCCATACTTCACTCGTACGTCAATGTCGGGATTACCACATTATCATGCAAGGACTTCTTTACTTCTCTGCTGACCACCCTATTTCTTGTTACTGCTTTCAGCATTCCCACAACCCTCTTCCCCTGTTGCACCGTCTCCCGCACTTCTTCCTCCATACTCCCATGTTTACTCAGCACACTGCCCAAATACTTAAATGAGCTGACATTCTCCATAGCCTGACCGTTTAACCTCACCTCACACTCTGTGGCTGCACCCCTTACAGATAGTAGAACCGTTTTGAGCAGCAAGGTACAAAATTGTTGTATCTGCAAAAACACAGACATAACATTCAGATAATGTGGCAACCAAAAATTAAGTTCTTAATCCAGCAGGCACGCCAATCTTAGATAGAAGATGTGTTACAGTTTGTTATGCCTGCAAACATTTTATAGTTTTGTCGTAAGAGAAGTGCTTGGTGCGGCCAATGACCTCAGTGAAGGAAGGGAGTGTGAGAGAGTGGTCAGTATTGAAGAGGAGAGTTGATAAGTGAGTGGTGATGTGATGATGATTGCTGATATCTGGTGATGATTAACATTGCTTGGGGAAGTAATGATGTGTTAAGTGGTGATATGCTGAGATAAAAATAATAATAATAATATTAATGATAATGATAATAATTGTAGTGACAAACGTATGGACCAATCAGTGGTGAGTATTTCAGGCAAACGGAGAGAGGAAACTTGCTGGAGTTAGAGGCGATGTTGCAAGGTGAAGGGATATATACCTACTAGCCATTCAGAACGATCCGATTGCCATGAAGGGAAACATAAGAGATAAGCCGACTCAAGCTGATCTATACACCGCCTACGCACGCGGTGATTGGTCGGTCGTAAATTCTTTATCCTACACCAAATATATCAAGGAAATAAGAATAGACAACTACCGGGAAATTATTTAGGCGAGGGGAAAGCCGAGATACGGTAAGTAAAGGAAAAGACCAAAGAAGCTGCGCGGAAAGAGAAAGTATCTGCCGCCTGTCTCTACTAATCAGTGCGTTCCCTATCGGGAGACCCAGGTATATAAAGGGCTGGAAGGGAAGGCTAGTTTCTGTTGAACTGACGGCACTAGCCGGGTCAGAGCCTAGCCAAAGGCATCTACAACATTGCTCCCCTGGCCGCATCCCCTTTTAAAGAATAGATGGCAGCCCAACATGGGTTGGCGGATAGGGAGTGGCAGTACCAATCATCCCAGGAAAGAATGGCTGTATCACCATAAGCCTAAATGCACCTACAGTATCCAGGAGCCTGTGCACACATCCCCCACCTGCTCCAACTATCCAAAAAGTTGCATGGGTTGACCGGAAGTATGACAGAAGGAGAACTAAGCAAACACTGGTGGCCAAACGTGATCCACTAATATAAGGAGAACAAGAGGAAGAAGCTGCTGTTGATTATTGTGGCAGACTTCTAGACTGGAGCAATACTTTATTTATGGGATCTCTTGGCCCCGCAGATGTCTTGAAGAAAAGAACAATGACCATGTCAAACTAACAATAGATTTTACCTATGTTAGGCATACAAAGTAATAGACTATAATTGATGTAATAAAAGGCCATTGAGTTGATATATCAATTATTATCTCATAGTAAAGCTATAAGCTATTAGATAGATAAAAGTTAGGAATCTTATTGTAAAAAATCGAGCTACATAGGAAAATAAATGGTGCCTTGACTACAAGAACAAGATCTGAGGCATGCCAAAGAATATGCAAGTAAGTGTAAGGGCGCACCGAGAAGAAGAAAAAGAATATACTATGGTAATGATGATGAACAATAAAAAAAAATAAAGAAGATGATGATGGTGATGAAGAAGAGGGAAAGAAGAGAAGATATTGGATAAGAAACCGAAGAAGCAATAGAAGAAAAAGAAGAAGAGGAAGAGGCGAGATGAACAGAACAAAACAAAGAAAAGCTTCATATCTGAGTACATAATTCTGTGGCAAGAAAAAAGACTGCAAGTAAGCGTAAGGGTATCAAGTTTACTTGTTTTCCCCCACTGCCACCACTACTCAAGTCTCATGATTTATCGAACTTCACTGTTATTAAAAGCAGAAGAAATACAAATGCAGAAAAGAGATTGTATACACGAAGAAGAATAAAAGAAGAATGGAAAAGCAGAAGAACAAGAAAAAGAAGAAGAAGAAGAAGAAGAACCCCAGCAAATAATGAAGAAGAAACCAAAGTAGGACAGGATGAACAGCAGAACACACACAAAGGAAAACACACACACACACACACACACACACACACACACACACACACACACACACACACACACACACACACACACACACAGCCCGTAGCCTAGTAGGTAGAGCTCTCGTCTCACACACGAGGGGTCGGGGGTTCAATCCCCGGCCGGGCGGAGACAAATTGGGCTTGTCTCCTTTCATGTGTTAGCCTCAGTTCACCTAGCTGTAAATAGGTACCTGGAATAAGTGGGCGACGTTGTGACGTCCCATCTGGGGTTGGCAAAAATGGTACAAGGCGAGATGGGTATCATATGGTTCACCTAAGCTGATGGCTACCTAAGCCTTCGGGCGAGACGGTACCGTCTATAGTGAGAATGGTACCATACAGATCCACCCTAAGCCTTCGTTTCCGATGTCGCCAATTGGCTAAAAATACAGACTACACACACATCCACAGCCATTCCAACGATACATATAACACCTACACATATAGGAGGCGGGAAATAACGAGCATGCTCACTCCCGCAATACAACTAGAGTAAGTACACACACACACACACACACACACACACACACAAAATAAAAGTATGTTGCATTATTATGATCTGTGTAACAAAACATGACTTGTAAACGTGAGGTCACACCGTATCATGTTTACTTTTTTATTCACACAAACAACACCACTACTCTATCTATCTATCTATTGCCTGACGCCGTGATCCCCGAAGGGGTGGCCACGAACGAACCGCCCCCATGCACCTCTGTCCCCAGTCAGTCGACGCCCCTCCCCCCAACCAGCACCGCCTTCGTTCATGTAGTTCCTCACTCCATCCTTCCACCTCATATTCGGTCTACTTCTCCCCCTCTGTCCCTCCACCTCGCTCTCGTACACCCTCTTAGTCATTCTCTCGCTTTCCATACGTTCCATATGGCCGAACCATCTCAAGTTGTTCCTTTTCACACTTTCCAGCACATCTACCTCCACACCACACCTCCTTCTTACTTCCTCATTAGTCTGTCTATCCCTCCATGTAACTCCGCACGCACTCCTTAAGTAATTCATTTCCACTGCTCTCACTCTTGGTCTGAGTCTCTCAACCAACGTCCATGCTTCGCTTCCGTAAGTCAGTGTCGGGATTACCACACTGTCATGCAAGGACTTCTTCACTTCCATACTGACCACCCTATTTCTTGTTACTGCTTTTAGCGTTCCTACAACCCTCTTCCCCTGTTGTACCCTCTCCCGCACCTCTTCATCCATAGTCCCATCTTTACTCAACACACTGCCCAGATACTTAAAAGAGTTGACGATCTCCATAGCCTGACCGTTCAGCTTCACCTCACACTCTGTGACTTCACCCCTTTCGAAGACCATAACCTTGCTCGTCCCCGTATTTACCTTCAAATTCCGTTTTTCGCACACTGTTCCAAACTCATTTACCAGACCCTGCAACTCCCATTCATTATCACTCATCAGAACTGTATCATCCGCAAACAGCAGTATAGGTAGCTTCCACTCAATTCCCTCCCTTTTCAGCGATACACCAACATCCACTGCTCTTGATAGTATTTCTTTCATAACTCCATCCATATATACAGTAAACAACCACGGGGACATCACACACCCCTGTTTCAAACCAACATTCAGGGCAAAGAACTCGCTCTGCTCACTCTCCACACGTACTGCCGCCTTTGCACCCTCATACATGCTCTTCACTGCTTTCAGCAACTTGCCCTCTACTCCGTATATTCTAAGTACTTTCCACAAACCTTCTCTATCCACTCTGTCATAGGCCTTCTCCAAGTCCATAAAGGCAACATACACCTTTTGTTTCTTCCCAG
>CM064498.1:23483736-23546236 GCA_032716605.1 Paralithodes platypus
ACTTGACCTTTTTTACCGCCGCAGATCCTCGTAAAACTGCTCAGCTAGAATAACATCTCAAAGACGTCTTCGGTACAGAAGGGGTTAAGTAAGATCTGTGTTAATTATAAGGGTAAAGAATATCTCATGTATAGGACAAGTTACTATAAGCTATGTAAATATACCCTACATGGGCGCCCTGTGGCTTATTGGGTAGCCATCTGTCGGTCACTTGTCAGCCAGGCTTCGCTGCCCGCTATATAGGGTTCGAATCACAGTAGGGTTTAAAGGAAGGTATTGGGGTTTTCCTGTAGCCCCTTCTCCCTCATGTTTCACCATATTAGTTTTGAGAATTTAAGACGTTCGCTTTATTAGTTTGGCGATATTATGACCTTTCACCCCATTTCATTGTCAATTTTTAGACCTTTCTTGCCATTTAGGTGTCGATTTCATTATGGCTAGCGATAGCGAGCCTGCATTTTATAAGGAATCGGCCTTCGGCCAGGACATTTTCCTACAAAAAATGCACAAATTAGTCTCGAAGGGGTGTCTTGAAGGCATTTTTTAAAGCTAGATGGAGGTCTATGGTGGAAACTAAAAAGGGATTAATCAATAGGTCTATATAAATATATGGACAATTAAACCAATAACCTCCCCTAACACAAACTAACAATATCGCCTCCGGGGTTCCAAGTCAAACCAAGCCAGATATTATATTATGTTTAGTATGGTCCCCGCTATGTCAACATGTTTAGTATGGTCCCCGCTATGTCAACATGTTTAGTATGGTCCCCGCTATGTCAACATGTTTAGTATGGTCCCCGCTATGTCAACATGTTTAGTATGGTCCCCGCTATGTCAACATGTTTAGTATGGTCCCCGCTATGTCAACATGTTTAGTATGGTCCCCGCTATGTCAACATGTTTAGTATGGTCCCCGCTATGTCAACATGTTTAGTATGGTCCCCGCTATGTCAACATGTTTAGTATGGTCCCCGCTATGTCAACATGTTTAGTATGGTCCCCGCTATGTCAACATGTTTAGTATGGTCCCCGCTATGTCAACATGTTTAGTATGGTCCCCGCTATGTCAACATGTTTAGTATGGTCCCCGCTATGTCAACATGTTTAGTATGGTCCCCGCTATGTCAACATGTTTAGTATGGTCCCCGCTATGTCAACATGTTTAGTATGGTCCCCGCTATGTCAACATGTTTAGTATGGTCCCCGCTATGTCAACATGTTTAGTATGGTCCCCGCTATGTCAACATGTTTAGTATGGTCCCCGCTATGTCAACATGTTTAGTATGGTCCCCGCTATGTCAACATGTTTAGTATGGTCCCCCGCTATGTCAACATGTTTAGTATGGTCCCCGCTATGTCAACATGTTTCCCGCTATGTCAACATGTTTAGTATGGTCCCCGCTATGTCAACATGTTTAGTATGGTCCCCGCTATGTCAACATTGTTAATCAATTAACTTCTTCCAATTATCCTGGCTATTAGTAGACCATTGTGTTCAATTTAGGAAGGAATTGCGGGAATTTCAGAAGGTTAATCAACATAGACTTTACATTTTATACCTAAAGACTTACAAACCTGTGTAATACCGTCTAATGTTACCTAAAATTAAGTGAACATATGACCTCGAAGATTGAAAGGGCTAAGCAAGTACATATTTGATAGGTCTTAGTATACGAAATTAAAAGAAACGCCTAAAATGACATATATGTGGATTTCGGAAATACACAAACTCAAGTACCTGGCGACAACAAAGATATATTAGAATGCTCACCTGTTACGTACCTTAATTTAGATTTTAATACAAATATATGAAACCCTTGATAATATCTTCTGCTATGTCAAAAATATTGCATCAGAGTTGGAACTAAACCAAGGTGTGTGTATTATATATATATATATATATGTTTCCAAGCTCTCAGTGGGGTTCTAACCGTCGACCGTCAGACGATAGCCGACGCTTTAATCAACTACACCACGGCAGCGTCGGCTATCGTCTGACGGTTCGAACCCCACTGAGAGCTTTGAAACATTTAGTGGCTCACGTGTATTTGTGATATATACTCAATATATATATATATATATATTCAAATCCCGATATGTCAATGGGAAGATATTATTGGGATTGAATTTGTGCTGTACCTAGTATCAGTGCATTACCACAAAGCCCACCGAAATGCCAAAAAAATACCCTCATTGTTCCCTGATTAAATAACACTGTATGAATATTCCCATATTCAAAATATGTTACAGGGGGACAATGCCTAGTGAGTTCACTGCTCAATAGGTGGCGTTCTGAGAGTGAGGGTCTGAGTCTGGAGGGTGAGACGGTGAAGCACTTGAGCGAAGCAACCAGCCGCTTCAGAGATGGAGCTGCTTTGAGCCATGATGGATGCTTCACATGTCTCACTCCCCAGGCTGGAACAAGACCTCACGGGCTTCACCGTGTTGAGCGGTGGAATGTACAGGCTCTCAGCCTATGCCCGAGAGGGAATATAGAAAAAAAAAAAAAAAAATTAGTTCTTATTTGAAGAACCAGGTTACAGTCTCGTGGAGAACTATGCCTTCGAACACGTGGTGAGTTTTTTAGACTTCAACCATGACTATTTTACGCTCCCCCCCCCCCCCCCCCTCCCAACTCGGCTAAGTGATATACGATTTTTAATCGTCCTGGTATTATTATGGGACCTCTCTGAATGACAAATATATAATGATATATCGGACAGGTTGGGAGAGAGGTATCCTGACCAGGATTCGAACCCACTCACCCCAGGTATATTTGGGAGAGCTTAATATACCTGGGGTGAGTGGGTTCAAATCCTGGTGAGGGTAGGCCTACCTCTCTCTCCCATAATGCTATTTGTGTTATTCTTGTTAGTGTAACATTCAAATTATAACCAACTAGTAAATAGTAAAGCAAACTCTATGTTACAAATGTATCCTATTAACCTTGACTAGTATCTCGGCTATATAGAGGACATCAGTATGAATATCACCCTGACATCTTAAATAAGACCTTATTGACGTAGTAGACCCCCAGCACTGTGGAGGAGAGAGAGAGAGAGAGAGAGAGAGAGAGAGAGAGAGAGAGAGAGAGAGAGAGAGGGAGAGAGGGATAGTGGGGGGGAGGTATAGTGGGGTGAGAGAGTGAGAGTGAGTGACGGGGAGTGCGAGAGAGAGGGTAGGAGTGAAAGTGAGAATGAAAGAAACTTGCAGAGGGAGGGAGGGAAGACATGGTAGCAAAATTATATAAAATATAATATGTTATGATCCAATGTAAGCAATATAAGAACATTAATGAAACTGACCAACGTTCTAATAACATTACACCCTCAAACAGCCAAGGACACACACACATACACACACACAAACTTACATACACACACACACACACAAAACAACTAACTTACACACACACACCTGGCCTAATAAATTACTCAATAAATGTCTGTATGTCATTATCTGTCTTATGATGGTACTTTTTAATACAGTGCTGATGCATAGGGTTTGAGTAATGTGTGTGTGTGTGTGTGTGTGTTATCTATACCGGTATCTATCTATTGTATTCCTTTAGGCTATAGTGTTTGCATATATCTTGCTCTTCATCTGTCTTACGTTTTGGCTATTATATTACAAGCATTTGTTCGTTACTTTCATGTCCGTCTATCCAAGCACACTCTATCTCAGTGTATCTCTCTCTATATATATCCATATTCCTATGTATCCATCGTATAATGTAAATATTTATGTATCAATTCGTCTGTTTAATTGGTCCTAAGTAATTTGTATATAGGTTGCTCTCATTACCTTATACTCACCCTTTCTTCCGCTTTCCTCCTCTCCTCTCCTCTCCTCACCTCTCTCTCTCTCTCTCTCTCTCTCTCTCTCTCTCTCTCTCTCTCTCTCTCTCTCTCTCTCTCTCTCCCTGAATATCTTAATAGCCGGTCAGGGTGGCATAAGACTTGGCAGATGGTGGTCTGATATGTGTGTGTGTGCGTGTTCGTGTGCGTGTGTGTGTGTGATTGTGTGTGAGAGAATGAGAATGAGAGAGAGAGAGTGAGAGTGAGAATGAGAGAGAGTGTGAGAACGAGAAGGGGAAGAAGAGTCTGTATTTTCAATGTATGCTAAATAATACTATCCAATATTTCTTCTTTCTCTTTATAAATGAATGAATATATATATATATATATATATATATATATATATATATATATATATATATATATATATATATATATATATTATATATACTGTATATATACATAACTTCTTCATTCAATGTACTTCACATATATATTTACCAAATATTCTTCTTGTACTCTTAACTTGCAAATGTTTTATTTGTCTCACTCTCACTCTCTCTCTCTCTCTCTCTCTTTCCATGTGCCACTCCGTCTATAGTGCCAAACCACACCGCTGGCATGTGGTAGGGTGCCTATGGGGGGGGGGGGGGGAGGTAGGGGCTTAAATGATGAGGAAGGGATGGTGGGTGCCAAGGAAAATGAGAGAGAGAGAGAGAGAGAGAGAGAGAGAGAGAGAGAGAGAGAGAGAGAGAGAGAGAGAGAGAGAGAGAGTGTGTGTGTTTGTGTGAGAGTGAGTGAGAGTGATTGTGTCTAGCGGCCATATTAATAAACCTCACTTACTTAATACCTTTACCACAAATTAGCATTCCGTTACTATATGTTTGTTCGTTCAGTACAGGGTTGGTAGCACGGTGGGAACTATATAGCACCCTTCTTATTTGGGTTTAATGCTGGGGTAGGCTAAAGAACACAAAATAAATGATATAGAACGTAAGTTAATCAACAAGTAAGGATTAGGTTTTTTTTAAATATAGATGCGAGGGACAACATATACAAATAAGATGAGGAAGCGAGGTTTATATATATATATATATATATATATATATATATATATATATATATATATATATATATATATATATATATATATATATATATTGAGAGAGTGTGTGCCTACCCTGAAGTATATCGTACCCTGAGCCCACTTTAAGCTCCCTTGAGACTACTCTATGCTTGGAGTTACCTTGACATAATAATACCACAGATACAGTGTAAGGTTAGCTCTGGCGGGGGAGGGGTGGCAATGTCCTAGAAACTTATAGTTATCACCCGCACCAACAGTAGATGGGGTGTGAAGGAGACGGTTAGCGCCATCCCGAGGTATATATACTGTATATGTGTGTGATGCCTGAGCCTCCACCAAATACTGTGGTGGTGGTGAAGGTCAGGATCGGGAACGGCTACACAATACAGTAAATGAATCATAACATTTCCTGACCACCTTCTCACAATGACCATTACCATCCCGTTAGCAAGGACTGTAGGCATGGGTTAGCTCCTTTAATGAGAGCTGAAGTTAGAAAATATTGATGTAAGTAATACTTCAATCACTTCCATTAAAGGTGGTATTAGCCTAATTTGTTTTCATTCTGTATTAAGTTAATGCAGCCCCTTTCAGTAGCCTTCAACTGTTATGAGGCTGCAAGATAATCCAATTGAACATCCGAATTTTGAGTTGCTTGTTTTTAGTCGCGCTTGTTAATCGTATACTATTTATACACGGCATACATTGTTTGATGAGTGTTGCCATGACGCTAACAATAATCGTTGAATAAGGCAACTCATCATTACTACCAGGGGGTGACGATCAGGGTAGCATTATCTTGACATGTCTGCGTTGAGTCACTGTGTCGTTTATAGAAGCACATTATAGTATTTTAGCTATGAACATCTTAGTCACCCCTTGTCTTTGACATAATATAGAGTGTACAGCTGGGTGTGGAGATTATAAATTTATTACACCAACTATTTATTTTGAAAATTTGCAAGTCGCACCATAGAAAAAGAAACTCCGGAATGACGCTAATTAACGTTCAATAAAAATAGTTATAAATCCTAACTACCTTCATATAACCCATACTAGGTTAGGTTAGGTTAGGTTAGTTAGTTTGGCTATCTAATTGAGTGACGCATACTAAAATGCTAGGGTGAAAATGAGTACCGAATGTCTCAGAAGTAAAGAAATCACAGCAACAATTGTTCTCACCCACGACACCAAGCTGCACTCGTAATATATAGTATCTGCTAACCACATATATTTGTTTTATTTGGTTATTTTACTTTTTGCTAGACGCCCGTAATTTCCCGTGTATATATATATATATATATATATATATGCTGACAATATATACAGGTATATAAAAAAAAAAAAAAAAAAAAAAAAAATATATATATATATATATATATATATATATATATATATATATATATATATATATATATATATATATATATATATAATGATAAACAGAACATAGAATAATATTTACTCTAATGTTTACTAATTATGTACATTCGCAAGTGAATTGAAGTTAATCCAGGTAGAAACAGCCTAAATAGTGTTTTTCATCGGAAATGTAAAGCAAAACGTGCGACCCTAAACTACACAGCTACCTAGTGAAGAAGTCCAGGAAAACTATTAACAATCAATACTTTAAATCCCACAGAAGGTGAACGACGAAAGGTACACAACATGGCCGCAACTGTAAAGGAGTTTGAGGTAAGCCACCCTATAAAGACGAAAATAAAAGAGGGGATGGCAGTGTCTTGAGTGTCCGGCTGTCTGCACTTGTCTGAGGTAACAGGGGGGGGGGGGGATCAGTGTCCGCAACTTTCAGGTGTGTGTGTGTGTGAGTGTGAGTGTGAGTGTGTGTGTGTGTGTGTGTGTGATTCTAGCTAAACTTAGGCATCGGTGTAACTTGACCTAGTCTATTTCGCTATATTCCTGTGTCCGTTGTTTTTGTTATGTGTAGGCTATGATGGAGACAAAAGGCAAAGCTGCCTGTAACAAGTGTCTCCCATGAAGTTGCAAGTGACAGAAAAACAGATTTTGATGTATTGGAAATAAGTATGATGTGCTTTCTTAGTGTAGTGAAATTAATAGTAGGAAGAGGTGTTTGTGAGAGCTAGCTGGATTACTCTCAGTGTAGGTGAGACACAATTAGATTGGAGTCTACAATTTCAATAGTTTATCTATAAATGTATATATTCTTTATATCTATATCTATACTGTATATAATTATACATATAGAGTATATATATATATATATATACCGGTATATCTATATCTATACATATATATATATATATATATATATATATATATATTATATATATAGTATATATATATATATATACTGTGTATATATAGAGAAAGAGAGAGAGAGAGAGAGAGAGAGAGAGAGAGAGAGAGAGAGAGAGAGAGAGAGAGAGAGAGAGAGGGGGGGGGGGGGGGCAGAGGCATACGGACTCCAAACGAACGAGGCAGCAGTCATAGTGAAAAATTCCACGTCTTATTAGTTGTTGTCCGCAAACAAGTATTTTTTAATTATACTGTCACATCACCAAAACCCCCACCACCGCTAGTACCACTATCACCACCACCACGATCACCACCTCCCTCACCACCACCACCACCACCCCCACCACTAGTACCACCACCAACATCACCACGACCATCATAGCTATCACCATCAATATGAACCCTTTATACCCTGTTCCAAATATGTGGGCCAACACTTTTGAACATTAACCTCTATAACTCACAAACGGCTAGAGTAATCCAGCTAATATTTCTACCATTTGGAAAGGGTCAGCCCGGGAATAGGTGTCGAAATTTACATACCATTTGATCTAGCCCTTTCTGAGTTACAGATGTTAGAGTTCACGATGTCTGGCCTACCTACTTGGAACATAGTATAGTAAATTTGTACTAGACTACTATGGACTGGATTGGAAAGCCTATCTACTTACTCTTTGGTGTATTTCTGTATCATCCACTAGGAATTTGTACTTGTCTATACGTCTGTATATTAAGTTCGAAAGCTTTGAACGTTATCATCAATTGCCGCTTAAACATTGTCACCATCACTTCCTGAATCAACTCACCACCACCACTCCATATCACACTACTAAAAACACCATACCACTATCACCACTATCATCATACCAGACCACTATCACCATATAAGACCAGCATCACCGCTATCATCCCCATCACCACACCATACCAGCATTATACCTCATGAGCAATACCACAATACTTATCTACCAACATGCCACACTACGAATACCAACCCCGCTACCATCACTACCAAGTCCCCCACCATACCACTATCACCACTATCATCATACCAGACCACTATCACCATATAAGACCAGCATCACCGCTATCATCCCCATCACCACACCATACCAGCATTATACCTCATGAGCAATACCACAATACTTATCTACCAACATGCCACACTACGAATACCAACCCCGCTACCATCACTACCAAGTCCCCCACCATACCACTAAACTATAGCTACCATCACCACTACCACATTACCAAACTACCATGCTAACCTACCAATATAACCAACCTAACTACCATCACAGCTATTAATATCGTCACTCTACCACACCACTAACATACCTACCATCACTTCTACCACTACCACAATATATACCTAACAACTACCATTACCACAATTAATACCAGACTACCATACCCACCTACCATCATACCCAACCAACCTACCTAACAACTACCACAATTAATACCAGACTACCATACCAACCTACCATCACAACCAACCGACCTACCTAACAACTACCACACTTAATACCAGACCATCATACCAACCTACCATCACAACCAACTTAGCATCATAACCAACCAACCTACCTAACAACTACCACAATTAATACCAGACTATCATACTAACCTACCTAACAACTACCACAATTAATACCAGAGTACCATACCCACCTACCATCACAACCCACCTAGCTACCACCATGACCACTACCACTACCACGTTACCCCACCACACTACTAACCTACACCTGGCGCCAGTGACCTTGACATTAATCGTGAACTCAAACATATAAGAATGAGAGCAGACAGGCTCGTATTTCAATCATTTGGAAAGAGTCGACCAGGAAATAGATGTGTAAATCTACAGCCCGCTCTAGTCTCTTTTGAGTTACTTAGAGTTTAACACATACTGTACCGGTAACGTTATTTTTATTATATTCTGGCAACCATTGGACGATTTTATTCAACTTAGGAAGGATGTCTACCAATTTAAAGACTATCTCAATTAATAATTTTAACAATCATATATTCTCTCTCAGATTCACAAAATAGTCTAAATGTAGCTAGAATGAAATTAAATAGACGTCGCCGGTACAGAAGAGGTAATTAAGGATATCGTCAAGTTTTCTGGCGACAGGTACAGCTAAGATCACCACTACCTCTACCAGACTACCACCTCCACATAGCATCACAACCAACCACACTACCATCACAACTACCACTACCAGACTACCACCTCCAGATAGCATCACAACCAACCACACTACCATCACAACTACCATTACCAGACTACCACCTCCACATAGCATCACAACCAACCACACTACCATCACAACTACCACTACCAGACTACCACCTCCACATAGCATCACAACCAACCACACTACCATCACAACTACCACTACCAGACTACCACCTCCACATAGCATCACAACCAACCACACTACCATCACAACTACCACTACCAGACTACCACCTCCACATAGCATCACAACCAACCACACTACCATCACAACTACCACTACCAGACTACCACCTCCACATAGCATCACAACCAACCACACTACCATCACAACTACCACTACCAGACTACCACCTCCACATAGCATCACAACCAACCACACTACCATCACAACTACCACTACCAGACTACCACCTCCACATAGCATCACAACCAACCACACTACCATCACAACTACCACTACCAGACTACCACCTCCACATAGCATCACAACCAACCACACTACCATCACAACTACCACTACCAGACTACCACCTCCACATAGCATCACAACCAACCACACTACCATCACAACTACCACTACCAGACTACCACCTCCACATAGCATCACAACCAACCACACTACCATCACAACTACCACTACCAGACTACCACCTCCACATAGCATCACAACCAACCACACTACCATCACAACTACCACTACCAGACTACCACCTCCACATAGCATCACAACCAACCACACTACCATCACAACTACCACTACCAGACTACCACCTCCACATAGCATCACAACCAACCACACTACCATCACAACTACCATTATTGAGTCTTCTCAGTATATAACAATAACCTAGCTACCATAACAACTTCCACTACCACAATACATACCAGACTACCATACAAACCTACCATCATAACCAACTCAACTACCATAAGAACTACCACTATGAAATCACCCAACCCATAAAAACCCTAGCTACCTTCATATCTACCACTACCACAATAAATACTAGACTACCATACCAACTTAGCTTCATAACCAACTACCCTACAACCACAACCAAGAACCCCAACACAACCATTACAACCTCCACACCATAATAACCATCACTCCACACCATAATAACCATCACTCCACACCATAATAACCATCACTCCACACTATAATAACCATCACTCCACACCATAATAACCATCACTCCACACCAGTATAACCATCACTCCACACCATAATAACCATCACTCCACACCATAATAACCATCACTCCACACCATAATAACCATCACTCCACACCATAATAACCATCACTCCACACCATAATAACCATCACTCCACACCATAATAACCATCACTCCACACCATAATAACCATCCACTCCACACCATATAACCATCCACTCCACACCATAATAACCATCACTCCACACCATAATAACCATTACTCCACACCATAATAACCATCACTCCACACCATAATAACCATCACTCCACACCATAATAACCATCACTCCACACCATAATAACCATCACTCCACACCATAATAACCATTACTCCACACCATAATAACCATCACTCCACACCATAATAACCATCACTCCACACCATAATAACCATCACTCCACACCATAATAACCATCACTCCACACCATAATAACCATCACTCCCACACCATAATAACCATCACTCCACACCATAATAACCATCACTCCACACCATAATAACCATCACATCCACACCATAATAACCATCACTCCACACCATAATAACCATCACAACCACACCTAATAACCATCACTCCACACCATAATAACCATCACTCCACACCATAATAACCATCACTCCACAACCATAATAAACCATCACTCCACACCATAATAACCATCACTCCACACCATAAATAACCATCACTCCACACCATAATAACCATCACTCCACAACCATAATAACCATCACTCCACACCAGAATAACCATCACTCCACACCAATAATAACCATCACTCCACACCATAATAACCATCACTCCACACCATAATAACCATCACTCCACACCATAATAACCATCACTCCACACCATAATAACCATCACTCCACACCATAATAACCATCACTCCACACCATAATAACCATCACTCCACACCATATACTACAACCATCGCCATCACCGCACCATACCACCACACCACACCACAATCACAACCACCACACCACACCACACCACAATCACCACACCTACACCATAATAACCACCAAACTAATATCATCACATCCACCATACCATCCTCTACTACCACCACATATCACCAACACAAACACCATACAACACTATACCACCATCACACACACACACACACACACACGCACACGCACACACACACACACATTCACACACCAGCAAACATACATAGGGCCTACACACATCATAACACACACACCAGCACACTAACCTCACAAACACCACAACCACATCACACACACACACACACACACACACACACACACATCATAACAAACACACCAGCACATAACCATCACACACACACCTAAATTAAGCTAAAGTGTATACAATGTCAGTGTATATTTGGTTAAGTCGCGAGGCCACAAACATAGTCCCTGGGTTGACATTGACAGGCAGACAGAAGGAGACGCACACAAACAAGCAGACAGAGAGAAAGACAGACGCATACACAGAAACACAGATACAAAGGGATAAATGTAGAGATAGACAGATATACTGATACATGCAGAGATAGGCAGATAATTATAAAGACAGGCAGAAAGGTAAACAAAGACATACTGATACACGCAGAAATAGACAGATACAAAGACAGACAGAAGCCCAGACAGACACAGACGCAAACACAGACATACTGATACATACAGATATAGACAAATACAAAGACAGACAGACACATACCTAGACAGACTGGCACACACACCCTCCAAAGACAGATATACAGTACATGCATACAGACAGGCACACCAAGATACAGGCGGAAATCTGACTTACAGACACACACAAACGTAAAGACTCCCATATTGATAGACAGCCAAGGAGACAGACAGACACACATGAAGATATACAGAATATAGGTGGCACATACGACATCTAAACAAACGTGCACACAGGGAAAGAAATATAAACAACAAAAGGGTTTATCAGCCAGCTAGTTAAGAAATAAACAGACAAACACACATGAAGATATACAGAATATAGGTGGCACATACGACATCTAAACAAACGTGCACACAGGGAAAGAAATATAAACAACAAAAGGGTTTATCAGCCAGCTAGTTAAGAAATAAACAGACAAACAATTAACTATGCAGGTACATTGACAAAACAGACTAACACTTACATGAATTGACATGTTTACAAAACCATACTCACGCATACCTGGTACATGTATTCAGCCGAAATATACACATCCATACATACATACATACATACAGTACATGAGCAGAAAACAAATATAAAAATAACATACATACTTGGTAAATGCATAGATAGACACACAAAACATAAATACATGGAAAACAAAACATAACGTCCATACTTGATACACACATAATAGGACGCATACATACATACATACATACATACATAGAGAGATACGGCACAGTGCACACCCCTCACACCAACAGTCACGAACCAACAGCAAAAATGACTTAATGGTTGACCTCAATATTATTGTGGTGGTGGTGGTGGTGGTGGTATTGGTAGTGGTAGGTATGGTAGTGGTGGTGGTGGTGGTGGTGGTATTGGTAGGCATGGTATTGGTAGGTATGGTAGTGGTATTGGTAAGTATGGTAGTGATGGTGGTGGTGGTATTAATGGTAGGCATGGTATTTGTGGTGAAGGTATTGGTAGGTATGGTAGTGGTGGTGGTATTGGTAGTGATAGGTATGGTGGTGGTGGTATTGGTAGTGGTAGGTATGGTAGTGGAGGTGGTATTGGTAGTGGTAGGTATGGTAGTGGTGGTGGTGGTATTGGTAGTGGTAGGTATGGTGGTGGTAGGTATGGTGGTGGTGGTATTGGTAGTGGTAGGTATGGTAGTGGAGGTGCTATTGGTAGTGGTAGGTATGGTAGTGGTGGTGGTGGTATTGGTAGTGGTAGGTATGGTGGTGGAGGTGGTATTGGTAGTGGTAGGTATGGTATTGGTGGTGGTGGTATTGGTAGTGGTAGGTATGGTGGTGGTAGGTATGGTGGTGGTGGTGGTGGTATTGGTAGTGGTAGGTATGGTAGTGGAGGTGGTATTGGTAGTGGTAGGTATGGTAGTGGTGGTGGTGGTATTGGTAGTGGTAGGTATGGTGGTGGAGGTGGTATTGGTAGTGGTAGGTATGGTAGTGGAGGTGGTATTGGTAGTGGTAGGTATGGTGGTGGTGGAGGTGGTATTGGTAGTGGTAGGTATGGTAGTGGAGGTGGTATTGGTAGTGGTAGGTATGGTGGTGGTGGTGGTGGTGTTGGTAGTGGTAGGTATGGTGTGTGGTAGTGGTGGAGGTAGTTGTGGTGGTAGGTATGGAGTGTGGTGGTGTTGGTAGTGGTAGGTATGGTAGTGGAGGTGGTATTGGTAGTGGTAGGTATGGTAGTGGTGGTGGTATTGGTAGTGGTAGGTATGGTAGTGGAGGTGGTATTGGTAGTGGTAGGTATGGTAGTGGTGGTGGTGGTATTGGTAGTGGTAGGTATGGTGGTGGAGGTGGTATTGGTAGTGGTAGGTATGGTAGTGGTGGTGGTGGTATTGGTAGTGGTAGGTATGGTGGTGGAGGTGGTATTGGTAGTGGTAGGTATGGTAGTGGTGGTGGTGGTATTGGTAGTGGTAGGTATGGTGGTGGTGGTATTGGTAGTGGTAGGTATGGTGGTGGAGGTGGTATTGGTAGGTATGGTAGTGGTGGTGGAGGTATTGGTAGTGGTAGGTATGGTAGTGGTGGTGGTATTGGTAGTGGTAGGTATGGTGGTGGAGGTGGTATTGGTAGTGGTAGGTATGGTGGTGGTGGTGGTGGTAGTGGTAGGTATGGTAGTGGTGGTGGTATTGGTAGTGGTAGGTATGGTGGTGGTGGTGGTGGTATTGGTAGTGGTAGGTATGGTAGTGGAGGTGGTATTGGTAGTGGTAGGTATGGTAGTGGTGGTGGTAGGTATGGTAGTGGTGGTAGTATTGGTAGTGGTAGGTATGGTAGTGGTGGTGGTGGTGGAGGTGGTATTGGTAGTGGTAGGTATGGTAGTGGTGGTGGTGGTATTGGTAGTGGTAGGTATGGTAGTGGTGGTGGTGGTATTGGTAGTGGTAGGTATGGTGGTGGAGGTGGTATTGGTAGTGGTAGGCATGGTGGTGGTGGTGGTGGTGGTATTGGTAGTGGTAGGTATGGTAGTGGTGGTGGTGGTGATATTGGTAGTGGTAGGTATGGTGGTGGTGGTGGTATTGGTAGTGGTAGGCATGGTGGTGGTGGTATTGGTAGTGGTAGGTATGGTGGTGGAGGTGGTATTGGTAGTGGTAGGTATGGTAGTGGTGGTGGTGGTATTGGTAGTGGTAGGTATGGTGGTGGTGGTGGTGGTATTGGTAGTGGTAGGTATGGTGGTGGTGGTGGTATGGGTAGTGGTAGGTATGGTAGTGGTGGTGGTGGTATTGGTAGTGGTAGGTATGGTGGTGGTGGTGGTGGTATTGGTAGTGGTAGGTATGGTGGTGGTGGTGGTATGGGTAGTGGTAGGTATGGTATGGTAGTGGTGGTAGTATTGGTAGTGGTGGTGGTGGTATGGTAGTGGTGGTATAGTGGTGGAGGTGGTATTGGTATTGGGAGTGGTAGGTATGGTAGTGGTGGATTGTGGTATTGGTAGGTCTGGTAGTGGTGGTGGTGGTATTGGAGTGGTAGGTATGGTGGGGAGTGGTATTGGTAGTGGTAAGTATGGTAGTGGGTGGTGGTGGTATTGTAGTGTGTAGGTGGTATGGTAGTATGGAGGTGGTGGTATTGGTAGTGGTATGGTAGTGGGTGGAGGTGGTATTGGTAGTGGTAGGTATGGTAGGTATGGTGGTGGTGGTGTATTGGTAGTGGTAGGTATGGTGGGTGGAGTGGTATTGGTAGTGGTGGGTATGGTAGTGGTGGTGGTGGTATTGGGTGTGGTAGGTATGGTGGTGGAGGTGGTGGTCTTGGTCGTGGTAGGTATGGTGGTGGAGGTGGTCTTGGTAGTGGTAGGTATGGTAGTGGTGGAGGTGGTATTGGTCGTGGTAGGTATGGTAGTGGTGGGGTGCAATGGTAGTGGTAGGTATGGTAGTGGTGGTGGTGGTATTGGTGAGTGGTAGGTATGGTCGTGTTCGGTAGGTAGGTGGGTGGTGGGTGAGTATCTGGTCGTGCGTATGGTCTGGGAGTGGTGTGGTGTAAGTGGTAGTTGTAGGTATGGTGTGGCGGTGGTATTGGTAGTGGTGACAGGGTGGTGGAGGTGGTATTGGTAGTGGTAGGTATGGTAGTGGTGGTGGTGGTATTGGTAGTGGTAGGTATGGTGGTGGAGGTGGTATTGGTAGTGGTAGGTATGGTAGTGGTGGTGGTGGTATTGGTAGTGGTAGGTATGGTGGTGGAGGTGGTGGTATTGGTAGTGGTAGGTATGGTGGTGGAGGTGGTATTGGTAGTGGTAGGTATGGTAGTGGTGGTGGTGGTATTGGTAGTGGTAGGTATGGTAGTGGTGGTGGTGGTATTGGTAGTGGTAGGTATGGTGGTGGAGGTGGTATTGGTAGTGGTAGGTATGGTAGTGGTGGTGGTGGTATTGGTAGTGGTAGGTATGGTAGTGGTGGTGGTATTGGTAGTGGTAGGTATGGTAGTGGAGGTGGTATTGGTAGTGGTAGGTATGGTAGTGGTGGTGGTGGTGGTATTGGTAGTGGTAGGTATGGTGGTGGACGTGGTATTGGTAGTGGTAGGTATGGTAGTGGTGGTGGAGGTATTGGTAGGTGGCAGGTGGAGAGGGTCTTGTAGTGGTAGGTATGGTAGTGGTGGTGGTATTGGTAGTGGTAGTCTGGGAGGTGGTATTGGTAGTGGTAGGTATGGTAGTGGTGGTGGTGGTATTGGTTGGTATGGTGGTGGTGGTGTTACTGGCGGTGGTTGTGGTGGTAGTTCCATTCGTAGTGGTATGGTGAGAATGATGATGGTGGTAGTTGTGGTGATGGCAGTGGTGGAAGTTGGTAGGGTGATTGTGGTAGTGTGGGGGTTGTGGTTGTCAGGTATGTGGTGGTGTATGGTAGTTTGGTGGTGGGTTGGTCGTGGTGGTGGTGGCTATAGGATTGGTGGTTATAGGTATGGTCGTGGAGGTGGTGGTTGTTGTGGTAGTCTGGTAGTGAGGGAGATAGTTGGGGTTGTGATTGTGGTGGTAGTGATGGCAGTGGTGGTAGTGATGGCAGTGGTGGTAGTGATGGCAGTGGTGGTAGATGTAATGGTGGTGAGTATGTGTGGTAGTGGTAGGTATGGTAGAAGTGTGGTGGGGAGGGCGGGAAGTGTAGGGTGGAGGTGGAGAGGTAGTGGTAGGTATGGATGATGGGGGTGGGTTGGTATTGGTGTGTGGTGGTGGGTACTGAGAGGTGCGGGGTTGAGGTATGGTTAGGGGAGGAGGAGGAGTGGAGAATTGATGATGGTGGTAGTTGTGTGGTGGAAGGCGGGTGGGAGATGGACGGCGGTTTGAGGAGTTGGGTAAAAGTGGTGGAGTGGTGGGATGAGGGTGGAGTGTGTGGGGTGGTTGGGTGTGGTGTTGGTGGGGGGGGGGGGGGGGGGGGGGTGGGGGGGGGGGTTGATAGGGGGGGGGTGGGGGGGTGGGGTGGTTGGGGGTGGGGGGGAGGGTGGTAGTGGGGTTTTGATTGTTTGGTGGGATGATGGGGGGGTATGGGTTGCTAGTGATGGCGGGGGGGGTAGTAGTGATGGCATGGTGGGTATGGTGGGTAACTACAAGATTTACGCGACCTATAAGATTTCACACTCTTGATTGCATATGGGAAAGAAGAAAAGGTAGAAGAGGGGGGAGGGAGGGAGGGAAGTGGAGGGATGGGAAGGAAGAGAGGAGAGAGAGAGAGAGAGAGAGAGAGAGAGAGAGAGAGAGAGAGAGAGAGAGAGAGAGAGAGAGAGAGAGAGAGAGAGAGAGAGAGAGAGAGTGTGTGTGGGGGGGGGGGGGTACATAGACAAGTAAACACCAATATGCTTGTGATAGGATAAGGAAGGGCTAGCCAGGTAAGTCCGGTATATTGGACACTTGGAGAAGATTGCGGCTATGAACCACTATATAACATGTGATTTGAACTAGCCAACAAGATCCACCTACTGTATTGCCGTAACTCAGAGCCCACCACAGTAATAATAATGCTGCCCAAATAGTGACCTGGTGCACACAGTTTGTTGGGGTTATCTCTGGTCAAACGTTTAACCCTTTCTGTACCGACGACGTATTTTAATTTGATTCTAACTATATTTAGACGATTTTGTGCAGTTTAAGAAGGATCTGTGGTAGTATAAAGGGTTAAGTGAGATAGTTCGAAGCCTGTCAATTGCTGGAGGTCCTTATTCAATTGAATACAATCGTTTAATCGTAGCTAGAATAAAGTTAAATGGACGGCGCTGGTACAGAATGGGTTAAGATTGTAAGTTAGGGTTCACTCCTTAGATAGAGAGAGAGAGTGTGTGTGTGTGTGTGTGTTTTTTTTTTATTGAAGTTTTAATCGAAAATTATTTTTTGCCTGGGAACTTATCCAGAATATTTTGCATGGATCGGCGACTAGACTGAAGATAGATCAATATAAGATATAAGTTAAATACAGAAACAGCCAGACCAGAGTTATCGAGGAAATGTTGTCGTAGAAACGTGAGCAAAAGAATGTATAGTATTTCTTACCGGGCTTACCGTAACTCGGCTAGGATCACAACATACCTGGGAAAAGAAAAAAATAATTAATATAAAAAGACACGCAATTACTGTATAAGCAGATTTATGGTTTGATGTGTATATGAGAGAGAGAGAGAGAGAGAGAGAGAGAGAGAGAGAGAGAGAGAGAGAGAGAGAGAGAGAGAGAGAGAGAGAGAGAGAGAGAGAGAGAGAGAGAGAGAAGGCCTAGATTGGAATAATAGATATGGTGAAGGAGATGGAGAGATAGTGAGAGAAGGCAGGAAGAAGAATTTTAGAAGGACGGAAAGATGGATGGATGGAAGGATGGGTGGTTGGATGGAAGGATGGACGGGTGATTGGATGGGTGAATGGTTGGTTGGATGGAAGGATGGCTGGTTGGATGGGAGGGTGAATGGCTGGATGCATGGATGGTTGGTTGGATTAATGGTTGGATTAATGGTTGGATGCATGGATGGAGGGATGGTTGAAAGAAAAGATGGGTGGTTGGATGAAAAAAGGATGGGTGGTTGTATGGAAGGATGGATGGGGTTTGAATAGGTGGACGAATAGATTGTTGGATAGATGGATGGTTGAGTGGATGAATGGATATATCGATCATGGGTGGATGGAAAGATGCACAAATGGATAGAAGTAATTATAAACACAAAATAATTAACGAAAATAGGCTGGATAAAGATAGACCAAGATAGTGACTCATAATGTGGGGTATGATAACTTATACTTCGCAGGTACAGCTGCCCAAATAAGTCGTGTCACCGCTGGCATTACGTTTTGCTCGCTGTATGCTGTATTAATGTATATGTCAGATGTTTAATAGGGTGTGAAAAGGTAGGAACATGTTTGTATATGTCACTTGAAACTATGAAGTAGTGCTTAGATAGTGCTGATACCAATTATGAAGTAGTGCTTAGATAGTGCTGATACCAATTATGAAGTAGTGCTTAGATAGTGCTGATACCAATTATGAAGTAGTGCTTAGATAGTGCTGATACCAATTATGAAGTAGTGCTTAGATAGTGCTGATACCAATTATTGATGGGAATATACTTGGTGCCGCGACATCACTTATTTGGCTAACTGTCACAAACAAAATATCAAGTAATCTTTTGAGGAAGTGAAACCCAGAAACAGATAGACTGGATTATACCGTAGATCGACAACAAAGACAAAATACTTATATTAACAACAAAGGGAGATCAACAACTATGTACAGATATATTATAAAGGACTAAACCGGTTTACAAAGAAAATCAAGCATCAACAGATCTATTACTTTTCACTAGACTGTTGAGGTAGAGTATGGTAAAGATGAGGTAAGCTAAGGATGAATGGCTGAAAAAAACCCACACACACACACACATAAATATATATACAGTATATACTGTATATAAATTATACATACATATATATATATATATATACATATATACTGTATATACCGGTATATATATATATATATATATATATATATACGATATATAATATATATATATATATATATATATACCGGTATATATATATATATAGTATATATATATATATATATTATATATAATATATAATATACCGTAATGTATATAATATATATATATACCGGTATATATATATATATATATATATATAATATATATATATATATATATATATATATATATCTACCGTATATATACAGTTATATATATATATACCGGTATATATATATATATATATACAGCTAATATATATATATATATATATATATATATATATATATATATATATATATACAGTATATAGGCAGAGGGAGAGGGTGGAAGGTGTAGGTCAGACGCTATGGTTCAACGACTCAACACCAAAGTATTTCGTCACTTTTCAGCCGTTCGTACCCAGCCCACCTCTTCAAATTTTAAGATGAAAGCACACGCTCGATTCTTCCGGCAATTTTTTTTTTTTTTGCAACATTACGATGATCTTTTCATTACTGTTGGGTACTAAACAGAAGACAAATACATGTAGGTGACTGAAACATTATGAAAACAAAACTTTTATCACAAAGCTTCCAGACCAGATTGCAGAAAACATGCCGTAAAAATTAATCATGTCACTTCACCTTTAGCCCTTGAAAAACTAGCCTTGCGAGGGGGTAATTTCATATTCAGACAACATCTAGATAATAAGAGTATTTGCGATTTACGATCAAGTTTAACCCAAACCATAAATAAGCAACTCCTATTATGATTCTTGAGAAGAGTATAGGTAGTAATATTTTGCAGTGGTATCGGAAACTACACTGATGATAGATTAATTTATGTGAGAGTTATATACTAAAAAGTTGACCTAATAAGCTGGCACACCAATGTTGACGATACATGTTGAGGGAAGAAAGCGGTCGTGTGATACCGGCTTTTACACTCGAACTTGGCTTGACTCATCACTACCGAAGTGCATGTGGCTAACATTTTCTAATTTACATAAACACGTAGAGGAAGGCAATAACTAAATCTAATGAAAACAAGAACCACACCCCTAATGGCGTCTTCTTTCATTAGAAATATGCAACATATAGTTTGAACTGCAATAAATTGTTAACTGAGGAGTAGTGGAAAGGTACTCCGAGGAAGTGCATTCCAGAGAGAGTTGGTTCGGGTATTAATTTACTTTCAAAAGCAAAAGTTCTGCACAGGTCATGGTCGATCGCTGACAGACGTTCTAGTACCATAAAGAAAGATGTGAAGAAGTGACACAAGAGATGCAAGCTCATCTGACCACTTACCATAAAAGTATGTGTAAGATAATGCAAAGAATTTAGTATTCCTTCTCTGCCACCTCGATCTCCACATCCACCCCACAAAGACCAGTCATAATCCAATTGTGAACGCACATAAGTTTCGTAAATAATGGCTAGTTTCGTCAGTAAAGAATTCAAGAACAAAGAAAAAAAAAAAAAATATATATATATATACAGTATATATATATATATATATATATATATATATATATATATATATATATATATATATATATATATATATATATATACCGTACATATATATATATATATATATATATATATTTTTTTTTTTTTTTTTTTTTCAGTTTAGGCAACAATTTATGGATTGATAAATATAGCAAGAGTTCGGTTCAGTTCAGATTAACTTTTACTGATTAACTGTCTCTTTAGAGACGACTGACTATGCCTTTCAGTATTTGAGAAAGAATTTCTTCATTCTATTTTAGCTATATGTAGACGATTAGGCCTATATGCAGTTTAGGAAAGATCTCTTGGAATCTAAGGAGTCAAACCCAATTGAACTATGACTCTGACTCCCACAGATTCTTCCTAAGCCAAAGAAAATCGTTTAATGATAGCCAGAATATACTGCTATAACCCATGATAATCCTGAGGGAGGTAATCCGAGTTGACTGCCTTGGTGGAGGTAAATGCCCGGCAGGTGGAGGTACGACGCCTTGGGAGATGATGTGATGGGGTGCAGTTGATATGACCCGAGTGGAAATTATATGAACTGACGGGGGTAAGTGATAAGATTTGATGAAGATAATTGATAATCCTTGATGGACTTGCTGGACTTGCTGGACTTGACCTGGTGGAGGTGCTTGCTGTGGCAGTGTCACGGGCAAACTCTCCACAAAAACAATATTGAGTCAGTAAGTAAAGAAAACGGGGCAAGGGTAGGCCATTGTTTACACTCTCGGATCACTTTCTCTTTCCATCTGCCCGGTGATTGGCTGGCACGCATGACGTCATGCTTTCCCTGGTTGCTTATTGGCTACCATTGTTGACGCCACGCTTTTCCTGGCGGGCAATTGCTTGGCAACAATGACGTCATATTCTCGTCCTGCTGGTTACTGGTTGCTTTTCATGCCGTCATTATCTAACTGGCTCATGATTGGTTGACCTGCATTGTTACGTCATGGACACCAGAAACTAGGCCATATTTACTAAATTAGGATCATTTACAGTCACCTACTTTCGAGTTAGGTTTTACAATGCACAACCTGACACTACAGAGTGTTTATATTGCACTGTGTATGGCATAATATTTGTTTTTACATATGGCATACTGAATGGAGAAAGGACAAAGAAAGTTAATGAAAGCAATATTCATTTAGAGTCCCTCGTATAATTTCGTTATTCGCTCTTGTTTTAACCATGAAAACAAATCTATAATATAAGATTTATGGGTGTAATTTGCATCATAAATTATAAAACCATAGTTATCGCTTAACCCGTACAGCCCCAGCGACGCGCCTGACGCGTCGGCGATGTATGTAGCGCACAGCCCCAGAGACGCGCCTGGCGCGTCACCCTAATTGCGCTGACCGTAACCTCAGGTGTAGCCACTCAAGAGGGCTCAGATTTGTATGGGAACTGTGTACGTATCCCACGCAACCGTGCTGATGGTTGAAAACTCTCAAAGTCCACGTGCGTGCGCGTGAGCGCGCAATATTCTGTTTTTTGGTGTAATTGCCTTCAATTTTTTACTCTTGTAAAATACGTTTTCGGGGGCTCTGTAGGACCATTCTTTAAGCTTTTTGAGCGGTTTTTCGTGGTTTTTCCTTCATTCCTAACCCATTCGCTATTGTTTCTGGAATAAAACAATTTTTTGAAAACCGGCCGGGTTCTGGTGAACAAACATTACAAAACTAGCCGGGGCTGGACGGGTTAATGCAAAATATATTACACACACACACACACACACAAGGTTCCAAAAATGTTATGAGCCATTGTGAGAACAAATAGCTTTGGTGCAACAGGTTGAAGAGATATTTACTTAGATTATAATTTTCGACTTCCACTAATCAATAAGCGCGTTCACAGATGAGAGCATTTTGTTGGACTCCTGGGATACATTGCTTGAAATGAGGTACACAATTAAGGGGGGGGGGGAGGGGTCACCGTGTATTTTTGTTTTAACTTTCTCTCCTTTTCTCTCTTTCCCTGGCTTGTATCCATTCGGCCCCATTCAGCCAACTGTTGTAAGACGTTTATCCCCATTCAGGTGTCGATTCCTTCCTGGCGAGCGATAGCGAGCCAGCATTGTATGGAGAAATTCGGCTTCGCCGGAGACATTTTTCTATCGAAAAATGTACAAATTTAGCTTGCTTTCAAAACAAAAATATATATATGCTGGCTCGCTACCGCTCACCAGGAAAATATTGACACTTTGATGGGGGTAAACGTCTTAAAACAGTAGGCTGAGTGGGGCCGAATGGATACAAGCCAAAGAGAGAGGGAGAGAAAGATAAAAAAACGAGGTGGGCCCCTTAATGTTAACCAAGATCAGTAAAAATCTCAATATATAAAAAGGTGGACATGGTAAGGATTTTGAGGGGGTGTTTTTTCTGGATCTACTCCCTACTGTTTAGCCCCATTAGTTTTGATATTTTAAGTCGTTCGCCCCAATTAGTTGGCTATTTTAACATCTTTCGTGCCATTTATGTGTCGATTTTTTCCTGGCGACCCATAGCGGGGTCTTGGGTATTTTTGTTAAGCTTGACGGAGGTTTAGGGATGAAATTAAACACGTAATGATAGTAATAATATATTAAACACGTAATGATAGTAATAATAAATTAAACACGTAATGATAGTAATAATATATTAAACACGTAATGATAGTAATAATAAATTAAACACGTAATGATAGTAATAATAAATTAAACACGTAATGATAGTAATAATATATTAAACACGTAATGATAGTAATAATAAATTAAACACGTAATGATAGTAATAATAAATTAAACACGTAATGATAGTAATAATAAATTAAACACGTAATGATAGTAATAATAAATTAAACACGTAATGATAGTAATAATAAATTAAACACGTAATGATAGTAATAATAAATTAATTGAAAACAAATCTCCCATTTTTGACATTCATGAGCTCTGGCAAGATTTTGGATGATCAATTCAGCTTACTTATCAAAGAACACTAAACACTGAAAATCTAGTCTATAGTAACTTTTAAGTGAAAATCTAACTGGAAATCAAAATCCTGGTGTAATCTTATGGTTATGAAGAAATTTGATCTCAACATAGGGTGGGGCTGAACTATTTCAAGCTACTGTGGAATTGCATAAGGTTTCTTGCATCGTAGGGCTATTACCGTTTATATCTGTGTGTGTGTGTGTGTGTGTGTGTCATTTCTTATATCTGTTATCTCTTATAGGTCTGTCTGCCATTGTCTTCCCTCTATCTGACCACGTATCTAAATAAATCAATTCACCCCAATATAATTATCTCTCTCTCTCTCTCTCTCTCCACTACCATTCACGGCATTTGACCTCAATATGACCTGCCTTCACGTGAGGTAAGGAAAATTGGAGAGGGCGGTGCTTCGAAGGGTGGGAATCATGATGGTATCATGCGGGCTTAGTGAAATTTCACAACATCCTCTCCCTCTCTCTCTCTCTCTCTTTCTCTCTCTCTCCACAATGTATTTCAGATCACGAAGGAAATTAACGAGCCCTCCCCTTCCCCCTCCCTCCCTCCAACTTGACTAATCTCACATTCTTCACAATCTTTTAACTTTTTCGAGGTATTCCAGTCATTAGTGTCAGGGGCAGGTGATTTACAGGTGTGTGGGTGTCTGATGAGCTGTTAGGTGTGAGTAGGTGAGTGGGTGTGTGTATGGGGTGGTGAGGTGTGTTTGGGGTTAGCTGAGTGTGATGAAGTGTGTGTGTGGGGAGGATGTGATGAGGTATGTGTGTGTAGAGGGTGTGAGGTGGGTGTGGAGGGAGGTGTGTGTATGTAGCGAGGATGTGTGAAGTACTGTGTGTGTGATGGAGTGTGTGATGAAGGAAGGGGGGGGGGGGGGGGGTGAGGTATGTGGCGTAGGTGTGTGATGAAGGATGGGGGGGGGGAGGGCGTAGATGTGTGATATGATGGGCGGTGTGTCTGTGTGTGTGATGAGGTGTGTGTGATGTGTGATGCTGCGTCGTGTTGTGAAGATATCCGAAGTTGAAGCAAATGTTTCAAATACTACTTCATGTGAAAAAAGGATGATATACTGTAGAGTTAGATAGTGATAGTGATAGTAAAGAGAGAGAGAGAGAGAGAGAGAGAGAGAGAGAGAGAGAGAGAGAGAGAGAGAGAGAGAGAGAGAGAGATGCACTAAAAAATAAATAGCGCACCTCATAATATAATAAGCAATGTTTAAATAAAAAAAAGAGAGAGAGAGAGAGAGAGAGAGAGAGAGAGAGAGAGAGAGAGAGAGAGAGAGAGAGAGAGACAGAGAGAGAGAGAGAGAGAGAGAGAGAGAGAGAGAGAGAGAGAGAGAGAGAGAGAGAGTCCTTCACCTTCTCTTCCTTTCAATAGCCAAGAATGCGTCCACTCGTCACCTTATGGAAGTTATGCAAGGCTGTGGAGCGAGTGTGTGTGTGTGTGGGGAGGGAGATAGCATATGACACACTGCTTCCTATTACATCCAGATCACTTGCTCTTGCCTCAACAGAATAAAGCATGGAAGTTTAAATGAAGGTCACACAAACTATTCTTATAAAATCTTAAGTCAATATCCATAATGTGAGAATTGGTGAGAAAATGCCTTAACAAGCACTCGTGTGACTGCATTTAAATCACCTACCACACAGATATAGGCCACTTTTTTAGATACTTTTAGACGATATTTTTGTTTATACTTTTGGATTATTATTATATTTTTCAGCGTGGGAGCGATTCTTTGGTGTTACAGGGAATATATTAGATAATATTTGTTTGTATTTAAAGCTGAATGACTGAGCTATTCTTCCTTTCCTTTCTTCTTCTTTTTGTATTTCAAATAACCCTTCGTTCAATATATCTCTAGCATCCTTCTTCGCTCCCTACTTTCCTTCCTTCCTCACTCCTTTCCTTCATCCTTTTTCATCTTCGTTTCTTCCTTCCTTCCTTCCTCCCTTCTTTATTTCCGTCTCCCTTCCTCCTTTATTCTATGCATTCCCTCCTTATTTCCTTCCTTCCTTCCTGCTTTCCTTCCTTCCTCACCCTCTTTCTTCACCTCGTTTTATCTTCGTTTCTATCTTAATTCCTCCCTACCTCCCTCCCTCCCTATTGTCCCGTCTCCCTCCCTCCCTTATTCTATACCTCCCTCCCTTCCTTCCTTCCTTAATCCCACTTTCTTATTTCCTCTGTTCCTTCCTCCCTGCCCCTCTCTCTCTCACTCTCACTCTCTCTCTCTCTACCCCCCCCCCCTCCTTCTTTCGTCCCCCACTCTCAATACTTTATACAAACACAAACCATTCCAGAGAATCAGAGTCAACAAAAAACTGGAGAGAGAGAGAGAGAGAGAGAGAGAGAGAGAGAGAGAGAGAGAGAGAGAGAGAGAGAGAGAGAGAGAGAGAGAGAGAGAGAGAGAGAGAGAGAGAGAGAGAGAGAAATTATATACTGTACAAGCGTAAATTAAAGAGGAGTCAAAAAGAGAAAAATGTAATATAGAAAAAAATGAAGAAAAAACAAATCTTTCATCATTAGTGAACGAATGTCAAGTTCCAAATAAGGAGATAGGACAGCAAATCGAACTGAAGGAAATGAAGACACTCACGTACACACAAAAGCAAAAATACACAGATACACGTACACAAACACATACTCACATGCACACAGTCGCACACACACAACATAATAATAATAACAATCACTCAAATGCACAGTCACATACACATATACACACATATATTAACCCACATAGGGACCCAAGCATATATTTATGCACACATTCAAATACTCACACTTACTCGCAATCACACACATACACTCACTCTCTCTCTCTCTCTCTCACATATACAGTATACATGCATTACTAATTTTTCAGGTACCAGTTTACTTAATTAATAGGGTGCAGTCAAAGCCACTTAGTATTGACCTTAGACTACCCCACGCTACTTGCTTCATAAACCACACACACACACACACACACACACACACACACACACACACACACACACACACACACATATATATATAGATATAGGCAAGTCTCCGCCATTTAAAAACCATCGCAGGTCAAACACAACTCTACCCTCATATATTATTACTCAGCTAGGGTTGGTTCATTCACAAGTATTATCGCTCACACTACAGTTTGCTATGACCACACTAGGACAATGATTAAGTTACCTTAGGATGGTTCAGGTTGGGTTATGGTAGTTAGGATAGGATAGGTTACATTAGGAGAGGTTAAGGGGGGTCACCGTTTTTTTTGTTTATATCTTTCTCTCCTTTTCTCTCTTTCCCTGGCTTGTATCTATTCGGCCCCATTCAGCCAACTGTTTTAAGACATTTATCCCCACCCAGGTGTAGATTTCTTCCTGGCGAGCGATAGCGAGCCAGCATTGTATGGAGAAATCCGGCTTCGCCGGAGACATTTTTCTATCGAATAATGTACAAATTTAGCTTGCTATCAAAACAAAAAAATATATATGCTGGCTTGCTACCGCTCGCCAGGAAAATATTGACACCTGGATGGGGGTAAACGTCTTAAAACAGTAGGCTGAATGGGGCCGAATGGATATAAGCCAAAGAGAGAGGGAGAGAAAGATAAAAGAAGCGAGGTGGGCTCCTTTAAGATGTTAGGTTAGGTAAGGAGAGGTTATGGTTAGAATAATTTGCTTTAAGTTAGGCTAGGTTTGGATAAGATAGACTAGGCTAGGCTAGAGTTAAGTTGATTGGTTAGATTAGAGTGTGTTAGCTAGGTTAAGGTCATATCATGTGAGGGTACGTTATAACAGGATTAGATAACGTAGATTAGCTAAGAATAGGATGTGTTAAGTTAGAATAGGTAATGTCACATTAGGATAAGATCAGTCAAAGTATAAGGTTAAAATATATTGTGTAGGGAAAGATTATATCAAGGTAAAGTAAGGGTTGTGTAAGATTGGCTAAGATAAGTTAGGTCATATTAAGTTAGGGTCAAGGAAAGTTATGGGATAGAGCAGCTACAATTAACCCTTTCAAGATTATGACGCATTTTGACAGTATATTCTGGCTAGGCCTATCATTATACGTTTTATACAGTTTAGGAAGGGTCTGTGGGATTTAAAAGGTTAAAGACTACCTCATTAACCCTCTGACTTCCATATACCCTTCCTAATCTGAATAAACCCGTCTAATAAGAGCCAGATAGCAAAAACAGAAACGAGTACTCGGATCTTGAAAGGGTTAAGTAAATTTTAGGGTAGGTATGGTTGAACACTATCTAAAAATGGGTGAAGCGAAACAACCTAAGGGGAAAAATACCCTAACCACATACATTATATATACAGAGCTATGGTTCCCTCGCCTAATACCCTAACCACATACATTATATATACAGAGCTATGGTTCCCTCGCCTAATACCCTAACCACATACATTATATATACAGAGCTATGGTTCCCTCGCCTAATACCCTAACCACATACATTATATATACAGAGCTATGGTTCCCTCGCCTAATACTCAGGCTGGGAAATTAGTGTTGCGGATCTACTTGCCCCGGGCTAGTGACTTCTGAAATTTACTTGCCCTGACATATCTTGTACTTGCCCTGATACACTGTAAGACATTTCGCTCGCTAAGTACCACATACATTCACAAACATATCACCTAAAATCACGGTACAGTACGTTAGAGGAAATTTAGGTGTGTTGGAAAGAAGTGTGGTGTGATTTTTAAGTGTAGTGAAATGATTCAATGAATAGTAAGTGTCTATGAGAGTTAGCTGGATTACTCTCTGTGTAGATGAGGCACCTATAGAAAAAGTGGGGGAAGCCTGGCAAATGAAGCAGGAGTTCCAGTAACTCGTTATCATATGGCTATGTGACCTACCCTGGGTACTGTCCTGCTCGACTGGTGCCTACAATCTCCCCAATAACAAACTTCACGACTAGCAATATTCAATTTTACAAGTCCAAGCAGACTACAGTATAGGTCCGTGTGGTCGTGTTAACTCCAAGGTGCGTAGCGCGACGCACAGGACCAAATAAAACAAAAAGGGCTAGAGGATAAATCAGAGTATATGCACGAGAACAATAATTAAATTTGGTTCAGTAATAACCGAAAAATTGCAATTTTCAATAAGCGTTGCCCTAAGAAGAAGAAGAAGAAGGACTGTGTAAGCCCTTGAGATCCTTCGCTTCACACAAATAGGGTGTCGATGTGGACGTCGATCCAAAATAAACTTCAATCCAGAACAACAACAGCCTCCTTCGCTTCACGCGCAGACCTAATAAGTTGAATACGGCGAATAACATTTCTAGGAACAGGCAGCCTTGGTCTATGGCATCACATTACAAATGCATAGTTCATTATATATTATTGACGTATACCGGGGAGAGAGAGAGTGTTTACTGCTATACTGAATATTAAATCACAACACTGACTTAACCCCTTCATTACCGGTGACGTCCATTTCAATATATTCTGGCTATATTAAATTATATAATTCAGTTTAAAAGGGGCCTCCAGCAATTAACAGGCTTCGAATGATCTCACTTGACCTTTTTTATAACAGCACACATCCTTCTTAAACTGCACAAACTAGTATAAATCTAGCTAGAAAGAAATTATAAACACGTCGCCGGTACAGAAGGGGTTAAGGAAGATGTGTCTGTCTGTCAAATAGTCTGTTACAGCAAAATTCTGATAATTCGAACACGAATAATCCAAAATTCCCAAATAGCCCGATTTTTTGAAGATCGGAATTATTAACATTAAAATGGGGAGAAATACACAAATAATAAAACCGCACACCGATATCGGGTAAGTGGAGACAAGCGTAGGTGCAGACGATGCCAATGTGCTACCCTACAACCAGCATCTATGGATTATTATTTTTTTTTTTTTTTTTTTTTTAAAGAGACAATGAACGGAGGAAGGAAAAACACAGATAAAACAAAAAGGTCCATGTGCTAAAGGCATCCTCCATTCATAAAATGTTTGTAACAACTGGATTTAAACTTTTGTAGATTGTAAGTTTGTGGAAAGCAACTCGAGGGAAGTGAATTCCAAAGAGTAGTAGTTCTAGGGATAAATGAATTTTGATAAGCAGAAGTTCTGCATTGTGGAGGAGAAAGTATAAATTCATGGGCGCTCTCAGCTGCCCTAGTTCTACGAGGAAAGATGTGGAGAGGCGGCACAATTGAAGCAAGTTCCTCGGAACAATTGCTGTGAAAATATCTGTAGTATAACACTGACCACTGACCAACAACTATGCCAGCAACACCATCTACAAGCTTAAGGGGACATGGGCCTGTTTTCTGAACCACTTTCTCCCTCATGTTTAGCCCCATTAGTTCACAGATGTTAAGATGTTTGCCCCATTAGTTAGTCGATCTTAAAACCTTTCGCTCCATTTCGTCGTCAATATTTAGCCCTTTCGTGCTATTTAGATGTCGATTTTTTTCCCTGGCGAACAATAGTGAGCCTGTAATGTTGGAAGAACCGGCCTTCGGCCGGGAAATTTTTCTATCGACAATGTAGGCTACAAATTAATCTAGAAGGGGGATCTAAAGGATGTTTTTTTTTAAATTTGATGGAGGTCTAGGGAGGAAACTAGAAAAAGAATGAATACATGCAAAAAACGCCCAAAAAGTGAACCATCCCCCCTTAACAAGCTTTAGTATCCCTTGCAATTCAAGTTCTTAACATTACGAGATTTACGGCAAAGCAATAACGACAATTCTTAGGCAATGTTATCATAGGATTTACACGGCTACATTTAGCCTAACTTGTTTAAATTTTCCTTTTTTTGTTTTCTTTATGTTTATTGATTCTTGTGTTGTTATTGCATCTGATATAAATCAATATTGCCAGTATAGTATTGGACAACCGATTAGCTGTTTACTGTTTACTTAAGGGTCACCGCACACCGAGTGTCGTCGGTCTCAGAATCCGTCTATTAAAGGGTTACCGCAGCGATGTTGTCCTACATTAATTATATACCGGTATTTGATATTATATATGTATGTATATATTTTATTGCAGCGTTATGTAAGGAAGTATTACAAACTGTCACTTGTCCCCCGGGCAACTGCCTGGCAGACTAACATTGAAATCACAAGCCCGGCTACATGTCCGGGATAGTCCGGGCTGCCGGGCTATACCTAATTTCCCAGCCTGCCTAATACCCTAACCACATACATTATATATACAGAGCTATGGTTCCCTCGCCTAATACCCTAACCACATACATTATATATACAGAGCTATGGTTCCCTCGCCTAATGTGAGGAGGAATGGGGGGATCGAACGTGGAGCCACTTACAGGGAGCATTGTGAACATATGATTTTTTTTCTTTATTTATATAAGTATTAAATCAAAATGCGAAAAAGGTATTATCTTGCAGCTATAACAAAAATCAAGATGATAATAATAATAGTAATAGTAATACTACTACTACTACTACTACTACTAATAATAATAATAATAATAAACTCTAATAGAGTGAAAAGATGTCATAAGTTCCCATAATTCTCCCTACAAAAAATACTGGATCAAACGCACACATCCCGCTCTCTTATAAGCTTATATGCATCGCTGGACAGGCTTAAAGAGAGAGAGAGAGAGAGAGAGAGAGAGAGAGAGAGAGAGAGAGAGAGAGAGAGAGAGAGAGAGAGAGAAGCGACCTCGAGATGTGGGGGAGGGGGGGGGGGGGGGGGGGGGTGGGGGGTGATTTAATTAATACGTGTACGTATAGACGTACTGTCGGCAACACTTCCAGCGGGAGGCCATGTACGCAGCTCTAAAACTCACCATCTGCACCTAACCTAACCTAACCTAATATATCCCTCGGAATGGATATATTAGGTTAGGTTAGTCTAGGTTAGGTTAGGTTAATATAATATATAATTTGTTTTTCGGGGGCAGGGCATAAATTCACACGCATGCGCATATGGTGAGTTTTAGAGCTGCGTACATGGCCTCACCTTCCAGCTGGCCCAAGGCTAGTTTTATTCATAGTATTCCAGCTTATCTTAAATATTCGATTGAGGAACGCAAACAACAAATATTAATAAACCAATGGATAGATTAAGCCTGTATATTGTATGTGCTTAAAATAGGTTAGATAGCGTAAAGATAAGTAGTGTGTGTGTGTGTGTGTGTGTGTGTGTGTGTGTGTGTGTGTGTGTGTGTGTGTGTGTGTGTGTGTGTGTGTGTGTGTATGTGGGTGTGTGTGTGTATGTGGGTGTGTGTGTATGTGGGTGTGTGTGTGTGTGTGTGTGACTGGGTGTGTGTGTGTGAGACTGGGTGTGTGACTGTGTGTAGGCTATGTGTGTGTGTCTGTGTGGCTGTGTGTGTGTGTGTGTGTGTGACTGTGGGTGTGTGTGACTGTGTGTGTGTGTGTGTGTGTGTGTTTAAATATTGTAGCTATCAAAGGAATCACGATATAAAATCCGTATAAATCAAATATGGTGTCTCCCCAAGCTAACCAAATAGACCCAGGCCTACCAACCTACCGGACGCCTCTTGGAACCCTTGGTGTGCCTGTATTACAAACTATATGATACACAATAGTACTGATTATCACCCTTCTCAACTTATCATATTGTGGCACATTTTATACAGGTAATTGAAGAATATTAATTAATGAAAACTTGTGTAACCGAGTAAATGAATGAGTAAGTGAGTAACAGAGTAAGTGAGGGAGATATTGAGTGAGTGAGTGAGTGAGTGAGATATTGAGTGAGTGAGTGAGTGTGTAGGACCATGAAGTCGTGATGTGTGCTAGTGAATGATGGAATCTTGGAGAATGAATGATGAATGAGGGGACAGTGTTTGGCTGATGCATGTGTGAATGTGTAGGTTTGTGTGCATGTGTAGCTGTGTGTGTGTCTAGTTGAGTATGTGAGTGCGTAGGTGTGTGTTTGTGTGTGTGTGCATGTAAGTGTGAGTGTGTAGTAGTGTCGTATGTGTGATATACACATACAGTATTCTATATATACAGTATATATATATATATATATATATATATAATCTATAGAATATATATATATATTATATATATTTCTATATAGACATATATATCTATATATATATATATATCTATATATATATATATAATATAATATATATATAATATATATATATAAACTGTAGATATATATATATATATATATATATCTATATATATATATAATAATATATTACTATATACCGGGTATACTGTATATATATATATATATATATATATATATTAAATATAATTATATATAATATATATATATAACTGTATATATATATTATATATATATTATATATATATATTTCTATATATATATAACTATATAATCTGTATTATATATATCTATATAGATAATATATTATATATATATATATCTATATATATATATATATATATATATATATACTGTATATATATATATATATATATATATATATATATATATATATATACTATATATATATATATATATCTGTCTATATATATATATATATATATATTATATAATTAGTATATATGAGAGAGAGAGAGAGAGAGAGAGAGTATCCAAAAGTCGAGGTTGTCAATATTATGCCTAATATTATGATCTCTCTCTCTCTCTCTCTCTTAATTGGGCTGTCTTGTATGTTTTGATAGTCTTGATGAAATAAACACCAAAAGAAGACGGTGACTCTTGTATATTTCTTCCTCTCTGTCACACACACACACACACACTCACACACAAACACATACACACACACATACATACATACACACAAACACACAAACACATACACACACACATACATACATACACACAAACAAACACACACACACACAGGGAAGATGAGCATGGAGAATCACGAATCAGGAACAAAAAATAATCATGCGAATTCCTAATTTTCAAGGTTAGCACAAACGCACACACACACACACACACACACGCACATAGACAAAACGCACGCACATAAAGGGAGCCCACCTCGCTTTTTTTCTCTTTCTCTCCCTCTCTCTTTGGTTTGTATCCATTCGGCCCCATTCAGTCTACTGTTTTAAGACGTTTACCCCCATCCAGGTGTCAATATTTTCCTGGCGAGCGGTAGCGAGCCAGCATATATATATATATATATATATATATTTGTTTTGACAGCAAAGCTAAATTTGTACATTTTTCGATAGAACAATGTCTGCGGCGAAGCCGGCTCGCTATCGCTCGCCAGGAAGAAATCGACACCTGGGTGGGGATAAACGTCTTAAAACAGTTGACTGAATGGGGCCAAATGGATACAAGCCAGGGAAACAGAGAAAAGGAGAGAAAGAGAAAAAAAGACTGTGACCCCCCCTTAATTAGTATGGTTATGCAGATACAAGCATCAACACATACACACAAAAAGACTGTGACCCCCCTTAATTAGTATGGTTATGCAGATACAAGCATCAACACATACACACATAAAGACTGTGACCCCCCTTAATTAGTATGGTTATGCAGATACAAGCATCAACACATACACACAACAAGACTGTGACCCCCCTTAATTAGTATGGTTATGCAGATACAAAGACTGTGACCCCCCTTAATTAGTATGGTTATGCAGATACAAAGACTGTGACCCCCCTTAATTAGTATGGTTATGCAGATACAAGCATCAAAGACTGTGACCCCCCTTAATTAGTATGGTTATGCAGATACAAGCATCAACACATACACACATAAAGACTGTGACCCCCCTTAATTAGTATGGTTATGCAGATACAAGCATCAACACATACACACAAATTGGTAGGTAGACAATACATGCAGGACATTATAAATATATGTACAGTTGTCCACATAAGTTATGTGCTTCGTCGTGATCGTATGTAATCAACCCGTACTGTACCGGCGACGTCTTATATATTAGATTTTAGGTACCGTACATTTAGACGACTTTATGAAGCTTAATAAGGATATATGGTAGCTAAAAGGATTAATGGAGATGGTCTGTAGCCTTTCAACGGGTAGACGTCCTTCCTAAGCTGAATTAAATGGTATAATTATGGCCAACACAGAATGCAAAGGACGTCACTGGTACAGCATGGGTTAAGTCAAAGAGTATGGATGGAGTGCGAGTGATTAGTTGACTAATCAGATGAGTTAACCACTGTTTACGAAAATACAGTCGTAATTCAATCAGGCGCATTATATTACTATGCATAAGATCACGGAGGGCAACACAACTTATGAAGGCAAATGTACAATCGCATGCTATAGTCTCCAGCTGTTCATGATCATTCCTGGACTTCACAAACTTCTCATTAAGGGGCGTTTTGTTATTTCTGTCCTTTTCTCTCATTCTCTGGCTTGTATCCATTCGGCCCCATTCAGCCAACTATTTTAAGACGTTTATCCCCATCTAGGTGTCGATTTCTTCCTGGCGAGCGATAGCGATCCAGCATTATATGAAGAAATTCGGCTTCGCCGGAGACATTTTTCTATCGAAAAATTTAAAAATTTAGCCTGCTGTCTAACAAAAATAAAAAATATGCTGGCTCGCTACCGCTCACCAGTAAGAAATTGACACCTGGATGGGGATAAACGTCTTAAAACAGTAGTCTGAATGGGGCCAAATGGATACAAGCCAGAGAAAGATAGAAAAGGACAGAACAAAAACAGGTCACCCCCCTTAAGGAAGTATATCTCTAGAAACGAACTTTTGAACATAATTTGCCATACATAAACCACAAACCAATGTATAGTATTTATTGATAAACAAGTTCAACCTAAAGAGCAATCCAGAGAGTTGTAATTGCATAAAGAGCAATCCAGAGAGTTGTAATTGCATAAAGGTCAATCCAGAGAGTTGTAATTGCATAAAGAGCAATCCAGAGAGTTGTAATTGCATAAAGAGCAATCCAGAGAGTTGTAATTGCATAAAGAGCAATCCAGAGAGTTGTAATTGCATAAAGAGCAATCCAGAGAGTTGTAATTGCATAAAGAGCAATCCAGAGAGTTGTAATTGCATAAAGAGCAATCCAGAGAGTTGTAATTGCATAAAGAGCAATCCAGAGAGTTGTAATTGCATAAAGAAAAACATGGGGGGGAAGGGCCGTGGTCCAGGATTTCTTATGAGTGGGCTAAATATTATGGCATCCATGTGTACGTACATGATAATAATTGTAACCGTGTGTGTGTGTGTGTGTGTGTGTGTGTGTGTGTGTGTGTGTGTGTGTGTGTGTGTGTGTGTGTGTGTGTGTGTGTGCGCGCCATTAAATCTGTCATTTGAACTTGGGTACAAATAGACAAATATGCTCAACATAGTACACACACACACACACACACACACACACACACACACACACACACACACACACACACACACAAACACACACACACACACATAAACCCTGAAAATGTCTTGAGAGAATAGACGAAAGCTTGGTGTTCCATTGTTTCAATTTTCCTAGCGAGTTTTACTACATAATTTGATCACACGTATTTGTGATTTTACCTCCACATAAACATTATACTCGTATATATATATATATATATATATATATATATATATATTATACAAATAAGACATACATGCACACTCACACAACACACATATACACGAAAAAAACCTACACATTTACATCCAACACATATAGACAAATTATATATACACTTAGAGAACACATACATACACACAGACAAATATTCACATTACTAAACACAAACACACTCAATTATAAACATAAACGTACAGGAATCCTGCATGTTAGTAGCTACAACAACAAATGACCAGATGGTGAAGCACATGTGGCTGATAAAGATGGTGAAGCACATGTGGCTGATAAAGATGGTGAAGCACATGTGGCTGATAAAGATGGTGAAGCACATGTACAAAGTACAAAGGAGTACAAAGGAAATCAAGCAACAACAGGTCTAGTGACCCTTCTAGGTTGCTTGTCCTCCAAAACACTGAGGATCAAGTGTCCAAACAGTGGTTTAGAGTGGGTAAGGGAACATTGGAAAGGGAACTACTGCCCTGCCACTAACGTGGCAGGAATAGGAAGTTAGTAGGGGACATATGGGTTAGTAACTGAGGGGAGGATAAAGTTATTCATTTACAAACGCAGTCAGTCGCGGGTTTGATGCAAGATATTTGTCTAGGCGGAATTTAAATGAATCAACGGTGCTGCAGTCTATAACGTCTCGGGGAAGCCCATTCCACAAGTTGACAACTCGATTGAAGAAGAAATTCTTAGATTCGTGCGAGTTAAAAGATTTACCAATAATTTTGCAACCGTTTCCCCGCGTGTAATTAGATTGGTCGATAGTGAAGTACTTACTACAGTTCATATTGTCGATGCCTTTGATGATTTTGAACACTTGAATTAAGTCGCCTCTTAATCTGCGCTGGGTTAAAGGAAATAGATTTAATTCTCTAAGACGCTCTTCGTATGGTTTGTTCTTTAGGCTAGGTATCATTTTGGTAACTCTACGTTGAACTCGTTCTAGCTTGTTTATATCTTTTTGGTAATAAGGGCACCAGGATTGAACGCAGTATTCCAGAAGAGGGCGGACTAAGGAATTGTAAAGGGTTAGGATAACTTCTTTGGATTTATGCTCAAATGACCTGCCTATAAAGCCAATTATTTTGTTTGCCTTCTTAACAATTTCTGAACATTGTTGACTCGGTTTTAGGTTACTCGATATTGTTACTCCCAGATCAGTTTCTCTGTTTACATTCTTAAGCTGAGTGCCATTCATCGAATAGTTTGCTTTCTCATTTAGGTATCCGACATGTAGTACTTTACATTTATCCGCATTGAAACTCATTTGCCAAATTTGGGCCCAACATGACAATTTATCTAGATTGTGTTGCATATCGTCAACTTGTTCTTTTGAGAGTACGCTATTTGCAATTTTTGTATCGTCAGCAAATTTTGAGATTGTGCAGGTGAGACCCTCATCTATGTCGTTGATGTAAATTAGAAAGAGAATTGGTCCTAGTACCGATCCCTGGGGTACCCCGCTACTTACATTGGTCCATTTAGATGCCTTACCGTTTATGACTACCCTTTGCTTTCTGTTGCTGAGCCAATTTTCTATCCATTTCAACACACCGTCTTGTATTCCATGCGCTTTTAGTTTTAGCAGTAAACGTTTGTGGGGAACTTTGTCAAAGGCCTTTTGAAAATCAAGGTATATATATCTACAGCTTTACTCTCATCGTAGAGGTTGAGGATATCGTGGAAGAAGTCTAAGAGGTTTGTTAAACAGGAACGTTTTTTTACGAAAGCCGTGTTGAGTATCTTTAAGTATGTTATTTTTCCTCTAGTGATTTACGAGTCTGTCTCGTATGACCGTTTCTAGCATTTTACATACAACTGAGGTTAAGCTAATTGGACGATAGTTACTGGGTAGGGATTTGCTGCCTTTTTTGAATATCGGTGTTACGTTGGCTAGCTTCCACTGATCAGGCATAGTTCCAGACTGCAAGGATTTATTGAATAGTAATGTCAGTGGTTTGGAGAGCTCATTCTTTGCTTCCTTTAGAACTCTAGGCGAGATTGTATCAGGTCCTGGCGTTTTATTTACCTTGAGTTTATCTAAACAATTCAATACTTCTCTCTCTGTAACGGTGATATTGCTTAGAACATCTGAATTATCAATCTGAATCGGCGATGGTGTAGGGATATCACTGAGGTCTTCTGTTGTAAAAACTGATGCAAAGAAGGTATTGAGGGCATTACTCATTTGGCTCATTACTCATGTGGCTGATAAAGAGACTGTAAACATAAATGTGTACATCACCAAGGACATATATTAACACACACACACATACACAATTATTTTTCCACTTGAGTTCACAGATTCATTCACAAGACTACCACACACATACACACACACACACTCACGACCCAAACATACTGTATTATACTACACACAAAACACAAGCACATATACACAATTGAATACTCTAGATTTAATAATAAATATAGCATTAGTATTTAACAAATTAAAATCTTTAACACTCTTAATTAAATATACGAGTGTGTAGCCCATTTAAGTTAGCTATATAACAGTGTGCATTGCTATGGGTCGTCGATAAGTTGTTTATTTTATTTGTATTTGCTTAATCTAAAACAATGGTTGCAAATCTAAATAACCTGCTTATAATCACTGTAAGTATTATTATTATTATTATCAATACCGGTATTATTATTATTGCTAGTATTATTATTCATAAAATCACTATTATTATTATTTTTATCATAATAATAATTATTAATATGTGCACAGCCAAACCCACTACTAAGTAACACCCAACCACACCCTGGAAACACCCGAACATGTACATGTATTTAATTAACAAATAATTCAGGTGGATAATTGTGGCTTCTCTTAAGAAAACAATCGACTGGGATAATCCACAATATAATACATACATTCTTACAGCAAGAAGGAATTTTCAGTATGCATTTGTATTCTATACCGAATTACAGTCGTGATGAAGAAAAACGAAACAATGAAGATGCTGATGACAGAATGATTAAGCAATAGTGTGTTTGTGTTCATGTATAGGCCTACGCTTTGTATCAGTAACCGCAACTCTACTTTTATATATTGTATTTTCTTGATTTGGGCAGTTAGTAAGCAATTGGAAATAATATGAATATACACAAAGTATCAATTAGAGAAATGTTCAACCAAGTAAATAATGCATTAACAAAAACTTGTTATCAGGATACCAAAAACAACATTTGTGGTTGTTTACCGGAATAAAACAGTCCATTGAGTGAGCCAGGGCAGTGTATGGTAAAACCATAAATGAAAAACGCTGATAAATGAAAATTGTAAAGGGGGTTGAAGAGCCTGGAGAAAAAATAAAGTGGGTACTAAACAATTGACCAAGGGGATTAATATGGGATTATTATTTAATTACATTAGAGAGAGTTACATAACGTTAAATATATATAAATACCACACAGATTTTGCGGTCCTTTCTACGTAGTCCGGCCTTTAATCCATGATACTAGTTGTTCCTAAGTTGAAGACAAGGACAGCTGAGAGAGAGATTTACATAAATTTACATAGATACACAGATTACACAGACCTTGCGGTCCCTACTAGGTAGTCCGGACTTAATGCTAGAATAGAATTTGCTACAAAGTGGAAGGCAAGGATAGCAAAGAAGAAGGCTCTCTCTCCCCACCCACCTCTCCCTCCGACCGTTGGTCGGCATGAAATTAAGTTGGGGAAAGAAGTCACCCAGCAGAATGAGAACAAAAATAAAAACTTCTACTGGGAAATTTATAGTAAAGAACGAAGATGCGAAATATTATATACTACCGATGCTTAATTTTTTTTTTTTTTTTTTTTTTTATTATTCCCACCTCCTCAAAATGAATGTCTAGACTTCTTTTGAAAGTGTCAATTGTCTTACATTGTACCACTTTCTCAGGCAATTTGTTCCACTCGAGGACCACACTGTAGGTGAAGAAGTGCTTTGTGACATCGAGATTCGCCCTCCTGGTTTTTAATTTCATTCCATTTCCCCGAGTTAATGAACTATTATCTATTTGGAAAAGTGAATCTACATCAATTTTGTCAAATCCCTTTAGTATCTTGAAACACTCGATTAATTGACCTCGCAATCTTCTTTTCTTAAGTGATTTTTTTTTTTTTTTTTTAGTCTTTCATAATAAGATTTATTTCTTAGTGACGGAATCAACTTTGTCGCTCTACGCTGCACCGACTCGAGCTTCCCAATGTCCTTGCTCAGATAAGGAGACCAAAATTGCACACCATATTCAAGATGTGTGCTTTTAAATAAAGGTACTATAATGTTCTTATTTTTATAAGTAAAATTTCTCACAAGTGGAGAGAGAGAGAGAGAGAGTACAAAGGAGTACAAAGGAGTACAAAGGAAATCAAGCAACAACATATCTAGTGACCCTTCTAGGTTGCTTGTCCTCCAAAACACTGAGGATCAAGTGTCCAAACAGTGGTTTAGAGTGGGTAAGGGAACATTGGAAAGGGAATTACTGCCCTGGAACTAATGTCCGTGGCAGGATTAGGAAGTTAGTAGGGGACAGATGGGTTAGTAACTGAGGGGGGGATAAAATAAAGTTATTCATTTACAAACGCAGTCAGTCGCGGGTTTGATGCGAGATATTTGTCTAGGCGGAGTTTAAATGAATCAACGGTGATGCAGTCTATAACGTTTCGGGGGAAGCCCATTCCACAAGTTGACAACTCGATTGAAGAAGAACATTCTTAGATTCGTGTGAGTTAAAAGATTTACCCATAATTTTGCACCCGTTCCCCCGCGTGTAATTAGATTGGTCAATAGTGAAGTACTTACTACAGTTCATATTGTCGATGCCTTTGATGATTTTGAACACTTGAATTAAGTCACCTCTTAATCTGCGCTGGTTAAAGGAAATAGATTTAATTCTCTAAGACGCTCTTCGTATGGTTTGTTCTTTAGGCTAGGTATCATTTTGGTAACTCTACGTTGGACTCGTTCTAGCTTGGTTATATCTTTTTGGTAATAAGGGCACCAGGATTGAACGCAGTATTCCAGAAGAGGGCGGACTAATGAATTGTAAAGGGTTAGGATAACTTCTTTGGATTTATGCTCAAATGACCTGCCTATAAAGCCAATTATTTTGTTTGCCTTCTTAACAACTTCTGAACATTGTTGACTCGGTTTTAGGTTACTCGATATTGTTACTCCCAGATCGGTTTCTCTGTTTACATTCTTAAGCTGAGTGCCATTCATCGAATAGTTTGCTTTCTCATTTAGGTATCCGATATGTAGTACTTTACATTTATCCGCATTGAAACTCATTTGCCAAATTTGGGCCCAACATGACAATTTATCTAGATTGTGTTGCATATCGTCAACTTGTTCTTTTGAGAGTACGCTATTTGCAATTTTTGTATCGTCAGCAAATTTTGAGATTGTACAGGTGAGAGACCCTCATCTATGTCGTTGATGTAAATTAGAAAGAGAATTGGTCCTAGTACCGATCCCTGGGGTAGAGAGATCCCTGGAGAGAGATCCCTGGAGAGAGAGAGAGAGAGAGAGAGAGAGAGAGAGAGAGAGAGAGAGAGAGAGAGAGATGGGGGAGGGGGAGTGAGGCAGGAGAGAGGAAGGCAAACAGGTCCTTATGCCTACTTAGTATTGAAAACCTCTCAACTCTCCTCTAGTTGTGTGTGTGTGTGTGTGTGTGTGTTATATGTGTGTGTGTGTGGTGGTAGAGGTGTGTGTTGGGGGTATGTGTATGTGTGTGTTGATAGTGGTCTGTCTGTGTATGTGTGTGTTGATAGTGGTCTGTCTGTGTGTGTGTGTGTTGGTAGTGGTGTGTGTTGGGGGTATGTTTATGTGTGTGTGTTGGTAGTGGTCTGTGTGTGTTGGTACTGGTGTGTGTGTGTGTGTGTGTTGGTAGTGGTGTGTGTTGGTAGTGGTATGTGTGTGTGTGTGTTGGTAGTGGTCTGTGTGTGTGTGTGTGAGTGTGTCGGTGTGTGAGTGTAAAAGCATTGGGGCGTATTTAGCAAATACTTATAGTAATACTGGTTATAGCATAGTAACTATTTAGTGATGATATTATACAATGTGTAATATTATTCATAATAGTAAGTCACACTAAACCTTGTTCCAAATAAGTGGGCCAGATATCGCGAATCCTAACCTCCATAACTATAATGGGGCTACAGCAAATGTACTGATTTATCCACACCCATTCCCTAGCTGACCCTTCCCAACTGGAAGAAATATTAGCTTGATTGTTCTACTAGACATTTGTGAGTTATAGAGGTTAATGTTCAAGAGTTTTGGCCTACAGTTTTGAAACAGGGTATAGTTTATTAGTCAACACTGGTAGTTATAGAAATATTATAATGAAGAACACTGAAGATGGCGTTAATGGAAGAACGGGCCTTAATAACAATGGACATTTAGCAATACAATTGCAGGTAAGTACTTAAATAAAGGTTAGCTTGTTTGCCATACTCACGAATGTTCAGTAGAGAGACATTGGAATTGAAGCAAAACATTAATATATACTGTATATGATAGTTCTTACTTCCTTACGTTATAATCATCATCATCATCATCATCTCTCTCTCTCTCTCTCCACTTCTAATGAGAGCTCTTCATTCAGGTTCAGTGAAAGCTTCCAGAATTTGGCCTTAGTCAAACACCACCACCAACATGACCACTAATAACATCACCACTATCACCTTCATCACCACTATTAATACCACCACTATCACCGTCACCATCACTACTATTATCATCATCACGTCTATCACCATCAGCACCAACATCACCAATAATAACATCATCACTATCACCTTCATCACCACGACTATCACCACTATTTATGTGCTTACCAGTTGAACTGATAAAATCATTATTGTATATTTATAGTAGCCACCGTCAGAGAAGCATTCAACACTGTAACATAGAGAATCCTACTAAGAGTTCAACTTTCAAAAAGGTCAGCATGTGTTTATATAACAAGTTTGTTTAGGATATACTGTATATTGTTTCAATTCAGTTTAATCCAATACATGAATGCCTACAGTATGCACCACCACCAATTAGCACCATAGCTTACACGAGTACATGTTCACCATCACCAACACCCCTCCTTACCCCTTTACCCTCTGCACAACCCCTATGCATCACCATCTACAACAACGCCTTTATGATTACTTCCTCATTGGCACCATCAACAATAATTACTGTACTAACCACCAGTACCACCATCACCATCATCATCACTACACTACCAACACCACACCATCATCAACACCTCCAAATACTTCACCACTATCAGCATCACTATAATCACCATCTACAACAGTAATAATTCGGCGGGTGCCCAACCCCGAAAAGGGTTGAAATAGGGGAGCTATCCCCCCGCCAAAGGCGGCTTTCTAGGGCCTTTCTTAGCTGATGCTGAGAGGATTGGGTTCTAGTCATGTGGTGATGGGCTGGTCTATCAGAGTGAGAACTGAGCAATCTCTGCCATACCCATAGCTTACTCTGACTGTTCCTTTACTTATATATTTTCTAGATCTCAAGTGACGGCGTCTCTTCCGTGGACTGACCTCCCAATCTACCAAGATTGGAAGCCAAAGCGTCACATTTTTCCCTTGCCCCTCAACTTTCTCTTCATAATTGCTGAGGGGCACAGGGCCCTGGGTGGGGCTTTGGTTTCCCGGGCGTTTCCGCACCCTCCCTAGCTCCCCGCCATGGAGTGGCTTCGGTCACCCAGGCTTTATTGTGGTCGGCGGGTAGGGTTCTGTGGGGGCGCTCGGTTATGGCCTTGGCCTTGCTCGGGGCCTTGGGGCTGTTCGGCCAGGCAGCATGGGGAACAACAACAACAACAACAACAGTAATATGATGTCTGTCTCACCACCACTAATGCCACGACCATCACCACCACTAATACCAATACCAACACCAATAATGCCACTACCTCCAACACCATCGTTAGCACCAACAATATCTACACCACCACCACCAGTAATACCACTACCTCCAACACCACAATATCAACACCACCACCACCACCACTAATACCACTACCTCCAACACCACTATTACCACTACCTCCAACAACATCATTATCACCAACAGTATCTACACCACCACCACCACTACCTCCAACACCATAATTATCACCAACAATATCTACACCACCGCCAAAATCAGCACTACCACCGCCAACATCAGCACTACCACCACCACCATCACCATCACCTACACTACCACCACAACGTACTACAACGATTACATCCTCATTAAGATCATCAACTATCACACCTGTAAGTACCAATACTACTACCACCACCACCACCACCACCACCACCCCTATGTATACCACCACCACCACCACCACGGCCACCATGCCAACCACAACCACAACCACTAACTTCAGCCTTTTCAGTAAAATAACATCTTTAGTTTTTATTCCTGCTAACACTAGACGATTTTAGTTAGCTTTGGAAGGACCTCTAGCTCTCAAATGGGATAAATTTAACTCATTAATCCCGTTAACTCCAACAGGCCCTCTCTAAACTTAACAAAATTGTCTATTAATAGCCAGTATATATTATATACATTAACAAATGATCCCCTACTACACCTATAAACACTAAATGCACACACTCTCACTCTCTCTCTCACACACACACACACACACACACACACACTCTCTCTCAACTATCACTCCAACCACCACCACATAACCCTTAACCACCCAATTAGGCTGGCCATGGTCTAAAAGGATCAACTACCTCACCTATACACACTTAATATACTAATTAGTCTCCTGGGGTCTCTCTCTCTCTCTCTCTCATGTTACCTCCCCAGACTCCACTCCCACTCTCCTACTCTGATCTTAACTCTCTTCCCACTCCTCTACGCCCCCTTACTCCCCTCTCCCTTCTCTACTCTTACCTTAACTCTCCTGCTCTCATCTTACCTCCCCCAACTCCACTCCCACTCCCCTACTCTCATCTGAACTACCCCTAACTCCCATTCCCATAATCCCTTCTCCTCTGACAACACTGACTCCCGTTCTAGCTGCCCCACTCGCCTCTTAACTCCCCATAACTCCCCTCCCACTCCCACTCCACCTTGTTGTTGTGTGAGGAAGTGACTACTCTACCACACTTAGCTCACTCCCCTCCCCTTCCTCCCCTCCTTGTCACTACACTCCCTCCTTCCATCACCCTCCCACTTTCTCTCCTTCCTCCCCGCCTTCTATCATCCTCCCTCCTCCATTCCCCTCCCCCTTTCTCCCTCTCTCTCTCCTTCCTCCCCTCCTTCTATCATCCTCCCTCCTCCCAACCCCTACCACCCCCTTCCCCTTCCTCCCCTCCTTGTCACTACACTCCCTCCTTCCATCCCCCTTTCTCCATCTCCCTCCTCCCCTCTTCATGTCTCCCTCCCTTCCTGTATCCCTCTCCCTTTTCCCCCTTCTTTCCTCCTCCATCCATTATATTTTCTACCTCCCTTTAATTAACTGCATTCCATTCTTCCCTCTTTCAGACTCTTCTTCCATTCCCATCCCCTTTCTTCCCTCTCTATTATTATACTCCCTCCTTCCCTCTCTTTGTCTTTCTATCTCCTCTTTTGTTCTCTCCGTCGCTGTGTCTCCCTCCTTTACATTCCTTCCCTGGATCTTGTCTCCCACTCTTCCTTTCCTTGTTATGTCACTACTCTCCCTCCCTATCTGTATTTGTCTAGATACAGGCTGTTGACTTTAGAATTATACACAATCTCCATCCCCATATCGTGTCCATTTGTTTCTTTAATCATTGCTGGAACTCTTGAAAGTAGCCCAGCAACGGGGAAATACCAAATATAATTGTTCATCCCACATCCTAAAAAACGTTCTATCCTTCCCTTGTCATGTGTATCTCCTACCCCATGGTCTAAAAAGATCAACTACCTCACCTATACACACTTAATATACTAATTAGTCTCCAGGAGTCTCAGTCTCTCTCTCTCTCTCTTTCTCTCCCTGTAGCTGTGTACGGTTGACCTTTGCATTATATAGACTCTCATCATTTACACATTATCCATCTGTGTCTGAGATCGTACCGGGCTTATATAACTGACCCCTACTCTGCTGCAATTCCTCTGAGATAACTACCACAATAGTCCATTAATTATAAGTAGGACAGATATCGTAACCCCTAACCTCTGTAAGTCAAAAAGGGCAAATGAGCTATACTGTTGCCACACACATTCCCTGGTTGAGTATGTCCACATGGTAGACATATTAGCTCGATTACTCTAACGGTTTTCGAGTTATAGAGGTTAGTAGTCAATAGTCTTGGCCTAATACTAATGAACACACTATAGGCACGCAACAAAGCAATATCAATATTTTACCTCCCCCCCCCATTCCATTCCTTTATCTCTTCCTTTTGTATTCCCCCTCCATCTTTGTATTCCTCTCTCCATCTTTGTATTCCTCTCTCCATCTTTGTATTCCTCTCTCCATCTTTGTATTCCTCTCTTAATTTTTGTATTCCCCCTCCATTTTGTATTCCTCTCTCCATTTTTGTATTCCTCTCTCCATCTTTGTATTCCTCTCTCCATTTTTGTATTCCCCCTCCATTTTTGTATTCCTCTGTCCATGTTTGTATTCCTCTCTCCGAATTCTCCATACCTTTCCGTGTTCTCATTCTCCGTCACTATACTCCTCCCCTCCTTTCTCCATTCCTCCCCCATATCTACCACCGCACATCCTTCCTTACTCACTCCCCTTTCTCCCTAACTCTCTATCTTCCCTCTCTCCTCTATCCCTCTTTCTTCTCTCCCTCCTTATACCCTTCCTCTCCCTTATTTACCACCAAACTCCCTTACTTTCTCATACCCCTTTCTCCACTGTCATCTCTTCTCCCTAACTCTCTATCTTCCCTCCATCCTTCTCTTTCTTCTCTCCCTCCTCATACCCTTCCTCCCCTTTCCCCCTTCTTTACCACCACACTCCCTTACTTTCTCATACCCCTTTCTCCATTGTCCTCTTCTCCCTAACTCTCCACCTTCCCTCCCCAGGGTTAACCAATCAAGTACACCAGATAGTAAATAAATGCCGGAATATCTAGAATAATGCCACAATCTTTACCATATCGCTCTAAAATGGCTCAAATCTCCGGAGTATGGCTAGACTTCACGTCGCTAGATATAAGAATGTGCCTCTAGATCGAAGTAAATACCAGTAGATCTAACGGGAAAGTAGCTAAATTGGCAACACTGTCCCTCCCACCTTATCTATTGTTTACCTCTCTCTCTCCTCTCCCGCCTTCTCTCTCCTCCTCCCCGTTCCTCAATGCTTGTTAACCCCTCCCTTCCTCCCATTATAATAATTACCGGTTTACGTATTAAGGAAACCCACCTCGCTTTTTTTCTCTTTCTCTCCCTCTCTCTTTGGTTTGTATCCATTCGGCCCCATTCAGCCTACTGTTTTAAGACGTATACCCGCATCCAGGTGTCAATATTTTCCTGGCGAGCGGTAGCGAGCCAGCATATAAATATATATATATTTTTTTTTGACAGCAAGCTAAATTTGTACATTTTTCGATAGAAAAATTTCTCCGGCGAAGCCGGATTTCTCCATACTGTACAATGCTGGCTCGCTATCGCTGCCCGAGAGCAGCCCTCTGCGGGTCCCCCTAACAAGAGCTATCGCTCGCCAGGAAGAAATTGACACCTGGATGGGGATAAACTTCTTAAAACAGTTGGCTGAATGGGGCCGAATGGATACAAGCCAGAGAAAAAGAGAAAAAGAGAAAAAAATCCGGTGACCCCCTCAATCAAATAGTATGAAAAAAATGCAGCCTTATTTATAATAAGCAACACCCTATCACATTGGAATATAATATACCGCCATCCTAGTGAACCACAGATGATGTAATATATAATTATATTGTTTAACTTTTCCTATGTCTCTTTACAATAATAATATACCGCCATCCTAGTGAACCACAGATGATGTAATATATAATATACCGCCATCCTAGTGAACCACAGATGATGTAATATATAATATACCGCCATCCTAGTGAACCACAGATGATGTAATATATAATTATATTGTTTAACTTTTCCTATGTCTCTTTACAATAATACATCACTCCGCCATACAAACAAACTGGTGTAGAAATATTGACTTTTATACATATTACGTGTTAGTATACAGTATACAAACATGAAGGACTCTTCTATTTATACATATTACGTGTTAGTATACAGTATACAAACATGAAGGACTCTTCTATTTATACATATTACGTGTTAGTATACAGTATACAACATGAAGGACTCTTCTATATTACGTGTTAGTATACAGTATACAAACATGAAGGACTCTTCTATTTATACATATTACGTGTTAGTATACAGTATACAAACATGAATGATCAGCCAGGACTCTTCTATTTCAGGCGGTTTTAAGGTAGTTGGAATCTTATCATTTTGTCACAAAGTTGAAGATGAGGTACTTGTACTTCAACTTGTATATAACAATGTTTTAAGGGGAGGTTTGCTATTTTATGGACCCCCTTTTCCCACATGCTTAGCCCCATTAGTTTTAAGATGTTAAGACGTTCGCTCCTATAGTATGGCGATATTAAAAAACGTTTGTTTTATTTAGGTGTTGATTTTTGTCCTGGCGAGCGATAGCGAACCTGTAATTTAGGAGGAACTGACAATTTTCTACCGATTTTTTTTTACAAATTTATCTCCATGGGGGTCATGAGGGTATTTTTTTAAGCTTGATGGAGGTCTTGGGATGGCACTAAAGAAAATAATATATATATATATATATATATATATATATATATATATATATATATATATATATATATATATATATATATAAACGAACAAATTAATACAAATCTGCCCTTAAATATGTCATTAAGGGGGGTGACTTGTTTTTGTTCTGTCCTTTTCTATCTTTCTCTGGCTTGTATCCATTCGGCCCCATTCAGCCTACTGTTTTAAGACGTTTATCCCCATCCAGGTGTCAATTTTTTACTGGTGAGCGGTAGCGAGCCAGCATATTTTTTATTTTTGTTTGACAGCAGGCTAAATTTGTACATTTTTCGATAGAAAAATGTCTCCGGCGAAGCCGGATTTCTTCATATAATGCTGGATCGCTATCGCTCGCCAGGAAGAAATCGACACCTAGATGGGGATAAAGGTCTTAAAATAGTTGGCTGAATGGGGCCGAATGGATACAAGCCAGAGAAAGAGAGAAAAGGACAACAATAACAAAAAGCAGGTCACCCCCCTTAAACGTGCTACTATAATGTGTTGTACCCTACCAAGGCTCATAATGTACGACTCTCTCTCTCTCTCTCTCAGACTGTACATAATGTGTTGTACCCTACCAAGGCTCATAATGTACGACTCTCTCTCTCTCTCAGACTGTACATAATGTGTTGTACCCTACCAAGGCTCATAATGTACGACTCTCTCTCTCTCTCTCTCTCTCAGACTGTACATAATGTGTTGTACCCTACCAAGGCTCATAATGTACGACTCTCTCTCTCTCTCTCTCTCTCTCTCTCAGACTGTACATAATGTGTTGTACCCTACCAAGGCTCATAATGTACGACTCTCTCTCTCTCTCTCAGACTGTACATAATGTGTTGTACCCTACCAAGGCTCATAATGTACGACTCTCTCTCTCTCTCTCAGACTGTACATAATGTGTTGTACCCTACCAAGGCTCATAATGTACGACTCTCTCTCTCTCTCTCTCTCTCTCTCTCAGACTGTACATAATGTGTTGTACCCTACCAAGGCTCATAATGTACGACTCTCTCTCTCTCTCTCTCTCAGACTGTACATAATGTGTTGTACCCTACCAAGGCTCATAATGTACGACTCTCTCTCTCTCTCTCTCAGACTGTACATAATGTGTTGTACCCTACCAAGGCTCATAATGTACGACTCTCTCTCTCTCTCTCTCTCTCAGACTGTACATAATGTGTTGTACCCTACCAAGGCTCATAATGTACGACTCTCTCTCTCTCTCTCTCTCTCTCTCAGACTGTACATAATGTTCCAAATAGGATACTGCATAGTACATACCGATCTAGTGTAAGGTTTAAGTATTAAGGGGAAATTTTTACGTAGGATTTTTTTTTCTGGACTCCCTTCTGCCTCATGTTTAACTCATTTGTTTCGAGATTTTAAGACTTTCGCCCCATTAGTTTGGCGATTTTAAGAACTTTCGCCCCATTTCTGTCAAATTTAAGACCTTTCGTGCCATGTAGGTTTCAAATTTCCTGGCGAGCGATAGCAGGCCTGAAATTTAAGAGAAACCGGCCTTTGGCCGGGACATTATTCTACCGAAAAATGTAAAAATTTATCTTGAAAGAGGGTCTAGGGCATGTCATTATAAGCTTGATGGAGGTCTAGGGAACAAACCAAAATGTCTCCTTAAGAGTAGCACGTATCGTCAGTTTTGAGGCTATATTTTAACCCTTGATACTGAATGGTAATCTCTCCCCACAACTTCATACATGGGATCAGGTTTTACGATCTCATCTTAAATTTAACCCATTCAGTACCGGCAACATCATTTTCATTATAGCCACACAAATATTCCACGATATTATTCAGCTTGGCAAGAGCTTTCACCAATTAAAAGGCTACAGACAATCACAATTAATCCTTTTAGCTACAATATATCCTCACTAAGCTTCATAAAATCGTCTAAATGTAACATAAATCACCGGTACTGAAGGGTTAAAACATATAAAGTGAAGCCTCCCATAACAGGGCTGCATGGAACACCGCCATTACGATATGCTATTGAAACACTGCTTCTTTTGGATCGCTCAATTTTTCACGTGGATAAATGTAGTTCAGTCAGTTTATACACAAGCAGCCTACAAGTGATCAATGTATATGTTGTTGCTTGCCTTCCTTTCTACTCCTATTTCCATCAATCATTTCATCCTTTCCCCTTCCCCCTTCTCTCTCTCTCTCTCTCTCTCTCTCTCTCCCTCTCCCCTCTATCTCCTCCCCCCCCCCTTCTCCCTCTCTCTCTCTCTCTCTCTCTCTCTCTCTCTCTCTCTCCCCCCCCCCCCCACACACATATATATCCCGGTCCTCTCACATTTAAAACTTGGCTATATATTTGTCAACACACTCGGGAATTTTCCTGTGCTCTTCGGGGGCTGACCAGAGATGAAAGTGAAAGTTAGTGAGAGAGAGAGAGAGAGAGAGAGAGAGAGAGAGAGAGAGAGAGAGAGAGAGAGAGAGAGAGAGAGAGAGAGAGAGTGTGAGAGTGTGAGAGAGGGTGAGAGAGAGAGGGTGAGAGTGTGCGTGTGTGGTATATGTGTGTGAGTGTGTGTATGTACAAAGGAGTACAAAGAAAATCAAGCAACAACAGGTCTAGTGACCCTTTTAGGCTGCTTATCCTCCAAAACACTGAGGATCAAGTGTCCAAACAGTGGTTTAGAGTGGGTAAGGGAACATTGGAAAGGGAACTACTGCCACGGACATTAGGAATTAGGAAGTTAGTAGGGGACAGATGGGTTAGTAACTGAGGGGAGGATAAAATAAAGTTATTCATTTACAAACGCAGTCAGTCGCGGGTTTGATGCGTATTATAGGCGAAGTTTAAATGAATCAACGGTGCTGCAGTCTATAACATCTCGGGGTGTGTGTGTGTGTGGGTGTATGTGTATGTGCGTGTGTGTTTGTGTGTGCTGGTAAGGGAGAGCTAGGGATTGGTGTAGGGGAAGGTACGTACATGACCAGTTTGTGTCTGTCCTTGTATGTTCTAGTGTTCCTGATGTGTAACCTGTGGAGGTGTTTAGCTTGTGTTACGGTTTGTTCTGACCATCGGGACTTGGGTTTATCCTTGGAGTTTGACCTTTTTTTGTAGAATTTTGGTTCTTAGTTTGCTCTTCGTGAATTTTAGTTAATCCTAGTTTGACCTTCTTGGGTTTTGTCCTGCATGATTTTGGTTTATCATAGGAGGTTGGCATTTGTGTATCTACTGTCATTTGGTTGCTTAGTTTACCCATCGTGATTTTGGCTTATCACAGGAGTTTGGCAGTTTATTTATTTATTATTATTTATGTTTCTAGTTTGCCCTTCGTGGTTTTAGTTTACATAGGAGTTTGTCATTGTTGTATTTTTTTTTTTTTTTTTTTTTCTATATTCCAACTTACTTCCTCTCGGGCATAGGCTGAGAGCCTTAACATTCACCGTTTTACAATGAACAGTGAAGCCCGTGAGGTCTTGTTCCAGTCTAGGGAGTGAGACATGTGAAGCACGTAGAGTACAACGAGCACCTGCCATCTTGCCTTCACATGAGGCACGGTGCTCGCTCATGGCCCGAAACGACCCCATCTCTGAAGCCACCTCGTTCCCGTGCTTCACTGTCTCACCCCCTACACTCGGACTCTCACACTTACACACACACACAACGCCACCTGTTGAGTAGATAACTCACCAGGCATTGCACCCCTATAGCATATTTTGAATATGGGAATATTCATACAGTGCTATTTAATCAGGGAACAATGAGGGTATTTTATTGACGTTTCGGTGGGCTTGTGGTAATGCACTACTGATACTAGCTAGGTACAGCACAAATTCCATCCCAATAATATCTTCCCATTGATACATCGGGATTTGAACCCGGGACCTTTGGATTACAAGGCCAGTGGCAAGACCACTCCACCACACCTCCCCTAAATCGTCCCCTAAATTTGCCCTTTGTTATCTCTGTTTATCCTAGGAGATTGACATTTTGGTATCTAATTTGATTTTTTTAGTTTGCCCTTCATGATTTTGGTTTATCCTATAAGTTTGGGATTGTTGTATCTTATTTTGGTTATTTGTTTGCCCTTAGTTATTTCAGTTTATCCTAGGATTTTGGCAATTTTTGTATCGAATTATGGTTTTTAGTTTGCCCTTCGTGAATTTTAGTTTATCCTTGTTTGTCGCTCTTGGGATATGTCCTGTATGTGTGCCCTGTGTGAGTGTGTCCGAGTGTGTTTGTCGCTCTTGGGATATGTTCTGTATGTGTGCCCTGTGTGAGTGTGTCCGAGTGTGTTTGTCGCTCTTGGGATATGTCCTGTATGTGTGCCCTGTGTGAGTGTGTCCAAGTATGTTTGTCGCTCTTGGGATATGTCCTGTATGTGTGCCCTGTGTGAGTGTGTCCGAGTGTGTTTGTCGCTCTTGGGATATGTCCTGTATGTGTGCCCTGTGTGAGTGTGTCCAAGTGTGTTTGTCGCTCTTGGGATATGTCCTGTATGTGTGCCCTGTGTGAGTGTGTCCAAGTATGTTTGTCGCTCTTGGGATATGTCCTGTATGTGTGCCCTGTGTGAGTGTGTCCAAGTATGTGTGTCGCTCTTGGGATATGTCCTGTATGTGTGCCCTATGTGAGTGTGTCCAAGTATGTTTGTCGCTCTTGGGATATGTCCTGCATGTGTGCCCTGTGTGAGTGTGTCCAAGTATGTTTGTCGCTCTTGGGATATGTCCTGTATGTGTGCCCTGTGTGAGTGTGGCCGAGTGTGTTTGTCGCTCTTGGGATATGTCCTGCATGTGTGCCCTGTGTGAGTGTGTCCAAGTATGTTTGTCGCTCTTGGGATATGTCCTGTATGTGTGCCCTGTGTGAGTGTGTCCAAGTATGTTTGTCGCTCTCGGGATATGTCCTGTATGTGTGCCCTGTGTGAGTGTGGCCGAGTGTGTTTGTCGCTCTTGGGATATGTCCTGTATGTGTGCCCTGTGTGAGTGTGTCCAAGTATGTTTGTCGCTCTTGGGATATGTCCTGTATGTGTGCCCTGTGTGAGTGTGTCCAAGTATGTTTGTCGCTCTTGGGATATGTCCTGTATGTGTGCCCTGTGTGAGTGTGTCCAAGTATGTTTGTCGCTCTTGGGATATGTCCTGTATGTGTGCCCTGTGTGAGTGTGTCCAAGTATGTTTGTCGCTCTTGGGATATGTCCTGTATGTGTGCCCTGTGTGAGTGTGTCCAAGTATGTTTGTCGCTCTTGGGATATGTCCTGTATGTGTGCCCTGTGTGAGTGTGTCCAAGTATGTTTGTCGCTCTTGGGATATGTCCTGTATGTGTGCCCTGTGTGAGTGTGTCCGAGTGTGTTTGTCGCTCTTGGGATATGTCCTGTATGTGTGCCCTGTGTGAGTGTGTTTGTCGCTCTTGGGATATGTCCTGTATGTGTGCCCTGTGTGAGTGTGTCCAAGTATGTTTGTCGCTCTCGGGATATGTCCTGTATGTGTGCCCTGTGTGAGTGTGTCCAAGTATGTTTGTCGCTCTTGGGATATGTCCTGTATGTGTGCCCTGTGTGAGTGTGTCCAAGTATGTTTGTCGCTCTTGGGATATGTCCTGTATGTGTGCCCTGTGTGAGTGTGTCCAAGTATGTTTGTCGCTCTTGGGATATGTCCTGTATGTGTGCCCTGTGTGAGTGTGTCCAAGTATGTTTGTCGCTCTTGGGATATGTCCTGTATGTGTGCCCTGTGTGAGTGTGTCCAAGTATGTTTGTCGCTCTTGGGATATGTCCTGTATGTGTGCCCTGTGTGAGTGTGTCCAAGTATGTTTGTCGCTCTTGGGATATGTCCTGTATGTGTGCCCTGTGTGAGTGTGTCCAAGTATGTTTGTCGCTCTTGGGATATGTCCTGTATGTGTGCCCTGTGTGAGTGTGTCCAAGTATGTTTGTCGCTCTTGGGATATGTCCTGTATGTGTGCCCTGTGTGAGTGTGTCCAAGTATGTTTGTCGCTCTTGGGATATGTCCTGTATGTGTGCCCTGTGTGAGTGTGTCCAAGTATGTTTGTCGCTCTTGGGACATGTCCTGTATGTGTGCCCTGTGTGAGTGTGGCCGAGTGTGTTTGTCGCTCTTGGGATATGTCCTGTATGTGTGCCCTGTGTGAGTGTGTCCGAGTGTGTTTGTCGCTCTTGGGATATGTCCTGTAAGTGTGCCCTGTGTGAGTGTGTCCGAGTGTGTTTGTCGCTCTTGGGATATGTCCTGTAAGTGTGCCCTGTGTGAGTGTGTCCGAGTGTGTTTTTCCTGGTTCACATGTTGGATTGAGCATAGTCTGTATATTTATAAACTCATTCAGTATCGGTGACGTCCTTTTCATTATATTCTGGCTACTATTAGACGATTTGATGATCCTTGCCTTTGGGAAGGACATCTAGAAAGTAAAAGGCTACAGACTATCTCAATGACTTCGTTTAACTGCCAAAGTTCCTTACTGAGCTATATAAAGTCGTCTATAGCTGAAATAAATAAATAAATACATACCACCGGTACTGAAACGGTAAATATATTTTCCTATGGGGTATTTCTATGTTTAAAAGTCATAAAGTATTCTAGCCTGTCATACCGTAATAAAGGTGAGTCGTCTAAATGGCACAACACGTCTTAAAAGTGACAAAGAAATGGGGCAAAATGTCTTAAATAGCCAAACGAATGGGCTGAACGTCTTAAAATATCAAAACTAGTAGGGCTAAACATGAGGGAAAAGGGGTCCAGAACAACCTAGCCCTAAAGTGTAGACTACCGACCCACGCTGCTCTCCACTCCCCTACCCTGGTCAGCCTATCTCCAACACCAAAACTCTCATAGTTTTTGTTTAGTTTTGACCATTGTTTCTCGACTCTATCCTATGGTATGGCAACAGGAATGGCTGACAAACTCACACACACAACTACAATATATATATACGGAAATACATGCCAATGTAACGTAAAACGACACATACAAGTAAACATACACAGGCACGCACGTACTCGTGTATGCTTATCTTGACTAACAGAATACTTATATATACTTATATATACTTTTTCTTATGTTCTTATATATACAGATAACTAAATAGGTATACACACACACATACGATATACATACATACATACATATACATATACTGTATATATATATATATATATATATATATATATATATATATATATATATATATATATATATATATATATATATATATATATATATATATATATATATATTCATTGTACCTCCCTGTCGCACTTGCTTTTCAAACCGCACACAGACTCACTCTCTCTCTCTCTCTCTCTAATTCTCACTCTCTTCTCCAGCATCCACTACCCTTCTCATTAAAGCTTTTCGGCCTCTACCATTCACCCTCTCCACAACCTTTTTACCACTAATACTTCATACCAGGTTAATCCCCCCCATCCCCCCCCCCCCCTCTCACTCAATATCTCTCCCTCTCTCTCTTACACACACACACACACACACACACACAAACGCCATTCCAGGTATATCCCCCCCCCCCTCCTCTCTCTCTCTTACACACGCACACACACATTAACACATGCACACACACGAACTTGTATATTCTTTTTTACTCTTCCTACTCTCTCAAATTGCCCCCCCCCTCTCTCTCTCTCTCTCTCTCTCTCTCTCTCTCTCTGCTTCCAATGATGCTCACGTTTCAAGACAGAACTGACAGCCACTAACTTCTTCTTATCCCCGTCAGCCTACCACAACTACCATCACCATTACTACCACAACTACCATCACCATCACTACCACAACTACCAACACCATCACTACCACAACTACCATCACCATCACTACCACAACTACCATCACCATCACTACCACAACTACCATCACCATAACTACCACAACTACCAAAATTGATCACCATAACTACCACAACTACCAAAATTGATCACCATAACTACCACAACTACCACAACCATCACTACCACAACTACCATCACCACCATTACCAGAATTACCATCACCATCACTACCACAACTACCATCACCATCACTACCACAACTACCAATATCACTACCACAACTACCATCACCATCACTACCACAACTACCATCACCATCACTACCACAACTACCATCACCATCACTACCACAACTACCATCACCATCACTACCACAACTACCATCACCATCACTACCACAACTACCATCACCATCACTACCACAACTACCATCACCATCACTACCACAACTACCATCACCATCACTACCACAACTACCATCACCATCACTACCACAACTATCATCACCATCACTACCACAACTACCAACATCACTACCACAACTACCATCATCATCACTACCACAACTACCATCACCATCACTACCACAACTACCAACATCACTACCACAACTACCAACATCACTACCACAACTACCATCATCATCATCACTACCACAACTACCAACACCATCACTACCACAACTACCATCACCATCACTACCACAACTACCAACATCACTACCACAACTACCATCACCATCACTACCACAACTACCATCACCATCACTACCACAACTACCATCACCATCACTACCATCACCATCACTACCACAACTACCATCACCATCACTACCACAACTACCATCACCATCACTACCACAACTACCAACATCACTACCACAACTACCATCACCATCACTACCACAACTACCATCACCATCACAACTACCATCACCATCACTACCACAACTACCAACATCACTACCACAACTACCATCACCATCACTACCACAACTACCATCACCATAACTACCACAACTACCATCACCATAACTACCACATCAACCAGTACCAAATCTACCACCACTACCATCACCATAACTACCACATCAACCACTACCATCACCATAACTACCACAACTACCAACATCACTACCACAACTACCAACATCACTACCACAACTACCAACATCACTACCACAACTACCAACATCACTACCACAACTACCATCACCATCACTACCACAACTACCAACACCATCACTACCACAACTACCAACATCACTACCACAACTACCATCACTACCACAACTACCATCACCATCACTACCACAACTACCATCACCATCACTACCACAACTACCATCACCATCACTACCACAACTACCAACATCACTACCACAGCTACCAACATCACTACCACAACTACCAACATCACTACCACAACTACCAACATCACTACCACAACTACCAACATCACTACCACAACTACCAACACCATCACTACCACAACTACCAACATCACTACCACAACTACCATCACCATCACTACCATCACCATCACTACCACAACTACCATCATCACTACCACAACTACCATCACCATCACTACCACAACTACCATCACCATCACTACCACAACTACCAACATCATCATTACAACTACCATCACCATCACCATCACTACCACAACTACCAACATCATCATTACAACTACCATCACCATCACTACCACAACTACCAACATCACTACCACAACTACCATCACCATCACTACCACAACTACCATCATCACTACCACAACTACCATCACCATCACTACCACAACTACCATCACCATCACTACCACAACTACCAACATCATCATTACAACTACCATCACCATCACTACCACAACTACCATCACCATCACTACCACAACTACCAACATCATCATTACAACTACCATCACCATCACTACCACAACTACCAACATCACTACCACAACTACCATCACCATCACTACCACAACTACCATCATCACTACCACAACTACCATCACCATCACAACTACCAACACCATCACTACCACAACTACCATCACCATCACTACCACAACTACCATCACCATCACTACCACAACTACCATCACCATCACTACCACAACTACCAACATCATCATTACAACTACCATCACCATCACTACCACAACTACCATCACCATCACTACCACAACTACCAACATCATCATTACAACTACCATCACCATCACTACCACAACTACCATCACCATCACTACCACAACTACCAACATCATCATTACAACTACCATCACTACCACAACTACCATCACCATCACTACCACAACTACCAACATCATCACTACCACAACTACCAACATCACTACCACAACTACCAACATCATCATTACAACTACCATCACTACCATAACTACCATCACCATCACTACCACAACTACCAACATCATCATTACAACTACCATCACCATCACTACCACAACTACCATCACCATCACTACCACAACTACCATCACCATCACTACCACAACTACCAACATCACTACCACAACTACCATCACCATCACTACCACAACTACCATCATCACTACCACAACTACCATCACCATCACTACCACAACTACCATCACCATCACTACCACAACTACCATCATCACTACCACAACTACCATCACCATCACTACCACAACTACCATCACCATCACTACCACAACTACCATCACCATCACTACCACAACTACCATCACCATCACTACCACAACTACCAACATCACTACCACAACTACCATCACCATCACTACCACAACTACCATCATCACTACCACAACTACCATCACCATCACTACCACAACTACCATCACCATCACTACCACAACTACCATCATCACTACCACAACTACCATCACCATCACTACCACAACTACCATCACCATCACTACCACAACTACCAACATCATCATTACAACTACCATCACCATCACCATCACTACCACAACTACCAACATCATCATTACAACTACCATCACCACCACAACTACCATCACCATCACTACCACAACTACCATCACCATCACTACCACAACTACCAACATCACTACCACAACTACCATCACCATCACTACCACAACTACCATCATCACTACCACAACTACCATCACCATCACTACCACAACTACCATCACCATCACTACCACAACTACCAACATCATCACTACCACAACTACCATCACTACCACAACTACCATCACCATCACTACCACAACTACCAACATCATCATTACAACTACTATCATCATAACTAGTATAACAAGACTTCCAAAATTGTAAATCTACCGCCCCTAACACCCTAGTCACTTGATATGTTCTTGTTTTGTTCACCACCCTTAGCATCAGCTGTTCATACACACTATAATCAAATACTTGTAATCCCCTATAACTACCAGAATTGTTACCGACATATTATAGACTAATAGAGGAAAGAAAACATATTTAATATAGCAACAAGGATAATATATTTACAAGGATAAATATAGCTCAAAATGGATTAACACTATTATGGATGCAAGGAGGGTGAGTTACGTCCGAGAAAGTGAATTCCGGAATAAAGTTCTGCATTGTAGAGCTGTAATTATATAGTAAAGGTGGGTGTGTCTGCTGCAACCAAACCCCCTGCACTGCGGTAGACACACAGGAGCGGTGTAACCTTAAGGGCAGACTGGCCGGTTGTTTGGTCTATTCATTTATTTATTCATATATTTATTTAGTTTCCTCCCTAGACCTCCATCAAGCTTAGAAAAATACCCCTTCAAGATAAATTTGTAAAATTTTCGGTAGAAAAAATTCCCGGCCGAAGGCCGGTTCCTCTTAAAAGTGCAGGCTCGCTATCGCTCGCCAGGAAATAATCGACACCTAAATGGCACGAAAGGTCTTAAAATTTACAACGAAATGGGGCGAAAGGTGTTAAAATCGCCAAACTAATGGGCCGAACGTCTTATAATCTCAAAACTGGTGGGGCTAAACATAAGGGACAAGGGGGGGGGGGGGGGGGGGGGGGGGCAGAAAAACTGTCTGCCTCCCCTTAACCCCTTGACCACGATCACGTCATTGACATCGTGTTCTGCTTTACCATAATTATAGGCTAGAGGATTTGCAGTAACTTATATAATCTGCCTCTAGGACTCAAAGGGGTAAGTACGATCTCAATAAACCCTCTGCATAAACAAACAAAAATCCTTCTTAAACTACCCAACATAACTTTAACCATCATCAAAGGTCAAAATAGGTGATTGTGGTGAAGGGGTTAACCATCCTTCATCATAGTATTAGGATATTGTGTGTCCGAGTCAATAAATGTCTTTGGCCCAGGTAAAGTTGTTAGAACGCCTATAGATAGACAGGGTGTCCCAAAATATGTGTGCCAAACTTTAGGATATCATTATATGAATGATTTTAAGCTTAAGGGGAGATTGCCACTTGAGGGATTTTTTACTGAACTCCTTTCTCATTCAGGTTTAGCCCCATTGATTTTGAGATTTTAAGACGTTCGCCCCATTAGTTTGGCGATTTTAGGAACTTTCGCCCCATTTCTGTCAATTTTAAGATCTTTTGTGTCATTTAGTGGTCAATTTTTTCCTGGCGAGCGATAGCGAGCCTGTAATTTAAGAGGAACGGCCTTTGGCCGGGACATTTTTCTACCGAAAAATTTACAAAGTTATCTTGAAAGAGGGTCTAGAGGGTGTAATTTTGTGCTTGATGGAGGTCTAGGGAACAAACTAGAAACCTCCCCTTAAGGGGGGGTTGGCGTACTGTTGTCCTCATTTATGAACTGTGCATCTAATTATCATGTTATTAGTTTCCTCCTTAGACCTCCAGCAAAAAAAAAAAAAAAAAAAATCCAAGACACTTCAAGATAAATGTGCAAATTTGTCAATAGAAAAATTTCTCGGTCGAAGGTCGGTTACTCTTACAATACAGGCTCGTTATCACTCGTCAGGAAAAAATCGACACCTGAATGACACGAAAAGTCTTAATATTGACAAAAAAATGGGGCGAAAAATCGTCAAATCGCCAGGGAGTCCAAAAAAAAACAGTACTACCCCCTAAAGATGAAAACAAGTCAATTTATCGCCAGCTTAAACCAAATAGACAATTGTGGGTACCTTACTCGGATGAACTGCAATCTCCATTTACCTGTAACGAGAAAATGAAAGGTGTAAACAAATGGTGTTTATAAGACA
>CM064498.1:23548736-23584826 GCA_032716605.1 Paralithodes platypus
CATTTGTAATATATACTGTAAGCTAACTTTGTCTTATAAACACCATTTGTAATATATACTGTAAGCTAACTTTGTCTTATAAACACCATTTGTAATATATACTGTAAGCTAACTTTGTCTTATAAACACCATTTGTAATATATACTGTAAGCTAACTTTGTCTTATAAACACCATTTGTAATATATACTGTAAGCTAACTTTGTCTTATAAACACCATTTGTAATATATACTGTAAGCTAACTTTGTCTATAAACACCATTTGTATATATAAACACCATTTGTAATATATACTGTAAGCTAACTTTGTCTTATAAACACCATTTGTAATATATACTGTAAGCTAACTTTGTCTTATAAACACCATTTGTAATATATACTGTAAGCTAACTTTGTCTTATAAACACCATTTGTAATATATACTGTAAGCTAACTTTGTCTTATAAACACCATTTGTAATATATACTGTAAGCTAACTTTGTCTTATAAACACCATTTGTAATATATACTGTAAGCTAACTTTGTCTTATAAACACCATTTGTAATATATACTGTAAGCTAACTTTGTCTTATAAACACCATTTGTAATATATACTGTAAGCTAACTTTGTCTTATAAACACCATTTGTAATATATACTGTAAGCTAACTTTGTCTTATAAACACCATTTGTTTACACCTTTCATTTTCTCGTTACAGGCTATATTTCGATGTACCCACCTTGTCAACCACAACCACAGAGAGAGAGAGAGAGAGAGAGAGAGAGAGAGAGAGAGAGAGAGAGAGAGAGAGAGAGAGAGAGAGAGAGAGAGAGAGAGAGAGAGACCTAATAAGAGAGCGAGCGAGGGGGGATATTTGAGAGGAGGGAGAGTGATCGTGTGCGCGCATTTAACAGCTAAGCTCTTACTTTAATACTCGAAATAAATATATAAAAATATAAATAAATGAATAAGTTAATTGGATATATAATATACAGTGGGATAATTAATGGTAGTGCATCACATTTATATCATATATTGCATATAGTGTATGGTAATGGAGAATATACTAATAATAGTGTAGATATATTGCATACCAATTATGAGAGAGAGAGAGAGTGTGTGAAAGTGAGTGTATATGTGTGTGTGAGAGAGAGAGACAAAATGAGTGAGTGTGCGAGTGCGTATGTATGTGTGTGAGAGAGAGAGAGAAAAATTAGTGAGTGTGCAGGATGTGTTTAAATGTGCGTGTGTGGGTGGGTGCATAATTATGTGTATGTGTGCGTATGTATGTCAGTATGTATGTATGTGCACGAGAAGGAGAGAAAGTGCACCCCATTTTATAGACCACCTTACGCAATACCATATAAAAACTCTGCCGCCACCCATTTTTTATAATATATATTATATAGAGCTTCCCAACTTCCCTATGGACATCCTTCTCCCTCATGTTTAGCCCCTTAGTTTTCAGATTTTAAGACGTTCAGCTCATTAGTTTGCCGATTTTAACAACTTTAGCTCCATTTTGTAGTCAATTTTAAGACCCATCGTGCCACTTAGATGTATTGTTTTTTCCTGGCGAGCGATAGCGAGCCTGTAATTATAAAAGGAATCGGCCTTTGGCCGGGAAATTTTTCTACCGAAAAATTTACAAATTTATCTTGATGGGGGTTCTAGTTTTTGTTTTCTAAGTTTGAGGGAGGTCTAGCGAGGAAACTAAAAATAAATAAATGAATACATGAATAGACCTAAAAAACAGCCACTAGCCCCTTAACTAGCCATGACTAAACTAAACACCGCTTCCTACAATAACACTGGCTTCCCTTCGCTTACCCTTCCTTCACATTAACCCCTTAAACAAACAGCCACTAGCCCCTTAACTAGCCATGACTAAACTAAACACCGCTTCCTACAAAAACACTGGCTTCCCTTCGCTTACCCTTCCTTCACATTAACCCCTTAAACAAACAGCCACTAGCCCCTTAACTAGCCATGACTAAACTAAACACCGCTTCCTACAATAACACTGGCTTCCCTTCGCTTACCCTTCCTTCACATTAACCCCTTAAACAAACAGCCACTAGCCCCTTAACTAGCCATGACTAAACTAAACACCGCTTCCTACAATAACACTGGCTTCCCTTCGCTTACCCTTCCTTCACATTAACCCCTTAAACAAACAGCCACTAGCCCCTTAACTAGCCATGACTAAACTAAACACCGCTTCCTACAATAACACTGGCTTCCCTTCGCTTACCCTTCCTTCACATTAACCCCTTAAACAAACAGCCACTAGCCCCTTAACTAGCCATGACTAAACTAAACACCGCTTCCTACAATAACACTGGCTTCCCTTCGCTTACCCTTCCTTCACATTAACCCCTTAAACAAACAGCCACTAGCCCCTTAACTAGCCATGACTAAACTAAACACCGCTTCCTACAATAACACTGGCTTCCCTTCGCTTACCCTTCCTTCACATTAACCCCTTAAACAAACAGCTACTAGCCCCATAACTAGCCATGACTAAACTAAACACCGCTTCCTACAACAACACTGGCTTCCCTTCGCTTACCCTTCCTTCACATTAACCCCTTAAACAAACAGCAACTAGCCCCTTAACTAGCCATGACTAAACTAAACACCGCTTCCCACAATAACACTGGCTTCCCTTCGCTTACCCTTCCTTCACATTAACCCCTTAAACAAACAGCAACTAGCCATGACTAAACTAAACACCGCTTCCTACAATAACACTGGCTTCCCTTCGCTTACCCTTCCTTCACATTAACCCCTTAAACAAACAGCAACTAGCCCCTTAACTAGCCATGACTAAACTAAACACCGCTTCCCACAATAACACTGGCTTCCCTTCGCTTACCCTTCCTTCACATTAACCCCTTAAACAAACAGCCACTAGCCCCTTAACTAGCCATGACTAAACTAAACACCGCTTCCCACAATAACACTGGCTTCCCTTCGCTTACCCTTCCTTCACATTAACCCCTTAAACAAACAGCCACTATAGTCAAACTCAACTGAAATAAGCTCCAAGGAGGTCAAGGTCGCCCTGTGCGGTGTTGCCACTTTTCTACCAAAACAAACCTTTTAGAAAACGGGAAACCAAGGAACACCACATTTAGGCGGGTGCCCAACTCCGAAAGGAGTTGAAGTAGGGGAGCTATCCCCCCGCCAAAGGCGGCTTTCTAGGGCCTTTCCTAGCTGATGCTGAGAGGATTGGGTTCTAGTCATGTGGTGATGGGCTGGTCTATCAGAGTGAGAGCTGAGCGATCTCTGCCATACCCATAGCTTACTCTGACTGTTCCTTTTACTTATATATCTTCTAGATCTCAAGTGACGGCGTCTTTTCCGTGGATCGACCTCCCTACTGCCAACCTAAAAGTTGGCAGATTGGGAGCCAAAGCGTCACATTTTTCCCTTGCCCCTCAACTTTCCCTTCATAATTGCTGAGGGGCACAGGGCCTTGGGTGGGCTTTGGTTTCTCGGGCATTTCCGCGCCCTCCTCAGCTCCCTGCCTTAGAGTGGCTTCGGTCACCTGGGTTTTGTTTGTGGTAAGCAGGGAGGGTTCTGTGGGGGCGCTCTATGGCCTTGGCCTTGCTCGGGACCTTGGGGCTGTTCGGCCAGGCAGCCTGGGGAACAACAACAACAACAACAACAACAACAACAACAACAACACATTTAGAAGGGAGACTTGAAATAAATGTAAAAGACGTTTTTATGTCTGGAAGGGTTATTGGTATTCTTGTATAAAAGTTACAGAAACGAAATAATAGGTAGGCTATATTTGTATATACCTATTTACATTGTACAGCATCTCCCTTGCCTGGCTATGAAGATGAGAGTAACTTTTCCGAGTTTTTCCTTCCATGGTGGTCGCGCTATGAATGAGGGTTAGTGACCGTCTGACCTGGATGATGTTGTTGTCGTAGTTTGAGGCCATTTAAAGCGTTGCCATTACTCATATCCAGCTCTCTCTCTCTCTCTCTTTTGATGGGATTACATTGTGCTATATTGCATTTTGGAGATTGTGTATGTATGTGTGTGTATCTGTAGGGGTGTGTGTGAGTGTGTGCGTAGCCAACAGAACCGCATTGACATTACTTGGCAACGACGCATATCCTACCATTCCTTAAATCTATTTATAGCTGTACCCAGAAAAATGGCAGCATGTTCTAAATAGCGTGCCATATGTTGTATAAATTCCTTCTATATATCCTTAAAATGATATGTTTCTTAACACCACATAACTTTTAAAAATTGTAATATAATATATATAGTCATAAAAGCTAAAATTAATTTGTTAATAGCCTGAAAAACTAACATTTGTTGTTAAAGCTTTGAATATTTGACAACACCGCACAGGGCGAGGGACTCCACCTTGTAGCTCATTTCATAGGAGGATGACTATAGCCCCTTAACTAGCCATGACTAAACTAAACACCGCTTCCTACAATAACACTGGCTTCCCTTCGCTTACCCTTCCTTCACATTAACCCTTTAAACAAACAGCCACTAGCCCCTTAACTAGCCATGACTAAACTAAACACTGCTTCCTACAATAACACTGGCTTCCCTTCGCTTACCCTTCCTTCACATTAACCCCTTAAACAAACAGCCACTAGCCCCTTAACTAGCCATGACTAAACTAAACACCGCTTCCTACAATAACACTGGCTTCCCTTCGCTTACCCTTCCTTCACATTAACCCCTTAAACAAACAGCCACTAGCCCCTTAACTAGCCATGACTAAACTAAACACTGCTTCGTACAATAACACTGGCTTCCCTTCGCTTACCCTTCCTTCACATTAACCCCTTAAACAAACAGCCACTAGCCCCTTAACTAGCCATGACTAAACTAAACACCGCTTCCTACAATAACACTGGCTTCCCTTCGCTTACCCTTCCTTCACATTAACCCCTTAACAAACAGCCACTAGCCCCTTAACTAGCCATGACTAAACTAAACACTGCTTCCTACAATAACACTGGCTTCCCTTCGCTTACCCTTCCTTCACATTAACCCCTTAAACAAACAGCCACTAGCCCCTTAACTAGCCATGACTAAACTAAACACCGCTTCCTACAATACCACTGGCTTCCCTTCGCTTACCCTTCCTTCACATTAACCCCTTAAACAAACAGCAACTAACCCCTTAACTAGCCATGACTAAACTAAACACCGCTTCCTACAATAACACTGGCTTCCCTTCGCTTACCCTTCCTTCACATTAACCCCTTAAACAAAATCAAGACCCCCTTTCGAGAACCTCGTAGATTGCAGGCTCGCTATCGCTTGCCAGGAAAAATATAACACCTAATTGACACGCAAGGTCTTATAATCGCCAAACTAAGTCAGAATAATAGAAGAAATAATAGGATAGGGTTGGGAAAGTGATAGTTGATAATTATACTTTATCATTATTTTAGTTAACCGAGAATCGTTAATGAGGTCATGTTGAGTGAAAGGATAACTGAAGGGCTGATCATATGGGGGGGGGGGGGTGTTATGTGTGTGTGTGTGTGTGTGTGTGTGTGTGTGTGTGTGTGTAGGTGTAGGTGTTTGAGAGAGAGAGCGAGTGAGACTTTACTTGAATTAATAACCTTTAGGCCTATTTACCGCCCCACAAAGTGAACGCGGGCAGACAATAATACATTTCGATACAGTATTTGTTTGTGATACAATAAGTCAGAAACAATTGGGCACAACATATAAATGTCTTGGTCATGTGCAACACGGGCCTCTTATATTAATGATAACAAGAGAGAGAGAGAGAGAGAGAGAGAGAGAGAGAGAGAGAGAGACCTAGCCCTCCACTTCACATTTTTTATCATTAATGTGTAAACGAAAGGAACCCCAAAACGTCACTTGAGAAAAACCTGGACAAAAACTACTGGCCTTTGTAAAGACTCCCCCCCCCCCCCCCCTCTCCACCCATCAGATAACTTATTGGTAGAAATGGTAAACCAAACTTAAGTAAACAATTCAGAGTTTAAGTGTATACAATAGGAATGTATTGCTAAATGAGTAGAATAAATATGTAAGTGCTTATGTGCTCAAAAATACTATGTTCCTTTATAAGTAATTACATGTATAATCCGATATAATCTATATAATATGCTTAGAGGTTGCCCAGGTTTAATGTTGTATTTGTGTACTGTGAGGTGTTGAGAAACGCAACTAGTCTGTAGTGTTTTTTTATTGCCAAAGCGAAACGCTAACCTTTGAAAATAGAACACTCTTAGCCAGATAAAATAGTTTTTCGGTAGATAGAGCAATCATTGCACAACAGTATATATATATATACTGAAACCATGACACCCTCAACTGAAAAACACATTATATTACAGCTGACTCAGGTATGTAGACAGTACCGGTATTACATTATATTACAGCTCACTCAGGTATGTAGACAGTACCGGTATTACATTATATTACAGCTGACTCAGGTATGTAGACAGTACCGGTATTACATTATATTACAGCTGACTCAGGTATGTAGACAGTACCGGTATTACATTATTACAGCTGACTCAGGTATGTAGACAGTACCGGTATTACATTATATTACAGCTGACTCAGGTATGTAGACAGTACCGGTATTACATTATATTACAGCTGACTCAGGTATGTAGACAGTACCGGTATTACATTATATTACAGCTGACTCAGGTATGTAGACAGTACCGGTATTACATTATATTACAGCTGACTCAGGTATGTAGACAGTACCGGTATTACATTATATTACAGCTCACTCAGGTATGTAGACAGTACCGGTATTACATTATATTACAGCTGACTCAGGTATGTAGACAGTACCGGTATTACATTATATTACAGCTCACTCAGGTATGTAGACAGTACCGGTATTACATTATATTACAGCTGACTCAGGTATGTAGACAGTACCGGTATTACATTATATTACAGCTGACTCAGGTATGTAGACAGTACCGGTATTACATTATATTACAGCTCACTCAGGTATGTAGACAGTACCGGTATTACATTATATTACAGCTGACTCAGGTATGTAGACAGTACCGGTATTACATTATATTACAGCTCACTCAGGTATGTAGACAGTACCGGTATTACATTATATTACAGCTGACTCAGGTATGTAGACAGTACCGGTATTACATTATATTACAGCTGACTCAGGTATGTAGACAGTACCGGTATTACATTATATTACAGCTGACTCAGGTATGTAGACAGTACCGGTATTACATTATATTACAGCTGACTCAGGTATGTAGACAGTACCGGTATTACATTATATTACAGCTGACTCAGGTATGTAGACAGTACCGGTATTACATTATATTACAGCTGACTCAGGTATGTAGACAGTACCGGTATTACATTATATTACAGCTGACTCAGGTATGTAGACAGTACCGGTATTACATTATATTACAGCTGACTCAGGTATGTAGACAGTACCGGTATTACATTATATTACAGCTGACTCAGGTATGTAGACAGTACCGGTATTACATTATATTACAGCTGACTCAGGTATGTAGACAGTACCGGTATTACATTATATTACAGCTCACTCAGGTATGTAGACAGTACCGGTATTACATTATATTACAGCTGACTCAGGTATGTAGACAGTACCGGTATTACATTATATTACAGCTGACTCAGGTATGTAGACAGTACCGGTATTACATTATATTACAGCTCACTCAGGTATGTAGACAGTACCGGTATTACATTATATTACAGCTGACTCAGGTATGTAGACAGTACCGGTATTACATTATATTACAGCTGACTCAGGTATGTAGACAGTACCGGTATTACATTATATTACAGCTCACTCAGGTATGTAGACAGTACCGGTATTACATTATATTACAGCTGACTCAGGTATGTAGACAGTACCGGTATTACATTATATTACAGCTGACTCAGGTATGTAGACAGTACCGGTATTACATTATATTACAGCTGACTCAGGTATGTAGACAGTACCGGTATTACATTATATTACAGCTGACTCAGGTATGTAGACAGTACCGGTATTACATTATATTACAGCTGACTCAGGTATGTAGACAGTACCGGTATTACATTATATTACAGCTCACTCAGGTATGTAGACAGTACCGGTATTACATTATATTACAGCTGACTCAGGTATGTAGACAGTACCGGTATTACATTATATTACAGCTGACTCAGGTATGTAGACAGTACCGGTATTACATTATATTACAGCTCACTCAGGTATGTAGACAGTACCGGTATTACATTATATTACAGCTGACTCAGGTATGTAGACAGTACCGGTATTACATTATATTACAGCTGACTCAGGTATGTAGACAGTACCGGTATTACATTATATTACAGCTCACTCAGGTATGTAGACAGTACCGGTATTACATTATATTACAGCTCACTCAGGTATGTAGACAGTACCGGTATTACATTATATTACAGCTGACTCAGGTATGTAGACAGTACCGGTATTACATTATATTACAGCTCACTCAGGTATGTAGACAGTACCGGTATTACATTATATTACAGCTGACTCAGGTATGTAGACAGTACCGGTATTACATTATATTACAGCTGACTCAGGTATGTAGACAGTACCGGTATTACATTATATTACAGCTGACTCAGGTATGTAGACAGTACCGGTATTACATTATATTACAGCTGACTCAGGTATGTAGACAGTACCGGTATTACATTATATTACAGCTGACTCAGGTATGTAGACAGTACCGGTATTACATTATATTACAGCTGACTCAGGTATGTAGACAGTACCGGTATTACATTATATTACAGCTCACTCAGGTATGTAGACAGTACCGGTATTACATTATATTACAGCTCACTCAGGTATGTAGACAGTACCGGTATTACATTATATTACAGCTGACTCAGGTATGTAGACAGTACCGGTATTACATTATATTACAGCTGACTCAGGTATGTAGACAGTACCGGTATTACATTATATTACAGCTGACTCAGGTATGTAGACAGTACCGGTATTACATTATATTACAGCTGACTCAGGTATGTAGACAGTACCGGTATTACATTATATTACAGCTGACTCAGGTATGTAGACAGTACCGGTATTACATTATATTACAGCTCACTCAGGTATGTAGACAGTACCGGTATTACATTATATTACAGCTGACTCAGGTATGTAGACAGTACCGGTATTACATTATATTACAGCTGACTCAGGTATGTAGACAGTACCGGTATTACATTATATTACAGCTGACTCAGGTATGTAGACAGTACCGGTATTACATTATTACAGCTGACTCAGGTATGTAGACAGTACCGGTATTACATTATATTACAGCTCACTCAGGTATGTAGACAGTACCGGTATTACATTATATTACAGCTCACTCAGGTATGTAGACAGTACCGGTATTACATTATATTACAGCTCACTCAGGTATGTAGACAGTACCGGTATTACATTATATTACAGCTGACTCAGGTATGTAGACAGTACCGGTATTACATTATATTACAGCTCACTCAGGTATGTAGACAGTACCGGTATTACATTATATTACAGCTGACTCAGGTATGTAGACAGTACCGGTATTACATTATATTACAGCTGACTCAGGTATGTAGACAGTACCGGTATTACATTATAGTACAGCTCACTCAGGTATGTAGACAGTACCGGTATTACATTATATTACAGCTCACTCAGGTATGTAGACAGTACCGGTATTACATTTCCTTGGCTCGTTCTTACACGTATAGCACAGTTGCCAGTATGTGAAACTGGGTCAAGTGATGAAAATGAGTGACAGGATTAATTGATATCACAGGTGTATACAGAGCTTGGAAGTTAGTCTATATGTTTACCCTTTGATATCACAGGTGTATACAGAGCTTGGAAGTTAGTCTATATGTTTACCCTTTGATATCACAGGTGTATACAGAGCTTGGAAGTTAGTCTATATGTTTACCCTTTGATATCACAGGTGTATACAGAGCTTGGAAGTTAGTCTATATGTTTACCCTTTGATATCACAGGTGTATACAGAGCTTGGAAGTTAGTCTATATGTTTACCCTTTGATATCACAGGTGTATACAGAGCTTGGAAGTTAGTCTATATGTTTACCCTTTGATATCACAGGTGTATACAGAGCTTGGAAGTTAGTCTATATGTTTACCCTTTGATATCACAGGTGTATACAGAGCTTGGAAGTTAGTCTATATGTTTACCCTTTGATATCACAGGTGTATACAGAGCTTGGAAGTTAGTCTATATGTTTACCCTTTGATATCACAGGTGTATACAGAGCTTGGAAGTTAGTCTATATGTTTACCCTTTGATATCACAGGTGTATACAGAGCTTGGAAGTTAGTCTATATGTTTACCCTTTGATATCACAGGTGTATACAGAGCTTGGAAGTTAGTCTATATGTTTACCCTTTGATATCACAGGTGTATACAGAGCTTGGAAGTTAGTCTATATGTTTACCCTTTGATATCACAGGTGTATACAGAGCTTGGAAGTTAGTCTATATGTTTACCCTTTGATATCACAGGTGTATACAGAGCTTGGAAGTTAGTCTATATGTTTACCCTTTGATATCACAGGTGTATACAGAGCTTGGAAGTTAGTCTATATGTTTACCCTTTGATATCACAGGTGTATACAGAGCTTGGAAGTTAGTCTATATGTTTACCCTTTGATATCACAGGTGTATACAGAGCTTGGAAGTTAGTCTATATGTTTACCCTTTGATATCACAGGTGTATACAGAGCTTGGAAGTTAGTCTATATGTTTACCCTTTGATATCACAGGTGTATACAGAGCTTGGAAGTTAGTCTATATGTTTACCCTTTGATATCACAGGTGTATACAGAGCTTGGAAGTTAGTCTATATGTTTACCCTTTGATATCACAGGTGTATACAGAGCTTGGAAGTTAGTCTATATGTTTACCCTTTGATATCACAGGTGTATACAGAGCTTGGAAGTTAGTCTATATGTTTACCCTTTGATATCACAGGTGTATACAGAGCTTGGAAGTTAGTCTATATGTTTACCCTTTGATATCACAGGTGTATACAGAGCTTGGAAGTTAGTCTATATGTTTACCCTTTCTCAATAATGTTGTTTATAATGGGTAAGGACACCCTCATTATTACTCAGCATTAACCTGTTATAATGGTTACATACAGCATTAACCTGTTATAATGGTTACATACAGCATTAACCTGTTATAATGGTTACATACAGCATTAACCTGTTATAATGGTTACATACAGCATTAACCTGTTATAATGGTTACATACAGCATTAACCTGTTATAATGGTTACATACAGCATTAACCTGTTATAATGGTTACATACAGCATTAACCTGTTATAATGGTTACATACAGCATTAACCTGTTATAATGGTTACATACAGCATTAACCTGTTATAATGGTTACATACAGCATTAACCTGTTATAATGGTTACATACAGCATTAACCTGTTATAATGGTTACATACAGCCAGTGCTCAACACTCTGTGTTCATGACTTGGGAACTAAAAATACCAATGTTCACCTATAATGGAATACACTACGTTTATATGCAATTATTCTATAGTATAACCTTAAAAACAATTAACAGGGCTTTTAGTAAATACAGATTATAGAGGTGATTATACCATAATAATAAAATTAATAATAACAAGAAAATTATCGGTTATTCAATGAACACCAAATTTCTACCTATAGGTATCTGAGGAAATATTAGTAGGAGTTCGAATCCAAACGGGTAGATTAAAATCAAGTTAAACAACAATATATGGGAACGGGAGAAATGCTAGATACGTGGGTGTTAGGAAAACAAAATACACTCACCGAAAAAGATGGGAACATCTATGAACAGAATATGATAAGAAACGCGTAGAAAGGAGATGGAAGTGAATGGATTGACAAAATAAGATGGGAAAGAATGGAAAACAATTAATGGAAGAGGAGAAGAAAAGGTTGGAAAGGGGGAGGGGGTGGGGGTGGAAGAAAAGTGGGAGAAAGTGGAATGGGTGAATAAAAGTTTGAAGAAGAAGAAGAAGAAGCAGAAAAATATGAAGGAGAAGAAGAAGATGAAGAAGAAGAAGAAGGAGAAGGGAGAAGGTGGAAAAGGCAGAGAGGAACGAGGGGCGAGTAAAAGGGTGGACTAGAAGGAAAACAGTGAGGGGAAGGAAAGGGGGACGTGGAACAAGGAGATGAGAGAGGGAAGGAAGGGAGAGGAGGAGGTGGAAGAGGAGATGGTGACGGAAGGGAGATAGGGGGGGGGGGGTAGGAAGAGGGAGCAAAACGAGGAAGTAGGGGAGAAAAGGAAGAAGGAAGTGGAAAGAGGAGTCAAAGTGAGAGAGGGAGGTGGAAGAGGAGATGGTCAAGGGAGGGAGACAGGAGAGGTGGAAGAGGGAGCAAACTAAGGAAGTAGGGAGGAAAGGAAGACAGGTGGGAAGGGGAGAGTCAAAGATGTGGAAGAGTGAGAGAACGGACGGAGGAGGGAAGGATGAGTTGAACATGGGGGGATGGAAGGGAGTGTGACGTATCTACTTCATCTAAAAAAATCGAATTCTCTCTCTCTCTCTCTGTTGCTTGTTCTTAATTTTTCTCCCTCAGGATGACAAAGACGAGTACAAATTATAGCAACTAAAAACATGAGCCTTGTTCACCTACATAACATACCATAATACTACTAAACAAAATAAACAACAAAGCAAAACTAAATCAACAAGTACTCTTACCCCCCAAAAAAGGTTATTTAGATGAATAATCATAAACTAAACATCAAAAGCTTCCCCTCTCCACACGCTCTCTCTCTCTCTCTCGTACAACCCCGAAGACAGAAACACATTAAAACAATACAAAATTAACACACGATACATACAAGACTAGGATATTTGCTGTCATGTTAGACATTAGAAATGAATGTTGGCAAATGGTAAGAAACTCAAAGAAAATATTTAAATGAGTGGAAAGTTGGAGTCTCTTGGAACCCTTGTGATGGTGATGAATATTCAAGATGTGCTCTATCTCTCTCTCTCTCTCTCTCTCTCATACACGTCTTGTAATGGAAAGGCAGGTGTAATTATAATTGTCAAATTGTGTGGAAAGCATGATAACTGTTTGTCAACACCGGAAAGTTAAGCCATTACTAAGTCGGAGTGCGCGGAATTCTTCACACCATCGGGGAGATTTTTTTTTGTTTTGTTATCAACTAAGGCAACGCAATAATCAGCCAACCTATCCTGGCCTAACCTAGCCTAACCTTACGTAATCTAACCTAGCCTAGCTTAAACTAGCGCATGCTAGCCTAATCTAAGCTAACCTAACCTAACATTACGTAACCTATATTAAATTACTTTGCAAGCGCGTTAATAGCAGGACTATAAGACAACTAAACCTTGTCCATGACAAGAGTAGTTCTGTTTTTTATTATTGTGAGAGCTGACACAGCTCTCTGCAAACTTTTACAACCATGTTGCCATGGATTTATACTATATAGACACATACAAACATACATAATGGGTCCTTTATATCTACACCAAGGAATCTTTGAAGGGCTACGTACAGCAATTATATACTGTAGTTAAGGGGAGGATTATATTGTGTATTTATGTTTTATATTTGAAGGGCTACGTACAGCAATTATATACTGTAGTTAAGGGGAGGATTATATTGTGTATTTATGTTTTATATTTGAAGGGCTACGTACAGCAATTATATACTGTAGTTAAGGGGAGGATTATATTGTGTATTTATGTTTTATATTTGAAGGGCTACGTACAGCAATTATATACTGTAGTTAAGGGGAGGATTATATTGTGTATTTATGTTTTATATTTGAAGGGCTACGTACAGCAATTATATACTGTAGTTAAGGGGAGGATTATATTGTGTATTTATGTTTTATATTTGAAGGGCTACGTACAGCAATTATATACTGTAGTTAAGGGGAGGATTATATTGTGTATTTATGTTTTATATTTGAAGGGCTACGTACAGCAATTATATACTGTAGTTAAGGGGAGGATTATATTGTGTATTTATGTTTTATATTTGAAGGGCTACGTACAGCAATTATATACTGTAGTTAAGGGGAGGATTATATTGTGTATTTATGTTTTATATTTGAAGGGCTACGTACAGCAATTATATACTGTAGTTAAGGGGAGGATTATATTGTGTATTTATGTTTTATATTTGAAGGGCTACGTACAGCAATTATATACTGTAGTTAAGGGGAGGATTATATTGTGTATTTATGTTTTATATTTGAAGGGCTACGTACAGCAATTATATACTGTAGTTAAGGGGAGGATTATATTGTGTATTTATGTTTTATATTTGAAGGGCTACGTACAGCAATTATATACTGTAGTTAAGGGGAGGATTATATTGTGTATTTATGTTTTATATTTGAAGGGCTACGTACAGCAATTATATACTGTAGTTAAGGGGAGGATTATATTGTGTATTTATGTTTTATATTTGAAGGGCTACGTACAGCAATTATATACTGTAGTTAAGGGGAGGATTATATTGTGTATTTATGTTTTATATTTGAAGGGCTACGTACAGCAATTATATACTGTAGTTAAGGGGAGGATTATATTGTGTATTTATTTTTATATTTGAAGGGCTACGTACAGCAATTATATACTGTAGTTAAGGGGAGGATTATATTGTGTATGTTTTATATTTGAAGGGCTACGTACAGCAATTATATACTGTAGTTAAGGGGAGGATTATATTGTGTATTTATGTTTTATATTTGAAGGGCTACGTACAGCAATTATATACTGTAGTTAAGGGGAGGATTATATTGTGTATTTATGTTTTATCTTTTAATATGGTTTATTGTTTTAATTTCCCTCCCAAGACCCCCATTCCAGATAAATTTGTCAAATTGTCGGTAGAAAAATGTCCCGGCCAAAGGCAGGTTCCTCATAAATTACATAACTTCGATATCAAAATGCCACATAAGGGTTTTAATTTGAAAAAAGAAAGGTCTTATAATTGCCAAACTAACGGGGATGAACTTCTTAGAATGTCAAAACTAATGGGGCTAACATAAGGGGGTCCAGACAACCCCCCCCCCCACCCTCAATTTGTATATACAGTATGTGTATGCATGTCGGTCTGAGTGTCTGTGTGTGTATGTGTATACGTACAGTGTCAACACATTAGAATGGTACAACAACTGTGGAGGGTTGGCTATAGTTGACCACAATAATACCTTAACATATAATTATAATGTCAATCAATAGTTGTACCCACTTCCAACGACATTATTACTAAAGTGTACACTCATATAGTCCTTTACCTTCCAACTATAAACACACCTGAGAGAGCAATAACCCTATCTGTGATTCTGTTGCGAGGCGGTTCTTTTGTGGCCTTCCTTGTTTGACTCCAATAGTTTGGACATTTTGTGAAGCTCCTTAAACCATTGAGCTGAACCAGTAAATTATGCCGTACAATACCGTCTGAGCTCCCTTAATTATGCCGTACAATACCGTCTGAGCTCCCTTAATTATGCCGTACAATACCGTCTGAGCTCCCTTAATTATGCCGTACAATACCGTCTGAGCTCCCTTAAATAGACGGTATTGAACGGCATAATTTACTGGTGCACCTCAATGGTTTAAGGAGGTGGTTTACTTTGCTCTCTAAACCTCTATCAAACTTATAGAGGTTTGGCACAGTTTCCAGAAGTCCGTAAGGTATACAGCGATAGTATAGATAATAGGTTAAGTACGGTTACTATAAGTAGAAATGATGTGCTTAAGGAAATTGACAGACTGAAACCTCATAAATCGCCTGGTCCTGATGAGGTATATGCTAGAGTATTAAAAGAATGCAGAGATGAGTTAAGTTCCCATTAACATTTCTATTTAACAAGTCATTAGAAACAGGTATAGTTCCAGAAGCTTGGAAGCTTGCAAATGTAGTTCCGATCTTCAAAAAAGGTGATAAATCAATAGCATCCAATTACCGTCCCATTAGTCTCACTTCAATCATAGGAAAGCTACTAGAGTCAATTATTGCTAGGAAAATGAGAAACCACTTAGAAACATTTAACTTAATCAATTCTTCTCAGCATGGATTCACTCAGGGACGGTCTTGCCTTACTAATTTGCTTAGTTTTTTCTCAGAGGTATATGAAGCAGTAGATAATGACAAGTCATATGATATTATATATTTAGATTTCAGTAAAGCTTTCGACAGAGTCCCTCATGAGAGATTGATGAGAAAGGTTGAGGCACATGGAATAGGTGGGGCGTTGTTAGGATGGATTAGGTCATGGCTAATTGGTAGGAAGCAGAGAGTCAGCATAAATGGTACCAAGTCAGAATGGGGAGCAGTCAAAAGTGGTGTCCCCCAGGGATCGGTATTAGGTCCCCTGTTGTTTCTTATATACATAAATGACCTAGATTTAGGTATAACTAGTAGGATAAGTAAATTCGCAGACGATACTAAAATAGGGAGATCAATTGATTCAGATAGCGATATAGAGTGCCTCCAAAGGGATCTAGATACCTTACATGCATGGTCAGTAAATTGGCAGATGAAGTTTAACATTGACAAATGCAAGGTATTAAAGATAGGAAGATGCAAACAAATGTTAAATATAAACTAGCTAATTTAGAATTAGAAAATTCAGACTGTGAGAAAGATCTAGGTGTGTTTCTTAGCAATGATTTGAAGCCTAGAAAACAGTGTATAAGCGTTCGTAATAAGGCAAACAGGATTCTCGGGTTCATCTCTAGGAGTGTGAGTAACAGAACTGCTGATGTTATCTTAAAACTTTACTTGTCATTAGTGAGACCCCATATGGATTATGCTGTCCAATTTTGGTGTCCTTATTACAGAATGGACATAGATTCATTGGAGAGAGTACAGCGTAGAATGACAAGAATGATCCATAATATTAGAAATCTTTCGTATGAAGAAAGGTTGAAGAAATTAGGTTTACATTCGTTAGAGAGACGCAGAGTTAGAGGGGATATGATAGAGGTGTTCAAGTGGGTTAGTGGGATTAACAAAGGGGACATGACAAATGTACTAAAGCTCAGTGATAGCGAAAGAACTCGTACCAATGGTTTCAAATTAGATAAATTTCGTTTCAGAAAAGATATAGGCAAATATTGGTTTGGTAACAGAGTTGTAGATGGGTGGAATGGACTACCAAGTGCTATAGTGGGATCTAAAACTGTAGGGAGCTTTAAGATAAAATTGGATAAGCATATGGACGAAAAGGGTTGGGTGTGAAGGGGGATCAGCCGGGTTGGGCCAATCAGCGCTCTGCAGACCCCCATAATTCTGCGTTAATCTCTAACCGTTTTGGTAAGATGATCCTCAGGGTATTAGAGTGTGAAGCCTATAATTGGGCTTTGTAATTGAATTGGGGTTGTGTGGGACAGGGATCTGCCTTGCTTAGGCCAATCGGCTTTCTGCAGACTCCCATTTTCTTATGTTCTTATGTTCTTATATAAACACCCACAAGACCCCCCTTCGATATAAATTTGTACATTTTTCGGTAGAAAAATGTCTAGGCCGAAGGCCGATTCCTCTTCAAATACAGGCTCGCTATCGCTCGCCAGGAAAATATCGACACCTAAATGGCACGAAACGTCTTGATATTGGCAAAGAAATGACGCAAAAGGTCTGAAAATCGCCAAACTAATGGGGCGAATGTCTTGAAATCTCATAACTAATAGGGTTAAACATGAGGGAGAAGGAGGACTCGAAAAAACAACTGTCTCCCCTTAACCTTATTAGCTTGTCGAGTATCATATGTTTCACCCCATTCTAATGTTGATCTTTCCTGGGTGAGCAATAGCGAGCCTGCAATCTAGGTTTAACTGGCCTTGGGCCGGAACAATTTCCTACCGAAAAGTTTACATATCTAGCTTTTAGAGAGTCTAAGTGATTTATTTTAGCTCAAAGAGGGATCACGAGGCGTTTTTCGTAATGTATGGGAAAAATTAAATATATTGCTCGAAAATGGCAGAAACAACCAAAACTCTCCATAATAATTACGTAGTATATCAAACAACCCCAAGGACGTCGTAAATGGCAGAAACAACCAAAACTCTCCATAATAATTACGTAGTATATCAAACAACCCCAAGGACGTCGTAAATGGCAGAAACAACCAAAACTCTCAATAATAATTACGTAGTATATCAAACAACCCCAAGGACGTCGTAAAGTTGCCCAAATAAGTCATGTCGCGGCACAAGTATATTTCGATCAATAATTTGTATAATAATAATATAACACTATATATATGTTACAGTTGGCCAAATAAGTCGTGTCGCCGCTGTCTTTACGTTTTGCTGGCTGTGTACTGTATTAATGTCTATCTAAGCATAAATTCATCGTTTCGAGTGAGATATACAAACCTGTTCCAATCTTTACACACGCTATTTAACATCTGACAGACATTAATACAGTACACAGCCAGCAAAACGTAAAGACAGTGGCGACACGCCTTATTTGGCCAACTGTAACATATAGTGTTAAGAGAGCCCACCTCGCTATTGTTTGTATCCATTCGGCCCCATTCAGCCTACTGTTTTTTAGACGTTTACCCCCATCCAGGTGTCTTTCCTGGCGAGCGGTAGCGAGCCAGCATATATATATTTTTGTTTTGACAGCAAGCTAATTTTGTAAATTTTTCGATAGAAAAATGTCTCCGGCGAAGCCGGATTTCTCCATAAAATGCTGGCTCGCTATCGCTCGCCAGGAAGAAATCGACACCTGGATGGGGATAAACGTCTTAAAACAGTTGGCTGAATGGGACCGAATGGATACAAGCCTGAGAAAGAGAGAACAGGAGAGAGAGAGAAAACAAATCAGGTGACCCCCCTCTCTCTGAGTACTGGACGGCTTCCTATTTAGTCTGTTACCTGTGTATTATTATCTCTATCTCTGGTGATATAGGTTATTCCTTCCCACACACTAGCATATACACACACACGCCTCTCTCTCTCTCTCTCTCTTAATACAACTAATACTCTCTCATTTTCACATAAGCATTGACTCCCTCATTTATCTATTATTTGTTCTCCCATAGACTCACTGTATATATCACATAAGCATTGACTCCCTCATTTATCTATTATTTGTTCTCCCATAGACTCACTGTATATATTACATAAGCATTGACTCCCTCATTTATCTATTATTTGTTCTCCCATAGACTCACTGTATATATCACATAAGCATTGACTCCCTCATTTATCTATTATTTGTTCTCCCATAGACTCACTGTATATATTACATAAGCATTGACTCCCTCATTTATCTATTATTTGTTCTCCCATAGACTCACTGTATATATCAAGCATTGACTCCCTCATTTATCTATTATTTGTTCTCCCATAGACTCACTGTATATATCACATAAGCATTGACTCCCTCATTTATCTATTATTTGTTCTCCCATAGACTCACTGTATATATTAGATTCCTTCACCTGGAGGAAAATGTAATCCCTTGGCAGTGGAATTATCTATACTCATGAAAATATGTGAAATAACTAAAGCTCTGCATCAACTTATGGTCAGGTGTTCATTAGTCACCAATATTCAGTAGTTTACAAAATATTCGCAATAGCTTATTCATTCATATTTGTTTTCACCAACCCACCAATTAATGTACAAATAAACCTAACTAATGAAATCAATGACAGTAATGAGAAGATGAGAATAATGCGATATACGTCAACTGATAAACAAACCAATCATATCTTTTACTACCGAAAAATGTATAAATTTATGTTGAAAGGGGGTCTAGGGGGTGTTTTTCTAAGCTTGATGGAGGTCTAGCGAGGAAACTAAAACATAAATTAATAAATATATATATAGACCAAAAACCAAGCAGTACCCCCTTAATATTTACTTCCACATTTCCTCACCAAGCTACTTACCTGTGTGTCCAGTAAAGGTGTTGTATGTGATGGTTAAAAGGTGATTGGGTTGTGTACACGGCTTCCTGGTTAGTCTGATGCCCGTAAATCATTGGCTCACTCTCGCGCGCGCTCTCTCGCTCTCGCTCTCGCTCTTGCTCTCGCTCTCGCTCTCGCTCTCGCTCTCGCGCTCTCGCTCGCTCTCTCTCTCTCTCTCTCTCTCTCTCTCTCTCTCTGCGTTGTGTGTGTGTGCGTCTGTGTTCATGCCTCAAAGTCATGCATTATTTCCATAATTTCCACGTTGGTAATTTATTAAGTAAAAAGGAAAATATATACTTAAAACACAGGAGCAAATCTTGTATATTCATGCACTTTTCACTTATACCAAGAGGAAACAAATATAGCTACTGTTATTATATTATAAGACGACTATTGACCGTGGTTGTGTTATGGTATGATGGGTAGGTGTCACTACAGTATTGTGATTATACGCATCTTACTGCTCGAACACACCTTATCCAAGTCTCTCTCTCTCTCTCTTATGTGTGAGTGTGTGTGTGTGTGTGTTTTTCAAGGTGGACCGGTATGGACCTGACCTTCACCCATGACCCCCCCCCCCCCCCCTTTGTCTTTCCCTCCCTCGTCTTCCCCTCATTGTAATAATTTAGCTTCACAACTATTACAACCTATATTTCATTGTCCTCCCTTATCGCCTGTTCCCTCCTTTGTCCCCTGTCCATCCTTTCATTCCCTCCTTCTCTTTCATTTGTCGTCCCCCTCCCCTTCTTTCCCCTCCCTCTCTCCCTCACCTATAGTCCCCTCCCCTTCTTTTCCCTCCTTCCACTCCCTCTCCTCTACTCTCCTCTCCCTTTATCCCTCCTTCCCCTCCCTCTCTCCCTCTCCTCTACTCTCCTCTCCCTTTATCCGTCCTTCCCCTCCCTCTCTCCCTCTCCTCTACTCTCCTCTCCCTTTTTCCCTCCTCCCCCTTCCTCTCTTCTACTCTCCTCTAATCCTGCCACGGACATTAGTTCCAGGGCAGTAATTCCCTTTCCAATGTTCCCTTACCCACTCTAAACCACTGTTTGGACACTTGATCCTCAGTGTTTTGGAGGACAAGCAACCTAGAAGGGTCACTGGATCTGTTGTTGCTTGATTTCCTTTGTACTCCTTTGTACTTTGTACTCTCCCTCGTTCCCTCCTTCCCCTCCCTCTCTCCCCCCTCCCTTTCTTTTCCCTCCTTCCCCTCCCTTCTTCATATTTCCCTATCTTCCCCTCTTTTCATTTAATCTATCTCCTATCTCCCCCCCCCCCCCCTCATTCTTGTGTTGTATGCAGTATGTACCAAACGTCCATACATTCTCCTTCTTTGTATAACTTGACAGATCTACACATCTACTAATATACAGGACGTACCGTTCCTATTTGTCTCGTGTGTCAACTATGTGCTTATTTAATTATTGATATATTAATCGAGAGAGAGAGAGAGAGAGAGAGAGAGAGAGAGAGAGAGAGAGAGAGAGAGAGAGAGAGAGAGAGAGAGAGAGAGAGTGAGTGGTGAGGAGAGCTAATACTATGCATTATCATAATCTATAGACACACACACATTATATATATATATATATATATATATATTATACAGGGAGAATGGAAATAAGATACATATATCCTTCTCTAAAAATACTAACATAAATATCGACATAATAATAATAATAATAATGATGGGGCACACAACACGTGTTGAGCAGTTCCTGGCCTTACCACTGGCCCTTCTGGAGTTAAATTAAGTGAGAACCATTGTAGTAACCCTGATAGCTGGACACCCATCATCATATACAGGTACAGTAATAATAAGTGGACACCTTGCTCTCTCAAACTGGTCCCGGCTCACTAGATGGGAGTGCCCGATAGCATAGGCGTTTTTTTTTTTTTTTTTTTTTTTTTTTTTTTTTTTTTAGCTGTCTGTCTGTCTGTCTTTGTGTGTGTGTGTGTGTGTGTGTGTGTGTGTGTGTGTGTGTGTGTGTGTGTGTGTGTGTGTGTGTGTGTGTGTGTGTGTGTGTGTGTGTGTGTGTGTGTGTGCGCGCGTGTGCGCGCGCATGTTTGATTTTGTTCGTTTAAGCATATTATCTTTGGACAATATCAATATTAGGAATGGAGAGAGAACTTTTTTCAAGTGTGTGGCTGGGTGTATGTGTTGTGTTGTGTGTGTAATTCTTTCACTACTAGAGATTTTTCATAAACTTACTCAAATAAGAATCGTCTCGTGTTAGCCAGAATGCAAGAACACAAGTTATCATCTAACCCAGCATTTCCCAACCTGGGGGAAATTTCCCCCTGGGGGGAAATTTGAAGCTACCAGGGGGGAAATAATTACATGATTACACTGCCTACTACTACTACTACTAGCAATAAAAAAAAAAAAATCTCGGAGATGGATTTTCTCATGCCCGAGAGAGAGAGAGTGTGTAGTCACAGTGTGTTTCGACTACTCTCTCCCTTGTCCACATGAAGGGGGAAATAGAACATAAGAACATAAGAACATAATCTGGATGGTTGAACTGGTTGTATGGGGAAATGACAGAAAAAAGGTTGGGAATCGCAATTTCTAACCGAAGGAGTTACTCGAGGTAGTTTTAAACCCAAAAATATTATGATACGTCTATTAAGAGCCTAATTCAACTATTATCGTGTTGGTCAGACGATGATGTTAAGGGGGCATCATATTGAAGCGATATATAAAAGAAGGGAAGAGAGGGGTGAGGGGTGGAGAACAGAGACGGAGGGAGGAATAGGTGAAGGAGGCAGGGAAAATGTATATGTGACAGAGAGAGAGAGAGAGAGAGAGAGAGAGAGAGAGAGAGAGAGAGAGAGAGAGAGAGAGAGGAGTTAAGACAGGTGTGGAAGAAGAAGTCATTACCTGAGCATCTTCACCACGTTAACTCCTACTCCTACTCCTACTCCTCCCCTCTCTCCTTTCCATTCCTCCCCTCCCTTGTCTTCCCTTACTCCTTCCCTTCCTCCCCTACATTCCCCTCCTCTCCTTACTATAATTCGCTTCCCTATTATAACACTCATAGCTATTATTACCTTAGAGTATTTTTACATACAGTAGTTTACATGTTATTGCATTTTAGTTCAACCCCTATAAAATCTAGCGAGAAGTTGGTTAAATACCTTGGAGTAAACCAAAATTATCTCTTGGGTCATGAAACTTAAAACTGTATCACACAGACAAACACACGCACACACACACACACACACAAGCACAGGAGCGCATACAATATATATATATATATATATATATATATATATATATATATATATATATACTGTATACCGGGTATATATATGTGTATATATAAAGATATATAGCCTATCTATCTATCTATTGCCGGACGCCTTACTCCCCTTAATGAGGGTGGCCATACACAGAAGGCCCCCAAGCTGGCCTATTTCCTGTAAGAGGGACAACCCAAGCCAGTTTACTGAAGGACTTACAGGATTGACCACTCAATTTAGGATCCGTCCTACTCCGAGGCCCTCTATGATCTTGTTAGCACTATTTTTTTACAGTGGTGTTCGGCTAGTCCATCCACTAACCTGCCTTACCCTTAGGTAAGCAGTATGGATTTGTATCAGGTTTACTCCCCTAGACAGATTGCCGACCAAGGCTGACGAGTCTCATCCACCCGGATTTGTATAAGGTTGTCTCCCCTAGATGGGTTGCCGACCAAGACTAACGAGTCCCATCCACCCATAATATATATATATATATATACAGTATATACCGGTATATATAATAATAATAATATCGCAAATATAAACAATAGGAATGTTGTATGATATATAATATAATAAGGCGTGCACTAGACAAGGGAAGATGCTGTTGCATGACCTCCTACCCAAGGTCACCTGGTTACCTTCCCAGGGTGTGGTCAATGGAGAGGGGGGGGGGGTACAGAAGTATACGTGGGAAGGTAGGTATGGAGGACGGTAAGCGATAGTGGTTAATAGAGAAGTACAAGGACATACGGAAAGGAAGGTAGGGAGGAGATAAATAGTAATTATTAAGAAAATATGACAGAGGAGAAAAATATGCTTGTTTTACTAGGCATCAAATAACTAAAGTCAAAGAAAATCAAGAAGTGTCGAAACTGTGGAGTCTATTCACTATACCTGTTCTTCGTCATGTTTTTTTATATTTTTCTATGTGAATGAGGGAGACAAAAGGCAGAACTGCCTGTGACGAGTGCCTCCCCCAGAGTTGAAAGAGTGACAGGGCCGTAATCAAGGTACGTTAGAGCCACAATGCCTGGACACACGGAGGTTGAATCAATTTAAGTCATAACATAAATTATCAACACCTGCTGTCTCATCATAACAATACCTTAACCCAACCCACCTCGCTTTTTTTCTCTTTCTCTCCCTCTTTCTTTGGCTTGTATCCATTCGGCCCCATTCACCCTATTGTTTCAAGACGTTTACCCCCATCCAGGTGTCAATATTTTCCTGGCGAGCGGTAGCGAGCCAGCAAATATATATTTTTGTTTTGACAGCAAGCTAAATTTGTACAGTTTTCGATAGAAAAATTTCTTCGGCTAAGCCGGATTTCTCCATACAATGCTGGCTCGCTATCGCTCGCCAGGAAGAAGTCGACACCTGGATGGGGATAGACGTCTTAAAACAGTTGGCTGAATGGGGCCATATGGATACAAACCAGAGAAAGAGAGAAAAAGAAGAGAAAGAGAAAACAAAGCAGGTGACCCCCCTTAACCCTCTCAGTAAGATTGACACCTTTCTTTTTTTCCTGTATCCTGTCCATCATTAATTAATATAAAACACTTGTTCCGATGGAAGTTCGAGGTATAATTGAAGTAGTTTTTACCTTACTGATTTCTAGAGGTCCTTCCGAAGCGGAGTAAAATCGCTTATTGGTAGTTTAAAATTAATAAAAGTATATGGCATCGCTTTAAACAAGTTAACCCCACAATGAATTAACACAACCATTCTAACGAAAACCAAACATGACTTGTCGACCTTGGTACCCTATTATTAACTAAGCCAACATGCATAAAAACATCCGATTTTTTTCGGTTCTCGCTCTACAAAAAGCAGTTGCTACTGTAAATATATATATATATATATATATATATGTAGTCAACTTAATAATTTATGTCTATAAACATACCATAACAAGAAACTTTACAGGCTTAAAATGTTGATTTGTATTCTAATAATGGAATAAGTAATAATTGATTGAATTATTTACTCAAGAAGGCAAACTTAACCTAAGATAAAGTAACAAGGTTCTTCCAAGCAAAATCAGACGGTATATTTTAAGGGAGCCCACCTCGCTTTTTTTTCAATTTCTCTCCCTCTCTCTTCGGCTTTTATCCATTCGGCCCCATTCAGCCTACTATTTAAGACGTTTACCCCCATTCAGGTGTTAATATTTTCCTGGCGAGCGCTAGCGAGCCAGCATATATATATTCTTGTTTTGACAGCAAGCTAAATTTGTACATTTTTCGATAGAAAAATTTATCCGGCGAAGCCGGATTTCTCCATACAATGCTGGCTCGCTATCGCTCGCCAGGAAGAAATCGACACCTGGATGGGGATAAAAGTCTTAAAACAGTTGGCTGAATGTGGCCGAATGGATACAAGCCAATGAAAGAGAGAAAAGGAGAGAAATATTTAAAAAAAACGGTGACTCCCTTAACCTTGGTATATACTCACCAAAGGAACATGCTTGACAGTTTTTATTATCTCTCAAAGAAAACAATATGATTAAAAGCTAACCAAAACCTGAACTATTGTAAATCATACGAATCTCTCAAATAAAACAATATCAATAACACATAAATAAAAACCTTAACTATTACAAATCCAACGTACCGGTACTATACTTATCCTGATATACCAGCTATAACACAAGGACAAACTTCCTATAGCAATCCAACGTACCGGTACTATACTTATCCTGATATACCAGCTATAACACAAGGACAAACTTCCTATAGCAATCCAACGTACCGGTCCTATACTTATCCTGATATACCAGCTATAACACAAGGACAAACTTCCTATAGCAATCCAACGTACCGGTACTATAGTTATCCTGATATACCAGCTATAACACAAGGACAAACTTCCTATAGCAATCCAACGTACCGGTACTATAGTTATCCTGATATACCAGCTATAACACAAGGACAAACTTCCTATAGCAATCCAACGTACCGGTACTATAGTTATCCTGATATACCAGCTATAACACAAGGACAAACTTCCTATAGCAATCCAACGTACCGGTACTATAGTTATCCTGATATACCAGCTATAACACAAGGACAAACTTCCTATAGCAATCCAACGTACCGGTACTATAGTTATCCTGATATACCAGCTATAACACAAGGACAAACTTCCTATAGCAATCCAACGTACCGGTACTATAGTTATCCTGATATACCAGCTATAACACAAGGACAAACTTCCTATAGCAATCCAACGTACCGGTACTATAGTTATCCTGATATACCAGCTATAACACAAGGACAAACTTCCTATAGCAATCCAACGTACCGGTACTATAGTTATCCTGATATACCAGCTATAACACAAGGACAAACTTCCTATAGCAATCCAACGTACCGGTACTATAGTTATCCTGATATACCAGCTATAACACAAGGACAAACTTCCTATAGCAATCCAACGTACCGGTACTATAGTTATCCTGATATACCAGCTATAACACAAGGACAAACTTCCTATAGCAATCCAACGTACCGGTACTATAGTTATCCTGATATACCAGCTATAACACAAGGACAAACTTCCTATAGCAATCCAACGTACCGGTACTATAGTTATCCTGATATACCAGCTATAACACAAGGACAAACTTCCTATAGCAATCCAACGTACCGGTACTATAGTTATCCTGATATACCAGCTATAACACAAGGACAAACTTCCTATAGCAATCCAACGTACCGGTACTATAGTTATCCTGATATACCAGCTATAACACAAGGACAAACTTCCTATAGCAATCCAACGTACCGGTACTATAGTTATCCTGATATACCAGCTATAACACAAGGACAAACTTCCTATAGCAATCCAACGTACCGGTACTATAGTTATCCTGATATACCAGCTATAACACAAGGACAAACTTCCTATAGCAATCCAACGTACCGGTACTATAGTTATCCTGATATACCAGCTATAACACAAGGACAAACTTCCTATAGCAATCCAACGTACCGGTACTATAGTTATCCTGATATACCAGCTATAACACAAGGACAAACTTCCTATAGCAATCCAACGTACCGGTACTATAGTTATCCTGATATACAAAGGAGTACAAAGGAGTACAAAGGAAATCAAGCAACAACAGATCTAGTGACCCTTCTAGGTTGCTTGTCCTCCAAAACACTGAGGATCAAGTGTCCAAACAGTGGTTTAGAGTGGGTAAGGGAACATTGGAAAGGGAATTACTGCCCTGGAACTAATGTCCGTGGCAGGATTAGGAAGTTAGTAGGTGACAGATGGGTTAGTAACTGAGGGGGGGATAAAATAAAGTTATTCATTTACAAACGCAGTCAGTCGCGGGTTTGATGCGAGATATTTGTCTAGGCGGAGTTTAAATGAATCAACGGTGATGCAGTCTATAACGTTTCGGGGAAGCCCATTCCACAAGTTGACAACTCGATTGAAGAAGAAATTCTTAGATTCGTGTGAGTTAAAAGATTTACCAATAATTTTGCAACCGTTTCCCCGCGTGTAATTAGATTGGTCGATAGTGAAGTACTTACTACAGTTCATATTGTCGATGCCTTTGATGATTTTGAACACTTGAATTAAGTCACCTCTTAATCTGCGCTGGGTTAAAGGAAATAGATTTAATTCTCTAAGACGCTCTTCGTATGGTTTGTTCTTTAGGCTAGGTATCATTTTGGTAACTCTACGTTGAACTCGTTCTAGCTTGTTTATATCTTTTTGGTAATAAGGGCACCAGGATTGAACGCAGTATTCCAGAAGAGGGCGGACTAAGGAATTGTAAAGGGTTAGGATAACTTCTTTGGATTTATGCTCAAATGACCTGCCTATAAAGCCAATTATTTTGTTTGCCTTCTTAACAACTTCTGAACATTGTTGACTCGGTTTTAGGTTACCCGATATTGTTACTCCCAGATCGGTTTCTCTGTTTACATTCTTAAGCTGAGTGCCATTCATCGAATAGTTTGCTTTCTCATTTAGGTATCCGATATGTAGTACTTTACATTTATCCGCATTGAAACTCATTTGCCAAATTTGGGCCCAACATGACAATTTATCTAGATTGTGTTGCATATCGTCAACTTGTTCTTTTTGAGAGTACGCTATTTGCAATTTTTGTATCGTCAGCAAATTTTGAGATTGTACAGGTGAGACCCTCATCTATGTCGTTGATGTAAATTAGAAAGAGAATTGGTCCTAGTACCGATCCCTGGGGTACCCGCTACTTACATTGGTCCATTTAGATGCCTTACCGTTTATGACTACTCTTTGCTTTCTGTCGCTGAGCCAATTTTCTATCCATTTCAACACACCGTCTTGTATTCCATGCGCTTTTAGTTTTAGCAGTAAACGTTTGTGGGGAACTTTGTCAAAGGCCTTTTGAAAATCAAGGTATATAATATCTACAGCTTTACTCTCATCGTAGAGGTTGAGGATATCGTGGAAGAAGTCTAAGAGGTTTGTTAAACAGGAACGTTTTTTACGAAAGCCGTGTTGAGTATCTTTAAGTATGTTATTTTCCTCTAAGTGATTTACGAGTCTGTCTCGTATGACCGTTTCTAGCATTTTACATACAACTGAGGTTAAGCTAAATTGGACGATAGTTACTGGGTAGGGATTTGCTACCTTTTTTGAATATCGGTGTTATGTTGGCTAGTTTCCACTGATCGGGCATAGTTTCCAGACTGCAAGGATTTATTGAATAGTAATGTCAGTGGTTTGAGAGCTCATCCTTAGCTTCCTTTAGAACTCTAGGCGAGATTGTATCAGGTCCAGGCGTTTTATTTACCTTGAGTTTATCTAAACAATTCAATACTTCTCTCTCTGTAACGGTGATATTGCTTAGAACATCTGAATTATCAAATCTGAATCGGCGATGGTGTAGGGATATCACTGAGGTCTTCTGTTGTAAAAACTGATGCAAAGAAGGTATTGAGGGCATTACTCATTTGTACTTCGTCTTTGGTGTATTCTCCATTTTCATCGACTAACGGTCCAACAGTTGAAGTAACTACTTGTTTCTTTCTGATATAACTATAGAATTCTTTCGGGGTTTGTTTTACTTTGATTCGCAATATGTAACTCTAAGGTCTTTTTACTTTGCTTAATTAACTTTTTTAACGTCGTAGCTCTACAAATTTCAGCCGTTCTTCGTCATTTTGTGAGGATTTTAATCTATCATTAGCAAATTTTTTAGCAAGCAGGCAGTTTGAAATATCTTTATTCCACCATTTGGGCTTATTATTATGGCCTGGACGCCGTATTTCGATGGTATGCAGTCTTGCACTGCTTTTAGGTAAGTGGCTTCGAATAACTTCCAAGATGTATTTATGTCGTTATTGTGAATTAAAAAGCTCCAGTCAGTTTCTTTAAACATAGCTCTAAGTTTATGGAAGTTTGCTTTCTTGAAATTAGGGACTTTTTCGATGCTACTATTTGGTTCGTTACTAGTAAACTTTAAAGTGAAAGTTATCGTACGATGGTCGCTGTTACTGAATTCATCACCAACATTCAAATTCTCTATTAATTCTTCTTTTGTTGCAAGTACAATGTCAAGAACGTTATTACCACGGGTTGGCGTTCGAACAAATTGATAAAGCGAACTCTCTTGCAAGTTCGTATACAAGTCATGTCCGGAGTGTGAAGTAAGAGTATCGCCCCACTTGGTCACAGGTAAATTAAAGTCGCCAAAAATTACGGTATCTTGTGAGTTACTTACATCTGCAATTTGTTCGTAAATTTCTCGGTCAGTTTGCACTGATTGAGCTGGAGGTCTGTATATTAATGCAAGTATTATTTTTGTACCTTTATTATTCTTTATTAGCACAAAAGATGCGTCGACGTTCACAATTTGAGGTTTTGACAAGAGGGTAGGGTTAAGACTTTCTTTGATATAAAGTAAAACGCCACCTCCATTTCGATTTATTCGGCTTTTCTCAAAACATTACATAACCGGGAAGTGAATACTCTGCTAAAAAGTCTCTATCTTCTGTATTGAGCCAAGATTCTGTTATGCCAATCACATCATAATTTTCTGTAAACACTAGCTCCTCTAAATCTGAAAATTTATTGAGTATGCTACGAGCGTTTGCATAGAACACCTTTAAATTTGTTATTTTAGAACTCACGGAACGCTCTTTAATAATATTTTTGGTTCTTGTCGGATCTACATTTATGTTCATGGCTGTCCTCGGTCCTCGCTGTCTTCGGTCCTTATCGCTGGTGGTCCTCGGTTGCCTCTGTTTTTTTCTTGGCGTTGGATGATTTAGGTCACTGCTGCTTCTTCTCGGATGGCGTTTTTTGATCCATGGCTGCGGACTGCTTCGTGTAGGAGACGACCCATGCGTGCTGAACCCACAGGGTTTAGATGAGTGCCATCCTTGCGGAAAAGAGTAGGCTGGTTGTAGAAGTTGTCCCAGAGGTTGATGAATTCAACTTCTTCCCTCAGACACAAATATTTTAGTCGGCTATTTGTGCTGAAGGCCTTGTCGTAGAATTTGTCAGGTGCGTCGATCTTGGGGAGAATGCCTGAGATGATGATATTCCTTGACTTGTTTTTGTAGTGCTGGATCATCTTGCGATATTTCTCCATCAACTCTTCGGATCTGGTGCGCATGACGTCATTTGAACCAGCATGGATGACAAAAAGGGTATTTTCATTGCATCCTTTGTGGTATCTTCGAAGGCTTCCACAATGTCGTCCAGTCCAGCTCCTGGGATGCAAAATCTTTTTCGTTGATTTGGGACTCTGTCGCAGAACTCTTCGACCTGTCCTCGTAGGATGGAATCCCCTATACCAGCTATAACACAAGGACAAACTTCCTATAGCAATCCAATGTACCGGTACTATAGTTATCCTGATATACCAGCTATAACACAAGGACAAACTTCCTATAGCAATCCAACGTACCGGTCCTATACTTATCCTGATATACCAGCTATAACACAAGGACAAACTTCCTATAGCAATCCAACGTACCGGTACTATAGTTATCCTGATATACCAGCTATAACACAAGGACAAACTTCCTATAGCAATCTGACAACCTATTTTCCTCTCAACAAGATCAACAAGATTTATTTAGCGCCAACTTAATTAGAGTTTGGCTAATATTGGAACATTATAATAAGCTGAGGAAAGACCGCTAAGAATGAAAGAGTCAGTTTAGACTCTCTGACTTCCAAAGCATTCTTTCAAAATATAATAGAATCGTCTACTAAGGGCTAGAATTACCACAGGCGCTCCAAGTAACACAAAAGGAGAACTCCCAACCTTGGTACTCGTTAAGCCAACATTCTTGACACTAGTAGTTTACTTTCACATCAAGAATACAACATTCTTGACTCTAGTAGTTTACATTCACATCAAGAATACAACAAATTAACAAGTGTAAACAACTTGCCGGGCTAACCATATCTGCCTACTGAGATTGAAGAGGAGTTTTGCTCTGTGTGTGTGTGTGTGTGTGTGTGTGTGTGTGTGTGTGTGTGTGTGTGTGTGTGTGTGTGTGTGTGTGTGTGTGTGTGTGTGTATTTACCTAATTGTATTTACCTAATTGTATTTTACAGGATTGAGATTACTCTCGTAGTGTCCCGTTAGCCTTTAACTTATCATAATTTACTTTAAATTATGTGTGTGTGTGTGTGTGTGTGTGTGTGTGTGTGTGTGTGTGTGTAGGGGGGTTACCTTGTTTAACCCCTTCATTACGATGGTGCCATATAAACTGGTAATATGGCTAACAAGAGATGATTATACTTAACTGAGAAACACTAAAACTAAAGGATTAGACAATATCTCCAAGGCCCCTTTGATGACCACAAGTTCTTAATTCTTTCAACCAGGTTAAGTTAATTTAATTATTAAAGCTATCTTCAGTCAATTTTCTTCATACTAAGAAGGATCAGTGTTAGTGGGTTATTGATATATTATTTTACCCCTTGATTCATATAGATATTTCCCAAGCGGTGAAAAACAATTTGTGAACAACTTTAATATTTTATAATCTATATTTTTATTAATTTCACCACAACACGAAACACCTCCAACGAAATTAATGAAATAACAGACATGGTTGTATGAATGAAGGACATAAACAGCAGCAGACAAGGACTCCAAGACCTGTTAACTACAAACAACTGATATATATGCATACCGCACCCCACACAGGCAGTTACTTGCACCTTCTTCACTCATAAACACTAAGCCACATACAAAATACACAACAATGATTTGCTTATTCGCCTATCTACTCTAAAATGACGTCTTATATAATTGAATTAGCTAGACATCTTGTTTTACTTTTTCAGTACGTTATCGTTACTTTAATTCCATACTGGGTACTATTACACAATTACACGTAACTTGGGGGAAACTTAAACCTTTTATATGCATTTGAATCTTGAGGGCCTACTTATGCTGCTTAAGGGGGTCACCGTTTTTTTTTTTTTTATCTTTATCTCCTTTTCTCTCTTCCCCTGGCTTGTATCCATTCGGCCCCATTCAGTCAACTGTTTTAAGACGTTTATCCCCATCCAGGTGTCGATTTCTTCCTGGCGAGCGAGAGCGAGCCAGCATTGTACGGAGAAATCCGGTTTCGCCGGAGAAATTTTTCCATCGAAAAATGTACAAATTTAGCTTGCTGTCAAAATAAAAATATATATATGCTGGCTCGCTACCGCTCGCCAGGAAAATATTGACACCTGGATGGGGGTAGACGTGTTAAAACAGTAGGCTGAATGGGGCCGAATGGATACAAGCCACAGAGAGAGGGCGAGAAAGAGAAAAAAAGCGAGGTGGGCTCCCTTAAAAAAGTCTAATGAGGGATTTAACGGAGGAAGAGAGGGTTACACAAAGAAACAAAAAGTAGTTAAAATGACTTCATTAGGAGGGAGAGAAAGTAGTATGGTTTAGTTTTTCAGTCGTGTTCAGCTGGTTTGTTGTTTATTCCATGGGTGTAACGTTAAATACATTAATTATGTTCGTACGATAACGCCTTTGTTATTATATAGCATCGAAGGTAGTCAATTTGCTTTACCTTATGAAGATTCTATCAGTAGTAGTAGAGTGGTATAATATATTTCACCATAGATACATAGCAGCTACTATGGGCCATTCTATCAGTAGTAGTAGAGTGGTATAATATATTTCACCATAGATACATAGCAGCTACTATGGGCCATTCTATCAGTAGTAGTAGAGTGGTATAATATATTTCACCATAGATACATAGCAGCTACTATGGGCCATTCTATCAGTAGTAGTAGAGTGGTATAATATATTTCACCATAGATACATAGCAGCTACTATGGGCCATTTTATTAAATCATGGTAAGAGCTTTACCTACGACCATTCCCGACCCAGATTGACCCTTATACAGATAAGCGATAAGGGTATATATCCAGTTCATAAGGATTCACCAACGTCAGCTGTTAGTAATGTTCAAAGAGAAGGGAATATTTGGTACTCAGTTCGCAGTAAAAGACAATCTAACACAAACAATGTGTGGTGATGTAAACCTACCGTACATCAATGTGGTGATCTTCCACTACCAGCATTCTCTAGCATATGTCTACCATCAATCTGTCCTCCATCATACTCAAGGAGGGTCACCTTCTTATTTTATCTCCTTTTCTCTATTTCTCTGGCTTGTATTCCTTCGGCCCAATTCAGCCTACTGTTTTAAGACGTTTATCCTCATCCAGGTGTCGATTTTTTCCTGGCGAGCGGTAGCGAGGCAACATATTTGTTTTTAAATGTTTTTGACAGCATGCTAATCTTGTACATTTTTCGATAGAAAAATTTCCCCGGCAAAGCCGGATTTCTCTATATAATGCTGGCTCGCTATCGCTCGCCAGAAAAAATCGACACCTGGATGGGGATAAAAGTCTTAAAACAGTTGGCTGAATGGGGCCGAATGGATACAAGCCAGAGAAAGAAAGAAAAGGAGATAAAAAAGCAGGTGATCCCCCTTAACAAAGAGCTGTACTACAGAATAAAGTGTTCCATTGGCAGCTTCGACCACTACAGAATAAAGTGTTCCATTGGCAGCTTCGACCACTACAGAATAAAGTGTTCCATTGGACCATTGGCAGCTTCGACCACTTAAGGGGAGGCAGTTGATCCCCCTTAACAAAGAGCTGTACTACAGAATAAAGTGTTCCATTGGACCATTGGCAGCTTCGACCACTTAAGGGGAGGCAGTTGATCCCCCTTAACAAAGAGCTGTACTACAGAATAAAGTGTTCCATTGGACCATTGGCAGCTTCGACCACTTAAGGGGAGGCAGGTGATCCCCCTTAACAAAGAGCTGTACTACAGAATAAAGTGTTCCATTGGACCATTGGCAGCTTCGACCACTTAAGGGGAGGCAGTTGGTTTGTAGAGTCCTCCTCCTCCCTCATGTTTAGCCCTATTAGTTATGAGATTTAAAGACATTCGCCCATTTAGTTTGGCGACCTTTAGCCTCACTTCTATGCCAATATTAAGACCTTTCGTACCATTTATGGGTCGATTTTTTCCTGGCGAGCGACAGCGAGCCTGTATTTAAAAATATCCCGGCCTTCGGCTACCAAAAAAAGTACAAATTTATATCGATGGGGGGTCTTGTGGGTGTTTTTAAAAGTTTGGTGGAGGTTTAGAGAGCAAACTAAATCCACTCGTTAGACCATTGAGCCGAACCAGTAAATTATGGTGCACAATACCGTCTGAGCTCCCTTAACGTTACCCAGACCATAGACTGTGCAAGGTCTCCGGGCAAGAACTAAACCTGGACATTACCTTGTAACTCATCCTTCCATTAATTCCAAGCCAGTGCTGTGTGTCGTGGAGGCTTTGTAATCCCTCGGCCAGCCTCTGTAGCTCTTTGTAGTGAGTGACCTTAACTTTGTATCGCGTGTGGTGCTTGCAAACTCTCAGGCATTATTTACGGGTATGGAGACTATAATTATTACTTAGCTTTGTCATATTATCCTTTTGTAAGAAGAAGCGAGCAAATGAAATAAAAATAACATAAGGAAGGCAAGAATACTTTATATAAAAATAACATAAGGAAGACAAGAATACTTTATATAAAAATAACATAAGGAAGACAAGAATATTTTATATAAAAATAACATAAGGAAGACAAGAATACTTTATATAAAAATAACATAAGGAAGACAAGAATACTTTATATACAAATAACATAAGGAAAACAAGAATACTTTATATAAAAATAACATAAGGAAGACAAGAATACTTTATATAAAAATAACATAAGGAAAACAAGAATACTTTATATAAAAATACAGGTAATGAACCGGAACATGAAGAGAAGGCCTGCAGATGTTAGCAAAACAAAAAGGACCCAATATAACATTAATTGAAAAAGAAAACAAAATGGTATGACAATGAAGGCCAAATAAATGTAGGAAATTATAAGATACTAAAGGATAATTTCAATTATATTTCAGTTCAATTATTCCTCATCTCACTCACTCCATGTATCTTTTGTCTGCATCTCTCTCTCTCTCTCTCTCTCTCTCTCTCTCTCTCTCTCTCTCTCTCTCTCTCTCTCTCTCTCTCACTATTACTATGTATCTCAGTATCAGTATCCCCGTCCTGGTCCCCTATACTGTACTTCTGCCTCAGGGGGAGGGGGGGGGGGGGATGCTAGGTACGGAGGGAACATGACCTCATCAAAACATAGAGGAGGAAATATATATTAAATAGCAATGCAGAATTAAATTCATTAATGAAAGAAAAAATAAATGTATACCTATATTCTGTGCTGGTGTCTGCATTGAAATTAGATTTATTCGTTATGTTTTAAACGGTACAGTAGAATTGCGTAACTGTGCGT